>JARHVA010003566.1:602500-1257500 GCA_037957365.1 Torreya grandis
GATTCATAGGTAATTTAATGGATCCAATGCGTGTCTTGACTATAGTGGCCTTATCTAAATGTTGAACATCATATCAAAGGGTTTAAAATGTGTAATGTTATATGTATTGATTTTGTAAGTAATAGTAATTTCAACATTGTTGAATTGTTTGTCATCAATGTGAGGGCTAAGAATCCAAGACTCTATATATGAGGAATACTTTGTAGCTTCCTCCTTTGAAACCATGCATTTGAAATTATCATTTTTAGGTATATCATTCTTTTGAACTTATTTTTGAAGAAACCCTTTCTTAAGGACACTTTTTTTCTTAGCATGTGTTTCTTTTTGAAATATTTATATATAATTTCTCTCTTTTTAACCTTTATTGTAATTGTTCCTATTTTAATGTTTCATTTTCTAATTGTTTCTCTTTTAATACTTCCTTTTACAATTGTTCCTTTTGTAACTTTACTCTTATTCTTTTTTCACTTCTTCCTTGGAAGATGCAATCATATTTTTATTAGGTTTCCTAACTATAGAAGGTGTGCTTGAATATATTGGTAATTTAATGGATGTTTTTAATGTAGGATCACCAATATCAATGATATGTTGTAAAAAATTTATTCAAATCCAAATAATTATACATATTATGTCCATCCATTCTATGATAGGTGTAATAGTATTTGGATCTCTTAACAGGATGCATATATGGCAAGATGATCAATTGATAGAGTTTATCTTGGAGTGTTTTTAAACTTATAAGAACTTTTTGAACCATGGATTGTAGATGTATTCTTTTTTTGGACCCATTTTTGAGATGAAATAGTTTGAGGCACAAAATTTTGAAATGGGGAGGCAAAAATGTCTAGCTTGTTCAAGAATATATATGTATGTATGTATATATATATATATATATATATATATATATATATATATATATATATATATGTATATATATATATATGTATATATATATATATATGTATATATATATATATATATGTATATATATATATATATATATATATATATATATGTATATATATATATATATATGTATATATGTATGTATATATATATATGTATATATATATATATGTATATATGTATATATGTATATATGTATGTATATGTATATATGTATGTATATGTATGTATATATATATATATATATATATATATATATATATATATATATATATATATATATATATATATATATATATATATATATATATAAAAGCTTATCCTCAAGTGATGTAATTTTTAGATTCATTTGTTTTTTTAATTCATATATGGACTCCCTCAAAATAACTATCTAATCTAGAATGGTTTCACAATCCTAAACCTTAGGCACCTCTAATTGAATATGCATACACATGCCATCAAGAGGATATCTTAGAGGTGGAGGGGGATGAGAAGGAACATTATGATAAACTTCACTTTCTAGTATAGGATGGGTATCCCTACCTCTTGGGATAGTGACATACGGGCCTCCATAATGGAGGGATGGTAGCCATCATAACTTTGAGGTAGGACCAAAGAAGGCATATGTGAAATTACTTGGGATTATATAGTCATAAAAGATGTACTATTAAAGAGATTTAATAATCTGTCATCATTTTAATTTTATCCATTTCATTACATGATTATGAAATATATTTCATAGTTCAAGCCAACAATATGTAATCATAACAATAATTGCTCAAATTAGAAAGTACACACTATGAATATCTATTATAGCCATTAGACAATGGTAAAATTAAAGAATTAAGCACTTGGAGGAAACCATGAAGATATTTTGGGGAAAAAAATGTGTTTTTGAAAAAAACCAAAATCTAAATAAAACCCAAAATTTAATTTGAAAATAGGTACTCCATTCATCCTCTAGATGGAATTTTAAAAAATATAGTAAATTAAAAATTTAAAAAAATGGTATAGTATTTTCAAAAAAAATGCATTTTTAATCCATTGAATATGAATATCAAAAAACTCAGATATTTTGAAAAATAGAGTCTTTTTGATCTAAATAATAGTTAATCAAAGAATATCCCTAATAGAGGAAACCCTAATAGGAGAATAAGCATGAAACCATAGGGCAAAATGGGGAAACTTAAAATTTACACATGAAACTATAAAATATTTTAAAATCAAGTTTAGAAATATGAAACCCTAAAGCACACATCTAAAAACCCTAGAAAGACTGAAGAAACCCTAAGGGAACCTAGGGTTTGTCAATTTTATATAAAAAATTAGGTTCACCAATATGTTTTACCATTGTTGGGTTAATAATCCTTATTAAGATAGAAACTAATTGAAATGAATTCACATCAAAATATATGAAAAAATATATAGATCTAAATGCAAATGACTGAAATTGATTTGCCAATGTAATTTACTAAATGTGGAAAGTATAACAAAGGATTAAGATACTTAGTATTTAACTTCTCTTTGGAAGACTAAGACATATAGGAAGTATGAATAGTGAAAACATGGACTACAAGTTTCTTGAATAAAGATTTGTATCTCTGTGTTCACTTAGATGGTATTATTAACCTCATGTTGATATGGTCATGTGTTGGGTTTCAAATATTATAACTCTATTTATGTATATTTTTCCATTATGCCTAATACAAATAGGTGAATTTGCTTCTCTTGTGGCTTTGTGTGTGATCCTGAGGTTTGATAATGTGCACAACTCACATGAATCCTTCTCTTTCACTTGAAACCACATATCCACCTATATTGATAGGATTATGTATGGAAAAGGGGAAGAAAGGTGGATTGATTTGACCTCAACCACTCCCAATTGACTATTTAAGTGTTTCCTACTTATCCAATATTCCAAAAAGGGAAGTCAAACTGCATGTAGTTCTCTATGTTAGGTGTGTTAGGATGTGAAGTCACTATTCACAAACACTATTCATATGACACTATTCATGGCCACTATTCATATGATGAGGTGGTAGATATTATTCATAGCGGTGAGGTGGTGATGACTATGCTAATGAGGTGGTAATGTGATTTAACAGTGACTATACTTATGAAGTGGCTCCTATGTGATGTGGCATGGCCCATAGGGTGTATTTCATTATCATAAAGGTAGGAGAGAGAAATGGAGCACATTTATCCACTATGCACATATGTTGCCTTTTGATTTTTCATGTGGGGAGCATGTGGGGTGCATCTTTTGAGTGGATTAAGTAAGTGTGTATGTGGGGTGTAATTCTATGGAGGCTCTATTATATTAGTGCTTGGATAAAGATAAGAGATGATCAAGCATCTTGTATCTTTAGTGGTTAAGCGGAGGATAAAAGATAGATTGCCATATGGAGGTGGTGATGCTTTTGTCTAAAGTATTCCCACTATGTTTTGGATATGCACCAGTGATAGACATTGTGCATAGTGACCACTTATGCATACACATGGGAGTATGGCACAATTTCTTCTCTCTCCTATTTACCATCCATTATTCTATTCTCTCCTTGTATTATATATATGTATGATATTCCCTCTTTATGTAGGTAAGCTTGAAGAGGAAGTGTAAGATTGAAACAAAGTATAAGGTGTGTAAGCTTTCAAAGCTAGAGTGCAAGTGTGTAATCCTTGTGAGGATTGTGAGAAAGCTTGTATGTTTAGTACTACAACTATCTTGTTATTTTGAAAAGATTTGCATAGCTTGAATGCTTGTGTGAAATCATTGTAAGAGAGGAGTGTGTTGAGATGAAGCTTTGTGGAGAAGATGTTGATTCATAAGTTAATAATAAGACTACATCTTCCATTTTCCTGTGGTTTTTCCTTTCACTTAGCAAAGTTTCCACGTTATCTACTTGTGTAATGTTATCTTCCTTGTCATTTATTTTAGAGCTTGTTCTTTCCACATTTAATTTACTACATGGTAGGATATTATTTCCTAACATCTGGTATTAAATCTAGTCTCTTTAAAAAACTCTTGTGTGAGTATTTTCTATTGAGTTAGGTAAATTTGTGCAAGTGGGCGCTACTACAATGGTAGGAGGATTAACCAGATTTGAAATAGAGAAGTTTGATGGTAGAATTTCTCCCTATAGAAGTTGAAGGTGGAAGATCTCTTGGTGTAGAATGACTAAGCTCTAGCCTTGAAGGGTCCTACAAGCAAACCCATCAGTATGATAGATGAATATCAGAGAAAGATGGATAGAAATGTAGCTTCTACCATCCATCTATGTATTTTAGATTTTATTATATTTAATGTTGCTGAGGAGAAGATCATAGAAGAATTATGGGAGAAGTTGAAAAACCTATACCAAACAAAGTCAGTTACAAACAAAGTTTTCCTAAAGAAATAATTATATAATTTGAGGATGAAGGAGAGTTCTCCATTATTGCTCACTTGAGCAAGTTCAATACTATTGTCGATAAGCTAGTCTCCATCAGTGTGAAGATAAAGGATGAATACAAGGCTATCACCTTGTTGTTCTCGCTTCCTGATAACTGGGATCATGTGGTAATGACCATTAGTAATTCATCATAAACAACTCTTAATTTTGATGATGTGGTTGTAGCATTTCTTGGAGAGGAGATGAGAAGAATGTCTTCTAGTGCATCCTCAAGTAATGAAGCTTTAGCTATGATAGGGAGATTTAGTGAGAAGATCACACAAGGGAGATCACCATCTAGATCAGAGTCTAGAGGACCCAAGTGGAAGACCAGGTGATGACATTGTGGAAAGCCAAGACACTTGCATAAGGATTGTTGGCATCTCAAGAATGAGGATAAGGATGGAAATTAGAATCCACCTTCAGCAGAGGCTAGCATAGCATATTTAGAGGAAGAGAAAACACATGAATCTTTTTGCCTCAATAGCAGTAGATCGAGTGACAATGTCTGGGTGTTGGACTCAAGTGCATCTTTTCACATGTCTCCATATAGAGATTGGTTCATAAGTTACCAGCCATGTAGTGGAGATTCTATCTATATGGGTGATGATCATCCATTAGAGATTATGGGAAGAGGGGATATAAGGATTAGGCTACATGATGGTAGAATCATAATGTTTAAGGATGTGCATCATGTTCTTATTTTAAAGAAGAATTTGATGTCCATAATGAGGATGAATGATCTAGGGTATTCTTGTACATTTGGGAATGGTAAATGTAGAATTTGCAAAGGATCCCTAGTGGTGGTAAAATGATAATCTTATGGCTCCTTATATAGACTGTGTGAATATTCAGTAACATCAAAGATTACTCAGGGTGATGTGATGCTAGTTGGATGCAATCCCTATAAGAGGGTGAAGTTCAAAGGACAAGTTTATGTCTAAGCTTGATTTATCAAGTAAGTATAGTTATCAAAAATAAAAAAGGGGTGTAAGATGTGGTATCTTACTAACCACATGTTGTTATTTGAGATGTTTTAGATGATAGGAAAATACATGCAAAGGAGGAGGTACAATAGACACCTAACATTGTACCTATTTGAAGTAGTGGAAAGAGAAGATGAAGAAGATAAAGTGAGACCTAGTGTTCCCAAAAGGAGAAGGTCATGTGTTTGGACATGCAGTAGAGCATGATGCATTTTGGATGTATTATTGAGGCTCAAAAAATTGGTAGGTGCATTGATGTAATGATTAGCACAATATCTTCTTTGAAGTTATGATTGGTCCACTTGTACCATGTTTGGGTATGGTTGATAGCTAGAGGCTATGAGGAGAAGTCTGGTATTGACTTTTATGTCATCTTCTTTCTTGACTACTATTAAGAGTGATACGTGCATTAGTTATTGTTTAGAGTTGGATTAGCTTAAATCTTACATGGTGATATCTCTAGAAGAGATAGACATATGGATATTAGGATGAGGTAAAGAGTTGATGATTTGCAGATTGAATATTGTATGAGCTGAAGCATAAGTGTGGATGGGAGTATAGCATTAACTTCATGGAGAGCCAAAATGTTTAGCATAGGTTATTTCTATATGTTTTGATGACATGTTGGAATCAAACCCCAACATGATCATTGGTTTGATGTCTCAATGATAAGGATGTAATGAAGGTGGTATGAGGAGCAAACCAAGGATGGAGATGCATAAGGATAGGAAAGCAAGGAAGTAACCTACTTCTTTCAGTGTGAGTTGTCTTCATAAAAGCATCCTATAATGGATGAGAAGACATGTTATCGTACTATGTATTGGATTCATCAAGAGTAGGAAGCCTCATGATGCCATGGTAAGTATTAGACTAGATACTTCCAAGCAGTGGGAGTTACGAGCGGTTCATGGTAGAATCTCGATAGGAGGATTGGTCTATGTTGTGGAGAAGTGAAGAATCACTTCAGGTGTTACAATCTACTATGGAGGAGTAGATGTTGATAAAGTCAGTTAGGACAAAGAAGTTTTAGTAATGTAATAAAACTCTACTAGGTTTATGTTAGGGCAGTAGAGGGCATGATTGGTAGCCAGATGGAAGGATATGCAAGTGTGGCAAAGCCTATTTATATTGACATAAAGTGGGAGAGTGTTAGGATGTGAAGTCAATATTCATAAACACTATTCACAAGACACTATTCATGGCCACTAATCATGTGATGAGGTGGTAATCACTATCGACAATGGTGAGGTAGTGATAATTGTGCTGATGAGGTGGTAGTGTGAGTTGGTAGTGATTGTACCTATGAGGTGGCTCCTAGGTGATGTGGTATGGCCCACAGGGTATCTTTCATTGTTGGAAAGATAGGAGAGAGAAATGGGGTGCATTTATCTACTAGGAACATGTGTTTCCTTTTGCTTTTTCATGTGGGGAGCATGTGGGGTACATCTATTGAGTGGAGTGAGCGTGTATGTGTGGCACAATTCTATGGAGGCTCCATTATCTTAATGTTTGAATAAATACAAGGGATGATTAAGCATCTTGTGTCTTTAGTGGTTAATTGG
The DNA here is from genome assembly GCA_037957365.1 of Torreya grandis. Taxonomy (NCBI): domain Eukaryota; kingdom Viridiplantae; phylum Streptophyta; class Pinopsida; order Cupressales; family Taxaceae; genus Torreya; species Torreya grandis. Next base: position 609,386 of record JARHVA010003566.1, read on the forward strand.
AGAACAAAAAATATATTTTCACATGGAGGTGGCGATGCTTTTGTCTAAAGTATTCCCACTATGTTTTGGATTATGCACCAGTGGTAGACATTGTGCATAATGACCACTTATGCATCCACATGGGAGTATGGCACAATTTATTCTCTCTCCTCTTTACTATCCATTATCCTCTTCTCTCCTTGTATTCTATATATATATATATATATATATATGATACTCCCTCTTTATTTAGGTAATCTTGAAGAGCAAGTCTAAGCTTGGAACAAAGTGTAAGGTGTGTAAGCTTTGAAAGCTAGAGTGTAAGTGTGTAATCCTTGTGAGGATTGTGAGAAATCTTGTATGTTTAGTATTGTAACTAGATTATTAGTTTGGAAAGATTTGCATAGCTTGAATGCTTGTGTGAAAGCATCATAAGAGAGGAGTGTGTTGAGAGGAAGCTTTGTGGAGAGGTTGTTGATTCAAAATTTAATAAGAAGACTATAGTTTCCATTTTTTTATGGTTTTTCCTTGCACTTAGCAAGGTTTCCACGTTATCTACTTGTGTAATGTTATCTTCCTTGTCATTGATTTTATAACTTGTTCTTTCCACAGTTAATTTCTTTCACAGTAGGATATTATTTCCTAACAAGGTGGATATATGCAATAGTGCTAATTTATTGTATGAAACCTATGATATATCCCTTGATAATTAATAATTTAAAATCTTGACTTGGCTCTTAAGTACTTCAAACTTTATAATCTTGGAGCTACTTTTAGTGATTGACTTAAAATTGGTAGAAATAGGGAAGTCCTCTTAAATTTGTAAGTATTTGAATAGGCTTGATAAGTGTTTGATAGATAAGCAATAGGGCTATGCTTATTTTGTATTTATAGGTGAATGTTTGGGTAACTTCTCATGCCACTAACGTGAAACATATAAATCAAACCATAGGAAGGATTTGAATTTAAATTTGACCATCATTTGGTGTAGGATATAATTTTCAGACTCGGATAGTACTGTTGTATGATACATTATAAATTTGTCATTACCATTTGGAAGACAAGAATATTGAACTAATGATATGTAAATTTATGGTTAAGATAGATAGTTGGTTTGACATAGACTGTGAGGTTTATTATAGGTGACTAAGAGAAAATTGGGAAGGTTAAGACTTGTGGAAGTCATGAGGATGTGATAGAATTGAAAATGAGAGTCATGTTTTTACGCACAAGCCATGTAGGGTGAAGGCAAGTTAGAACTAACATTGTCAAGTATCAATTACTAGATTTTAATATCTACAAAAGTTCATAATTCTATTAAAAATAAACTACACACAAAGAACATAATACAAATTATAGCCACTAATCATATGGATATACAATTATAAAGAATAAAAATTATAAAGATGACATCCTAAAAAGCAACCTTATGGAAGAAGATCCTTTAGAGGATGAATTATCATGGTTTGATTCTTGGGTGCCTCAAAACCCTATATATTTCAATTTGATCCTTCTGATGATCCTCATGATGATTTTGAAACGTGTGACTGTATTATTGGTTAGATTTATTTTTTGTTTGATTATGTTTTTTTGCTTAATATCACTATTTTCATATTCTTTTCTTTTTTGTTCTTTCATTATTTATGATTTCCAAATTACTTTTTTAATCTCTTTGTTTTTTTGGTCTTTTTTCAAATGGTATGCATGTTTTTTCACATATATCCCAAATGTTATTTTATTTCATATCTATCACACTATATTATGAAATGAAATTGTATGAGGTTTTTCCATTGCCAAGTAGTGTTTGCATGTCTAATTTGTTTAATAGATTGTATACCTTGTGGTTATGTTAGAACACATACCTCACATTCATGTCATATGAATACAAATAGATGAAAGCACATGTTCATTTCTTTTTCATATAAGGTATTGATGTAATTTAAAAGCAAAATTTAGAGTTTTTAATAGGTTGCATGTTAATTATTGAAAATGCATAACGAGTGAGGGGAAACTCCTTGGTTCAGTTAGGGGAAACTTTGGGGGTAATGTGGGGCATTTATTTTCTCCTTTAAAGGTTTGTCTTTTATTTATTTTAATCTACAATACTTTTCATGTCTATGTCTATGAATCATATACATGTGTATTTCCATATCACCATAAGATTTTCATGTTCATTATTATGTTTACCATGCTTGTGTGTCTAATGTGTTTCTCATAACATGCTTATATGTCTAATATGCATAAGTATCAGATGTGCTAATGTGTTTGCTATTTTTTTACCATGCCCATGTGCCTAATGTGTCTTCTAAATTTTTTATGTGACTTTGGTTCTTGATGTGCTTACTATGTGTAATATGTGATTTCATCACATGACGTGTTTGATATGTGTCTTATTTGATTTCATTGTATGAAGTGTTTATTATGTTCTTGATGTGGCTTGCATGTGTCTAATGTGTTTTTGATGTGCATAATGTACTTGATGTTCTTTATATATTCATTTTCCATGTCTAAGGTGTTTTCTATGTGCCTTATCAATGTCTTTTATGTCCCGTATCATGTTTACCTTACATTTTTCTTATGTTCCTTATTATTAACTTGATGCTTATGCCATTGTTATGTAAAAAATAAGTGGTGTAATGTTCAACCAATGGGTCGTTTATGCATTATAAGGTGATAATGACAAGCCTTAAAATCCATATAACTATACCATCTTATTCATTATAAGGAGAACCATAAACAAGGACAAATAAATATGCATCTACTATAATAGTAAATAAAACACATCTATGTACCAAGTAAATAAATGAGAAAGAATAAGGATTGAGATACTTATTGATTATGCCTTTGAAATCTATTGGGTGAAAACCCCATTTCTTATCATATACACATCATTAAATATCTCGAGGACTAATGGCTCATTACTATTATTGCCCATTTCTTATGTTGCTACATTATGATTTGATTTATGCCTCGAGGAAACATGGGCAATATATCTTTGGTGCAATGTTCCAAAATTATATATTTTTGCACATGACGATTATATACTTGACATATCTTAATGTTATATCTAATATATCTTTCTTTTGAGATATGATTATTACATATTCACCCCACATCTCAAAAGGGGTAAATATCCTACTCATTGTATTTAGAGCCATGCTTCTTTAACAATATGAAAGCCCTTTGATATTGAACTTAAAAGGGCAAGGGCATTATCATACTCAATATGGTGGAACTAGAAGTCATTTTTACATAATATGGAGTGTTAGAACTATCTTCAATGCCCACTTTATTGGGTGATTTAGAAATTTATATTTTCAATAGAAATGAAGGCCCATCCTTGATAGGATTCCCAACTTTAAATCTTAATTATCAAGGTTTTGTTCATATTTGGAGGTATGTGCTTGATAGGGTTCTTAATTCCACTTCATTCCTCCTTGATTGATGTGCTAGACCTATCACATTGGGGCCAAAGGATGTATTGTTTCAGTATTTTAGATTGCAACATTTAACATTATTTTGCACTAATTCATGTGCATACAAAAAAGACAAGTAATTTTTGCAAGTTCTAAAATAGGACAACTTAATCATGCAAGGGACCCATATGCATAGATATATACATGCTCACACACACACGCACGCACGCACGCACGCACGCACACACACACACACACACACACACACACACACACACACACACACACACACACACACACACACACACACACACACACACACACACACACACACACACCACGCCTGGTTCTAATTAGACAATATGGATCCTCTTTGATACTTCTAGCAACTTAAGTCCCTATACTTGTGCATCCCCTATATCTTATGTATTTTATATCTTATCTTTATCTTTTACATAAACTCCTTTTAAATTGAGTACTAATAATGAATAGAATATCCTAAAAAAAAGTGATTATCTTATTGAGTGATTTAGAAATTTATATTTTCAGTAGAATTAGAGAACCATCCTTGATAGGATTTTTAATGATCAAGGTTTTGTTCATATTTGGAGGTATGTGTTTGATAGGGTTCTTAATTCCACTTCATCCCTCCTTCATTGATGTGATAGACCTATCATATTGGGGCCAAAAGATGTATTGTATTTCAATATTTTAGATTTTAACATTCAACATTACTGTGCATTAACCCATGTGCGCACAAAAAATACAAACAATTTTTGCAGGGTCCAAAATAAAACAACTTAATCATAAAAAGGATCCATATATGTAAATATAGTATCATGCTCTCACACACACAACCCCCTTAAAATGGGGTAAAATATAAACACCTTAAAATGTCCCATAACATTATTTTATGTTAATTTGTGATGGTTTAATATATTTTTAATGTATGAATAATTTAACTCTAATTAGACAATATGAATCTTCTTTTATACTTCTAACAACTCAAGTCCCTACATTTGTCTATCCACTGTATATTATGTATTTAATATCTTATTCTTATTTTACTTTATATATTATATATTTCATATTTTATCTTTATTTTACCTTATACATAAAGGTTTTTTAAATTAAATTGAATATCAATAATGAATGGAATATCCATAAAAATATTTTATATATTTCATAACTTATCCTTATCTTATCCTGTACATAAACCGCTTTTAAATTGAGTACCAATAATGAATAGAATCTTCCCTTCCCCTGCCCAAAAAAAAAAATTATTATCTTCACCAAAACTAAATGGCAAATATAAAAATATATATATATGTGGGGCAACACGTGAGGCTGACGTTTTCGTTCCTTTCTTTCTCAGATTCTTTTTGGCGTCTTTTGGACCGCCCTTTTAAAAACAATTATTAGTTTTTTTCTTTTTTTTTTGGAGCCCACGCCCACCATATCTCCTTACCCAAAATACATGTCTCTCTTTCTCTTTCGCGGCCTCCTCCTGCCTACCGCCCAGCAAATACGTTTAATGGTTTGTTAAATATAGGTAGCAGAATTACGACAAAAACTCTTCCGTGTCTGCTGTCTGGTGTCTGGTGTGTGTTACAGTGACCGGCGGATGGTGTCGTTGACAAATAGTCAAATGCGGTCCCATTTCACGGTAATTATTAACATGCTTGGTAGTTGGCCGTGCCCGACGAGGCGCTGCATAAATTTTCTGCAGCCAAATCTAATTAATATTAATCTCCTTGTAATTATACCGAACAAATATCGGCTAGTCTTAGAAAACTACCAGTCACAACTACTACCAGCTAGTTTCATAATTCCAATATATTAGAAAGAGGATACATCTGTGTTGCCCATAAACAGCAAAGGAGATTGTTTATTTGTAAACGATGGAGTATAGTGTCTGCATGTCCTCATCTGGGAAAGAGAGTTGCAGATCTGAAGGTATTTACTATTTATACAATTCAGGCTTTGGCAGTTCATAAAATTAGAAGAAGATTAGATTTATCCATCAGAATATATCATACTCATAATTTTTTTATTTTTTTTACATCTTAACGATAGATTGTATATTACAGACCGAATTTAAATGGATAAATCTAATCAACACAGTATTTAAAAAATATATTTTTACTTGTTAAAAGAGATGTCTGGAAAACAGACGTAGTAACGCTAGGGATTGTAACTGTTTTGCAGGGAAGTATGAGCGGCGATATTATTGTGACATGTCTCCGGATGAAGAGGATCTTATTATCAGGCTTCACAATCTCCTTGGAGACAGGTCAGCTTCTAATGTTTTGAAATGGATACATTTGAGTTGATGTGGAGAGTTTTTTCATGACAGAGTTGAAAGGTCTTTTCCTTTTGTTTAATGATGGAGTTGTTACATTTTGATTTCACTCATTAACAGAGTGAGTGAGTGTTTATGGATTAAATTGTGTAAGTTTTTTAAATCAAAGTTATGGATCACATTCTATTGATCATCAGCATCAACATTTTTAACGTTTTGGATCACACTCTATACCTTTATTAAAAAAAAATTGGTCTGTAGATGGTCATTGATTGCAGGGAGAATTCCAGGAAGAACAGCAGAAGAGGTTGAAAGGTACTGGAATGTAAAAACAGAGTCCCACCAGGAATGCTCTTCTCGAAAGATGGAGATAGTGAAACCTCTATGCAGTAGGCTTCAGCCATCTATTCAGAGTACCCCACACCCACACACACACCCACACCCTGGTTGGTTGCGAGTCAAAAGTGGGTTTGTTAAATATCATTTGCTGGCAAAGCATTAGAAAAATGATGTCGTTTGTATCTGTATTTAATCCACCATAGGATTTTTAATGGTTTATCGCTGTTCTTTGTTGGGTTTCCGACTGGCCTGTGATACGATCTTCTGAGCTTGTTCAGATTTTAATTGGACTAGTTTTACTTGCATTTATAAACTCAATTAAAGCTGGCTGCATATTAGATGAGGAGCATTTAGCCTGGTTAAAATTTAAACTTGTCTAAATATTTCTACTTATTGTTGGTTAATTAAAAGAACAAAGTTTAAGCTTTGGCTTGTGGGAAATATCATTTTATTTGTCTTAAGCTTATAATTTTTAAAACATTTATATAAACAATATTAGCAGGGAAAGGATTCACAAAACCATTATACATGATTTACATTTTAATTTTTAAAATTTATATAATTTTTTTTTTACTATGTAAAAAAATCTTTAATTTTTAATTATAAATAATTGAATAGGATTGTGTATAGATTTTAATTTTTGAAATTTAAAATTTTTTCGCAACCATATTCAGATATGATTCCTACCTGCCAAAAAGAATTTCACATCTTAAATTATAAATAATTGAATGTGATGTATAAATTTTAATTTTATAAAATTTAAAATTTATATGTAATCATATTCAGAAATTATCTTACTATAACTCATAGCTGCCAGTTATACCTGCCAAAAGAAGAAAAGAACGCTAACACATTCATCGAGGGATTTAGACCTAAAATAAATAAATAAATCTTAAATATGAACTTGTCCATCACAGGTCTCAACCTACTACAGCGGATCGCTTTCTTTCTTTTTGATTCATGTCATTGTCAACGTTCAAACAAAGTACAATAAATATAAAAATTTGATGATGGAAATAAAAGTCATTTGGGATTATAATATTTTCGTAGTAAAATATAGGTAACAAATTAAAGATTTATGTTATTGTCAGTGTTCAAAGAAAATACAATAAATATAGAAAATTGATGATGGAAATGAAAATTATTTGGGATTATAATATTTCCGTCATAAAACATAAGCAATAGTTTATTGAAATAATTAGGAGTTTTGATTATTAATAATGTTTTTTCAAAGAATAAGACTAAGGAGATGAGGACCTCTTCCATCTTATATTTTCAAAGAAATAAAATTAAAAAAGAAAATGGACTGCTCAATTTTAATGAAAATATAAAATTTTAGTTTGAAATACTTATTGGTTGTAAAATTATAATATTTTTAAGTATTAGTGTGTTTATGTTATTGTCAATGTTCAAACAAAGTACAATAAATATAAAAATTTGATGGGGGAAATGAGAATCATTTAGGATTCTAACATTTTCATCACAAAACATAAGCAACTAACTATTGAAATGATTAGGAGTTTTGATTATTATTGATATTTCTTCAAAGAATAAGACTAGCGAGATAAGGACCTCCTCCATTGTATATTTTCAAAGAAATAATACTAAATGAGACAAGGACTCGTCAATTTTAATATAAATATTTAATTTTCATATAAAATACTTATTGGTTGTAAAATTATATTATTTTTTAAGTATTTGTGTGTTTATGGATTATTAATAGAAATTAGGCCCATAGTAACAAATTTATCAAGGTTTTTGATCACTTTATTTGTCTATGATTATTTTTCTCTCTGCCTTTCCCTTTCTTTTTTGTTTATAAGTGGTTCCCTAAGGCCATATGATGTATTATGGGCCTCCAAAAATGTACAAAAATATACAATATATATTTTTGGGGAGGTTGGTTGTTTGTGCCTATTTTGGTGCATCTATGTAATGTGGTCTTTATTTATCATTTTTTTGGTTCATTGAGTGTTAAGTTGCATGCCACAATATCCTAATTTCAATTTGTAAAGTCTATAAATATGTAAGTGTATTAGTGCATTTATGATATCAATTAATCAATCTCACACTCTTTATTTATATGTGATTAATATGATTTAAATAGAATAAAATTGAGAATATGTAGATTCTATAACATAACACAATAATCACACAAATCTAAATGTAAAAGGAGTATATTGAGATTACACTTAGATTATTTGTAATTGACAAACCAAGATATAAGAGAGGCAATTAGCTTATTTTGATATTCTATTGCTTATTGTGATTGTCATTGTTTATAAAGTTATTTTATATATGTTATGTAACCACTCTATTAGGAAACACTAGCTCAGACTTTATGTGGACACTGCTAGTGAAACTGAGACCCCAATAACAACCAATACTTTCTAGCCTATGTTAGCACTGGCCATGTTGATTGTCCATATCTATGACACCTTAGAGCCTTACACCTACACATGTAGATTATTCATGTGTGTACGCTCACCTTTAGTCACGTGCATTGATCCATGTTTTATTTCTCCTTTCTTTGACACCATAGTAGTACTTTCAACCACAAGATGACCCTTGAAAATGGGTTATTATGTTGGGTTAGACAGCCTCAAACAATCCCTACTTAGTGATTGAGTGTTACATATATTATAATACTCTAAAGAGAGCTCAAACTACATGTAATTATCCCACTTAGGTGTGTATACAATGTCGTGATCAATGTAGAATGAAATGTAATGTTTGGCTTTCAACACTTGGCACCATACAACTTCGACCTATATGTGTATTTAGACTTGGATTTAGGGTTGTTATTTTGATGGATATTTAGATATGTATGCCTTTGTGATAATATCTCAAGAGAGTGCTAATTGAGTTCTCAAGTTTGCTAGGACTTGCCAAGATGGGTATAACCTCAAGATTGATTTCTATTTATAGGTGTCTCTTTTGTATTTTGATCTATGATTGACCATGAAATGTGTTAACCTAATGGAGACTTCCCAATTTGAAATATAGCCTTTATGTGTTCCTAAACACTACCAATAGAGGCAGACACCTGCGATAAGCCACCATTGTCTGATAATTTTTGCTATTGTCATGGGAATTAAAATTAGTGATTTGAGATATGGTGACAACCTATTTAAGAATCTAGAAGGTTCTTACACAAACTAATGTGATCCTACATATGTGTATCTGGTAAATTAGGTTGGACAAGACAACACATGAGTAGAAAAATGGGGGAAAGTGTGCACAAGATTCAAATGTGTATGCAAATTTTATGAATATTAATGTGTGTCAAATATGATGTTGCCAATTTGTTTAATACAAAATTATGTGTCTAAAGATGCCCCCTTTTAGTTTATAATTAAAAATTATATATTAAAAGGATAAAATAAGAAATTTGGTAGTTGTGATGACCACACTTGGTGTTGACAGGTATGCCACATATGTTCCATCTATTCCATGCAAAACCTACAAGGAAGTATGTATAGATCAATTTCCTCTCACGATAATAAATTTGTAATAATAAAGATAATTGAAGACATGAAATTAAAAATCTAAGGAATGAATGTGCATGAGGGTATGTGAATCAAAATGTCACTTGTTAAACTTGTTTGGAGAATGCCATGGGGTGATTATGCATGAAGAAGATGCAACCATTTAAACCATATGTTGAGGAGTGTTAATGCCTCAACTACCATTGGAGAAAGGAGGGTTAAAAGTCGAGTGACGTAAAAACCTTAATTTCACCACCCCAAATATCACAATAATTATTTTATAGAACCCCAAAATTAGGTTTGTAGGTAAAATTGGAACCCTAAAACATGTGAGTTATTTTAATGCTTTTGGATTCATAAGAGAAACATACAAGCAATAAATTTGTTTGAATACAGTCAAGTGTTGTTTAAGTTTTTAATAATATAATACAATATTTTGATAATTTATATCATATAGGCATGAGCATTAAATATAAGTACTAAGCAACTAAGGGATAAAGATAGTGTATCTTGTTTTTTACTCTATTTTAGGCTATGGTAGTGATCAAGAATCATTAAAAGGTTGTTTTCAAAGTTTGATCTGTGTTCTAAATATTTTGGGATTTTGAACAATTGCATCAATTTGGGATAGTAACATTGATGTTTATGTCTACTTCTAATAAACGTGTCCACTGAGAGATATACACAAGAGTGAATTCAAATTTGGACCTGACCTATGCTACCACATTTTTAATCATTATATGCCTCAAATTATGCTCATTTGTATGCCAAATATAGATAATAAGCAATCCTAGTTCCTTTTTATTGTACCTCTTGTAACTTGGTAAAAAGGGTTAGTAAGATGAGTCAAACTAGCCCTAGCAACCTTGTTATTGTTAAGTGATGCCCACATATCTAATATTCCTAAGAGTGCCTCAAACTCACATGTAATTATCCTTCTTATGCATGTGAGTGAAATTATAACAATGCAACTATATGTTCTTTCTCATAGTAACCCTTAGTACAAGTTATGCAATAATATATTTGACCTTTTGAATGTTTCAGATATGTAGTGTAATTTGATATCTTGAAATAAAATAGTACTTTCTAATTTGAGAATTGCCTTATCAAATTGATAGGTATGTTAACTAGATCATATACATTATATTATAAGAACCTTTTGATTTTAAAATGGAACCTAGTGACACGTGAAAAATTGACAATAGGATGGGCAAAAGGGGCTAAAAAATAGTCACAAAGTGAAAGATATGAAGAAAGATAAAAAGTTAAGTTTGGACAGTTACATTGAAGTTGGACATTAACATTGACACTAGTGTCCAGGATAGACACACATATCTAGGGGCTAAAATCATATTTAAAAAGGCACAATGGATAAAGGTCTCTAGCACACATTAGATGAAGATAAATAAACATAGCACATAGGCCCAAGTGGCAGGTAAATCAAGTGAAATAAGCTAAAATCGAAGAGGCCCATGAGAGACTATATCACTAGATGTATAATTCTTAGTAAAAATATATACATACAAAAGGACTAAAACATTTATACTTGTAACAAAATGGATGTCTCCATTTTCTCCCCTTTAATATACTAATGCAAGAAAATGTGGAATTATGAGTTCAAACAAAAATAAAAATGCATACCATGGTGTGGACAACACACCTTATCTTTACTCGAGTTGTTCCTTCAATATTTAATCTTTTGAACATTACTTGTAACCAAGGATATGCTAAAAAAATTAAATCAACATATATAATTTGTATGTAAGCAATACTAAAAATTAGAATAAATAAAGAGCATGGATAGAGTACACTCTTGTACATATCACGTAGTAACTTGGTCTGGAGTGCTTGAAATTGGAGAAGTAGATAGGGGACGTGCAACCTTCCACATATTTTTGCTAGGAAGATGACTAAGTTTATAAGTGGTAAAGTATGTTTCACCATAGTGGTGTTGTGCTTGGAGTAGGGAGAGTTGGGAGGTGATCATGCTCCTAACCTAGAATAGGAAGAGTGGTGCTTCAACTATCGAGAGTATTATTTCGCAATGAGCACAACTCAAGTGTAAAAGATACACATATGTATATCTTAGTATGGGGTGAATGATGTAATCAAGTTCACCCTAATTTTTTTATGAGACCAGATGATTTAATCCTTCTAATCACACCAAAAATAAGAACCAATCGATGTAGATGGTTAAGGCTCAATACAGTCTATGAATTATTCAACTGGAGTATTGGTATGTAGTCATATAAAATAGAAAAATTGGTAACTTGAGCATGGCTAAAGAAACCCAATCCTTAGGTCCCTCTTGCTTGCTCTCATGACCCTCTTAGGATTGTTTTCACTAATTCCTAGTCATCTGTGGCCTTCCAAACTTGACCCTAGCTAATCCAAGACCCTCTCTTCATGACTAATCCATCCCTCTAGGTCTCATCTACTTAGGATAATAGCACCAAACTTGGACTATAGCACTGGACCCTAGGGTGTCCCCTTTTTAGCGCTCTTGTCTAATCACATTTTGAGCCTAGATTATTAGTTTTCCCTAATTCCTCTTGTTCATTATGTTGGCCTAGTCTAGTTTCATCTAACCCATGACCAATAGATCCCTATAAAAGTCCATTCAAATATCATTTGGAAAGGGTTGATAAATATCATTCAAGCAAGCAAGAATACAAACAATCCCACTCAATCAATCTTTCCTATTCTCTGCATACATCTGGCCTATACGCTTTCAAGTTAATTAAAGTCTTTACACTAGTCCCTAGTCATCTCAAGTATACCCAATTTTAGCATTTCATTCACTATTACACCAAGAACTCTCAAAGGGAGAACTACATATGGCTTGATCCCTCTTTGAAGTATTGGTATGTAGGTAGTGTGCCCACACATGGGGTGTGAAGCACATCTAGTGCATCTTACACACATTAACCCCTTTTCCCCATTTGTCAAAGTTTCTTTCAATTACATAAAAGATACAAGAACATAAAGAATCAACTCTATAAGGAGATTTGTTGCTAGTGAGAACCTAAAAATTAGTAGACAGTCTCACACTGAGTAGGTGAATAAAACTCAAAAAACTTAAACCCTCAAGACAATAACATCGAAGAAGGACTATAACGTCGGAGCCCAGGGTGTCCTATTTTGGTGCTCCTATCCAATTAGAAAATGAAGTCTAGGATATTATTTGTGACAGTGTCCCAGTCCTACACAAATTTCTAGACCTTATCTTAGTCAAAATAGTCTAGAATAAGCTAAGTTTGATTTTTTCTCTCTCTCTCTCACTGCTATTTTTAGAAAAGGTCAAATTGTAATTAAATTTCACTAATCAGTAGCTTTAATTTGGAATATTATTTACTAATTTATTGTAGTTAGACTTGTTTATTAAATAGGAATAAAACACCATTATTTCCAAAAATAACAAATCATTTGGTAAACCCAACTTTGAATTTTGCGTAAAAACCCTAGAAACCCTCGGGTAAATTCCTAGATGATTTTTTCCCATTAATTTTTGAATTTTTTCTTGAATATTAAAATCATAAAATCCTCTCAAATTTTAAAATTATGTAGTAAATTTTAGAATAATTTTTATATCAAACCCTAGTTGCATACACTAGGTCCTAGTAATTTTCCAATATTAATCCAATAATTTGATGATTTTTTATTACATATCTAAATCATATATTTGATTCAAATTCTAAAATTCAATAGTAATTTCAAAAATAATTTTATTTCAAACCCTAGTTGCATCAACTAGCTCTCAGTAATTTTCCAATAATTTTCTGAATTTTTAGTTGCATATTAAAATAAAAAAATCACTTCAAATTTCAAAATTCATATTAATTTCAAAAAAATAATCCTCAAAAACCTAGTTGCATCTACTACGTCCCATTAAATCAAACACTTTCCCATAAATTTCTAAATTTTTACTTCCATACTTAAATCATAAATTCAATTTCAATTTCAAAAATTCATAGTATTTTGCAAAACTATCACTGTTAAATCCCTAGTTGCATGTACTAGCACCTATTTGAGTCTTGAGGTATCAACTTACATCCATAATCAAATTAAAAAAATGATTCTCACTTATGTACAATTATTTCTTACATTTCTTGCAAATAACCAAGAAACCATAATGGGCCCTATCATGTACATGAATGATGAAGTCTATCATATGTTAGTACAATGCTTCATCCTTTGCATTTCATGCTTATGTTTCATTATATGGGATGATATTACAAAATTTCATTTCCAAAAATGTACAAAATTTCAAAATTCTTTTGCATATTCTCTTTTGCTCATATGAAATAATCACCAACTCCATTTTGCTAAATGCATTCAAAATGCTATGTTACATGTCAAAAGCTTATATGCCTTTATGCAAACATTCATGATCTCTACCCTTTACTTCCTACTTCTCATGTGGACAAATTTTCAATCTTATCATGATAAACATGTTAGAAATGTTATGATTCATGTCAAAATTTTCTATGCATTCATGCACAAATTCATGCTTTTTATCCCTTGCTTGATATCTCTCATGTGGAATGCTCTTTATAAACATATTATTATACAACTTATAACTCCAATTAAATGAATTTTTCCCCAAATACATGGTTTCTAACTAGAGGATCCATTGCATAAGCTAATAACTACCTATCAAGTTTCAATGCCATATCTTATGCACAAGAAATAATTTCCTTTTCCTCCTCTCCTCCAAGAGGGTGATAGCTACTTTCCCTCTAACCAGGTCCATGTTATCACCCCTCCAAAAGGTGAGGCAACCCACACTATTGTTCCTAATGCATATATTTAGCTTATATATTCTTCAAAACCTCTTCAACATATGTGCTTACATGTTCAATTGAAAACATCTAGGGTTTGTACTTGTGAGACTCTAAAGGATCAAATCACCAATATGAGCAAGTTAATTTCAGATTTAGAAATGTAGAATCAGCTATTACATGAAAAGATCAAAAAATTGGAAAATCGTATTATAATACAAAATCCTCAAAGGCACCCTAGTGTTAATCATATATATGCACCTTCACTGAGTCAATTGGTTGCAAGCAATGTTATATATCAAAATAAGAAATCACAACAAAGTAACTCTACCACTAGTAATTCAAAAAGAATCCAAAGATAAAATAAGAGTTCAAGTGAGGTACTAAGAGAAATGATTAAATATAAATTGATCAAACTACCTCCTCTACATCCAGTGAGAAGATCTATATATTATTGTGCATATCATAAAATGCATGGGCATCACACAGATTCATGTTTGGCATTGAAAAATCATATACAATAGATAATTGTTAATGGGGACACTATATAAGGTAAATGAGTCAAGAACTTCATAATGACACATGAACACATTCACAAAGGGTCAAATTTAGAAATAGTATAAAAGTGGTTACCAAAGCATAACTCAGAACAATAAAAGGATCAAAAAGCAAATCAGATCAAGAAATAGTACCACAATCATAGATAAAGCATGAAAAATATGCAAATCTACCTATCCAACATGAGGCTCAACTTTTAAAGTAGTATGGGTTTGGTCAAAAATATCTACAACATTTTGATTATCAAGATCAAGGGTTAGCCAAGCATGCTCAAGACATCACTATTTCTATTCCAGCAATTGATAATGTTTGTCACCAAGGTTTGGGATTTAATGAACATCCTAAGGCAAATCATTCATAGACATAATTTATCAAAGGAAAAGATCCAATTACAACAAAAGTCAACACTAGCATTTCATTGGTTCAAAATCAAAATGATAATGATGAATGGAATAATACACGTTATTATGATTTCCAAGATACCAACAATGAATCTGAATATTCATAATCATATTCACAACCATTCATTTGTGATTCACATTCATGCATGATTCCTTCGTTTGATACAAGACACCATGATATGGAGTCTCCCATAAGACTCATTAGTTAGTATCATCTCTTCTTAGCCTTACTTGTACATAGTTGCTTATTGTTTACTTGTACATAGTTTCTCAGTGTTTCTTGTACATAGTCTTCTTTGATTTATTATACATACCTTATTATCAAAATATAAAAACATTCAAATATATCAAAATACCAAAAACATTTCAATTGTATGTATCATCCATGTTTTACATTGCTACTACTATGTTAGCCTTACATTTATTATTTTATGCTATTATTTTTCAATTTATCTACATTACCATGCTTCACCTTATATTCTTTGAGTGTGTGCAGTGACATCCAGATACTTGATTGCTTCACTTTACCCATTGAGGGGGCATCTTACTTATACATTTGAGACACACATCAATATACATACCCACTGGGGGCATCTTCTACATGACTACACCATTCAAGTTATGCCATTCGTACACTCCAAGTTATCATGTTGATATACATTATCTAATAACTTACACATATTACATTATCGACATATTATCAATATCTAGAACTTGTGTATTTCTTATCATATACATAGTCTTGAAATAAACATGTCTTGCATACTCTCCCTCTTGCTTTGATTAGTTAGATGTGATTATATCTTTCCAATATTTACATGGTTTATCTTATTGCTTAGTGTAGCTTGATGTGATTACATTGCAAGTTCCTAATTCTCTCATGTATGTGCCTTAGGACATTTTCTAATGTCCTTTTCTTTTATTCATGTGTGTACCTTAGGACATTTTCCAATGTCCTTTGCTTGTACTCTTTTATGTACTTGTGTCCATTGTACCAACTTTGCTTGCTCCACTTGTATGTGTATGTGGCATTTGAACATGCCTTGTATGTTTGATTTCTAGTTTGAGTGACATGTGGCCATGTCCCTTGTTTGTGTGGCCCTTTGGCCACCCTTGTATTCTTCTTACTTTGTGTGTTTTTTTCTTGATTTCTTCTCGATTGTTGCAATGCCATGATCCATATTATGCATTTTCTTTTTTTTTGGATGCCATGATGGACATCATGCTTAATCCCACCAACTAACAAGTAACACTTTCAGTTCTATTTCAATACATTGCACATGTTATTACATTGTTACATATATCTAGGCATATCCCTATTGATATAACTATCTCTCAAATCAAACCATGTTATATCTTGAGATATCTTGTTGATTATCATTACCATATCATGTATATTTCTAGCTTAACGCAATTGCAGGGATTCTTCTTATGAGGGTAGTCATTGAAAGGTACCTATTCCTACCCTCAAAAGAGGGGGCAACAAACAATGGTTTTGCTATAGAGATCAGAGCTCCTAATCAGTTAAAAATCCAATTTTAGAATAACCAAAATAAAAACCAGTCATCAAACCACTTAGAATAGACTAGGAAAATAGCAAATATTCTAGAAAAGTGATCAGTTTTTACCTAGGACAATAGCAATTTTTGGCACTCCTATCTAAATAGCAGAAAAACTAGGTTTTCTAGAAATAAGCAGAAAGGTAGGTTCAATGATGGTTTTACACAATCAAACTAGTTCAGATCAGCAATTTTTAGTACAATTTTCTTAGAGAATCTAGACATAAGGGGCATCATGTGTGGCATGATTGGTTCTCACTTCCAATTTTAGATATGATTGTTGGTATAACTTCTAGATCAGAATCCATGTTTTAGACACCAGTGATTGGGGGAAGATTGTATAGCACTTTTGCTTCTTTTATTTTAGTTTTTAGCATTACCCAGGCATTCTTAATAGTTGTGTACCTTATTCCATCTATAAGTGGTTGGCATCATTTTGGAGTGGATTTCATACAAATCTAACCTCCACATTCTTGAGTACCTGAGTTCTCAAGTGGCTTCCACATAAGCCAAATTTTTAGTTTTAGAGTGGCTTTTATAAAAGCCTAATCTCTATCTTTTCTAAGTTGGCCAATATTGGCCTAGTTTCTAACACATATTCGGCTATCCACACCACATTATCATATTTTCAAACCATTCATGGGATTTAGGGTCCATCTCATATTATATACTTCTTCATACTAGTATCAGTTTATAGCTTCACTTCATGGGGCAACGATGGAGCCAAAGGGCCAACCTTTGTATTCTTGAGCCACCTATTCAGAGGGATTGGACACATAGTCCAAATATCAATTATCACACATAATATCATTTATCTTCTCTTAGAAGGTGATGATGGAGCCAAAAGGCTAGCCTTTGACTTCTTTAGTGACTTTCTATGTAATTGAGCACTCAGCTCCGTTCATGATATAACTTTTGGTATAGCATCATCCAACACATCTAGCATTACTCAACCTTACTCAGTATCACAATAAGTTTTGTATTGGTTCACGTACCTAATAAAGTGTATTTATTCCTTTCTTTTCCTCTCTCTTATCTAGATTTGTATGTTCTTGTTTTATATTGCATATAATAAGAATTGATCTACTCTTTATTTTCCTTTCACATATTCACACTCATACAATGTGCTCTCTATGAACTATCTAACATTACTCAAAATCACAAGATTCATGGGCTTCACCTTTGCAGGTAATTCAGGTACGCTTTCTATTTTGCCTTTATCCTAGTATTTTGCTTTGTTGCATCACTATAATAAAAGGGGGGAAATTGTAGTCATATAAAATGCAAAAATTGGTAACTTGAGCATGGCTAAAGACACCTAATCCTTAGGTCCCTCTTTATTGCTCTTATGAACCTCTTAAGCTTGTTTTCATTGATTCCTAATCATTTGTGGCCTTCTAGACTTGACCCCAACTAAGCTAGGACCCTTTCTTCATGACTAATCCATTCCCCTAGGTCTCATCTACTTAGGACAATAGCACTAAATTTGGACTATAGCGTGGACCCTAGGGTGTCCCCTTTTCAGTGCTCCTATCCAATTACATTTTGAGCCTAGGTTATCATTTTTCGCTAATTTATCTTGTTCATTATGTCAGCCTAGTCTGATTTCATCTAACCTATGACCAATAGATCCCTATAAAATCCCATTCAAAGATAATTTAGAAAGGGTTGGAAAATATCATTCAAGAAAGCAATAATACAAGCAAGACCACTCAAGAAATCTTTCCTAATCTCTGCATATAGCCAGCCTATACACTTTCAAGCCAATTCAAGTCCTTACACCAGACCCTAGTTATCTCAAGCATGCCCAATTTTTGCATTTCTTGCATTTCATTCATTATTACACCAAGCACTATCAAAGGGATAACTACATATGGATTTATCCCTCTTCAGAGTATTGGTATGTAGGTAGCATGTCCACACACATGGTGTGAAGTATGTTTAGTGCTTCTTACACATACTAACCCCTTTTCTCATTTTCCAAAGTTTCTTTTAATTGCATAGAAGATACAATTACATAAAGAATCATATGTATAGAGATATATGTTGACAATGAGGAGTTAAAAATTGGAACATGGGCTCACACTAAGTAGGTGAACAAAACATAGAAAACTTAAACCCTTAGGACAATAGCAACAAAGAAAGACTACATCAACAGAGCCTAGGGTGTCCAATTTTAACACTCTTGTTCAATTAGAAAATGAAGTCCAGGATTCCATTTGTGACAGTGTCTCAGTCTTGCACACAAATTTTCAAACCTTGTCTTAGTCAAAATAGTCCAGAATAAGATAATTTTGATTTTCTCTCCCTCTCACTACTATTTTTAGAAAAAGTCAAATTGTAACTAAATTTCACAAATAAATAGATTTAATTTAGAATATTATTTACTAATTTATCCTACTCAAATGTTTATTAAATAGGAATAAAACTCTATTATTCTCAAAAATAACAAATCACGGTACATTAGGATATCGTTACGTGAAATTTTGTTATACTATGGTGACAGTTCATAAAAGAGTTTTGGAATTTTAACACTGATTTGGATTTTACAATATTGGGAACATGTTGCATAATATATGCACCTCAGATATGACTCATGTTAAAACTATGTATAATAAATGGAAACAATGTATAGGATTTCAGCCACACTATGACTCTGAATCATATATCATGTATTTTTAAAGAATTTGTAAACTATATAAGTGTGGAGAGCATGATTTCAAAGCATGCTCCCACTATGTATGGAGGAATATAGAATTGATATAATTACCAATGTGGAGGACATGTTTTCTAAATATACCTCCACTATTAATTAGGAATGTTTAATATTGAATAGGTGTGTAGAACATGCTTCCAAAGTATGCCCCCACCAAATTTGAGAATTGATATTAGTATCATACTGAATGAATGTGGAGAACATGCTTCCAAAGCATGCCCCCACTAAATCTAAAAAATGTGAATGTGCAAAAGCCATGTTCATATGACATGCTCCCACTGAATCTAAAGAATGTGCAAATTGTATTTGATTATTTAGAACATGTTTATAAACATGCCCCCCATTTTGGGAGGAGAGGATGTAGTGTTTTTAGGTCATCTCCTAGAAAAATTAAAGTGGATGATGTCCTTGATATAATTTACTTGATATTATTATGAAATTATTGTGGATAATAACTTGCAACATTATTTTTGGTAGTATTTAGAATGTAGTAGGATATATGTGTAGCAATATTTTTAGTGTTTTTTTGCATTACTTGAAAATTTTCAAATTTCATATAATATGGAAGGACTCATTATCTAGATCCTAATGTAACTTACGGTTTTGAATTTGGATAATTGGGGCTCAAGATATGGTCATTTGAGGTTTGTGCAGAAGTCGTATATTAAGTGCATTGTAATAGAATTTTGAAATCATTTGTATTTTGAAATTTTGCTAATTTTGAGATCTAAGTTAAGAGAATAACAATGCCACATGGAAGATTTATTCACCCAATATGGTTTGATGTGCTCCAAAGTGCCTTAGTTACCCATAATTTTTTTTGAGTTGGTGACTTTGTGACAATTTATTGGTAATTTTAATTTTTTGAAAATTTACATTTTGAGTATATTTTTAAGATTTTTTCATAGGAGATTGGACACATGTGTTGGATTCCTAAATTATTGCATCGAGATGATGATACAATTATCCAACTGTAGCTAATAATGTCTGATATTTTTGTCCAACATGAATGTTAACATCTGACACTTCTATCTTGCATGGAAATTATCATCCAATGATAATGTCTTTGTATTTTATGTTAAATTTATTGATATTTCTAGTTTTTGCAACAAAATATGATCACTAACAAGTTTGTGTTATTGTTTTTTTAATTGTATAAGGATGTTCATATTCAAGAGTTCTAGCATGGTCAATAGTATTCGACATTAGCAGAGTTGGGTCTACATGCAACTGACTAGGCTATTATTGATTAGGTAGGATTGGGGAATGTGGCTCATTTAGTAAAAATCCAATACGATATCCACCTCCTCACAACCCTAGAAAAGAGGTATAGTATAGATACATGTACATTATGGCTTCCCACTAGTGAGATGACTGTCATCTTAGAGAATGTGTATCAGATTTTTTGGCTACCAATTAGGGGTGAGAGAGTTTAGGTTGTTGGTGATGGTATCCATGGCTATATTCATTGGTCCCATGTATATTTTACCAATCAGAGGGATCCTAAGGTATAACGAAGTAGTATGGTTTGGTTTGATGACATTATTAGATGTGATGTTTTGTGGCTATAGAAGTTTATTTGTGTGTTACTAACATCATTTGTAGCTTTAGAGGTGGGAATGTTGGTATTTCATATCATATGTACTAGATAGTGTGGCATATTAAGTTGGATAGGACCAGATATATATGGGGCCATACTAGTACTAGCCCACTTATACATGTATCTCAATAAATTGACATTGAAGAGCCATGGTGGGGGTATTAGAGTGGCGACTCTATTGCATGTTTAGGTTTATGAGCATATACGATTAGTATGAACAGTTGGTGGTCTCATCCCTAGATGGGCCCATCCACATATTTTTGTAGAGTGGTGGGTATTCCTACACAATATACTTCATACCATGATGGAGTACTGAATTAACTTGTATAGGTTATCTCTAGCTCAGATTGTGTGGCATCATTTCGAGTGTGTGGCATTTGAACATGCCCCTTGTTTACAATCTCCTTGGACCATTACTTTTTGACTTGATTTTAAGTGATCTTATGTGCATTCTTATTTGCTTATTGAGCTTCTACTATTACTATTTAAACATTGCCATGATCTTTATCATGCATCTTAGGCCCTACATGTGATCACACTAGTTCTATGTATTTTAATGATACATTTATATATACGCATTCCTTTTATATGCTATAGGGTTACATTCACATATTTTACAGTTGTCTTACCCTTTTTAGGTGAGGTAACTCCCAATTCCTAGATTTTCCTCACCTTAAAGGGGGAGGCATGCTTGGGAAGCATGTTCTCCACACTCATTCAGTATTTGGTACTTATAACAGTTCACAGATTCAGCAGAGGCACGTCATATGGGCATCACTTCCACACATTCTCAATTTTTAGATTCATTGGGGGCATGCTTGGGAATCACATTCTCCATATTTATTCAGTATATGTAATTATATCAGTTCATAGATTTAGTGGGGGAATGCTTTGGAAGCATGTACTTCACACCTATTTAATATTCAACATCTTAGTTTAAAATGGGGGCATGTTTTAGAAACATGTCCCCCACATTGGTACTTATATTATTTTTTAGATTTTCTCCATATATCATGGGGGCATGCTTTGAAGCATGTCCTCCACACTTACGCAATTATCCAAATTGGCTAAAGTACATAGTTATATGATTTAGATTCATAATTGCAATAGAATTTTATACATTGGTACCATTTTTATAAATAATCTCAGCATGAGACATATCTAAGGTGCATATGATATGCAACATGTGCCTAATATTTCAAAAATTCAAATCAATTTCAAATTCTAAAACCATTATACATACCGATACCCCATACACTTCTATGGGCCATATTAAACCAATCTACTGTAGTAGGTTCACCTTTTGGTATGGACCATATTGAGCCAAAATGAAAGCACATGAATAATTCCTATAAATTCATCTCAATAGTGCCCAAAGTGGTGAGCCACTGTACTCCCATAACAATATCAGCTCCACCCATGGGAATATAAAACATAAGAGAATATAACATATACTCTCCCATGGCTAGCTTAATACTATGGAATTTTCTAGAATAGCTAATAGTACCACCATATCTAATCATGACCTAAAATTTTGGAGCAGGATAAATGAAATAGTTTAAACAAGTAGCCAACTTACTATTAATGAAGTTGTGTCTACTCTTAGAATTAATCAATATAGTAATCATATATTTATTAAGGTAACCAACCACCTTAATATTTTGGAGAGTACTAATACTTGAAAGGGCATGACAGGAAATAATATGTTGAGAGTCTTCAGATTCTTCCTCGGGTCCTTCTACATATTCACTAATTGCCTCCTCATCATCTACATCCTCATTGGCACCTTTGATGTAAAAAAACTTCTTTTTAGCACAGTGATATCCTTTGCTCCATTTTTTGATACATGCATAACACAACCCTTTGGCACACATCTCCTAAATTTCTTGAGGTGTCAATCTGGTGGGTTAAAGAAATGATGGTGTCGGAAAGGTGCAAACATGACCAATAGTGAAAGTTTTAAATTTGACCATCACTTTTTCTTCTGTCATATGTGCCCTTGGGATAGATTCTAATATAGATGATGGATTAAACATTTGAACCTTGAATTGGATTCTATCTTTGGGTCCACCTAGAAAAAGATCAGTCAAATTTGCCTCAGTGATATCTTTCACCCATAAGGATAGATTCTAAAATTGATTAATATAATCTTACACAGTTCTTGTTTGATGTAGTTTGGATAATTGGTTAAAGTAGTTCTTAGACATTATTCTGATAATGAGCCAACAACTCATCAATGAAAATAAACCATGTAATAGGAGCACCATTTTTTTTAGCACACAACCAGCAATACCAAATGAAATGCTTAGGTTTCAGATACAGAGACGCCACTATCACCTTTTGAGAACTAAGAGTTTGGTGTAAATCAAATAAATTATCAATATGGGTAATCGAAGTAAGATTATCCTTACCATCAAACTTATGCATGTCCACTTTTGGCAACATCAATTTCATACCAGAATTAGACTTGTTAGTGTTGAGAGGAGGAGGACCCAAATGATGAAGTGGAGGGTTATTCGTTTGTAACTAAGATGAAATGGTAGTTAATTATGTAGTGATGTGATGCAATTGAATGTGCACCCCATTAATCTCTATGTCCATCCCCAAAATGTTAGTTTGAACTACAGTAAAGTCATCCTACTACACCAAGCCCTTTATGTCAGCCTAAAGTTGAGAAATCATTGGATCTGAAGTTCTAGATTCTATGTCATCTCTAGGAGTCTTCAGAGTTTATTTCCCCCCTTTTCCTCGAGTAGTAGGACCCTCCATGCACAAACCCTAAGAGGTTTTTCACCCTAAAAAATGTGTACCAAGAGATGGTACCATTGTTATTACCTCACTAAGATAAATCAAATGACTATTTGTGTGCACTAGGGTGAAAATTTTGACACCAAAAAAGTGTACTAGTAGAATATACTATTGTGATCATCTCTCTGAGATGAATTTAATGACTACAAATGTGCAAATAGGAAAAAGAATTTCTAAACTTTTTTTTTTAATATTTTTTTTCAAAAAAATGTTTTGAACAATACTACGCTGACAGAAAAAATTAATTCTTCTCAGATTGCAAGTTATGTTTTTTTTCTCCTTCCACTCACAAAAGTCACACCTCACCAAATCGCAAAAAAAAATGATGTAAGAAACTTTCCCAAATCAAATCTTTAATACCACTTGTAATGAAATTACTTAGATGTTTGTATAGAATAAGTATATATCGTACAAAATAAGCAAAGATAAGAGATTACACAACAATAATTGATAGTAGAGCAAAATACTGGATAATACAGTAGAGCCACATCAAGGGGCCAACCTCCATAATAATAAAATAAGATCATAATACTTCATATGATGATCAAAGACTAACCACTCCCTCCTATATATAGTCTACTTAGCCATGGTTATTGTATAGGCCAACCTAACTTAGAACATAGATAAATGTAACAAGAATGTAAAATAGGTATGTAAGCCACAAGTCGGCCACACATATCCCTAAACACGCCAAAGGTTAAGGGCATAACACTCAAAACTTCTTTTTCACTTATTAAAATAATCATTGTATAATTCTAAATACAATTACATGCCATTAACTTACATTATTCCTTCATCGACTTCCAAAACTAATAAAACAACCAAATAAACCACAATTATAATATTCATGTTAAACCATGCAATGAATATCAAATTTGTTGATAATAACTTTCCATGCAAAGTCGACCACTTGACTAACATATTAACTATATAATATGGAAATATTGTATGTATTCAAAGACTATAGTTTAATGTTACAATGCCATCCACAAAACACACTTTGCAAACACAATGGTTTTCTTAAACCATTTAACAATATAGTCAATATATCTCATAATCTAACTTATATGATGAATATCAACCTTTGGTTAATCATTTAATCAAATACAAAGATATTTTAAAATAATGCTATTTATATCTTTCAACATTTGAATAAAACATATATATTATAATAATAATCTTTAATTATTATTATCTAAATATTACAGATTAATAACAATAATGGAATTCATCACAACATCATAACATTATACTACACAACCATACCTAATTAAGATAGTAAAGTAGGTAAAACATAACAAATTCAATTAGATAATTACATCACATAATATAAGTTACGTACGATCATTAGTTTAGTGAAATCACTCAAAAAATTCATTATGATCACTAACAAAAACTAGATTAATAAAAAACTAAAATATCAGAGTAGTTCAAATGGAAGATGAAGCATATTACAATTATCTATCAAAAAATTTAATCACACAATATAAAATACAAATGTGGTGTGTTAAAGGGTTTCTGGATTCGTTATCTATCATTTCCCAATGTCTACATCTAAACCACCCTCTTCAATGATCTTCTCCATCTATTACACTCTTATAGAAGAATATGTTCTACATCCACCTCACAATAATGAAGGTAATTAGCCTGAAACATTATTACATTCATAAATAATACTATATAAACATGATCACAATGTACAACATATAAAATTACTACTAACTCATAGCAAACTAATCATGTAAATTAAACAACACAAAGTGTCTCATAATCAGCATATGCCATTAATATTAATCAAATATTATTTAATCAACTAATCAACCAAAAAATCCACAGATCAAATAGGTTATTCATCTTATAGATAAATCAAGATGTGACAAAACCTTAGTTTAACCTAGGGTTTCCCGATTTGATGTTATTCTAAATTCTGGTTTCAAAGTTTTCAAAATTTAAAAATTAGATTTTTTTTCCTAAAATCATGTTTAATATGGATACATATGTTGGTCACTTCATTATCCAGTATATAATAATAGTCATAGTTTTTTTATGTTCAATCAACCAGAGATATATTCAAAAGTAATAATAGAAGCAGTCAACACAAAAAGAGTGTTTTAAAATAAGATCAAAATTTAGTCTTTCTTTACAGCACTTTTTGTAATAATATCAATCTAGTTTCTAGATGCCAACGTGCATGCTCCCAACCCTTTTTTTCCTTTCTAGATCCTATTTGGATTATAGCTACCATCCTACCCCCATTATTCTCCACGACTTATATTGGATTTTTCAGTCCATATTGTCACTACATGAAAAGGTAAGGGTGACCAACTTATCTCTTCACATGTTAATATACAACAGGTTCCTCCCAAGCTTAAATTGGTCATTAAAAGTAAAGGATATGATCTTGTCAACCAACTAAGTAATGCACATGCTAAGATTTCAATCCTTGAGTTTTTAAAACAATATACTATCTATAAGGATATTTTATATGAATCATTACATGAAATACAAGTACCAATTGATATAGAACCAACCTACCTTGCAAACATTATGCAAGATCTCAAAAATAATACAAATCTCATTACCTTTGATCCAAAATGTTTACTATCAAAAGATATTATTAACCAAGATTTTCCATTATTAATAAAAGTGAGTGTGCATAACAAGGGAATCAAAAAGGTGTTAGTTGATCATGGATCTGGTCTAAATATTTATAGCACAAACTTTTTAACCTCCGTGGGTATCAAAACCAATCTTCTTCAAAAATTAGACATGCATATCAAAGGATTTGATAGTTCATGTAGCCCTCCAATTGGCCAAATCACATTAAATGTGACATTGGTACCAAAAATGGTTCCAACTACATTCTAAATAATGTCTCAATCATTGCATTATAACTTACTCTTGGGTAGACTTGGATACACACAATGGATTTCGTAACTTCTACATTACAACAATGTGTCAAATTTATACATGATGGAACCTTATTTACAATGTATGTCGATGATGAACCTTTCAAATTTTTTCAAATGTTACATTATGACATATAACATGTTCCTAAACTCATACCACTAAAATAGTATATTCCCATTGAAATCATACCAACTTATGAGATGGGAGAATCAAGCAAAACAACTCATTTACCTCAATATGGTTATAAGGTATTGGGTACTAAATTGCACATGGATACATAATTAGAACAAGAACCATTATCAAAGGAGCCATTGATTCCAAAAAAATAAGAAAATCCAACATTTGAGTTTACTTTATTGGTTAACATGGAGCAGCAAGATGGAAAAGTTTCAAATTACTATGATAGTGATTGTGAACTTCCTCATACTATGACATATGAATAATTATAAAAAATAAAGTTTGATCCACTTGAACATATTTCATATAACATATTCACATGTAAAAGTCTTGGTACATACAAGTTAAATTCATACCAGAGGATATAAGGGCACATTTAGATAAGGTCAAGGAAAAATTATTAGATGAACATGTAATATTTGTTAATCAATCCATCTCTCTTGGACACAAACATTGAGTCAACCTTACAAGGGACATATGTAGATACATCACATGAATAATGTGGAGTCCTCTCATAAGACTCCACAATAGATTTTATAGATCGCAGTAAAATAAAATACTCCAAATACAATACTTTATATGCTACTTGAACATAAAATGATATCATTACCTCCTAATAGACATAGATCAGTCACTCAACTCATTCCTAAATAGGGGTCACCATATTTTAACTATCATCGAATCACTAGTCATAATACAAATCAATGTGAGGCATTGTAGACCCAAATTCATAAATACAAAGACGAAGGATGTATATGATCATACTTGAACAATAGAAAATACCTCTATTTTTTGATATTTCAAAAGGACAAGGTCCAATGAAGCACACTTCTAAATGCATATACCTTGAAGATCTAACTATTACTATAAATATTGATGGGGTCTATTGTCCACATCTCAAGGTTGATATACACAATTGGGATAAATTTATAGCACCACATTCCTCCAACATTTTGAACATAATATCAAGGAGTTACATTACTCTCAAAAAATACTAGACTCTTTGGGCCACATCATACTACCCATAGCATGTGGACCTAAGGTTGTTTATGTTATCATCTAAATTGTGAATTCAAAACCAAACTTCACCTAATCATCTTGGTCAGTGTTGTTTGTCTGAGATGAATGCAACAATGAATACTAAAAACATGTGCCTTACTTTCTAATTTGAAGATAAATAAATTTGTGTTCCAAATGATGGATACGGTGATAGGCATGTAACAATAGTTGGTGGCACAAATTTACCATAAAACATTGAAACATTGGCAATGGAAAATCATAAACAATTATGGCAAGAAAAAGGGCTATGAGGACCACAAAATAGTCATTTATCTTGTTTAATGGGATGAATCCACTCCTTTCATTTTGGTTAAAATTTAAAATCCCAAAAAAGTATGAACAAATCAAATATTCCATAATAACAAAATTATTCAAATAATTTAAAAAAACAAAAATATTCAGCATTCCTAGATTTTATTAGTTCTTTGGCATCTATGTTGTTTGCTCTATGTTAATTGATAGCATATCATTTCATTAATCTATACATTTTTTTCACGTATATTTGAGTATGATACAAGTATATCTAGACACATTATCTATGCATTCGTTGATGTTGGACCTTTCCTCTATCTGCATCATATAGTATATTAGGGGCATTTGCCTTCTTTGATCATGATTCATACAAGTTACATAACCTTTATTATCATTTCTACATTATCATGTTTGAGATTATATGCTAACACTTACACATGTCTATATCCATGCTCATATCTTTCATAGTGTACTTGATATGTCATACTACATAACATTTTTGCTAACACATATATGCGGGGACTACTATAATATGGTTATGTTTCATATATTTTTCACTTCTTTGAGTGTATTACATTGATTGTTATTGTCTTGTGTAAATTTTGAATATGTTACTTTCATATTGACTCATGTGCCATTATATGTTGTTTGGAAATTTGAATATGTCATTCTATGTTAATTGGACATTTAAATACGGTATTGTATGGCATTTAAACATGCCCTTTGTATGAGGTCTCCTTGGACCATTATTTTGTATTATATTTAGTGCTCTTGTGTGTATGGTTTATTGTTTGTTAAGCTTATATTGTTACTCTATAGACATTACCATAATCTATATCATGCATCTTAGGACTTGATGTGATCATATATTGTGAGCATAATTGATATATCTACTTTGACATGTTATCCATATATACTACATGATTCATACAAAGATTATATAGATATATACCTTATCTTTTTGAGATAAGGTACGTTTTAGATTCTATTTTTTTCACCTAAAAAAGGGGAGCATATCAGTGGACGCATGTCATAGAAGCATGAACTCCATATTTTCATAGTTTTTAGATTTTAGTGGGGACATGTCACAAACACATGACCTCCACACTTATACACTATTCATAGTTTCCAAATTTCAATGGGGCTATGTCACAAAAGCATGACCTCCACACTAATACATTTATTATCTCTAGATTTCAATAGGGGCATGTCATAAAGACATGACCTCCACACTTGCACAATCATCAATTCAACTTTATGATTCAGATATACACTTAGGTCAAAATCACATACATTTCACCAATTTTGTATAAATTTGAAATAGATTTTTTCATATTTATGACAGATATACTCCATGTTAGACATACTAGAGGTGCATATGCTATGCTATTGCATCAAATATTTAAAAAAATACCAATTATACTATTCATCAGGATGCATTGATCACACCAAGATTTATTAGTATTGAGTCTTTTATGTTGTAACAATTAGTTCATCTTATAGGTTGAAGTCATTAAATCATTCAACCTCACCATATTTATAGATTGGAATGATTAAATCATTCAATCTCATCAGATTTATAAGATGGGTTGATTAAATCATTCACCCTCACCAGATTATTATATCCACACTTGAGTTGTGCAATTAAGATATAATGATCTCAATGGTTATGTCACAACTTGCCCTTGCACTAGAATGGGCCATAATACTTTCCAATCTCTCTCACCAAAATATCCAAGGTTCATGTCTAAACCTTTTTC
Source organism: Torreya grandis (assembly GCA_037957365.1). Taxonomy (NCBI): domain Eukaryota; kingdom Viridiplantae; phylum Streptophyta; class Pinopsida; order Cupressales; family Taxaceae; genus Torreya; species Torreya grandis. The sequence goes on from JARHVA010003566.1 coordinate 639,491, forward strand.
AGCTCCAATACTTCATAAAGAAACATTATTACCGAATCAAATCATCAAAAGGCAACATGGTTGCATCAACACATAGGGATACTCTTTCCTTGCTCTCTTTCTTTTCAAACATTTTAATTGTTTCAAATTTAAGATTATATGCACTTATTTGTTCTATAACATGCTCTTGGTTACAGTTCATACACATGCAAAGCATTCAAAGTGGGTTCAAGTAAAAGCAATATGTGTTATACACACCCTGGTATGCATTTCTTTCTTTTAACCTAGTAATTTAATTTTTATGCATTACTAGATTAAAGGAGGGTTAAATATAGATACTAAAATTGAATATTTATAACATCTCAGTCCTGTGCATTTAACAAATATCAATTAGGGCTCTACCCTTTAGTTCTAGATCTTCACATTGTTGAAAGTTTTGCATTCTTCATCTCACTGTGCCTAAATACTTATCTCTTAGTATGATCCATATCATTCTGATTACTCAGATCTCTTGTACTGCATAGAAATATTAAAACTTGATGAACATCCTTCATTGTTAGTTTCAAATCCATATTTGTTTTCTAGCCTTCTAGACACTACTGCCCATAAAGGGACACTACCACCAACGGTAGTGTCCAGTTCATTATCTAGTGTCCAATTGTCAAAAGTCATATAAATTATAAATTATTTAAAACCTGTGGGTTGACCTATTTATCTTATTCAACCCTATCGTAAAATATTTTCAAAATGTGTAGTATAAATACAATTTTAAGCCTTTTCATTCTTCATATAGCAAATATCAAACAAACACCTACTAAAATTAAATCAATCAACTGCACAACTAATCTATTCTACTCTATTCATTCATATTTTCATATCAAACATAGGCACAGTCATATTACAAGTCTGAAGCATTCAAAGAGCAGTCCATGAGTGATATTTATCAAATTACAAGTTAAATCACCACATGCATCATCATATAGTATATTGCACCATTGTGCACATACATTTTCTCATACATAAAGGAGAACTACATAATTTTGAGGACCTCCTTAAAGTATTGACTATATAGGTAGCACCCATTGATAGAAGGATCTTTGGGGAAACTCGATACCTTGATCCCCCTAGCATATTTTTTAGCAAACTCATTCCAAGGGTGAAGAAGGGTGAAGAGCTAGGGTTTTAATCAATCAATGAAGAGTGACAACCTATATGTACCAAATCTAAATACTATCAACAGAAAGATAACCAAAAACCCAAAAAAATGAAGTTGTTCACAAACAAATTTAGTTATTATTTCATATTGGGCGTATGTATCACAATCAAACAGTAACGTTGATATTAGTGTTCAAATATGATGGTAATGTTCACAACTATAAAAGTACAATTTCTAAAATTTGACCACTGATTTAGAATACTTTACACATATTCTAATCCAAATCTGTTTACATACAATAAACCAAGTACCATTGTTTCTTATTTATTACAATATCTTTCGATAATTACATTTTACTAATTTTAACAATTTCAATTATATAAATTCAAAATATTATTTATCCAAATTTTCTATTAATTAATTTAAGTTAATACTTTAAATTAGTTTATCACCCTTAAACTTGAAATACTTCTATATTTTTAACATATAACTACACTTCTATATTTAGAGTTCAAGAGAATCTAAGTGAAAAAACTACTACATTATTATTAGCTCAAATTTTGTATGTTTCCAAATTATAGCTCCTTGTGTAAGCGAGGAAATCTACACACTCAATGGACATTGGGAAGGATTTTGCTTGTATGAGGCCACACTCATGTACACAATGAATCATTGCGAGGCAAATTTAAACAATTAGTGTCCCTAAAATAATTTATATCAATATGCCCCATGTATGTGTCGTTGATGTATGGGATATTAGTGTCGAGACTCAACCTGGGATCAATGAATTTTTATTTTCACTTCATTTTGGCCCGACTGTACATGTGCAGGAATGTCTAATTATTTATGTTACAAGATCTGGCGAGGAAGAAAGTGTTTATGTAGATGGACTGATGAAAAAAATTGGTCATGAAAACCCAGAATCTTCTCTAAAAAATCAAGAGACAACTGACACTACTCAAGTGGATATTAAGAATTATCTCATATAGGAAAAAAAAAACCCTAATTATTTCTTCAAAAATCTATTTTAAATATGATTTCAATCCCGTCAAACCCTGCAAATTTTGGAATGCTCGAGTCAGGGAATGGAAAGATGGTCGAGAGAGTGGAGAAGTGAAAATGAGAGTGATGGGATATAAATAGGTGTGAGGGAGTGGGAAAGCTGCAAATGTGCCATTAATGGCTTAGCACATGCCAACAGTTTATTAATTACAACGTATTTGCAGGCTAATCAGGGATGCCGAGCTCCAAATTTTATAGCTCTTTATAATGAACGGGTGTGTAATAGAAATTTTATAATTCCACTCCCAATTGCTTCTTCTGAGAGATCAAACAAATTGAAGTTTGGTTATTTGGTGGATTTAGAGCCAGCTTTGAACCAAATCCAATAATGTTCGATTGGTATTCATTTGCAAGAGATTTATTGGGTAAATCAGGTTGGTTTATTTGTTATCTTACAAGTGAATTTAAGAGTAAATTTAAGAATATATATATATTAAAAGTGATTTCATGATATAAAAATTTTGAATGTATGTTGTAATTTTATAGGGGATAATATTTAAAATTATTATATTTTTATTTATAATTAAAATTTAGACAAATTTTAATAGCTTATAAATTTACATTTGGTAGAATATCTTCTTAAAAAAAGATGTAGGTATAGGAAACTCTCACCCCTTAAAATTTAGCAGGTTCCTTGTTTTTAAGAAAAGATTTTAAAATTTCCTATTATTACATTTTTCATTTGTCATGGGACCATCCTCTCATTAAAAATAGGAGCAGCAGAAAAGTTTTTTTGTTTTTATTTTTTTGTTTTTCAATTTTTTCCTAATATTTATTAGGAAGTTTGATTTTCATGACATAAAACTCAACAAAGACAACTATTAAGGAAATTGGGTTAGGAGTACAGGTAAAACATGTATAATTTGGAAAAATGTATCAAAAGGGTTCTATTAAATTTATTTCAAGTTAATTTTTTAGAAAAAAACTAGATTTAGTTGGGAGCTTAGAGTTTGAAGGATAAAGAAGTCATCATAAAATCTTTAAGTTTTGAAAATAAAATTTTCTTGTTTATTGGGTTAAAAAATAAATTGTAAACATAAATTTCAAAATATACAAACAATAGAAGGGGAAACGAAACAATAAACACAAAGTAGGCAAAAGAAAAAGAAAATCACAACAAAATCTTAATTCGTTGATATAGAAGGTCAAGGACAACCTACCATCATTATTTATATTTCTTCAAATATTTTCTATTATAACTGGGAGATGAGTGTCATCTCGTTAAGCTAGATTATACGTGTTTTCACCTCAAAAGTAACATATTTTTAATGGGCCTATTCAAAGTAAATATACATTTACGTGAATACCTCTCAATTCTCTCTCTTTCTTTTTCTTTCAGTCCTTACATTTCATCTCTAATATTGAAATACTTATATGTACTTTTAATTAAAATGTCTTATTTTTATAAGCTATAATGCAATTAAAAAGAAAAAAGGACTCTTTGTTGATCTAGCTTGGTTTAAAAATAAGGACTCTGTGTTTATCTAGCTTGGTTAGGTAGAAGATTATCTTTTCAAGTAGATCAACAAGCTCTTCATCTTGAAAACATGGGCCAACAAAAGATCAAATAATTCCAATGAGAATGAATTCATGGCATTAACATTGTAAATTAACTTTAAGGGAGAAATGCTAATTTTAAATATTTAAATTTGGTATAAGCATGTCTTCTATATCACTTATTGTAATTTTGTAAGTATAGATTATTGACATTGAACGAAGCATTTATTGGTATAATTTACTACAATTTTTCATTCTTTTAATTTGTGAGTTTATTTATTGGTTATTTATCTTTCTACTTATTCATGGGGATCCTCAATTTTGGTCATGTGTTCTTTTGGACAAATCCATGTTAATTAGATAGGACCGGCCTACAACCTTATCCATTTAGAGAGAAATTGTTTAGGTGTAACTTTCAAAATTTCTATTGAATAATGTTTCAGTTTATTCTTTTTTTGCTATTAGGTCTTGTCTTAAGTTGGATTTTTCATACCAATAGGTCCCAAATTCAAAATGAAATATTTATAAATACAAGACTTCTCTAAGGCATTAAGGATGGTTCTACTCGCTCTTGAAATCTATTCACAAATTTTTATGTTTTATCTTATGGTTCAAAAATTATTTTCACTCTCTAGCTTATCAACCCTCAGACTTGGAAAAGCAATTTATCTTCAGTAGGGGTCTCTTCTCACCACTTAAAGAAAGATATATGCATACACTTTACACCTCTTTTAAGAACTTATATATGTATGTATTCAAATATGCATGTGATGTAAATTATGAAACAAGAAAAGTTACTAAATCAAAATCATATACGTATAAGTAGGAAGTTAACAATAAATAGAGGAATCCAGATTTAACATCTAAAAAAAAGAATCTGCTTCAAGTCATTCACAAGTAAAATAAGGAACCCAAGACAATTCCTATTAAGGAAGAACAAGTAAAGGTACTCAATAAAGGAAAGGAAATAGTTTACAAATCATCACTTAAAGTGAACATACATATTCCTAATAAGAGGTCATCACTCCAGTTTGATAGATTTAGAGATCGAGCACATGATATTCTACGTACATTATTAGATGAGAAATTAATCACTCTCACTCCTAGTTACTATCATCTTCCTCATTGTCATGAATACATAAAAGGCAAGAAAATTTTCACTTATCATGGTATTAATAGACATAGGGATAAAGACTATTATGCATTACAATACAATAGTAGACAACTTGCCAATAAAGGGATTATTAGATTTCAGAGCAATAAAATCAACAGGAAATATACAGAGAGACAGGATAATAGCATATCTCCAAGTTGGATACCAAATAAAAAGCATCATAATGCATATTAGAGTTATAAAAAGGTAATATCCAATGAAAAATATCAAATACAATTTTACCACAAACAACTAAGATAGGTGCAAACATCTTTATAAAGCCACATATATAATATCACAAGACAACTATGAATAATACTCAACATGGTGCACATTTCTTATTTTCCTCGAGATGGTCCACTTTTTCAATAATTTACATTTAACTTTAATATATAAATGTATCGAAAATCTAAATAACATGTTTTATTTTAATATACAAACATTTTTAATATGAAATATCATCATGTGAACTACTCTATCAAAGTACAAACCACATCTAATCAACATATACCAAATTAAATATTCCACAAGTCCAAAATAAGAGCAAGTAAACCCCACACACACACACACACACACACACACACATATATCAAAATGTTTTATATGAGTATAACATGATCGAATATCACTCTATAATGGGCTCATCATATTTTACATCACCACCACCCTCTACTAAAAAATGACTATGTGAAGAGGAAGCTCCACTATCAGTTGCTCATGATTGTAAGCGAGATCGACTCCTATGCTCACAGTCCTCAAATATGACCAATTACACCATTAGTGCCACATGTTCCCACTATATTTGCACATACTCTTGGAAAACATGCTGGCTTAGATCCATCATTATAGCTAGAGGTGGCATCTATTGTCTCATGAGATTTTCCCTCAACTATTCACACTCAATGATAAGTGCATCTCGCTCACTTACCACATTATCATGCACTATTATCATTTCAACATAGGCTATCATCACTATAGTTACATGATTAAATAAGGGAGCATGCTCTCCCACAATGTCTATTACTTACTCCAATAATTCACTAGGCATAAATTATTTGAGAACCTGAAGGGATGTCTTTATAATGATCTAATAATAATCATCACTCCTACAAAAAATCAAATTAATATGTCAAATCAATATAACTTTTTTCCAAATCAATAAAATTATATACAAAACTCTAAAATATGCATATACTCACTCAAAGGTGGAGCCTAAGGAATACTCATTATTGCACCACCTGTATCTACTCCACCTTGTGCTATATAAGCATCCACCACTATTGGGAAAAAATAGGCCAACTATGGGCCATCCACCATCATATATAACTAGGTGTACAACTAACATCATCACTATAAGTAGGTGTGCATAAATAATTGGATCTACATATACTAAGGGAATTGGAGCTAGATTTGTAGGACATCCCATATCACCCTCTTTTAGTGGAGCCCTAATAGATTGACTGCATATGTATGCTAAAAGAGACACATCCTATAGGATGTCAAACTATTTTGTTACATTCTCAATTTGAAAATGCTCGTAGACATCTGACCATTAGTCATATAGATAACAGGTGACTTGAATGTGTCTCAACTCAACTCTATCATTTGCCTATCCATTAAACCCCATATATGGTCACCACATAATGTCACCAGCAATCAAATGATCCAATACATGGAGGCACTATATCACACCACCCCTCATAAATCTGGCCATCCCCACCCATATCTCTAAAAATATATAAGGATGTGCTCATCCACCACGATGCATCCCCTTATGCTAGATAATTGTAATGTACTCACAAACCCAATAATAAATAAGTGTGGTTGAGCCATCCCTTTGCCAAAGGGTTTTTATATGAAGGTCCATTTATAAGTGGGAAAGTATAGTGCATCCCCAAGAGTATCATGTTTCATGATCCTTAATATCACATACAAAAATATGTATCTGATAAAAAATGGCAACCCCATGACTGTCAACTAAAATAAAATATGCAAGTAAGGTATAGATAAATTTTGGAAAACATGGTACATTCACCAACATAATCTCAAATAACTAAATAATATTATCCTTGGGGGAATAACTTTCTCTCCAAATATGTCCCATCATATACAAATGGGCTTGGGCAATGTGGATTAACCCACCATTACCCTATAATGTCACTCACCATCCAACAATCAAAAATTGAATAATTTTCCATATATCCTCCAAGGTAATAATCATCTCCCATATCAAGAGCCAGAAGGTATATGCATTTGAATCCCATAGTTCAGCTAAGGTAATCATCATGCGCATATCATATGACATTAGGACCAACCACCCAAACATTTCCAAGGCCAATTGCATCTAATCACTCTCTCATCATCAGGTAATGTCAAATCCCATACAGTCTCCATCATGTGACCATGATGAAACTCTATACCCTGCAACTCAACCTGCAACCATAATTTCACAAAAAAGTAACATCAAAAATATCATATAAAAATATAATCAAATTAATTCAAAGCAATAAAATTTGGATAAGTGCAAAAAGTTGGGGGACAAAAAGGGGCCTACTCGTGGACATATTTTTATTGAAAATTGATAAATCTAAACTTCTATAGATAATTTGAGATGGCTACACTCAAAATTTGAGGATGGTGTAAAAACATGAATTGTAGAATTTTGAGTCTAGTTTCTAAAACACTGAGTTTTTTCAAAAATGGTTAAGTATAAGTAGGTCAAATATCTTAAATTTGAATAGGAACTTTTTTTTAAGAAAATAAAGTAGATGGTTGGTATGTGGTCACTCAATTTTTTAGCATTGTTTAATATTGTTTAGAACCATTTTATGCATATTTAGATAAAATCATCTAGTTTGTAACCTATATTTTTTTATAATTTTTCAATGAATATATTTTTTTTATTAATTTTATAAGTAAATAGATCCTAAAAGTTGACAAAAAATGGATAACCGACTGTGTGACCGCCCTAACTACCTCAAAAAAATTAAATTTAGTTTTTTATTTAAATGCATGTAGAATTAGGCATAGTTTGTGTTTCACTAAAATTTTGCTTTATTTCTATGAAGAAAGATGTAAAACTTAAAAGAAAGGTAAGGTTAGTAAAACCTAGATTTGGTTTTCATTCCATGATCTAGATGGTTGTAGATACTCCTATTTGGCTTTGAAGGATGATACGCAGATAAGAAAGCATTAAAGAAATGGTTGATTAGTTAGATAGTAGGTTGGGTGAACTAGCAAGATAGATCTAAGAAGCACAAGCTTCCTTGGAGGCTATCAATCCACACATTCAAAAAATTAAGTTTTGAAAACTTGAGGTAAATTTCTTGTATAAATAACAGAAGCTACTAAAATCAAATACAAATACTTGAAAAGAGATGAATTTGGATAATTATAGTAATGAACAATTAGATATCAATGCTAAATAAATCAGACATGGTTCAAAAAATAGCGTGATGTTCTATGATCAGGTAAAAAGTCAAAAAGAGGGATTTGGTTAGGGTCTGATAAGTCAAATAAGTTTGATATTAAAATTGACATGCAATGACAGTTGACAGTTGGGTATGATCATCAACAGTTAGATGACCATCGATGGTTAGGTGAGCATTGGTGGTTAGGTGACCATTGGCGGTTAAGGGTAGACCATCAGTGGTTAGGTGATTGTTGATGATTACTATTAGATTTGGCTTGGGTAAAAGAAAGTTTGGATGGGAACACTGGAGGGGAGTTCTAGAGAAGAGAAATAACATAACTAATTACTAAAAATAGGTGCTTATCTTTACTGTTGGTTTGAAGAATGTTGAGGTGAGTGGCTAAAAACTTGTTGTAGATTTTGAATAATTTTGACAGAGTGACAATGCCTTGGTTATTTCTTGATGAGCAGTAACACTTTTGATATTTGTCTTAGTTGCTGGAAGCTAGAAGAATTACTTCAAAAAAAAATATGATACACTAGGCTCTGATCCTCTTTTATCTCTCCTCTCACCTCTTTATATAGGAAAAAGGGAGTGGTGAAACAAGAGGTTCAATAAGTTGTCTAATTTTAGTTTTAACATGTATTGATCACGCACATGAATCAAACAACTAAAAATAAAAAAGCAAGTTGTAGTTGAGTGGTAGTTAACCCTTGGGGTGGTTAAAGGTTAAACATCGATGGTCGAGGCTAACTATTGATGATTATATAACCATCGACGGTTGGGGCCAAACCATCGATGGTTGAGAGAGCAAAGGTATAAATGCTCAGGGTTAGTCATTTTGATTAGGTTTTGTAGTTGAAAGGTTTTGAAGTGGTCTCAAGTAGGGAAAGGGGTGGTCTAATGGTCAGTGTGACATCTATAACTGTAGTTATAGTTTTTTAATGTCTACATTTTATTCCTTTCTATTATATAGTTTATAGTAGCAAGCTATAAAATAAAAAATGGAAGGTAAGTTCGGCTATCCTGAGTATGGAAGGAGGTGTTCCCCCTCAAACCAAGAATTGATGAGGTAAAATAGAGGTGGGTATGGGTTTAACAAGTGGTTAAGTGGGTGATAATGTTGGTTGGATTGGGAATCGAGGTATTAATATGTGCACAAAATGTGATTAAGTGTGATAGTATAGATTGTGCATGATTAGACTACCATATTTGAGGTTATTAGTAAAAACATGGGTAGCACTAGAAGGAAAAGTCATAAGTGGACCAAGTTATCTCATTTAGGCATGGTGATTAGGTTGTACTTATAAACATAATTATCTAACAAGGTCAGTGCATTTGTAGGTATCCAAGGTAGGAAGTGCTCTCGAGAAGACATAAATGAGTTGGTCTACAAAAGTAATGCAATTTCAAGTTGTTCAAGATGGAAATGTAATAATAGATATTAAAATGACCAAGGCAAATTCATCATAAAACATGTAAAATTTGGGCCAAAATGACCAATGTCGAGGTTAACAATTGGGTGTTCAATTGGTAGAAAATGAGGTACTCTAATGGTTAGCAGTGGGAGTGTTGATATGATGAGAAGGTTATGGAAAATTATTAGTGGGATTGAAAAATCCTAAAGGGGTCAACCATCGATAGTCAAGGTCAATTGTTGGGAGTCATAAAGTGATCATCGATGGTCATACATTAGCCCTAAAAAGGGTGAGGTTAAAAGTCAAATGAGGCTTAGATTTCCTCATTTGAAAACCCATGATGATTAAATTTGTGTTGAGAGAATAAAAATGATATTGGTTGGTGAGTGATTAAGTTGACTAAGGTGGATTAGGTGAGGGTGATTGAGAGTGGACCTTCGAGACAAAGTAACTAACTAGGATGCAGTAAGGATGAAAGAGATCATGAGGCAAGGTGGTGGTGGTTCCTAAATCTCCTCCATGATGACGTTCCAAAAATGAAGTAGGTTTTGCACTTGAATTGGCATGTTTTCTTGAATTTATTATTGTTAGTGAATTTGGTGTTTGTAGACCTAGGGTTTAGGTTTTAGTTTTGGTAGGTTTAGGTTTGGAGTTAAAAATGATAGAGGGGGTTGAAATTTTGGAGGGTTAGTATAGGTAGGGGAAGGTAGAATGGAGTTAGACAAGTTTGTAATTGATATGTTTGATCTTTTGATAGATTCGCATGTTAGGATTAGGGTTTATTCATCGATGATCACCACATAATAACTATCAATGGTCATTATCGATAGTCTCTATTTGATAAGTGACCATCAAATGGACAATACATGGATCGTCAACAGTCAACTACCTAACCATTAGCCATAGATGGTTGATCAGTGATAGTTCTAAAAGGAACCATCACTAGTTGATACTTGACCATTGATAATCAATAAATGATGCAAAATTTGGTTTAAAAATTAGGGTTTGGGTGAATTTAAAAAGGTTATGTAAGTTATGGGTAAAAATAATAGTTTAAGGGTTTGTTTGGAAAAGGGTTATGGCCAGTAGTTATGTGAATGAGACAAGGTATAATAGGTTAAAGTGAAGGTAAGTCTCAGGTATAGGTTATATTAGGTGTAGTTTTCATATTTTAGATGAGTAGGTTAAGGTAGGGTGTAGAGTTAATAGGTAAAATTTGTAGGAAATTTTTAATGAACGAGGTAAACTAAGGTATCAGTATAACCTTATAGGTGAGGGAGCTGATACAAATGCATGATCAAGTGCCCCAAGTCTTAGACAAGGTATGTTGAGGCATGATGGATGAAAATTAGGATCATATGACTAAGGTGGGCCTAAGAGGTATGAGGTATTATCAACATGTGCCTCGAGATGCATCTATGATAGTAGTACTCATCGATAGATGGGACCCTACCACTAACACATTATTGCTTTCGACTAGCGAGATTACTATTTTGTTAGAGAACATCCACCAGATATTACAACTACCAATACAAAGTGAGCTAATATACCATATTCGTGATGATGAGAGAGATAAGTAGATGGATCACCTGTACAAAGAGGACCTTGTGTTTATGAGATGTCATTCTAGAGGTTTCCATTATACACCTTTGTATCAATTAGATAGGGATATTAGATGGCTATTTATGACGATGATAGCTATCACATGTTATGATTTACCCAATTCTATTAGTGTGAGATTTTCATACTTGTTGCTAGGGGTTATTGTGTATATGTGGTTGAATCATATGGTATTTTCCTAGGCACCTATTTTATTAGTTCAGATCTATCAGGAGTTATGGGGATACTGTGCCCATAGGAGATATGGGATTAGTGTTGGTTTTGTGTTAAATTACTAGGCATATGAGCACATCAGGTTACTAAGATCTAGGGGACTACCATGGCATGTTTTTGTTTAGATGGATTACAAGGTCAAATACATGAGGTGGAGAAGTGATTACACTCTCATAAAACTAGGAGGAAGAGCATGGGTCCTGAATGGGTATCAATACACGCTAGAGGCACTGATTATGGGAGATGTGATTTGTCACCCATATGTTGGATTCCCAACCTGGGTGATCTATGCTAGACAAAAATTACCTTTACAAAGCTATAGGTGGGTTTTTGGGAGGTGAGACCATGAGGTTGAGCTTATCCCTTTTGACAGGGTGAGGGGGTAGTTCAGACTTGTCTAGGATATTAAAGGGGAGTTCCTGATATATAAGAGGGAAGATACAGAGTTCCCATTGCCTGTACTAGATCTAGAGGACATATTCATTAATCATGAGGAGATATTGGTAAGGGATAATATTGATGATGTAGGTGTTACTGATGACTACCCTGCATGGTTTTATGCACACTATGATGCAACCATTTTTGGAGGTGATGAGGGGTAGAGGACATGGATGTGGACATAGAGATGGGGGTGGTGATCAAAAATATGGGGATGCCCCAGATAGACAAATACTAATTATCAAGAGGGACCAAGCATAGGCGGTACTATCTATATCATAAACATCCTTAATGTCAATGACCTTGGAGAGGGATGTAGCATAGGGTCAGGTGGTCACTCTTAATGGATAGAGGGATCAGGCTAGAGCTCAGCTAGCCATTGTTACACAAGAGAGGGATTCCTTCAGGCAGGTATGAGGGTGAGTATTAGTACCTATAAGACCACCAGGCACCATATCTATGGTGAGGTATGTAGTGACATTTGAGGAGCTCTATTATTATGAGGCCTTGGTATTCACATGTCTTCTTGTTGAGACTAGATGGGGAAAGTATAAAGTAGAGATCACTAGTGGGACTAGCAATGTGACACCAGGTTAGTGGTCTTCATCTACAAGTGGATAGATAGGTTTATGAGGTAGGAAAGCTTAAAGAGGTAGTGGTTATCTAGGGTCTTAGACTGTTATGAGACATTGCACTTTTGATGTACTATATGATTTTGATATTGGCCTATGAGCCAATGTAGCAAGATGTATATATCCATTGAAAGACATGTACATTATTTTATATGTGATGATTATTTTGATTATGATCTCATGATATATAAATGTGATCATGGTTTATGGTTTGTGTTTATGGTTATGGGTGTGATGTTGTTTATGTGATGATGTGATGCTATGATGATTATGATGTTATGGTTTATGCGTACTCACCTAGCTAGGCATGTGATGATGTTGCTATTTAATTTATGCTCATGAGGACATGTGATATTGTTTATGATATGATGATGATGTTGATATTTTATGGATGGTGTTTATGTGATGATGATTATGATGTGGTTATGGTTTATTGGCAACTATGTTTATGATGTATGCTCATGATGATGTTAATATTTGATGGACATTATTTATGTGATGATGATTATGATGTGGTTATGGTTTATTGGAGACTATGTTTATGATGTATGCTCATGATGATGTTGATATTTAATGGACATTATTTATGTGATGATGATTATGATGTGGTGTTTTTTTAGACATGGCTATGATGTTTGTGATTATTGTCAAGGCTGTAGATGACTATGTTCATATTGTGACTATGTTTATGATGTTTGATTTAATAATTTTGGGAATATTAGAGTCTTATTCATAATTTAGTTAAGGGTATAAGTTAATTAAATTAGTAAATAATATTTCAATAATTAAGCAATTGATTCATATAATTTAATTTCAATTTAAACCTTTTTAAAAATAGTAATAGATGTGGAGAAAATAAGACTTAGTTGGAAATAGACTGAGACGACTGAGACAAGGTCTGAAATTCACTATGCAGGACTGGGACAGTGTCACAAATCAAGATTTGTCCTTCATTTTGTGAAAGGATAGAAGCACCAAAATAATACACCCTAAAGTCCAATGCTATATTCCTCTTTTTCTAGTATTGTTTAAGAAACTTAATCTTTTTGGGTTTTGTCCATTGTCTTTATGTGAGCCTGCCTATGAAATTTTGGATGTAAGATGTCTACAGAACTCCTTATAGAGATGATTTAATCTTCAGATACTAGAGTCCATGGTGCTTTGATAAACTTTGAGAAAAAGGGGGGGTGAGTGTGTGTAATATGTATTGAATGTGTATCCACACCCCTTGTGTGGGCACACTACCTACATACCAATACTCTAAAGATGGATCAAGCCATATATAGTTCTCCCACTTGATGTACTTTGTGAAATTGTGTATATTAAGATGCAAAATGCTAAAAATGGGTGTGCTTGAAGTGGCTAAGGATTGGTATAAGGATTTAGATGTGCTTATAGCTATATTAGATGGTTATATATAGAGAGTAAGGAAGTTTACCTTAATGGTCTTGCTTACATTCTTGATTAATTTGTGATAGTTGCCAACCCCTTCTAAATAAGCTTGAATGGGAAATTATATAGATTTATTCATCATGGGTCGAATGTATTCATGTTAGGTAGACAAGAAGAAGAATATGAACCCAAAAGAACTGACTATTAGAGGTAAAAATGCACTTGGATAAGAGCACCAAAAATAGACACCCTAGGGTCCAACACTATAGTCTAAGTTGGGTGCTATAGTCCTAAAGGAATGGGACGTAGCAAATAGAATCATCACTAGAAATATTAGCTAGAGGAGGTGGAATTACTATCTAGAAGGCTACAAATGATTGAGAATCAATGAAAAGATGCCTATGAGGGTTAAGAGAGAAAATAAGATGGACCTATGGGTTGGGTGTCACAAGCCACACTCAAGTTACCAATTTCCACATTTTATATGACTACATTTGCCCCCCTTTATTCTAGTGATGCAACAAAGCAAAATACTAGGATAAAATAAAAATAGAAAGTGTACCTTAACTTACCTACAAGGGTGAAGCTCATGAACCTATGTGATGTTGGGTGTGTGTAAAGAGAGCACATCATGAAGTGTAAATCTACAACAGAAAACAAAGATTAGATCAGTTCTTATTAGATATGTTATATTAGAAATAAAAACATACAAAGCTAGGTAAGAGAGAGAGGAAGAAAAAGGAATGAATACACCTCACTGAGTATGCAAACCAATACAAAACCTATTGTGATGCTGAGTGATGTTAGATAATACTGAGTAATGGTGGGTATGTATTGTACCAAGAATAATATCACAAATGGAGTTGAGTGTTCAATTCTTTGAGAGTGACTCAATAATTAAAAGGTTGTCCCTTTGGCTCTATCATTTCCCACTAAGTGAAGCTAAGTACTCATGCATGTGCTAATCAATATTTGGACTGTATGTCTAATCCCTCTGAGTAGGTGGCTCAAGAATACAAAGGCTAGCTACTCCTTTGGCTCCATCATTTCCCCATAAAGTGAAGCTGTGAATTGATAATGGTATGAATGTGTGTCATATGAGATGGCTCCTAAAGCCCATGAATATTCTATAATCTGATAATGTGATATGGATAGCTAAATATGTGCTAGAAACTAGGCCACTCTTGGCCACTCTAAAAGGTGGAGATTAAGCTTTGTATGAAAGCCACTCTAAAATTGGGCATTCGGTTTATATGGAAGCCACTCTAAAATATAGATTTTAGGCTTGTATGAAATCCACTAGAAAATGAGGCCAACCACTTGTAGATGGAATAGGACATGCAACTACTGAGAATGCCTAGGTAATGTATTGAACTCAGAATTAAAAGAATACAAATGTGTCATGCACATTGCCCCCAATCACTAGTGTCTAAAACATGAATTCTAATCTAAAATTTATACTAACTATCTAATCCAAAATTAGAAGTGAGCACCATCATACCACGCATGATGCCCCTATATCTAGGCTCTCTAACAAAAACTGCACTAAAATTATTGAATCTAAACTTGTCTATATATGCAAAACTATAGTTGATCTTACCTTTCTACCTATTTTTTGAAAATATAGTTTTTTTGCTATTTGGATAGGAGAACCAAAAATAGACACCTTATTATCTGATGTTGTAGTCCAATCTTGATGTTATTATCTTGGGCTGATTCTAATGACTGTTCTATGATTATCATTATTTTCCTGGTTTGAAGTCTGATTGCTATTTTGGGTGTTTTAAAAGTTGCTTTTTTAACCATTAGGAGCTCTTACCTCTATGACAAAACCCCTATTTGTTGCCTCCTCTTCTGAGACTAGGAATGAAGACCCTTTAATGACTACCCTTAGAATAAAGAGCCCTAAAGTGTGAAATTCTTCAAAAATATATGATATAGCAATGATAATTGATAAGATATCTCAAGATATAGCATGGTTTGTAATGGATATTGTTAGATTAACAGGGGTATGCCTAGATATATATATATATATATATATATATATATATATATATATATATAAACAATGTAATAGCATGTGTAATATAGTAAGATGGAACTGGAAGTTTGGTTAATTTTTAGTTGTTAATTGTTAGTTGTTAGTTGTTAATGAGTAATGGAGCATGATGTCTATCATGGTATTTAAGAAAGCCAGATAATGCATGACATGGATCATAGAACTGTAAACTATTGAAAATCAAACAAGTAACAAGCACACAAGGCAAGAAGCAAGAAGCATACAAGAGTGGCCAAGGTGCCAAATAAATAAGAGACATGGGCATATGTCACTCAAACTAGAAAGTAAGCATACAAGGCATGTTCAAATTCCACATACACATACAATTGGAAACAAGCAAGGTTGGCATGAAATCCAAAATTACATAGAAGAGTACAAGTAAAGGACATTGGCAAATTTCCTAAGGCACACACAAGAGTAGAAGCAAAGGACATTGGAAAATGTCCTAAGGCACATACATGAGACAAAATAAGAAATGAGAAATATAAACATATCTAGCTATGCAAAACAAGAAAAGGAAGGCATGTAATATACTGTAAAAACAATCGCATCTAACTAATCAAAGCAAGAAGTGAAAATATGTAAGATATGTAGTAGAAGACTAGGTATATGCTAAGAAATACACAAGTTCTATATACTAGTAAAATTGTGATAGAGTAATCTATGTAAGCTAGTAAATAATTTACATCAACATGATAACTAGATTTTGTGGTGTAGGAATGACATAACCTGGATGGTGTAGTCATATAGAAGATGCCCCCAGTGGGTATGTATATTGTTGTATGTCTTGAATGTAGAATTAGGATGCCCCCTCAATGGGTAGAGTGAAGAAATCAAGGGTTTGGAAGTCACTCCACACACTCAAATAAGATCAAGTGAAGCATGGTAATGTAGATAAATTGACAAACAATATCATAGAACAACAAAATATAAGTCTAACATAGTAATAGAGATGCAAATCATGGATAGTATATATAATTGAAATATTTTGGATGTTTTGAATTATTTGAATGTTTTTTGTATTTTTTGATATATGATATTTACAATCAATCATAAAGAGACTATGTACAATAAATTAAAAATAAGTTATGTACAAGAAAGATTGAGAAGAGATGATACTAACTGATGAGTTTCATAGGAGACTCCCTATCATGGTGTCTTGTATCAAACAAAGGAATCATGTATGATTGTGAAGCATGAGGGAATGGCTGAGAATATGATTATGAATATTCAAATTCATTGTTGGTATCGTGGAAATCATAATAACCTGTATTTTTTTACTCATCATTATCATTTGATTTTGAATCAATGGAATGATAGTGTTGAATTTTATTGTATATAGATATTTTCCTTTGATAAATTGTGTTTGTGAATGATTTGCCATAGAATGTTCAATAAATCTCAAACCTTGGTGACAAGAATTATCAACTAATAGAATAGGAGTAGTGATGCCTTGAGCATGCTTTCCCAACCCTTGACCTTGATAATCAAACTATTGTAGATAGTTTTTTACCAAACCCATACTATTGTGAAAGTTGAGCCTTGTTTTGGAGAGGTAGATTTGCATCTTTTTCATGCTTTACCTATGCTTATGGAAATATTTGTTGCTCTAATTTTTCATTTTGATCCTTTTGTTGTTTTGAGTTATGCTTTGGTATTCACTTTTATACTATTTCTAAATTTGACCCTTTGTGAATGTGTTCCTATGTCACTATAGATTGCTTGACTGATTTACCTTGTATAGGGTCCTCATTAGCAATTATCTATTATATATATTTGTTCAATGTCAAACATGATTTTGTGTGATGCCCGTGCATTCTATGATATGCACAATAATATCTAGATCTTCTCATTAGATGTAGAGGAGGTAGTTTGATCAACTTAGATTTAATCATTTCCCTTATTTCCTTACTTGAACTCTTATTTGATCTTTTAATAATTTTTGAATCACTAGTTGTAGAGTTACTTTGTTGTGATTTCTTATTTTCATATGTAACATTGCTTGCAACTAATTGACTAGGTGAAGGTGTATATACATGATTGGCACTCTGATGTCTTTGAGGCTTTTGTATTATAATTTGATTTTATGATGTTATGATATTTTGATGTAATAGTTGATTATGTTTTTGTAAATTTGAAACTAACTTGCTCATAATGGTGATTTGATCCCTTAGAGTCTCACAAGTGTAAACCCTAGTTGCTTCCAATTGAACATGTAAGCATATATGTTGCAGATGTTTTGAAGAAGCTATAGGCTGAATACATGCATTAAGATCAATAGTATAGGCTTCCTCATATTTTGGAGGGGTGATATCATGAACTTGGTTAGAGGGAAAGTAACTATCACCCTCTTGGGAGAGAGGAAGAGAAGGAAATTATTTTTTTTGTATAAGTTATGACATTGAAACTTGATAGGTGGTTGTTAGCATATGCAATGGATCCTTTAAGTATGTAAGGATTTTATTCTTAATTGAATTACACATAAGAGAGAGATAGGATGTTAAATAATTTATTAGATTAAAGCAATAGTATTTCTACAATCCAATAATTACTGTAGAGAGCTTCTGGATTAAACTGTGTTTGAATTTATTAGAGTTATAATTTATATAGCAATATGATTATAAAGAATATTCCACATGAGAGATAGAAAAAAAGGGATATAGATCATGAAATGTTGCACTAATGCATAAAAAACTTTGACTTGTAACATAACATTTCTAAAAAATTTAGTAAAATGGAGTTGGAAATTATTCCGCATGAGAGAGAGAATATACAAAAGAAATATTGAAATCTTATACATTTTTAGTAATAAATTTTGTAATATCATCCCTTATTATGAAAATTAAGCATGAAAGGGAAAGAATGAAGCTTTACATTAACATATGGTAAACTTCATCATTCATATACATGATAGGAACAAGTATGAATTCTTTATTATTTGTAAGAAATGTTTTGAAATGAGTAAGATCCATTTGTAATTTTATATGAAATCTGAATTGGATGTAAGGTGATACCTCAAAACCAATGGGACCTAGTATATGTAACTAGGGTTTTGAAAAAATGATATATTAAAAATTACTAAGGAATTTTAAAATTTCAATTGAATTTCTGATTGAAATATGCAAGTAAAAAATCAGAAAATTATTGAAAAAATACTAGAAAAATATCAGGATCTAGTATAGACAACTAGGATTTGAAAGATAAATATATTTTCTAAATTACTTTGGAATTTTAAAAATTAAATTAAATTTTTGATTTAAATAGGAAAATAAAAAAATTAGAAAAATATTGTAACAATCAGCAAGGAACTTACCTTAGGGTTTCTAGGGTTTTTATACACAAACAAAGTAAGTCATGTTCACCAAATAATTTAACAATTTTGAAAATATTGGATTCTTATTCATAATTTAGTTAAGGTTCTGAGTTAATTAAATAAATAAATAATATTTCAATAATTAATATACTGATTCATATAATTTAAACCTTTCTAAAAATAGTAATAGATGTAGATAAAATAAGTCTTAGCTAGAAACAGATTGAGATAGTTGAGACATGGTTTGAAATTCATTGTGCAAGACTAAGATAGTATCACAAATCAGGATTTGGCCTTCATTTCATGAAAGGATAAGAACATCAAAATAGGACACCCTAGGGTCCAATCCTATAGTCCTCTTCTATCACTATTATTCAAGAGAAATGAACTTTCTAGGTTTTATCTGTTATCTCTATGTGAGCCTACCTGTGAAATGTCAGATGTTGGATGTCTATAGAACTCCTTGTAAATTTGATTTAGTCTTCAAACCCTATACTCCATGATGTTTTGACAAAATTTGAAAAAGAGGGGGTGTTAGTGTCTGTAAGAGGCACTGAACTTATATCCACACCCCTTATATGGGCATGTTTCCTACATAGCAATACTCTGAAGAGGGATCAAGCCATTTGTAGTTCTCTCACTTGATGTGCTTTATGCAATTATATGTATAAAGATGAAAAATGCTAAAATTGGATGTGATTGAGGTGGCTAGGGACTAGTGTAAGGATTTGGATGTGATTTTAGTTGTATTAGATGGTTGTATGTAGAGAATAGGGAAGTGTACCTTAATGGTGTTGCTTGTATTCTTGCTTACTTTGTGATATTTGCCAACCCCTTCTAAATGAACTTTGAATGGGATTTTATAGGGATCTATGTGTCATGGCTCAAATGTATTCACATTAGGCCAACAAGAAGGATAGAAACTGGGAGGAACTAACCATTAGAGGTAAAAATGCACTTATATAGGGGCATCAAAAATGGACACCCTAGGGTCTGACACTGTAGTCCAAGTTAGGCACTATAGTCCTGAAGGAATGGGACCTAGGGGATGGAATCATCACTATAAATTCTACCTATAAGAGGTGGAATTACTATTTAGAAGGCTACAAATGACTAAGCATAAATGAAAAGATGCCTATGAGGGTTATGAGAGTAAGCAAGAGAGACCTATGTGTTGGGTATCACAGGGCACACTTAATTTACCAATTTTTACATTTTATATGACTACATTTTCCCCCCCTTTATTTTAGTGATGTATCAAAGTGAAATATTAGGATAAAGGAAAAATAGAAAATGTATCTAAACTTACCTATAAGGGTGAATCTCATGAATTTGTGTGATGTTGGGTGTGCAAAGAGAGAGCACATTGTGAAGTGTAAATCTTTAAGAGAGAACAAAGAGTAGATCAGTTCTTACTAGATATGCTATATCTGAAATAAGAACATACAAAGTTGGGTAAGAGAGAGAAGAAGAGAAATGAATGAATACACCTCATTGGGTATGCAAACTAATACAAAACCTATTATGATTATGAGTGATGTTGGATAATGTTGAGTAATATTGGGTATTTATTGTACCACAAATAATATCATGAATGAAGTTGACTGCTCAATTCCCTAAGAGTGGCTCAAGAATGTAAAGGTTGGCCCTTTGGCTCCATTGTCACCCACTAAGTGAAGCTAGGTGATCATGAGTGTGATAATCGATGTTTGGACTATGTGTCCAATACCTACAAGTAGGTGTATTAAGAATATAAAGGCTAGCTAGTCCTTTGGCTCCATCGTTGCCCCATGAAGTGAAGTTATGAACTAATACTGGTATGAATGTGTGTCATATGAGATGGCTCATTAAGCCCACATTAGGGGAAATATGGATTTAATAAGGGCCTTGTAAGAACCCTTAAAACAAGAAATTTAGTTTTTATTTTATTAATAATATAAATCAAAATAAAAAATATTTAACTTAACCATATGAGTTAAGTGGGCCATTTTCACATTCAAAATGCCTTAAAAAACTCCACTCATTGATTTTTTTTCCTTTTTTCTTTTTTTTTGATTTTTTCTTTTTTTTAAATTTATTTCTTTTTTATTATATAGATTCGGTTTAACATGTAAACCCATGGAATACACTAAAACCAATCATATTTTGGATTCATTTTTGCTAAGAACATGTTAAACAATCAAGCAAAAAACACACAAAGCCTCACTAAAAGATAAGAATAGCTTGTAGATTAAGTTTAGAATTATAGTGGTAAATGTCTGAATAAGAAGTGTGTTCATGGACCAACATGATTGTGGTTTATGCTAGGTGAAGACATGTGTATGAGTCATTAGTCTTATTTCAAAAAATTCAAATAAAACCTAATGGATTCACTTATAACAGCTTTATTTATGCATGTGCCAAGATGGTATCTTTAGAAAATGGTTTAGAGATCCATGGATAGATAATAAGGATGGGTTTCTAGTACGACGTAGCCTTTGAAAATACCATTACTAACATGTATATAAAATGTGTTAACATAGATAAAGTGTGTGAGTTATTTGACAAAATACCTCAATGAAATGTTGTGTCTTAGACTCTGATGATTATTACTTATACAGGATCGGGGATTACTAGTGAGGCTTTATGTTTTTTCACTTGATGTAACATGTAAGAATTAAACCTAGTGATTTAAAAATTTTTAAAAAAAAATAGCATGTACTTGAATTGGATTTATAGAGTGATGGGAAGAGACTGATTAAAAAATAGATGTGAGGATTCAATTTTAACACCTTTTTAATGAGTTCCCTTATAGATATGTATGTGAAATGTGGGAACATAGAAAAGGAATAAATTTATTTTGAAAAAAATCATCAACAAGATCTAGTTTCTTAGAATGCAAAGGTTTCATGATATACTTAGAATGGGATTATTGATAAGGCAGTGAAATTATTTTTATCAATACCTCAAAGAGGTGTCTTCTCTTAAAAAACTATGATTGTGGGATATATACAAAATGGGTTTGTTAATGAGGCCCTTCAAATCTTTCAAGAAACACCTCAAAGAGATGTGTTATCATGGGTGACATTAACTACACAATTCACATAGAATGGCCATATTGATGAGGTGACCAACTCATTTTGGAAAAATTATTTTTCATGTCTGATATCATATTCAAATACCTTAGTGAATGTTCTTCCAACATGTGTTGTCATGGTAGCTTTAGATAAGGGTAGGGAGATCCATGAAAATATAATTATAATTGGATTTTAGTTAGGCATATTTATGTTGAATGCCCTAATAGATAGTTATGATAAATGTGAGAGCATAGCAAAGGCATGGAAATTATTTGACAAGATGTATTAGGGAAACATGGCATCATGGAATGTGATGATTGGAGGTTTTTCTATGCATGGTTATGGCAATGAGGTATTTAATATGTTTGAACAAGTAAATAACTCTAGCATGAACCTATACAAAATAACCTTTGTTAGTATCTTATCTACTTGCAGTCATGTAGGCATGGTGGATGAAGGTTACTAGTACTTCAACTACATGACTAATCATTATCACATCACACCCTCAATAAACCATAATACCTACATGGTTTATATTCTTAGTTGTGATGGTCATATGGATGAATCATATAAATATATAAAAATGCAAATAAAACCTAATGATACAATGCTAATTTATTTTTTGGTTGCCTATATAATGCATAATTATATAGAATTATCAGAGTACATATATGAACATACTTTTGAACTAGACTCAAAGAATGCAATAGTAAAAGTATCAAAAATTTTGTATAGTCCATGATGACAATGGCCTCTTTTATTACATGTTACAAATCATATAGACATTTTATTAAGCCACAACAATTCCCTTTTTTCTAACTATATTGGTGTGTCTATACATCCTAGGATTGAAGACTACTACATGTTTTGGTTGGAAAGGATAATGAATAATCATAACATAACTGTGCTAGGATTTTGTTTGGTTTGGAGAAACATTCTAAATTATTGGTGTCACTCCTCCAAACTAGTAAAAAAAAATCTAGAAATGCAAGGTTTAAAGTTTATAGTTCACACAAGCAATGGACATATCCAACTGTGTGCTCCTAATGAAACCTTTATTCTTTATGGCCTTTCATAGAAATAATTTTTCAAAAGAGCTTGTACTAAGATAAAATTTACATAACATCCTAACACTTCATATCATAACATATCATTGGAATTATTTTCTCACTTTATGAGTCTCTCAAAGCTCAAAATATTTCACAAGAATCAGAGAAAAGGGAGGTGTTTGTTACAAATCACATATTTTTGCACACACTTCAAGCATGGGAGGTATTTTTTAGAAAATATCTATATAGAATTATCCTTGGATATCTTGCATCCCCATATTTACATTGACTATGCTTTCAAACAAACATCTAGCTTAACTTCTACTCAAATATTTAGAATGATTCATCTGTGAAATCAATATGTTTTTAAAAATTAGATTAAGTTATAACACTCTAAATATAATGTGAATTCAATGATACAATATGATTAATAATTTTATGAGAGTAGATGGTCATGTTACATGTCTACTATAATGTGGTTTCCATGTCTATGTAAATAAATTATTCTATGTAAAGTCATGAAATCATGAAGGACTGCAAGTTTTAATTACAACATAGATCTGAAAGGAATATGATATAATTACATAGAAATTTTGGATTACTTGTGTCAAATTGATTCCTCACATATGTATATGCACATCTACCAACAAATTTATAAATATTTATAACAAATGGGTGTCGTTGTTCAAAAAAATATTATATGTTACAGTAATGGAATATAATGTAATAAATCATAGCATCAATTTCCTATTTAATGACCATATTCAACATGAATGAAAAAGGATACTAGCTTTTTTTTTCTTAGAACAAAAAACACACAAAAGTTGCTTCTAAACATTATTCCTTAATACTCTCCACTATGTTTACTTAATATATGAACAACTTTTATAATATTCAAATTGTCTTATTCTAATTTATAAAATTATTTTTTATAACATCTTCAATGTCTTGAAAAAATCTTTAGCATTCTTCATATCACCATGACCATGTTGAACCAGTGGGAAAATTGTCCTTCTTTAAAATTAATCACCATGATCATGGAATGTTGTAGTAGTTTCATGATCATTATAATAAGGCATGAAGTCACAAAAATATTCTCAGATCTAAAAGTAAATCATATAAAATGAATAGTGAATATTAATTGTAAGATACTCATTATCATAAAAAAACATGTCCATAAATATCATTTGATAGGTGGTAATCATGGGGGCACCTTATACAATTACATGCAAGTTTGGAATAACTCTGGTGAACAAGACACATCTTCATTAACTTCAGAAGTCAATATTCTATTTGTTACATAATATACATGAATTAAATACATACCCTTATGTCATTAAATTATTTCTAAGCTTTGTTTGAAACTGAAAGGTATAACTTACTCTAACCTCTTAGAATCTATGATTACCCTAATGTAGATCCCACCAAAAACAAATCATGTAAAGACTATTAAACATTAGATTTGACATAACATTTTTATGTTTGTATGAAAAGGGAGGAAATGGGATGATATGGAATTCATTATTCTTCTTGATATTTTGTTTTAGACACATGAGAAAATAGAGTATAAATAAGAAAAGAAAACCAAAGACAAATAGCTTTATCTCTCCTTACTGATTTATTAAGAAAGTAAAATCAATAAAAGACCAAAAAAACCTTTTACTTTATTAATCATGGTTGTTTAAAAAATTAAACAACCTAATAGATAGTATCCATTAAGTTTATCCATCTTAAAGTTTAGACTATGTATATTTACAAATGGTTTGAAGTCAAAACTTTGTCATTCACATTATTTTTAATAAACATTATGGATAGGTCACCAATTTGAAGTTAATATTTGGTAAAGTTTATTTAGATTCAACTATGTCAAAATGTTATTTTTTGACATTTTAGATTTCACTACTAGATTTATAATAAGATTTAAAACATTAGACAATAACATTTTCAAGCAATTAAATCTTAAATAGCTTTACCATTGATGTGGTTATCAATTGAAATTATTTGTTATATTATTCACATCATCCTACCATACAAACCTAATAAATAGGATTAAGATGAATCCCAAACTAAGAAGTGTTGAACCCCTTGTACATAAATGCATATACATAACACCTCCAAATTTGGCTGTAAAAGCTTAAAATTGATCCAAAATAGGCCAGGGGACTTGGATATAACAACTGGCAACATTACAAACTCTACATTTTTTATCCATTCTAGAAAAATGCAAAATAAAAGTAAGATCATAGACCTAAGATTGACCTAAAAATTGTGTTGAACATTAATAAATTATTTGTATCCACCTTGACATAATTGTTGTCCTTGTCTGATGAAAAAAACAAAAGTTAGACTCAAGGCCTGATGATTTTCAAAAGGCTATCGATGCATCTAATATTCTTGGAGAAATCAACTAATAAAATCAAGACACTTCAAAATATTCTAGTATTTACTAAGCATTAAGATTTCTTGCCATTCAATTTTTGCTATATATGACAACATCATTTCTTTTATAAGTGTTGTGTATGGATGAGACCATATATATGGCATCTCTTGCAAATAAAATCACACTTGAATGAGATACTAACACCATCAATTGACCCATTACACCCATATCTGCTACAGGAAAATTATAGAGTTTACCCCTGTTTAGATTTAAATTCATCACACTTGAGACTTTGAACTTGAGTTTCAGTGCAATATTTACAAGTTTTAGTAGCTATTTGAATTTTTAAACAATTTCAAACAATGGATGACAATGTTCTGGTCTGTAATTCTTCTAAACAAATCTCTAAAAATAAGGCCAAAAATGTACCCTTGTGTCTTTAAATATCTGCATCTCTTTTATCCAAGGGCCACTGCCTATGTAATATTATCATTAAAATATCTATATTCTATAGATAGAAGATCCGATAGACTCTCCTCTCCCACTAGTGTTGGCTATGATTGATAGGGTTGAACAGAAATAGAAAAAAATAATTATCTCTATTTTAAAAAAATGTTTTCATTATTTTACGATGAAATGAGAAAAAAATATTTAACCTTCTATTTTGAATATTAAAAAATATAAAATTAAAAAACATAAAATATTCATATTTGAATAATAAAATGAAATGCAAAAAATTAATTGACCTTCTATTTTGGGTCTAAAAAAAACACATAACTAAAAATCAAAAAATATTCATAATTTCCAAAATAATTGAATAATTTAGATGAAAAAACTTGGGTAAATTTAAATAGAGTGAATTACATTACATAATATAATAAATTTAATGTTATAATAAAAATGATTATATTTTTATTTTAAATGATTCATAAACAAGGGATGATGTCATCTTTAGAGTAATTTAGACTATTTTCATATGTCATTTTCCATATTTTGGGGATTCTCTTGGAGGCCTCTTTTAACTTGAAATTTCCTCTAATGTGAATGTTCTGTAATCTGATAATGTGACATGGATAGCCAAATGTGCGCTAGAAATTAGGGCACTCTTGGACACTCCAAAAGGTAGAGATTAATATTTTTATGAAATCCACTCCAAAACTGGGCACTAAGCTTATATGAAAGCCACTCTAAAATGTGGAGGTTAGGCTTATATGAAAGCCACTCCAAAATGATGCCAACCACCTCTAGATGGAATAAAACATGTAACTAATGAGAATGCCTAGGTAATGTACTAAAATCAAAAATAAAAGAAGATAAATGTGTCACACACATTGCCCCTAATCATTGGTGTCTAAAACATGGACTCTGATATGGAAGTTATACCAACTGCCTAATTTGAAACTAGAAGCGAGAGCCATCATGCCACGCATAATACCCCCTATATCTAGATTCTCTAAGAAAAATTATATTAAACCTATTGAATATGAACTACTTTGTATGTGCAAAATTGTATCTAAGCTTACCTTTCTACCTATTTATAGAAAATCTAGTGTTTTTGTTGTTTGGACAGGAGTACCAAAAATGGACACCTTATTGTTTGATGTTGTAGTCCAATCTTAGCACTAATGTTTTGGGCTGATTTTGATGATTGTTCTATGATTATCACTATCTGCCTAGTCTGTTCTACCTAGTTTGAAGTTTGGTTATTGTTCTAGGTGTTCTAAAAGCTACTTTTTTGACCATTAAGAGCTCTTATCTCTGTGATAAAACCCCTATTTGTTGCCCGCTCTTTTGAGGGTAGTAATGAAGATCGTACAATGACTGCCCTCAAAAGAAATAGCCCTACAAGTGTGTTATGCTATAAGAATATATGATATACCAATGATAAACAATAATATATCTCAAGATATAGCATGGTTTGTAATAGATATTGTTAGATCAATAGGGGTATGCGTACATAGATATAACAATCTAATAGCATATGCAATATAGTAAGTTGGAACTAGAAGTCTAGTTAATTTTTAGTTGTTAGTTGTTAGTTGTTAGTTGTTAGTTGTCAAGGAGGGATGGAACATGATATCCATCATGGCATCTAGGAAAGCAAGGTAATGCATGATGTGGATCGTGGCATTGTAAACTATTGAAAATTAAACAAGAAACAAACACACAAGGCAAGAAGCAAGAATCATATAAGAGTAGCTAAGGGGCCAAGAAAACAAGGGACATGGGCATATGTCACTCAAATTGGAAAGCAAGCATACAAGGTATGTTCAAATTCCACATACACACAATTGGAAACAAGAAAGGTTGGCATGAAAACCAAAATCATATAAAAGAGTACAAGTAAATGACATTGGCAAATATCCTAAAGCACACACAAGAGTAGAAGCAAAGGACATTGGCAAATGTCCTAAGAAATATATAGAAGACAAAATAGAAACTGATAAATGCAAAGAAATAAATAAAGGCATGTAATATTCTAGAAAAACAATCGCATCTGACTAATCAAAGAAGGAAGTGAAAGTATGCAAGATGTGTAGTACAAGACTAGGTATATGCTAAGAAATACACAAGTGATATATACTAGTGAAATGTTGATAAAGTAATTTGTATAAACTAGTAAATAATGTATATCAACATGATAACTAGAGTGTGTGGTGTAGGATTGACATAACCTGGATGGTGTAGTCATGTAGAAGATTCCCCTAGTGGGTATGTATATCGTTGTATGTCTCGAATGTATAAGTAAGATGCCCCCTCAATGGGTAGAGTAAAGAAATCAAGGATATAGAAGTCACTGCACACACTCAAATAATATCAAATGAAGCATGGTAATGTAGATAAATCAACAAATTATAGCATAGAATACCAAAATGTAAGTCGAGCATAGTAGTAGAGATGTAAAGTATGGATAATATTTTTAATGTTTTAAATTATTTTAATGTTTTTGTATTTTTGATATATTTTAATGTTTTTTTATTTTTGATATATGCTATGTACAATCAATCATAAGGAGACTATATACAAGAAATTGAAAATAAGTTATGTACAAGAAAGACTGAGAAGAGATGATACTAAACGATGAGTCTCATGGGAAATACCCTATCATGGTGTCTTGTATCAAATAAAAGAATCAGGCATGATTTTGAAGCATGAGGTAATGGCTACGAATATGATTTTGAATATTTGGATTCATTGTTAGTATCTTGGAAATCATAATAACCTGTATTAATCCACTCATCATTATCATCTTGATTTTGACCCAATGGAATGCTAGTATTAACTTTTGTTATATCTGGATCTTTTCCTTTGATAAATTATGTATGTGAATGATTTTCCTTAGGATGTTCAACAAATCCCAAACATTATCAGTTTCTAGAATAGGAGTAGTGATGCCTTGAGCATACTTGCCTAAACCTTGACCTTGATAATTAAATTGTTGTAGATATTTTTGATCAAACCCATATTACTTGAAAGTTGAACCTTATTTTGGAGAGGTCAATTTTCATCTTTTTCATGCTTTACCTATGCTTGTGGAACTGTTTGTTGCTTTGATTTTACTTTTTGATCCTTTTGTTGTTCTAAGTTATGCTTTGGTAACCACTTTTGTACTATTTCTAAATTTGACCCTTTGTGAATGTGTTCCTATGTCACTGTAGATTGCTTGAGTGATTTACCTTGTATAGGGTCCTCATTAGCAATTATCTATTGTATATGTTTTTTCAATGTTAAACATGAATATGTGTGATGCCCATACATTCTATGATATGCACAATAATATCTGGATCTTCTCATTGAATGTAGAGGAGGTAGTTTGATCAACTTAGATTTAATCATTTCCCTTATTAACTCACTTGAACTCTTATTTGATCTTTGAATGTTTTTTGAATCACTAATTATAGAGTTACTTTGTTGTGATTTCTTATTTTTATATGTAACATTGCTTGTAATCAATTGACTAGGTGAAGGTGCAATACATGATTGGCACTAGGATGCCTTTGAGGCTTTTATATTATAATTTGATTTTCTATTGTTATAATCTTGTCATGTAATAGTTGATTTTGTGTTTTTAAATCTGAATTTAACTTGCTCATATTAGTGATTTGATCCCTTAGAGTCTCACAAGTGTAAATCCTAGTTGCTTCCAATTGAACATGTAAGCATATATGTTGAAGAGGTTTGGAAAAAGATATAGGCTGAATGTATGCATTAGGAACAATAGTATAGACTGCCTCACCTTATGGATGGGTGATATCATGCACCTTGTTAGAGGGAAAGTAGTTATCACCCTCTTGGGGGAGAGCAAGAGAAAGAAATTATTTTTTTTGCATAAGATATGATATTGAAACTTGACAGGTGGTTGTTAGCATATGCAATATATTCTCTAAGTATGTAAGGACTTTATTCTTAATTGAGTTACACATAAGAGAGAGATAACATGTTAAATAAGTTATTAGAGTTATAATTTGTATAGCAATATGATTATAAAGAATATTCTACATGAGAGATAACAAATAAGGGATAGAGAGCATGGAAAGTTGCAATACATAAAAAACTTTGACTTGTAACATAACGTTTTTAGCATGTTTAGAAAAATAGAGTTGGAAATTATTCCACATGAGAGAGATAATATGCAAAAGAAATATTGAAATCTTTGTATATTTTTAGCAATAAATTTTGTAATATCATCCCTTATTATAAAAAGTAAGCATGAAAGGGAAAGAATGAAGCTTTAAATTAAAATATGGTAAAATTCATCATTCATTACATGATAGGACCAAGTATGAATTAATTATTATTTGCAATAAATATTTTGAAATGAGTAAGATCCATTTGTAATTTTATATGAAATCTGAATTGGATGTAAGGTGATACCTCAAAAGCAATGGGACCCAGTATATTCAACTAGGGTTTTGAAAAAATGATATTTTAAAAATTACTAAAGAATTTGAAATTTTTAAGTGAATTTTTTATTCAAATATGCAGGTAAAAGATCAGAAAATTATTAAAAAAATACTAAAAAATATCGGGACCTAGTATAGGTAACTAGGGTTTGAAAGAAAAATAACTTTTTAAAATTACTATGGAATTTTAAAAATTAAATTAAATTTCTAATTTAAATAGGAAAATAAAAAATTAGAAAAATATTGTAATAATCAATAAGGAATTTATCCTAGGGTTTCTAGGGTTTTTATGCACAAACAAAGTAAGTCAGGTTTACCAAATGATTTAACAATTTTGGGAATATTGGAGTCATATTCCTAATTTAGTTAAAGATCTGAGTTAGTTAAATCAGTAAATAATATTAAAATGATTAAGCTAATTATTTTTATAATGTAATTACAATTTAAATTTTTCTAAAAATAGTAATAGATGTGGAGAAAATAAGACTTAGCTAAAAACAGACTAAGATGGTTGAGACAGGGTCTAAAATTCACTGTGTAGTACTAGGACAATGTCACAAATCAAGATTTGGCCTTCATTTTATGAAAGGATACGATCATCAAAATAAGACACCCTAGGGTTCAACATTATAGTCCTCTTCTAATGCTATTGTCCAGGAGACCTGAGCTTTCTAGGTTTTGTCTGATGTCTTTGTGTGAACCTACCTATGAAATTTTAGATGTTGGATGTCTATGGAACTCCATGTAGAGTTGATTTAGTATTAAAACCCTAGACTCCATGATGCTTTGAAAAACTTTAAGAAAGAGAGCAGGGTTAGTGTGTGTAAGATGCATTGAATGTATATTCACACCCTTTGTGTGGGCATGATGCCTACATACCAATACTCCGAAGAGGGATCAAGCCATATGTAGTTCTCCCACTTGATATGCTATGTAATTGTGTGTATGAAGATATAAAATGCTAAAACTAGGTGTGTTTGAGGTGGCTAGGGACTAGTGTAAGGATTTGGATGTGCTTGTAGCTATATTGGATGGTTATATGTAGAGAATAGGGAGGTTTGCCTTAATGGTGTTGCTTGTATTATTACTTGTTTTGTGATATTTTCCAACCCCTTCTAAATGAACTTTGAATGGGATTTTATAAGGTTTTGTTGGTCATGGGTGGAATGTATTCATGTTATACTGACAAGAAGAAGGATATGAATAAAAAAAAACTGACCATTGGAAGTAAAAATGCACTTGGATAGGAGCGCTAGAAATGGACACCTTAGGGTCCGGTGTTATAGTCCAAGTTGGGTGTTATAGTCCCGAAGGAACGGGATCTAGGGGATGGAGTCATCACTAGAAATGTTACCTGGAGGAGGTGTAATTACTATCTGAAAGGCTACAGATGATTTGGAATCAATGAAAAGATGCCTATGAGGGTTATGAGCAAGCAAGAAGGACCTATGGGTTGGGTATCACAAGCCACACTCAAGTTACCAATTTTCATTTTTTTTATATGACTATAATGTTATGATGTTTATATGATTATGTTTATGATGATTATGCTCATGCTTTAAATTAATGATTCTACACTTCTTTATCTAGATTAGACATGTGATGGATAACATATGTGAATGACTCATTCATTTTTGATGTATGATTAAATTATGGTAGATATGATATAAAGGTTAGTTGATGTGATTGATCACTAGATGATGCTTAATATATGAGATGGTTAATTCATTAAAATGTTCTTATGATTAAAAACATTTAAACAAATAAGATAAGAAGGCCATTGCTAAATAAAACACATGGTTGGCAATTAAATGTTTTGAATGAATTGCATTTATTTAGATGAAGGTGAAGTAATATTAAAACACAAAGAGTAAGTTGGATAATGAAACTAAATGTGAGAAAAGATAATACAATCAAAAGACAAAAGTCTTAATGAATGTATCAACAAGTAGGTATGAGAGAAATAAGAAGGGGCATGATGCTTCTTCGTTGTCAAGGATCGAGACAAACTTAAGGTAGATCAACTTATAAACATAAGCCCTTCAAACTCTTCACATTAGCATTCATTAGTCTGTTAAAAAATTTATTGACCACCCAATGTCAAGTAAGCTTAAAAAAAAATCCCTCGCTTATAGATGCAATAAAGGGGAGGTGGATGATGATGGAACTTTCTTATGAGACTAGCATGCCTCTTTTGCAGGTTACCAAAGAGCCAATATAAACAAGTCCATGTCGTATAAGGTGTAGACTAATTGATGTAGGAAGTCTACCTCCAAATTTTTTAATTTTTATTTTCTGATAATGGGTGTTTTGATCAGGAAGCGGATCAATGTGAGAAACTTTCCAAGAATTTCCATGCTTTGACAAATGCTTGACTCAGCCATCCTTCAAGGTAATGGTCTAATTTTGTGAGATTTATTTGAGGCTTTTTGATAGCTATCCTTCAAGGGAGTAGTCTACCTTATATTGAGAAATTTTTATTGGTTTTGGTAGTTGTCCTTCAAGGGAGTAATTTTTAAATGCATGGAATGACACTTAGACTATACAAAAAAATTTTGTGATTTATTTATTGATTTTGATTTTTCTATTGACATGGATTTACTTATATAGGCTTGAAAGGTTCACCTTTATGAAGGTGAAACTAGATCACAAGAAATTTGATGATGGGTAAAAGAGGTTTAAGTAAAAACGATCATGGGAATCCATCCTATAAAGGGACAGAAAGTACCATGAGAACCATGCCATGGGTAGAGCCATGGTACCCATGTTTAAAATTAGGTGAAGTCTATAACAAATAATCACATGATTTAGCTTTAATTAGTTGTCCTTAAAATAAGGGGATGTATGGGAATGAAAACAAGGGATGAGCTTAAGTTAGACAAAAGGTGAGTTCAATCTTGTTTAACAAAAGAAAGGATGCAAATGTAAAGCATTGAGAAGCTCAAGCTCTAGTTTCCCTTCAAGAGAGGACAACTAATAAGCTCATGATCCATACTTTTGGGTTATGATATAACACCCAAGCTAATTGAAATCAAACTTGCCTTGCTTGCTTTTCTCCATGTTAGTGACATGTTGATTTTCTTTTAGGATGAGGTTTTTGATATTGAATTCTTGCACTTTGAGGTGTTTTTTATAAGTGTACTTGATTCATTCTTGATGGACATGATGATGGGTAAGCATGACTAAATGACATTTGTCAAGTAGCTCAATTTAGGCTAAACATTCTTGATGATAATCATTCTAAAAAATGAGATCTTGTAGGGATATGCAAAGAGAGGGAATTTGGACTTTGAGAGATAAAATAGCCTCTGATCCAAACATAAGAGAGAAAAGGGTAGAATCCCAAGGGGTTTGAATGCTAGTATGATATGTCTATAAGGCAAAGGGGATGTGTAGATGCCAATCCCAACTAGATGCATTAACTATTTTAGTGAGCATGTTATTCATAGTTTTTTTAGAAGCTTCAGCTTGTCCATTTACTTGTGGATGATAAGGTGATGAGAAACTTAACTCGATACCGAATGCATCATAAAGACCTTGGACTTATTTGTTTTTTAAATATTTACATTATTGGTGATAATTTATGAGGAACACTGAAATGATAGAAAATGTGATGGTTGATAAAATCGATAATATTTTTGGCCTTGGTTGAGATGAGAGGAATAACCTCTACCCATTTGGTGAAATATTCTATTGCATTGATGATAGAATGATGTTGCTATGAAGAATGGGGATTAATTTCACCAATAAGATCCAGGCCCCATTGCAAGAAGGGCCAAAAACCCTTGGATACTTGAAGACTATTGCTAGGTACATGATGTAAATTGGCATGTTATTGACATATAACACACTTTTTCATATAATCATGGAAATCTTGGTTAAGGGTGGGGTAATAATATCTAAGGTGAAGGATGTGTTTAGTGATAGCTAGACCACTAAATTATCCTCCACAAATCCCATCATGTGTTTCCTTAATAGCATGAGAGGCTTCATGACTATGTAGGCAACAAAAGAGGAGACCATAAATGTTGTGTTTATAAATAATTCCCTCCAATATGGTATAATGTGAGGTGTTCTAAATAAGCGTTGTTCAAGCATTCCTAGAAAGATTGGAAGGGATGATGGAAAAGTTGTGATAGTTGAAGGTCTATTAATACCAAAGGTTAGGCTGGGTCTCCTCCACTATGAAGATGATAGAAGAGTCTAATTTGATATAAGAAGACTCGGTAAGTCGATGGATAATGATAGATGTCTTAGAGTTAGAGGGTGTAGATGGGATTTAGGAAGTGAGAGAAGCCATTGTATTGGCAAACTTGTTTATAGATCATGCAGTGGTTTAGATACGATAGTGTTCAAATGATGCTAAGATTACATCAACTAGTTATTTATACTATTGCAAAACATCATTTTTATATTGATAAGATCCATTGATTTGATTGACCACAAGTTGAGAGTCACCAAAGATACTGATTGTTTTAAATCCTAAGGCTAAAGTAGTCTAGAGATCTATCACTAGGGCTTCCTACTCAACCATATTGTTGGTACATTCAAAATCTAGCTTTAAAGATAAAGGAAGAGGTTTACCTTAAAGTGGCATAAGTATGATGTCAGCTCCCCCACCACATTGACACTTTGATCCATCGAAGAACATGGTCACTTGATAGGTAAAGTCTACTTGAAAGAGGGTCGTGATAGACTTATCTGGAAACTCAAGAGGAAGAGGTTGGTTTTCTACTAATGGTGATTTAACCAATTGGTTAGTAATGACTTGCTCTTTAATTGACTTATGTTGGAGTAACTCAAGGTTAAACTCAGCTAAAATCATGATCTATTTGGCCATACATTGATTTAGGTATGGCTTGGAGTGCTTATACTTGAGAGGGTCAGTGTTGGTGATGATAACTATCTTGTGGTTGAGAAGGTAATGACAAAGTTTGGTGGCCATAAAGACTAGGGTGAGGCAAATATTTTTGGTATGGATGTACTAAGTCTCATACTCTATAAGTGTATGGCTTATGCAATAGATGGCTTTCTCTTTATGTTGCTCATCTTGATGAGCTAACATTGCCCCTAAGGAGTGGTTAGTGGTAGAAATATAAAGGTAAAAAGGTTGATCTTCCTTGGGAAGAATGAGTATGGGTGGAGACATAAGGTACTCTTTAAGTGAATCAAAGGCCTTTTAATAGTTTGTATTCCACTTAAAAGATACATCCTTCTTCAGAAGGTGGTGGAAAGTTTGGCATCGAGCCGAGAGCTAGGAGATAAAGTGATGAATAAATTAGAGCTTCCCCTGCAAGCTATGGAGTTTTTTGAGGTGGGTGAGAAGAGGCATGTTTAGGATTGATTTGATTTTGGCAAGATCGAATTCAATTCCTTTAAGGGAGATGATAAAGCTAAGAAGTTTGCTTGACAAGATCCCAAAAATACACTTCTTAGGGTTAAAGTAGACATGGTAAAGATAATCTTAAGAATGACCAAATGATATTTATGACATTTGGATTTCCTAAGAAGGTCATTGACATAATATTCTAAGATTTTGTGAATAATTTCATGGAAGATGTGGGTCATAGAATGTTGATAAGTTACACCAGTGTTCTTTAGACCAAAAGGCGTGACCCTATAGTAGAAAGTTCCACCTGGGGTGATAAAGGAAATTTTGTGTTGATCTTTAGGGGTAATTAAGATATGATTATAGCCCAAAAACCCATTTATAAGAGATAGCATCTCATGACTGGCTATAAAATCAATAAGCTAGTTAATGTTTGGCAAAGGAAATTCATCCTTTGGGAAATCAAGCTTAAGGTTATGAAAGTTTACATAAATGAGAAGTTCCCATATGGCTTTGGTGATAGGGATGATGTTTGAGACCCATTGGGGATAATTAATGGGTTGTCTAAAATTGATAAATAGGAGACATTAAAGTTCTTCTTTGACTATAAAGGCTATACGAGGGTACATCCAATGAATTTTTTGCCTAACTGGCTTGGCATCATGATTAGTGACTATATTATAGATAGTGATGGAGGGGTCTATTCTTGGAATGTCATTATAAGACTAGACAAATGTTATGTTATGATCTTTTAGGAAGGGAGGAAGCCTTGAAGCTCCTCAATATTTAATGATTGGTTAATTTTGACAATACATGGATTATCCAAAGTACCCAAGTTGGTATTGATGGTAGATTCATTCAACATGGTTAAAGTCTCAGGAGGAAGAGACTTGTGGATCGAAGAATCTTTTGCACCTAGATAGGCAAGAATGGAATCATCATCCTGACACTAAATTATATTAATGGTAAGAGAGTCATCCCCTACCATCTCAGGGTGGGTTAGAGGAATGGTCATGGTTGCCACATCCTTTTGATAAGTCAAGTGTCTAAGGTTGATCATGTTGATGGAAAAAAAGTTAGGTGGGATGAAATCAAAATCCTCACATTCTAATGGAGAAGGGGTTGGTGAGGATGGGGCATCTTCCTCATTAATGATGGTAATGGGAGGTAGTTTGGTTTGCTTTTTAGGTGGTGTCAAACCAATTCCATGCTTTTCATGAGGTTTTTAGGCCTTGATTAGAATCAACTCATATGGTTTGTGTTCATATCAATCTAGAACAAATCCCTTCCAAGCACACTTATAGAGGTATGTTTTGGGACTCTCTGGTTTATCCAGATAGGAGAAATAGAAGGTGAATGGTTGAGGTGAAAAAGAGGTGGCAGAGGTGTTAAGGGGTTTATCAAGTCCCCCATAGATGAAATTGGTTTGACAAGTTGAGGGCCTAAAAGGAATAATGACTCCAATATTATGGTCATAACCATGTTGTTGGTCAAGATTCCCATACTCTTGGGGAGTAAGAAAAGTGTCTATTGTCAAAAGGTGGTACTCCCCCAATGAAAGATGTTGGAAGGTTGATTCCAAAGGGTGTATTGCATGGATTTGGGTGTAAGGGATGGATGAACTGGTGGATGCTTTATTGGTAAAATAAGATGGGGTTTCATCATTTGATGAAGGCTATTTAGATGGAGGAAGGAGAACATTATTGGGTTAGTATGTCATGTTTCATGATGTAAAAGGACCTGGGTCAGCTTGTATGGTATCAACTTGACTTTCATGTTCAAATTTGACACAACAGTGTAGGGTGGATGGCACATAGCCCATGAAATGAATCCAAGGGCATCCTAGCAAAATGTTGTACTAGAACTCACCTTTTACTATGTAGAATATCTTAGGCAGCATGTGGGGTCCTAGATGAATGTGAAGGACAATAGTTCCTAACATTGTATCCATGGTGTCATTGAATGATTAAAGCACCACTGAGGTTTCTGACATAATGTTCTTTGGTAATTTGAGCTACTTGTATGCATAGGAGGAGATAATGTTGATGTTATCTCCCCCATCAATCATAACCCTCTTTATGTAGGTTTGGTTGATGTACACGGTAATAAAGAGGGGAGGATATGGATCATCTAAATAGATGGAGGCTATTTTTGAATCTTTAAAGGTGGTAAGGTTGGCAAGCTAAAGAACTCTGATAAAGGCTGCTAGAGGTTGTGGGTCTTCTTATTGAACCTCTATGGATTGTAATTCATCTATCATCACTTGGTAGTGATGGGGAGAGGTATTGATCAGTTCATACAAACTCATCTTCATTGGTGTTTAGTGAATCTATTTCAGAACTATTCATTGGATAGATTCATAAGGGTTATATTGAGGACCCAAGACAGACACCTTGGTTTTGGTTGAATGTAAAGGTGTTTGGTGTTGATTGGGTGATTGGGTGGTGGAAGAGGGATATGTCCATAAAAAGGACACCTTTACTTTTCCCTTATCCTTTTGTTGGGCTTGTGATTGTGTGACCGCATGGATGGTATGGATGTGGGGAGGATTTGGGTTAGAGGATTGTTTCAGTTCCTCCTCACTCTTAGATGAGAGTGCATGAGTAGGTAAGTATTGGTTGATGGATCTTGGTTATTAGATCCATGGTGGGCTTATAGGAGGGTCATATGGCAATAAGTCATCATGATGATATAATCAATGGATTAATACTTGGAGAGCCTTATAGTTCTTTGTATCATGGCCAGGTGTTCTATGGTATGAGCATACTAATTTATCATTATACTAGGATGGTTTAGGACTACATGGGTCAAATGGTTTGATAGGTGGAAAGGTTAAGCAAGATGATTGTAACAATATCTCTAGGATGGTTGAGTAAGACTTCAGAAAATGTGGAAAAGATGTTGGAGTTCTAGTTTTGATTGTTGGGATGGAAGCTTTCTTAGGAGTAGGCTTAGAAGTGGGAGTTTTGGGAGATAGAGTATTCTTTATGGTTGATGGTTTGGAGGTAGATATTTTAGAAGTAGGTTTGGTAGTAGATGATTTGGAAGTTGAGGTCATTAAGAGGATAGGTAGGGGTATATCTGGAAGAGGAGGTTAGGTTTGGGTTATCTTTGGGAGACATTTTTTCTTAACCAAAGGATTAGGTCCTGTGATTGAAGAAGGATGTGGTCCCAAAATAGAAGGTAAGGTAGAAATATGTGGTAAGGCTCTAGTTTTTGAGATCCTAGGTGGTATCTCCTTCTTAGTCATCTTGAATTTTTGTGGGTTAGATGGTGTTAAATCCACCTTTAGTGGAGGGTGAGTAACGCTCTGAGTAGGGATCACACCAAGGTTTTTGATAGGTTTGGTTTTGATGGGGGAAGATATTTGGGTTATTTCAGGTGGATTTGGTTTGGTTGGTTCAACTATGTCTTAAGGAGTAGAGGTTTATAAAGGTTTAGTCAAGGTGATGGTGGTTTCAATAGTGGAAAAAAAAGGTTGGGATGAAAATGGTGTGGTTGGGGGCTCTGGCTTGGTTGGGTAAGGAAGCCTGAGATGATGCCAAAATGTGGCACGATCCATGTTGTATTTGGATAGGTACTCCAAGTTTTGAACCAATCTAAAGAAGAGCTTATAGATGGGTTTGATCCCTTCGACATTGGTCTTAAAGGACAAACCCATGGGTGGAGAGAGAAGAGTGGTTACCTCATCTTTTTCCTTTATCAAAGGGTCTAAGGTTTGGGAAGATGAGTCTCCTATAGGAGAGGTAGATAGAGTGATCTCTTCCTTAGGAATGCTTTCCAAAGGAAGAATGGATTGTTGTATGATGGAAGAGAAGGATATGGTGGTAATGGCTACTTTTTGGATATGTCTTCCTAAACAGAGGTGGGTAACTCCACTACCTCAATAAGTGGAGAAAGGGGAATAATCATTTCCTTTGTTTTAGTTTCCAAAGGAATAGAAGGTGACTCCACTACCTCGATAAGTGGAGAAAGGGGAATAATCATTTCCTTTGTTTTAGTTTCCAAAGGAATAGAAGGTGACTCCACTACCTCAATAAGTGGAGGGGAAGGAAAGGTGGTTTTGTCAATGGTTTCCTCAATAATGAGTTCACTAAGAACCACGTTAATTGTATAGACCTCATGCTTATGTGAGGATTTTGCTTTGTTGTTTTCATTGTTCATAGAATGGGCATGGTTTGGGAATCGTTGTCTAAAGATGTTAAGTGATTGATTTGGGGGTGCATTTGGGTTATCCAACACAATTTCCCCCTTATCAATCAAACTTTGGACAACATTTTTAAAGGTATTACACCTATTAACATCATGTCTAATGACATGGTGGAAAGCACATAATTCTTTCTCCTTATACCAACCATGTACAAGATGAGAGGAATCAAATTACTATTGAGGTTTGATAGGTGAGAGTTGTATGACATTCACTTATAATAACTTTTCTAAGACTAATGAATATGACTCCCCTATTGGAGTGAATTTGATCTGTAAACACCACTGATAAACTCAAAGTGAAATTTTGAAAGTATGGATTCTGAATTTCTCATCTTATAAGATTTTGGAATGATTAAAAACTAATGAAAATCTGAACTAAATCAAGTTTCAAATTGTTGGAAATATTGTCATTGATGTCAAATGTTTAGCATTATTGGTGACAAAGGCCCCATTGCATTTAATATTATTTATCTTGGCTAATGTGAGTTAATATTTATTTAATATTAACGAATATATTTTTGGTTGCATATGAGACAAAATAAGGACCCATGGAGAAGTTGAAGAGCCACGGGATAAATAGAAAAGAAGGATGGGACGCATTTTCACATGAAGAGTCATTTGGAGAATACCAAGAGTCACCAAGTGAAGACAAAAAAGTAAAGGCACAATTTCTCATGAAGGGACACTTTGAGGAATACAAAGAGTCACCAAAGATAAGGATAAAAGTGGGAAGGACGTTTTTGGTCATGAAGGGTCAACACATGACTTTTCAAATGCTTGGATATGAAGGGTCATCCAAGATTGGTGCCATTTTCTATGAGGATTGAAGGGTCACAAAGGGGGAAGGCCAAAGGTCATTTGGAAAGCTATAAATAAAGGCTTGAGAAGCCATTTATAAAATATGAGATAGAGGTTGATTTGA
This sequence comes from Torreya grandis, assembly GCA_037957365.1. NCBI lineage: Eukaryota > Viridiplantae > Streptophyta > Pinopsida > Cupressales > Taxaceae > Torreya > Torreya grandis. Next base: position 680,685 of record JARHVA010003566.1, read on the forward strand.
TATTGTGATATCTAGCTTAAAAGAGCAATTGTGAGAGATGAATATGATTTGTATTTGTTATATCTAGCTTTAGAAGAGCAAAGGTGAGAGAGAGGAAGGAGATGTTGTATTGATCTATCATTTGTTGAGATAGCAACATTGAGAGATAGGTGTGTGGTATACACAAAGGGGTTGGTGCTCCTGTGGGTTGGTGCTCACGAATTGTTGTTGGGTTGGTTCTCAGCAAAGGGGTTGGTGCTCTTGTGGGTTGGTGCTCACGAATAGGTGTTGGGTTGGTGCTCACGAATAGGTGTTGGGTTGGTGCTCGGCAAAGGGGTTTGAAGCTCATGTGGGTTGGTGCTCATGAATTGTAGCTAAGATTTGTACTTGGCAAAGGGGTATGGTGCTCCTGTGAGTTTATTCTCACGAATATATTTGAGATTGATTCTTCATGGTTTTTCTCACATTGGTTTTTCATGTTATATTTGGTGTCTCTCTTTATCTTGTGTGATGTATATTGTTTTAGTTTTATTGCATATCTTGAATGTTTGATTAAGTGGAATTTGATAAAGGGAAAGATTAATAAAATATATAATATACCGATTCACCCCCCCCTCTCAGTATATTCCGTGCTTAACAATTGGTATCAGAGTAGGTTCCTTTTTTGAAAAGTTTTACAGCTTGAAGGTAGATCAGAAAAGCATGATGGCTGGGTCACAAGAAGGATTTTCTACAAATAAGGCACCTTTGTTTGATGGGATGAATTATGCTTCTTGAAGCATGAGAATGAAAGTTTATTTGATGGCCCTTGGATTCAACATATGGAAATCAGTGGTGGAGGAATATGAAGAGCCATAGACATCTAAAATTACTCCAACAGAAAAGAAGGCAAGTGAATGTAATGCTAAAGCTTTAAATGTTATTTTATGTGGGTTATGTGAATCTAAACTTTTTAAAGTTATGCAATGTAAATCTACTCATGAAATTTGGGTAAAACTTGAGAATATTTACAAAGGTGATGAAAAGGTTCAGCAAGCTAAGTTGCAGAATTTTAGAAGACATTTTGGAAGTTTGAAGATGGAAGAAGAAGATATAGCAAGTTATCTTTTGTGGGTTGATCAAGTCATAAATCAGATTCAAGGTCTTGGAGAAACATTGGATGAGTCAACAGTGGTGCAAAAGGTTTTGAGATCTCTACCAATGAGATATGATGCAAAGGTTTCAGCAATTGAAGAGATGAAGAATTTAGCCAAGCTAAAGATGGATGAGCTTCATGGTATTCGCACGGCATATGAGATGCGGATAGAACAAGATAAACCCTCAAAGAGAGAAGCGTCTTTCAAGACATAAAAGAAGGAGAAAGTTAAGATTCAAGAATCAAGTGATAGTTCAAGTGATGATGAAGATGACAACGAAGCACTTTTCATTCGCAGGTCAAAAAGAGGAACAGGTAAATATCAAAGAAAATTACCTTTTAAATGTTTTAATTGTGGAAAGATTGGACATTTTTCAGCTAGATGCCCAAACAAGGTTAATGATGAAGAAGAAGAAAAGCCTACATACAAGAAAAATTTCAAAGGCAAATCCAAAAAGGGATTCGAGAAGAAGAGCCTATATTCTAAGGATCCTAGCTCAGTTGAAGATAGTGGAGTCACCGATTTAAAAGAAGAAGATATTCTATTCATGGCCATACATGATAATCAAGAAGAAGAAGAAGAAGAAGAAGAGGAAGCTGAAGTAGATATGGAAGGAGAACTCAATTGTGCCCTAGAAGAGTTAGAAGCTGTTTAGAAGAAGAATCAAAGATTAAAGCTTCAGATCAAGAAAAATGAACAAGAGTCAAAAGAAATGATTGAAGATCTACAAGCACACTTTGAAGAAGCCAAGAAGAATGAAGAAGGTCTCACAGCACAGTTGGAAATAGCAAGAAAAGATTGTGAAAGATATGTTATTGAAATTACCTCCTTAAAAGAAGATATTAAGAAAGCAGTCAGTGATAAAGTAGTGAGTGATTCAAAATTTGAGGATAGCACTAACATGTTGAATAAGATATTGGAAAGTCAAAAAGGATATTCAGATAAGACAGGGATCGGATTTGAAAAGAAAAAGAGCTATGCTGAAGCTCTTACACAAGAGAAAACAAAAAGGGGAGAAGTGAAGAATACATAAGACATTCTAAATAGAAAAGGCTGGAAGGAATAAAGCTACAAAAGGCAATCAAGTCAAAGATATATAGACAGGTCTTATTTCTATGGCTATTGTTTTTATTGTAATGAATATGGTCACAAGAAATTAGAATGTAGAAAAAGAGCTAACAATTTCAGAAATAAGGAGAAGGAAAGTCAAGGAGAGTCAAGCAGAAGCCACAACTCTTTTACAGCTCTATCAAGCTTTGATGAAGAGACCATATTATGTTACAAGTGCAACAACTTTAGACACATAGCTCGGTATTGCAGAAGCATGTTCGAGTCAGTCAAGAAGGATCAGAGTTTCAAAACTCCATTCATCAAGAAGAAGAATCAGAGTGTCAAAAATTTATTTATCAAGAAGAAAGTTCAGACATGTTCATTGCAGAAGAAACAATCTAAAGATTCAATGATGGTTCAGACAGCACTGCATGGAAGAGGTAAAGATCAGCCAGGTTAATTGATAGCGAATGTTTGAGGCATATGACAGGTGATAAAAGTAAGTTCATTACTCTAAAGAAGATCAATGGTGGTACAGTGAGATTTAGAGATAAAACCACTGCCAAGATAGTCGAAAAAGGTACTTTGAGTTTGGATTATGGTAGAACTAAGACTAAAAATGTTTTGTACGTAAAAGGTCTTAAGCATAATATGTTGAGTGTTAGTCAAATTTGTGATCAAGGATACACATTAAGGTTTCATGCTGAAGGTTTTGAGATTAGAAGAAAAGATTCAAATGAGTTGATTGCAGATGTTCAAAGGACAGGGAACAATGTATATGTATTGTCAAATATTTTCTCAAAGACACGATCAAAGGATACATTCAAAGATTGGTGAGAGGAGGTGGGAGTAATTTCTATTACTTCCTACCATTGATGTTCAGCATCAAGTGAGGGGGAGCTAAGTCTTAGCTCTAAGTAGGCCCTTTGCCATTGATGTCAAAGAGGGAGAAGAATAGGTACAAGTATATGTGCAGAAAATAGGTACAGGGAACAAGTACATGTTGCTACAGTAAGGGGGAGTTACTGTATGTTTTCAGATGATGGTATGTGTAGGTGACAGGATGTGGCAGTTTCAGGATTGAGGTTGCCATCAATGACAAAGGGGGAGATTGTTGAAAATATTGTCATTGATATCAAAGGTTTAGCATTATTGGTGATAAAGGCCCCATTGCATTTAATATTATTTATCTTGGCTAATGTGAGTTAATATTTATTTAATATTAACAAATATATTTTTGGTTGCATATGAGACAAAAGAAGGGCCCATGGAGAATTCGAAGAGCCATGGGATAAAGATAAAAGAAGGATGTGATGCATTTTTCCATGAAGAGTCATCTTGGGGAATACTAAGAGTCACTAACTGAAGACAAAAGAGTAAAGGCACAATTTCTCATGAAAGGACACTTTGAGAAATACAAAGAGTCACCAAAGATAAGGACAAAAGTGGGAAGGACGTTTTTGGTCATGAAGGGTCACCACATGACTTTTCAAATGCTTGGATATGAAGGGTCATCCAAGATTGGTGCCATTTTCCATGAGGATTGAAGGTTCACAAAGAGGGAAGGCTTGAGAAGCCATTTGTAAAATATGAGATAGAGGTTGATTTGATATTGTAATATCTAGCTTAGAAGAGCAAAGGTGAGAGAGAGGAAAGAGATGTTGTATTGATATATCATTTATTAAGATAGCAACATTGAGAGATAGGTGTGTGATATACACAAAGGGGTTGGTGCTCACAAATTGTTGCTGGGTTGGTGCTCGGCAAAGGGGTTGGTGCTCCTGTGGGTTGGTGCTCATGAATAGGTGCTAGGTTGGTGCTCGACAAAGGGGTTTGAAGCTCCTATGGGTTGGTGCTCATGAATTTTAGCTGAGGTTTATACTTGGCAAAAGGGTATGGTGGTCCTTTGAGTTTGTTCTCATGAATATATTTGAGATTGATTCTCCATAGTTTTTCCCACATTGGGTTTCCACGTTATATGTGGTGTCTCTCTCTATCTTGTGTGATGTTTATTACTTGAGTTTTATTGCATATCTTGAATATTTGATTAAGTGGAATTTGATAAAGGGAAAGATTTATAAGATATATAATATACTGATTCACCCCCCCTCTTAGTATATTCCATGCTAATAATTGGTATCAGAGCAGGTTCCTTTTTTGAAAAGTTTTAAAACTTGAAGGTAGATCAGAAAAGCACGATGGCTGGGTCACAGGAAGGATTTTCTACAAATAAGGCACCTTTGTTTGATGGGATGAATTATGCTTTTTGGAGCATGAAAATGAAGGTTTATTTGATGGCCCTTGGATTCGACATATGGAAATCAGTGGTGGAGGAATATGAAGAGCCACAGACATCTATAATTACTCCAGTAGAAAAGAAGGCAAGTGAATGTAATGCTAAAGCTTTAAATGTTATTTTATGTGGGTTATGTGAATCTAAATTTTTTAAAGTTATGCAATGTAAATATGCTCATGAAACTTGGGTAAAACTTGAGAATATTTACAAAGGTGATGGGAAGGTTCAGCAAGCTAAGTTGCAGACTTTTAGAAGGCAATTTGAAAGTTTGAAGTTGGAAGAAGAAGATATAGCAAGTTATCTTTTGTGGGTTGATCAAGTCATAAATCAGATTCAAAGTCTTGGAGAAACATTAGATGAGTCAACTGTGGTGCAAAAGGTTTTGAGATCTCTACTAATGAGATATGATGCAAAGGTTTCAGCAATTGAGGAGATGAAGAATTTAGCCAAGCTAAAAATGGATGAGCTTCATGGTATTCTCATGGCATATGAGATGCAGACAGAACAAGATAAACCCTCAAAGAGAGAAGCAGCTTTCAAGACATCAAAGGAGAAAGCTAAGATTCAAGAATCAAGTGATAGTTCAAGTGATGATGAAGATGACAACGAAGCACTTTTCATTCACAGGTCGAAAAGAAGAACAGGTAAATATCAATGAAAATTACCTTTTAAATGTTTTAATTATGGAAAGATTGGACATTTTTTAGCTAGATGCCCAGATAAGGTTAATGATGAAGAAGAAGAAAAGCCTACATACAAGAAAAATTTTAAAGGCAAATCCAAGAAGGGATTCAAGAAGAAGAGCCTATATTCTAAGGATCCTAGCTCAGTTGAAGATAGTGGAGTCAGTGATTCAGAAGAAGATATTCTATTCATGGCCATACATGATAATCAAGAAGAAGAAGAAGAGGAGGAAGCTGAAGTAGATATGGAAGGAGAACTCAATTGTGCCCTAGAAGAGTTAGAAGCTATTCAAAATAAAAATCGAAGATTAAAGCTCTAGATCGAGAAAAATGAACAAGAGTCAAAGGAAATGATTGAAGATCTACAAGCACACTTTGAAGAAGCCAAGAAGAATGAAAAAGATCTCATAGCACAGTTGGAAATAGCAAGAAAAGATTGTGAAAGGTATGTTATTGAAATTGCCTCTTTAAAAGAAGATATTAAGAAAGCAACCAGTGATAAAGTAGTGAGTGATTCAAAATTTGAGGATAGCACTAGCATGCTAAATAAGATATTGGAAAGTCAAAAAGGATATTCAGATAAGACAAGGATCGGATTTGAAAAGAAAAAGAGCTATGATGAAGCTCTTACACAAGAGGAAACAAAAAGGGGAGAAGTGAAGAATACAGAGGACATTCCATATAGAAAAGGCTAGAAGGAACAAAGCTACAAAAGGCAATCAGGTCAGAGATATACAAACAGGTCTTATTTCTATGGCTATTATTTTTATTGTAATGGATATGGTCACAAGAAATTAGAATGTATAAAAAGAGCTAACAATTTCAGAAATAAGGAGAAGGAAAGTCAAGTAGAGTCAAGCAGAAGCCACAACTCTTTTGCTCCTCTATCAAGCTTTGATGAAGAGACCATAGTATGCTACAAGTGTAAAAAATTTTGAGTCAGTCAAGAAGGATCAGAGTTTCAAAGCTCCATTCATCAAGAAGAAGAATCAAAGTGTCAAAAATCCATTTATCAGGAAGAAGGTTCAGACATGTTCATGGCAGAAGAAACAATCTAAAGATTCAATGATGGTTCAGACAGCACTGCATGGAAGAGGTAAAGATCAGCCAGGTTAATTGATAGCGGATGTTCGAGGCATATGACAGGTGATAAAAGTAAGTTCATTACTCTAAAGAAGATCAATGGTGGTACAGTGAGATTCAGAGATAAAACCACTGCCAAGATAGTTGAAAAAGGTACTTTGAGTTTGGATTATGGTAGAACTAAGACTAAAAATGTTATGTACGTAAAAGGTCTTAAGCATAATATGTTGAGTGTTAGTCAAATCTGTGATCAAGGATACACATTAAGGTTTCATGCTGAAGGTTGTGAGATTAGAAGAAAAGATTCAAATGAGTTTATTGTAGATGCTTAAAGGATAGGGAATAATGTATATGTATTGTCAGATATCTTCTCAAAAGCATGATCAAAAGATACATTCAAAGATCGGTGAGAGGAGTTGGGAGTAATTTATATTACTTCTTGCCATTGATGTTCAGCATCAAGTGAGGGGGAGCTAAGTCTTAGCTCTAGGTAGGCCCTTTGCCATTGATGTCAAAGGGGGAGGATAACAGGTACAGGTATAGGTGTAGAAAATAGGTACAAGGAACAGGTACAGGTTGCTACAGTAAGGGGGAGTTATTGTATATTTTTAGATGATGGTATGTGCAGTTGACAGGATGTGGTAGTTTCAGGATTGAGGTTGCCATCAATGACAAAGGGAGAGATTATTGGAAATATTGTCATTGATGTCAAAGGTTTAGCATTATTGGTGATAAAGGCCCCATTGCATTTAATATTTTTTATCTTGGCTAATATGAGTTAATATTTATTTAATATTAATGAATATATTTTTGGTTGCATATGAGACAAAAGAAGGGCCCATGGAAAATTCGAAGAGCCATGAGATAAAGACAAAAAAAGGATGGGACGCATTTTCCCATGAAGAGTCATCTTGGGGAATACCAAGAGTTACCAAGTGAAGACAAAAGAGTAAAGGCACAATTTCTCATGATGTGACACTTTGAGGAATATGAAGAGTCACCAAAGATAAGGACAAAAGTGGGAAGGACGTTTTTGGTCATGAAGGGTCACCACATGACTTTTCAAATGCTTGGATATGAAGGGTCATCCAAGATTAGCGCCATTTTCCATGAGGATTGAAGGGTCACAAAGGGGGAAGACCAAAGTTCATTTGGAAAGCTATAAATAAAGGCTTGAGAAGCCACTTGTAAAATATGAGATAGAGGTTGATTTGATATTGTGATATCTAGCTTAGAAGAGCAATTGTGAGAGATGAATATGATTTGTATTTGTTATATCTAGCTTCGAAGAGCAAAGGTGAGAGAGAGGAAGGAGATGTATTGATCTATCATTCATTGAGATAGCAACATTGAGAGATAGGTGTGTGGTATACACAAAGGGGTTGGTGCTCCTATGGGTTAGTGCTCACGAATTATTGTTGGGTTGGTGCTCGGCAAAGGGGTTGGTGCCCCTGTGGGTTTGTGCTCATGAATAGGTGCTGGGTTGGTGCTCGGCAAAGGGGTTTGAAGCTCATGTGGGTTAGTGCTCATGAATTGTAGCTGAGGTTTGTACTTGGCAAAGGGGTATGGTGCTCCTGTGAGTTTATTCTCACGAATATATTTGAGATTGATTCTCTATGGTTTTTCCCACATTGGGTTTCCACGTTATATCTGGTGTCTCTTTCTATCTTGTGTGATGTTTATTGTTGGAGTTTTATTGCATATCTTGAATGTTTGATTAAGTGGAATTTGATAAAGAGAAAGATTTTTAAGATATATAATATACTGATTCACCCCCCCTCTCAATATATTTCATGCTTAACACAAATCTGAAATAAAGGTGAATTGATAGATCACATTAATTATCCATTGAAACCTTCAGAATTTACCAAATTCTTGATTTTATCCAATTTCTCGTAAATGATCAAATGATTAATTTTTTCATTCTGATTAAAATCTAAATTATAATCTATAAATTAACTAAAAATGAAATGCAAAATTGAATTCAAAGATCAAAACACAGAAATTGTTTACAGGGTTCAGAATTCTTACATCCCCGAGTTCTTATCGAACCAATCCATTAATGTTGCTAAATTTGCAAACCAAAATAATACTTAAAATCAACAAAATAGATCTAATCTCTTTAAAAATAGTGTTTCAAACCTTCGAAAGACCTTTGCTGACTCAACACGTCCTTCACCTTCCTGAATCACACACAGAGGCTTCTCCAAATTAAAATTAGAAACTTCCATAGCTAAAAATGACATCACCAATTATCCAAAATGGGAAAATAAATATACTTCATAGAGCGTATCAGAATTCTAAACAAGTTTGTAGTTTACTCCGAGCTCTGGTTCGGTCTCTAAGGGCTCCAAAATGACCATATATTGTAAGCGGGTCTATAATCTCCAATACACAGTCGGCCAGAAGCTTACCTTTAAATACACATTCGCTCCTTTCAAAACACTTGGAAGTCCATAGCCTAAGTGGTCAAGGCCTATCTATTTTGAATGGGAGGTCAGCAGTTTAAGTCCTTAGCCTTCTATTTAGGTGCTTTGAACTTATCCTTTATCCCACATTGACCAAATCCAACGGCTTTGAGTCTTTAAAAAGGTTGGCGGACTCCTTGATGAGTGCCGATAGCCCTTTTTGGGGGAGACTTTAGCACAAGACTTAGTTAAATGCTTGACTTAGGCTGTTATTGTATATTTCCTTGGGTAGGACATGGTCTTTGCATGGCAAGGTGGATGGTGTGGCAAATTTGGTTTGTTGGCTTGCCACGTGGTGGTTTGAAAAGTCTTATTACAAAATGTAAAATCATTATAATTCAAATACAATGAATTATCCGTCAAAGACAAAAATCAACCAAATACCAAATTTTTGGACTCCCATTGACTTCCATGTGTCACCACCTAATTGGACCACTTGGCATGTCCACATTGCGCCACGTCATCTTGCGACACCACATTTTTCCCTGTCGTAGCAGAACTTTAGCAACCTATAAATTTTGCATACAATGTCCATTTTGAAAACTGTAAAAAGCGTCAGAAAGCTCTCGATGATATCTACGCTATTAAATTGGTTCATCATGATTTGGAAACCTTTTTTTAAATTAACTCCAAATCAAAATTACTTTTGGTTGTTACGGTTTGGGTTTCTAGTGTTCTAATTATAGGAACTGAAAGAGTTGGGTTGGTTAATAACCGATGGAGGGGTAGTATTAAGGACAACCCCATTTGTATTTACCTAATTTTTGGTGTTAGTGTTGGTTTGATTATTAGGCTTGGATGAGAGATCCTCATTTGATTTGAAGGTGGATTTCTTATTTCTCAATTTCAACCTCCCCTCATTAATGGCTCTGTTCTCTAACTTTCATGCCATGGTGAAAGTTTCATCAAAGGTATTGAAAGTCTAAACCTAAAAAGAGGAGGAAATGTGTTTGGCATAAGCTCAAGAAAAGATCTCAATCAGCTCAGGTTGGGGTAAAGAGAATGAGATTTGATTTATTAAGCTTCTCTAATGGGCTATGAAGTCAGCTATGGACTCGTCGTCAAATTACTGAATGAAGTAGAGATCAGTGATGGAAACATTCTTAGAGATGTTTATGGAAAAGTGATCTAAGAAAGTCTAAGCTAGTTGGGAAAAAGAAAAGAGGGAGTGCTTGGTAATGGCATTGTACCAATCTAGTGTCAAACCTAATAGAGACATGGGAAAGGTGCAAAGAAGGAGAGAATCATCATAGGAAATCAAATAACAAGAATGCCTAAATGCTCTTAGATGTTATTGAGGATCTTAATTTCTCTGAAATTTTGAAAATTTTATAAGTTCCCATTGAGGAGGATAAGGTCGAATGGGGATGGATGGATGAATTGGTTTGTTATAGATTTGGTCATAAGATAAGAGGTTATTTGTACCAAAAATAGATTATTCCAAAGTAATCATTTTTTCCATAAACATCTTTACTAAATCTATCTATGGTTGTGCACCTCAAATTTGTAAGGTGCATTTTATCGAGGTTGGGTATGTGGAACATATGAATAGCTGGTGAGAGGTTGAGAATATTCCATATAATGGTATGTGGACATGGGTGGTTAGGATGATGCCCCATATGAATATGTAGAGATAGGTGGTTGGGTGGAAGGTAGAGCTACATACCTTTATGGGTTAGGTACGTAGCTTAGGTTTGGTGTAATGGGTACCTATTGAGGGATTAACGTAGGTTGGGTTGGAGGTATGATTAGGTTGGTAGATAGAGGATAGGTGGTGACTTTGGTACTTATGGGTGGAAAGGTAGAAGGTATGGGAACCACCAATCTCTGAAATAGAGTTGAGGTAGGTGGGTTGGAAATAAGAGGAAGAGTGGTAACACTAGTAGAGGTTACTCCCATGGTAAGCAAAGTACTAGTGCTCAAAGGTTGGTTTGTTCCTATGTTGAAAGAGTTTTGGATTGGGGTGGAAGGTGTTTGGGTGTTGGTTGGTTGGATGGGTTGGTTTTGGATGGTGGTATTGGTGGTATTATTGGTAGAAGATGATGTCTAGGTAACTAAGGGTTGGGTGGAAATGGTAGAAATAGAAGTGTCGCCCATAAGGTGGTATGGCATACCATAGGGTAGGTTAATAGGTAAAACTAAAGCAGGGGTATGGTGGGATATGGTGTTAAGGTAATGTTAGAAGATTATGGGGTTGTTATACAAAAAGGTGGTGAAATACATATCACCTTGGGCAATCATCCAAGGGATGATAGGACTTCTAGAAGGATGGGGAGAGCTCTATGTATCTGAGATGTACTCCATGAATGAAAGAGAAGATGAAAATGGATGATTAAGAAGTGGATCCTGATTTGCTTGGTTTCATAGTTGTTGCCTAGTTAAAACCATGTAGATAAGGGAAAGAGGAAGATACAAGTAATCTCACAACTCAAAAGAGAAGCAATCAAAAATAAAAATATCTCAAGGAAAGTAATGCATACACTAGTATGCATTAAAATCCTAGGATACTTTATTATCTGTCTTTAGGATTATGCCTCAATATTGAATAGTTTATGAAGACCAACTTGGGCTTGTAGAGTGGGTACTAGAAGAAGATATCTAAGGATAGTTTTAGGTAGTTAAAATCTCTCAAGATCTGTACTAGAACTTGGTACGTGGCTTGATATTTGGGCCTATCCTCTCACTTTACACATCACAATGATAAGGGTGTCATGGGCTTAGCCAAGATATATAGAGTTGTTAGAGATTATACTCAGTGAGAAATTGAGTTGGTTCTCCCCTTGGTGATGAAATCCAATTAGGATAGCTAAGGAAAGGTGATTGTTAGGTGATGAAATCCTAGTCGAACCTTATGTTAATGTTTTTATGCTTGGTTAGGTGTAAGTAGTTTGGTCTTGTGTGTGTGATAAGAGTGAATCTACTATTAATTTAATTGATTAATTAAGTTGTGTAAACTAAAATAAGTAGGAAAATAATGTCTGCAATCAATTTTAATCCCAAAATAAAATTTTGATTTCTTTGTATGAGTAGAAAACAAGAAGAAGAAACACTAGATGCAACTATGAACCCAAGAGAAGACTCAAGGGTCCCACTAGGCTTGCCAGAATGTTTCACTAAAATTTTGATTTATTTCTAAGAAAAATGTAAAACTTGAAAGAAGGGTAAGGTTAGTAGAACATAGATTTGGTTTTCAATCTGTGATCTAGATGGTTGTAGATACTCCTCTTTGTCTTGGGAGGATGACCTACAAATAAGAAAGTACTAAAGAAATGGTTAATTAGTTAGATAGTAGGGTGGATTGCCTAGCAAGCTATGTCCAAGAAGCACAAGCTTCTTTGGAGGCTATCAATCCACACTTTCAAATAATTAATTTCTGATAATGAGAGGTAAATTACTTGTATAAATAATGGAAGCTACTGAAATAAAATACAAGAAGTGCTTGAAAAGAGATGAATTTGGCTAATTATAGCAATGAATGATTAGATATTAGTGCTAAATAAATTAGACATAGTTCAAAAAATAGGGTGATGTTCTATGATCAGGTAAAAAGTTAGAAAGTGGGATTTGGTTAGGGTCTGATAGGTCAAATAAGCTTGTTGTTGAAATTGACACATACTAACCATTGGCAGTTGGGTATGACCATTGGTTGTTAGATGATTGTTGGTGGTTAGGTGACTGTTAGTGGTTAAGGGTAGACCATTAGTGGTTAGGTGACCATCAATGGTTACTATCATATTTGGCTTGGGTAAAAGAAAGTTTTGTTGGGAAAGTTGAAGGGGAATTTTGGAGAAGAGAAACAACAAAACTAATTACTAAAAATAGGTACTTAACTTTATTTTTGGTCTGAAAAACATTGAGGTGAGTGGCTAAAAACTTGTTGTAGATTATGAAGCAATTCTGATAGAGTGACGATGCCTTGACTATTAACTGATGAGAAATAGCACTTTTGATCTTTATCTTGGTCAATAGAAGCTAGAAGAATACCTATACAAGAAGCTCTGATGCACCAGGCTCTGATCCTCTTTCAACTCTCTTCCTCTCATCTCTTTATATAGGAGAAAGGGAGTGGTTCAATAAGAGGTTCAACTAGATGTCTCATTTTAGTTCTAACATGCATTCATCATGGACACAAATCAAATAGCTAAAAATAAAAAAGCAAGGTGTAGTTGAGTGGCAGTTAACCCTTAAGGTGGTTAAAGGTTAACCATCAGTAGTCGAGGCTAACCATCAGTGATTAGGAAACCTTCTATGGTTGGGGCCAAACCATCAGTGGTCAAGAGAGCAAAGGTAAAAATGCTTAGGGTTAGTCATTTTGATTAGGTTTGATAGTTGAAAGTTTGTGAATTGGTCCTGAGGGGGGCAAGGGGTGGTCTAAGGGTTGATGTGACATCTAGAACTATAGTGTACAATTTCTAGTGTCTATAGTTTATAACCATATAATTATTTTTTCATTTGGATAAATGAAAAAAAGATACACAAACATATATAGGCATGTATATTTACGGCATGTAGTGGCCTAAAAAATCTATAGCTAGAAATCAACATAGATTGAAACCTTAAAATAGTCTAAAATTTATAAAAAAAACATATATTTAGAAATAGGAAATCATGTTTGTCATCATGGTAATAACTTTATGAAGTTTATCATTGAAATTCAAAGTGTATTTGGTGATGGAAATTGAATTTTTTTTTTTAAACTCTCAGATTTAATTGTGTTTAGATAGGTCTAAGCCTTTGGCTCAGGAATTCAATACATTTCCAAGCTAAAAGGCTTGGGTTTGAATTCAAACTGGAAATAATGCGTATGTGTTGCATAATGCATAAGCATTGTATAATGTGTATGCATTACATTATTATAGTATTATGGAGTGAATTGAATTCAATTTGTTCAATGTGTGATAGCAACATAAAAGGACTTGCCAATATGTTGGAATTATGGAGGTACTATAATAAATGTATATTACGACTTTACTTATTGTAAAAATCCTATTGGATTTGTGGAAAAATAGTTGATAAGCAAATGTTATTGAGGAATTTTGGTACATTTTTTTTAGAAAGAGTGAGTGCCACATATAGAAAACAAGACATGATGAGAATATCATTTTTTTGTCAATTGATTCACTTATATTAATTGGGTAGACCATATAAATTTTAGGATCAAAATTGAAAGTCTTTTATATTGTAAAAAGATATCCAAACAAATATTCTCCTCTTCCATTCATTTGTTTCCCCTATTCTTTAATGTGAGTATGAAATGTGGAGGCTTCACCATAGTAAAATTGATCGAAGTGGAATTGAAAGAGTGTTTATATCCATGTTATACAAGCATCTCAATGCTAAAATATCAATTCCTAGAGATGACATTCTTGATGAATTTGGTACTGGCCCACTCATTATTGTTTTTATCATTCAAGTGATGACTATGATACATAGGTTTAGACAAATGACCAACTCTTTGGTTGATTTATTTAGTTCCCTATATCAAGCATTCAAATCCTCTTATGTAGCTATCATAATGCAGGATCAAATCCTCTAATGTAGTAAGCAACACACCAAGTATAAATAATGTCATCAAGGCAATCCAATGATGATAGAGTGTACTTTATATGACTTTTCATGTTAGAATGATTGCTTATTTCACTAATAAACTCAAGTCACATTTCCTTAAACTCTTTAATCACTACTATAAATGATTGAATTGATTACTTTCACACATTCATTGTATATTTCTTCAATGTCATATATGCTAATACATTTATTGTGTTTATAGAGTTCTTGAATTCAAATTAGGACTTTGTTAGCATGTAACAAGCAAGAAATCCAATAAACCAATATCACATGACATGAGAGGCCCAAAACAAGGGTCGAAAGGGCCCACCCCTAGAATCATACATGATACACTTCTAGAGCCAAAACTACACAATGTATGTTTTTGGAGAAAATATTATAAATCCAAGGAAATGTGAGGGAAGGAGAGAGGAAAGAGAGAGGTAATTAGGGTTAAAATGACATGATATAGCCATAACACAAAGAAAAATGCTCTAATAAGAGCCTAATCTTGATCATTGATTGATAAACATACTAGTGCCCTAGAATAATGTAATTTTTAATGACTAATAAATATATCCATAACAAAATTAAGTGTCTACATTAACAAGAAAACTAGTTTTAAGGTTATCCTTCTCAATTGGACTAACTTTTTATGAATGTCAGAAAGATAGGCATGGGTAAGTACAAAGTGATAAAGGAATAAAGAGGATGTATATGGAGCGAGGAAACTGAATTCAAATACTTATTTGGGAAGGTGAAGGAAAAATGGATGATCAATGGCTAATATAACTTTGGGTATGGTGATGAATAGATCCATGTGATTAACAACCAAGAGGAATAAATAGGTTATAAATGGGAAGGGATGGGACTAAAGTTAAAAGCCTACTTGAGAAGGTGAAGGGCACATGAATGACTAATGAATAACAGTGCTTGTGATGTGGAGGTGGGAGAGTATTTAGTCAAAACCATGATTTGGAAGGTGAAAGGTACATAAATGACCAACATCTAATGGTACATGGGTATGGTTAGGAATTGGCCCATGCATATCATGTACTTACTTATAACCCAAGTGTACTTATAAGGGTCTATGATAATGTAAGGAAGAGGTAACCATGGTAGGTGGTATTATTACATACTTTACAAAACATGTAGTGGAAAATTAATCATAATATAGGTAAAACCATAAGATTTTATCCAATTTGTGCTTGGACATGTTTTGAAATGAAACATTATCACTGTAAATGTTTTTTATATAGGCAAGGGATAATAAGCATTAATGAATGGAAACCTACATTAGTATTTCTGAGGGATGAATTTGTTTGACTGACTCACTTCACAAGTGGTCATGTGGATAATATTCAGGCAACATGTTTCTTATTAATTATTTTTTTAGAATAAAGTGATATATTTGTTATGATATAAGAGATCTTTGAATAGATAACATCTTGGTTTTAATTTGACCCTATTAGTCGATTGTTAAAATCCTAAACCTTAAATTTATCACAAATGCAAACATGAAGGTAATTAGGGCCAATATGACCCCATTTAACCTAACTATGAGTCTAGGATGTGATTTCAAGCTAAATTATCCCATATTTCCCAACATATTGAGCCAATTAGTTGATTGTTGGAATTAGTGGTGAAAGTTGGATAAAATTAAGCCCCATGAATCTAATTTAGCCTATATAAGATGTAATTTTGGGGGCCAATCTACACCAATGTCATAATAAAATAAATCAAATACTCCACCAATTCAATCATGAAGGAAAGTGAGGCCAATTTTCACCCCTTCAACCTAATACAAGAGTAGGATGTGATTTGGGGTTTATTTAGGTTGAAACTATCATGAATTGATCTAATTAGTCAATTGGTGTAATTAGGGACATGATTTGGGAAAAATTGAGCCATGTGAACCTAATTTATGGTTCAATTGACCCTTTTATGATGCAACATATGGCTTAATCAACCTTTATTTTATTACAAATGTAAACATGAATTTAATTGGGGCCAATATTAACCCATTAAACCTAATTATGAGTCTATGATGTGATTCTAGGGGCTCAATTACATCTTGTTTCCCAAAATATTTACCCAATTATTCCATTGTGTATACATCTAATTCTTATCATTATTTTACTATGATTGTCAATTCAAGCAAAATTTTGTGACAAAGCACAATCTGGGCCAAATCAGTAAAACATGCTAAGTGGTTCAAAATTATCATGTACAAGTTCTGATTTAGGCTAATGTATCCCTAAATGGAGCAATACATTTTATGTGATTATTATCTTTTATCAAATCATTCCAAGTCAAATTGGGACCACTCAAAATGACACTCTAGACCACTGAATTCTTCTAATTGAACAACACACATTATTTGCATGTGTTATTTTGCATCTATAATGCCCTAATTAGGATATTATTCCATACAAAACTGACACCTTCTAATTATAGTCCAGTCAAATTATGACTTCATAAAATGACATTTTCAACTAGGTTGTTTAAGCATGCCATAGATTTATAAATAATGATAGAAAATTAAGAAAAACCACTTAAGAAAATTAAACCAAATCAAGAGCCTAAGTGAAAATTCCATGGAAGTTATTAAAAATCTATTTATTAGAAATTCATTCCTCAAACCTGCATCATCCCATGACATCATCAATGGTGTGGCATCCATAAGCCATTAGTGGAACAAATATTAGGATTAGGCCTTACCATGCCTCATTAATGCCCCATTTTTCCTAATATTTATGGCTTGTCCCTCTAAAATTGAATTAGTTCATGGCCACACATCTTGATCTCAAGATGGAAGGTCATGGTTTATCCTGAACATTTTTAGAAAGTTATAAATATAAGGCCTCACCATTGATTAAGAGAGCTTAAAATTGTGAAATGTTATTATGTAGAATTATTGCTACAAAGCTTCACCAATTTATACAAATTAATAAAATTCATGAGATTAATTTATTGGTGCATTAAGAAATGATGTAGAATCTTGTTAATCATAATTGACATAGACTTGGAGCACAAAATCTAGGGAAAAGCATGTTTTTTGGCCACTCTTGGAAGGAGGGATGTTATTTGGAAGGTTTGTTATCATTCCTTCTTTAAATATCTCTTAGCATTCATTTTCAACACCCCATGAGGGAGTGGGATTGATGTTTTAGTGTCTATATGCTTATTTATAAGATATTTTCTTGACTAATGCATGGATTAATGCATATTATAATCCTATTCTATATTTTGGCATGCCCAGTAGAACTTGCACTTCACACAAATCTTTATACCTTTTTTTTTGCATTCAGGCCCTCTTTGGAGGTTGTTTTTCACTTCATTTCCTCTCATTATATGTTTTCATTTCTTTTGAGACAAACAGTAGGATATACCTATGAAATGACACTATCGTTCTAGAAGTCAGTGGGATCGACCTGAACATTAGTGAGATCAACCTATGAAATGGCAGGAATACATCCATGAATGGTGAGATCAATTTTATATACTTTTTATTTGCCTATGTGTTTTACAGGATCAATGATATCACTTTGTGAAACATGAATATTGCTTTATAGAATAGTAGGAATGCACTATGGATCAATGAGATCATCCTATGGATTAGTGGCATAATCTTATGAAATGTCAAGATCACTCTAGACCAGAAACTAATAGGTGACTATTATTTTCTTTTAATCAATTTTTATAATTTCTCTAGGATTGCCCTATGATTCATTGAGTTTGCCCTACTAATCAGTGATATCACCCTATCAAATGATGAGATAGTAAAACCAATGTTTTCTTTGTTCTATCTTTTAGTAGGATCACCCTATGAAATGGAGGGAATGTACTGAAGAATGGAAAGATTGATCTACATAAGAAAATAGAGACTTACAATAGCAAGCTAGAAATTTTCGCTAATAATTCACACCTTGATTTTAGACTTATAACATTTTCATTATAGGATTTAAGTCACTTAGTCTCCATTTTATAAAGAAAATCAAAGTTAAAATTCATTCATACTTCATTTTTATGCCTTAAAAGAAACTCTCACATTAGCTCAATACTCTTAAGATTTCTATTTTTATGCTTATTTATTGAAATTACTTATTTATTAGCAAAATGAGTGTTGTGCATATGTCCTCCCCCCATACCCTTTAGGGAAATTGGGTGACCAAAAGTGTTCATTATTTGCATTTGGTTCCTTGTTCAAAGTCATGAAAATAAAGTCACTAGGACCCTCCATAAATCCATACAATTTGGGTGATCCTAAAAATGACCATAAAGTATTTTCACGTGTCTTTATTTTTGTGCACTTTGGCTTGTGAGCAGGAGTTCATAACCTCCTCATGGGTTCTCTAGGGAATTTTTGACCCAATAATTTATCTCCAAACATTTTTTCAACCTCATTCCATGGTGGGGTATATAAATTGATTTGGTGAATCACTGGGATGATAGTTTGAGTAGTTAAACTACCTCTATTAGTGATTGTTGCCCTCAAAACATATGATCAACTCAAACATCACACTACACTAAGAAATTAATGGATGTAGTGGTTATGAAAGGACAAGACCTTTCACAAAAATTTATTTGATGTAGATAAAATTGATGTGAGCATCTTTTGTGTTAGCTATACTTAGGCCATCTAGATGTGAGAAAAATTAAGTTTTAGAACAACCCCATTTATCACAAACATATTATTGATGCAGGGCGAGTATCCCAAAGTTCCATGTCATCATAAAACCTATTGAGAGAAGAGAGGACCTAAAAACCCTATTTTTCATGAACTTTTATTTTTGGATTAAATAATTAAAATCCTCTCGAGAGCACGTATATAGATGAAATTTGATAGTATTATGCAACCTTAGCAATTTTAGAACTTTGGATGTTACACTTAGGTATGTTTTGTCATTTTATACTTTACTTGGTATTTTTGTGTCTAAAATTATTTTAAAACCAAAAAAAAATTATATGCACCATTCTATTTTAATAAAGAGGTGTTACGCTAACCAAATCAAAATCATTTCTTGTCATGTTCAAATGTTTTGACAACATTATGTTTGTATTTTTTGAAGTGTTGTTATCTTATCCATTTGACCACTTTGAAAAATCTCAAAGACCTTATTTTTTGTCTAAAATTTGAAATTTCACCTTTCCAAGTTCTAAGCCAAGGTACTATTGATTTATTTTTTACACTTGGTTCGAGAAACTTGGGTATGGTTTCCTATTTGGATTGAAGGTCATTATCTAAACTCATCATCATTTTTATTCTCATTATGGACTTAGATTATATTTTGTTTGATAATTCTCTAAGTTCTTGGAACATTTTACATCTCCTCACCATGTTGAATCATTGTTCTTCCCATTTGGTTTGGCTTTATACTTAGGATTTCTTGTGTTAATTCACGTTTTGAGCTTCTTGGTTTGAAATTTTATCTTCCTAATTAGAAATACCTTCTTCTAATTTATTAGTCATAAATCATCATATTTTTATCTATATTTTATGGTATTGACATATCTTTAACCTAATTTTGTTGTGTTAGCCTACACTTTAGGTTCCAAAGGTGTCTTACCCTCTTTGAATTTGATGATTTTAACCCACCAAAGTTGAGTAAATTTGTATCCACTTTTTTATATTTATGTGGTAATACACCACTTCTTTTATTATAGTCTCATTTACCTTGTCATTTGTTTTATAAAATTCAAACATACCTTTTAACATTTGCAAAACACATTTCACATCTTAGCAAACAAGGAAAATAACCTTCTAAGCATGATGCAAAGGTATACTCATAGTGACATCTCTTATGGTCCTAGTTACAAGGAAGAGAATTTTTATAATGGATAGGATAACTCCATTATGTTCAAATATATCCCAACAAACATAAGGTCTGAAGAATATTATTATAAACATCAACCCTTAGAATACAAAAATGAATCCTGCCTAAGGTAAATAAAATTAGGCACTAGGTTACCACTAGATTTCTCTAGGGAACAATTACACACACTTGTTAGGGTAGAAGAGAAAAAATAAGAGAAATATCTTGCTCACAATGCAAAATCCTAATTTTCTTCATATAGAAAAGGAAAAGAAACACTCGTAGAGTCTGTATCCAATGATCAATATCTTGCTTCCAAGATCAAAAAAATCAATCAATGATACATAGACCAACTTATTACAAAATTAACTGACTCTTTGGCTGTAACTTTGATAAACAATAATGCTTCTAAATAATATGAGAATGTGATATAATAAATACATCATACCCTAGTTGAGAATACAACTGTGATAGATCCTAGCATCTCATCTGAAAAAACAAACCCAAGGATACTTTGCAACATGTTTCACCAGATACAAAGCATACATTCTTCAATCACAAAGAGCCTCTTATCCCTTCATAGAACTAAGGGATTAAAAACTTGGCACACATTAGGGGTATTATTCATAATACTTTGGCAAGTTCCTCCCAAGTAACACGTCCTTTGGTGAAAAAATTGTAGACTCCTCAAAACAATTAGTATACTTACAATTCATAGCAACTAATTTTGGGAAATGTTTATCAACCACCTAAGAATTAGTAACTAACCTACTCAACTCAAGGAGTAAACCAAAACAAATTTGTATATTTTAGTGTTCTCTATCCCTAAAAAAATAACATAATAGGGGAATATACCACCCCAACAAAATTAGATTCCACCTAAAATGGCACCAAACATGCAGGAGTGGATTTCAATGAAGGAAATCATGTCAAGATTGGAGATAGGAAACTAAGTCAAGAAATATAAGTTTGACAAGATATGTCCCTATCTATTTGACTTAAGTATTCTCCAAGTCCCCTTTCCACCCCTTTTTGAGACACCTAAATTTGACAAATACAAAGGGAAAGGTGACCCTCGAGAACATATCCAAGCATTTTTTTCTACTGTGCCAAAAGGTAGCCTATAGTAGTATGTATTTGCTTCACTTGTTCCCATATAGTTTGGATGGACAAGCCTTAAATTGGCTCCTTAAATTACCTAAGGGATTGGTGGCAGATTGGAAAGATTTATTTGAAAAAATTGTCAACCATTTCTCTTACAACATTGAACATGAGTTGAATGTGTTCAACTTACAACAAGATGGGGAAAGCTTCATAACATATCTATAGTGATGGAGAGCATTATCTAGATGCTTTCAACATAATTTGCTAAATAAACATATGGCTGATATTTTTGCATAGAACCTACACCCTGAGGTAGCTCATAATCTATGACTCGTTTGTGAAAATACATTCAAGGAAATCATAGATAAGGGTGTAAAGATTGACAAGGAACTTATCACTAAATGTCTTGTTAATATTTATTATAGGTTCAAACATCTAATCAGACCTAATAACTTGTTCAAGTTGTTACAGTAGAGAAACCTAAAGGGTTTAATAAGAATAAGAACATAGTAGGGAATAGGGTGGTAGAATCTAGACATGTATAAATGGTGCATGTTCCACCAATTCCAAATGTGCAACTAGCTCCACAAAATCCACCAACTATTTTACAAAGGGCTTCTCCATGAAGGACATTCAATAAATATAGAGTATTCAAGAAACTAGGAAAACTTGTTGAAGTTGTATCTCAAAAGCTCCTAGTAGCTAATCTGATTGTGTGGCCTATACCAAGGCCATTCCCTAAAGATCAACCCAAACCCAATTGGTATCATGTAGATGAGTTTTTAAACTTTAATCATGTTATTGGCCATGGCATTTATTGATGTGTTTAATTCAGGCATCCCATTGAAGATTTGATCCAAAGTAGTGAAATTGAAGTAAAACACATGGCACAAAACACTAATCAAAGTATGGGCATTTACAAACACCCTTTTCTTAAACATGATCAATAGCCAACAAGAACAACCAGAATCAAGGGGAAAACCAATGTCAATAAGCATAAGGCCAGAATCATAATCATCATGATCATAATACCCATGCCAATAATCTAGTTTACAACAACATGCCTTATGATTATAATAGCACCATGGGATGTATTTCTACAAACCACATTACCACCATTACTATCAAAGCTCATAAACCATCCCATTACTCTTAAAGTACTAAACACCCCATTATAGGGTCAACACCTTCTCCCTCAAGTCGTACCACATTAGGTTCAAGTAATTCCATTACACTTTAGTTTACATGGGTTACTATCTCTGGACCCCCTTCTTCTAATTATAATGACTCCTTGCCGACTCAAAATTGCACAAGCACAACTAGAAGCTTATGAGTCACCATCCAAGGCCCTTTTCCTTCTTCTAATTATAATGGCTCTTTGTCGACTCTAGATTTCACAATCACAACTAGATTCTCATGAGTCGCCCTCCATGGCCCTTTGCCTTCTTCCAACACTAGACCCAATGTGAACATTGTGCCTTTGGATCCAAAGCTAAACACTACACCAATCAAATCTAAACCTTATCATACTAATATTGAAAAAAATTATAGTATCTCAAACCAACTAAGTAAAACCCTAACACAAATTTTTATTTTAGATATTTTACATACATCTGAAGTCTATAGAACTATTTTGAATGATTTCCTTCAATAATCCACAATTCCCCAAGACATTAACCCTGGACAATTCCAAACACTTGTAATGCATTTGTCCCATTTTTTATAAGTTACATTTGATTAGAGGGACATGTCTACTCTTGGACCTAACCATAACAACCCCTTGTATATTGAGGTCATCATTAAAAAGCATAAAATCAAGTGGGTTTTTATAAATGATGGTTCAAGGTTGAACATAGTGTCATTCATCCTAGTACAATGATTAGGTTATATTGTA
Organism: Torreya grandis; assembly: GCA_037957365.1. Lineage (NCBI taxonomy): Eukaryota > Viridiplantae > Streptophyta > Pinopsida > Cupressales > Taxaceae > Torreya > Torreya grandis. Next base: position 703,741 of record JARHVA010003566.1, read on the forward strand.
AAAGACATCTAGCCAAAAATAATCATGACTAAGGCATATGATAACACTAAAAGGTAATCTTTTAGAACTATCTATTTGCCAAACATTATTGGGTTTGTGTCCCATCATACTCTATGCCACATTGTGGATATTGAATTGCCTTATAACATACTTATTGGTCATCCTTAGATCCATGAATTATAGGCCATCCCATCCACTTTTCACCATTGTCTCAAGTTGCTGCATGATGGGATCAAATTCACCATTCCTACTGATCTCCAGCCCCATCAATATTACAAACACCTAGAGGCTAAATTTTGTAATTATAACTATTGCCCTAGTTCTAAATTCATTACAAAAAAGAATAAATAAATAGTTTTACATCCACCCAAATCCAATTATATCAACCTAAGTCACCTTGATTCCACTTAGACTAATCCATTTCTCACAACCTTTGCACAATAGGTCATTATTGAGGATGCAGGTATTTCCATGTATCATTTGAAAGATGCCTTGTATATTGTTAGGTTGTCCAAGTCTCCTAAATCTTTCAACAAACCCAAAACTTCCCAAAGCCCTTTTAGGTCTAACATGATTTGTCAAAATAATAAAAATACACATAAACCAATAATGGTATTCATACCTTCTACTTCACCAAATCAAGATTGATAAGCTTTTATTGAAAGAGATTAGTTATATTTTGATAGCATTATTGATTATTTTTAAAATCCTAAATATCTTATCCCTAATCAAATTATGGATAAATTTTGATTATATAGGAAAAGGCCTGAAGCCATGGAGCAAGGAATCCTAGAACCATTATCAGTACATAGGCCTAACATGAGTCAAGTTCTTAGATTTATATCACCTAGGGGTGCCCTCATGTATTTTGATAGTGATTCTTATGAATCGAATAACAATGAGATTCCTTGTAGTGATGCAACATCCCTTATAGTATTTATGATGAGCTTACTGATATAAACCTATTTGACTCAAAATCCATTATGACTATCACATCCCATTGTCCCCTTTACCTTTGCCATCCTAAACTCATTGATTGGGACCAGTAAAATTCTATCATACCCCTTGATGAATTATAGAATGAATAATCTATTTCTGAGTATATGAGCCTTAGATACAGATTGCTAATTGGAAATCATAAGCAAGGCTTTGACTTCTCCTTGAGACCTTATGCCTACTTTGGAGAGCAAGCAAACTTCATTGGTCACGAAAAATATAAAACATTGATATCTTTAGGTGAAAACCTCTTTGAGGCACTTATTGATCAAGGAAATAGTAAATAAAAATACAATCCCTTGAGTGAAAACATATTTTAGGTGCTCTTAGATGGGGAATTTTTCTCATCTCCAAAGGATGCACAAGGTCCATCTAGTCCCAACTCCATATCTAGTGCTAGTATCACATCCAAATAATAAAAGGTCTTTGATAACCTTATTCTTAAATTTCTAGAGATATTAGCTAGCAGACTCAGATTCATTTCATTACTAGAGCTTTGGAATGAACATCTAGAAGTTGAAGTAGAAGAAGAGGATCAGGATCAAACACTACGTACTATTCTAGAATATGGTTCTACACTCCTTGTATAAAACACTACTAAAGTAAATCTAGGGACTTATGATAATACCAAAATTATTTATCTTGGAGCCTCCCTCACTGTTGAAGAGCATTACCACATTATCACCATCCTAAGGGATTTCATCAATATTTTTGCATGGGCTTATTCTGACATGCCAGGCTTAGACCTTGATTTGTTTATGCATCAACTTGTCCATCCAAATGATAACCCAGTCAAATAAAAATTAAGAAAGATGCATCCATACATCATTCTTTTGGTAAAATCAGAATTGGAGAAATTATTAGGCATAGGCTTTATCCAACCAATAGTCTCATTAAGTAAGAAGCCATAGGGTATACACATTTGTATTTATTTTGGAGATATCAATAAGGCATGTCCCAAAGATGATTTTCCTCTTCCCAATATTGATATGATTATTGATTCTACTCCTGGGTATGAGATGTTATCCCTCATGGATGGATTCTTAGGATATAATCAGATCAAGATAACTCCAAAGGATCAACACAAAACTGCATTCACCACTCTGTGGAGAAAATTATATTATCAAGTCATGCCATTTGGATTGAAGAATGTTGGGGCCACCTACTAATGTGCTATGATTGTCATTTTCCATGACATGATGCATGATATTATTGAGGATTATGTTCATGACATCCTATTAAAATCAAGAACACATACTAGACATCTTGATGTTCTACAAAGAATCTTTGAGAGACTTTATGAGTATAAAGTTCATCTAAATCCTAAGTGTGTTTTTTGCATCACTTCAAGAAAAATGATAGGTTCATTATGTCACAAAGAGGGATTGAAGTGGATCCTGCCAAGGTCAAGGCCATTAAGAAATGTCTCCACCTTCTAATCTGAAACAGCTCTATAGCCTACAAGGAAAGATCCAATCTATTTGTAGGTTTGTTTCACAACTAACAGATAAGTACCACCAATCTATACACTTTTTGAAGAAAGGGGTCATGTTTTAATTGGATAATGAGTGTCAATTAGCATTTACAAATCTCACAACATACTTGGCCAACCCACCAGTTTTAAGACCACTAACACCTAGGCAACCATTGATCCTTTATATTTCAACAGCTAAACATGCAATAGAGGCACTCTTAACCTAGCATGATGATCAAGGAAATGAACATGTAGTTTACTATTTGAGTTGCATACTTGTGGCTTATGAGCATAATTATATGCCTATTGATAAGGCATGTTTAGTAATGGTGTTTGCCTCCCAAAATTTGCAACACTATATGTTGAATAATAAAACTATTATTATTGCTAAAGTGGACCCCCTCAAATATTTATTATCCAAAGAAACTCTCATAGGTTGAATGGCCAAATGGGTCAAGATCTTAAGTGAATTTGATGTTGAGTACCATAATCAAAAAGCTATCAAGGGGGAGGTAATTACAAATCAACTTGTAGAAGCCCCCATTATAGACACTTAACCACTCAGATTTGATTTTCAAGATGATTCTACTATGACAATAAAATAAGTACTGCACGAACCTAAATAATGGAAATTATAATTTGATGGATCCTTTACATCCCGTGGATCTAGGGCTAACATTTTGTTGATTACACCACAAGGGGATCTGATTCCCAAGGCATTTCATATTAATTTTCATTATACCAATAATCTGGCCAAATATGAAGCCCTTATTATTGGACTTCACCTTGCAATACAGTGGGATATCCAGCATTAATGGTCTATGGGGATTCCCAATTGATTATAAATCAAACTATAGATCAGTATCAGACTAGAGATGATAAACTTTTACCTTACAAGCATATTGTGGATAATCTCAAGACCCACTTTAGATATCTACAATTTGAACAGGTACCATAGGTCAATAATAGATCAACTAATGTAATTTCAATAATTGGGTCCATGGTACAAATTGTCAATAGTGATAAAGAGTATCAGTTTCTCATTAAAAATATTCTATAGCCTACTCACATGTTACCATATTTAGAGAGGCTATGTACCATTTTTGATCCCAATCCCCCACCTAAACTACCTTGGTTCCAAGACATTTATAATTCTTTTCATTATCAAGTTTTCCACCCAACTTTTCCAATAAGCAATAAAATATTCTCCTTCATCATATAACCCATTATACCCTCCTTGGAAACATTTTTTATCATAAAGGCTATGATGGAATTCTACTTCGTTGTTTATCTTTGAGAGAATCTAAGTTAGCGCTTAAGGAGGTTCATGAAGCAATGTGTGGGGCCCACACCAATAGTGTGGTATTAGAAAAGATACTCTTCAAAATAGGTTACTATTGGCCCAAGATGGAAATAGATGCTTTTAATTATGTACGAAAGTGTATTTCTTGCTAACAACATGATAATTTGATACACACACCTTACTTGCCACTCCAACCGATTACTACACCATGGGTGTTCTCTACATGGGACCTCGATCTCATAGCAAAAATAAACCCAACATCTTTTGATGGCCACAATCATATTCTTACTGATACTAAGTATTTTACTAAGCGGATCAAGGCCATTCCTCTCATTTACATCACTAGGAATTAGATTACAAAGTTTATCCATTACCCTATCATCTATCTATATGGTGTCCTAGCCCATTTTATATTTGATAATGGTAAATTATTTATAACTGAGATGATAAGGATCTTTGTGTAAAATTCAAAATCAATCACAATAAATCCATGCCATATAACCCATAAGGAAATGGTCAAGCTGAGGCATTGAACAAAATTATTATTGTAATCCTAAAGAAGATTATTAATGACGCTAGCCAAAATTGGCACTTGTATATTTTTCCTACACTTTGGACTTATTGCACTAGTCATCGAACCCCCATAGGATCCATTCCATACTCCCTTGCTTATGGCATAGAAGCTATTATCCCAATTACAATCAAGTTACCATCACTATGAGTATCCTTGGAGAATATTAAAGATGATGAAGATTATAGAGTTTACAGGTTGTAAGAGATAGAACTCCTTGATGGCAAGCATTTAGCTGCCATGGACAACTTGAAAGCATATCAAAATAGATTGTGTAGAAGCTATAACAAGTGCATTCTTCCTAGGGAGTTTGAAATTGGTGATTTGGACTTAAAAGAGAATTAAAAGAACACTAATGTTGAATACAAAAATAAGGGTAAGTTTCAACCCAATTGGTTGGGCCCATATGTCATCACAAAAAATTATAGATCAGGGGAATACCAGTTGGTTACTCTAAATGGTGAAGAACCCTCAGAACCCATGAATATTGTACATCTTAAGTAGTTTTACACTTGATATCCTTTCATTGTATACAAGAACCCATACTTGGGGGTAACTTGTGTTGAAGTCATTTTATCACACTATTATATCCTAGACCATCCTATCAAGACCACTTTTATTTTATCTCATTCTATCCTGGGCCATTCTAATGTGAACCCTATTCTTTTACTACTCTAGGTCATTGTAACTTTGGACCATGGTAACCCTAGACCATTGGCACTTTGGATCATTTATATTCCAATAGACTCATTTTTATCCCACTTTGGACCATTGTAACCCTAGACCGTTCTATTTTAGAAAAATATTCTTTTCATATCGTGGACTATTGTAACCTAGATATTTCTATTCCACAACCAATTATGATCCTGATTATGATTCATAGGCATTCTGAATGCATTCAGTGCCCATTCTACAAAGCAGTTCAAGTGAACAAGGATTTTGTAGCTTTTTCTTATAGATAAGTGAACAAGGATGTATTAGCACATGGTTTTTTAATGCTAAATGGTTCTTCAAATTTATCCAACATTGTATATTGTTCTAATATTATTTTGTTGTTAGTAGGTAGGCATTGTTGTCTTGACAAGATCAAAACCCCCAAACCATTACATCTAGATTAAGTTGTTATTGGAACTTCTACTCGTAGACATGCATCTCCTTGATTGATTGGTTCCTTGTATCATTATATATATCCATGATCTCTATTGTATCCATTTTAACTATTGTTTGAACTCTTACCTGTGGAAGTACATCTCCATAATTAAGCAGTTCTTTGTGCCTTTTGTTAATATTTTTTTCTATTGCTTATCCCAAAAACACAAAATATTAGAAAATGATCGATAAAAAGAACAAAAAAATAATGTCTTATGCTTTTGTTTACTCCGATCCCACTCTCTTATCATTTTATAATTAATCATTTGAGTGCACTTGCCATTTTTCAAGCCCATTTCCTTATTCCTCTACAAAATAATCATGTTTCTTTATCATCACTTTTCTTCTATACCATTTCCTAGGAGAACTACATTTGGCTTGAAGTTCATAGCGTCTACTTGCCTCATGCATCTGGAGTTAGCTTGGCCACCCCTTCCTTTTCTTATATTTTCCCCCCTTTTTTGTTTTATGTCATTGTTCCCCGATCACTTAGGGTCAATTTCATTTTATATTATTTTTGTCTTGTTATACCAGTGTCATTATTTCTTAGCTTGGGGATCACCCTATCACAATATGTAATGCCTCTATTAAGCATGCATGAACAATTTGTTTTATGTTTTCACTAACATTATGACTAACTCTTGTTTGTGTGTGTTTATCTAATTTTTATTATTCTTTTGTTGTGCTTTGTTGTCTATCCATTTATTTTTTTTAGTGTTTTATTGTTTGTTAGTTAATTTTTGCATTGTATTTTGTCCTTATTATGTTTATTAGTGTTTTATTTTGTTTTTAGTTTTGTTTTGTTGAGTTATTATTTTCTCTATTTTTGTTGTTTTGTTATTTGTTCATTTTTATCAGTATTTTAGTATTTGTTCTTAGTATTTTTTTGTGTCTTTTGTTTCCCTAATTTTTTTTATTATTGTATTTTTTTGTTCTTTTGTATTCAAATGCATCCTATAAACATTTTTAGTCTAGTTTTCATTTAGACTTGATTTGTTTAGGGTTGTGTTGGACATATTTTATTATTTGTTTGTTTTTCAAGTACATTTTATTTCAACACGTGAATCTTGATTATTTATATATTGCATTCAGGTTGTTTAACATTTTTTTCTTGCTTTGTTTTTATACATTCTTGTTTTTACTTAAACCTTGATTGTTCATATCTTGATTTTAAGTTAGATTAATTTCTTGTATTATTTTCTTTCTTGTTTTTCTTGTTTTTTTGTTTGTTGTTTAAATTTACATAGTTGTAACTTTGATTTTGGTAATTTTTTTATCATTATCCTTAGTTATAAATACTCACATTTGAACTAGCCAATTATAAATAGAAATATAATGTTATTATACATTACTCATACTTATGATGCATAGTTTCAATTTGCTATAATAAACACCAAGTGCTCCAAATCCAAAGTTCAATGAAGCTTCAAATATCATTTCTGACTACACCACACCTAACATGGGACTTTATGCAAGATGTGCATCTTGTAGCATACACTATGAGTCTATTTGACTATCTTTATGATTAGTTTGGGATGTGCATCTCCAAAATTATATTCTAGCATCTAGTCGTATATAAAATCAAACACAAATACATCATCATCCATATGTTAACTAAGGAGGTACATCTCCTAAAACTAGCATATCAAAACATATCATAACAAGAGAAATATTAATGAACCCATCATGTGATAATGAAAGAATATTAACGACCCATGTAAAAATGGCAGTACACAAAAAAATTGTCATGCATACATACATACATACATACATATATATATATATAGACACACACATACGTATGTGTGTGTGTATGTGTATATATATCAAAACATGTTCCTATACATTACAAGAGTATATATATATCTCATAAGTACACAAAAAAGGTAGAGCTAGTACAATCAACTCTCATCTTGCTCATCCTTAAGAGGACTCTGATGAAGACCCTAACCTATCCCAAATGTAGTAGTTATTGGTAGACATAGTAGTGGAGGCTCCATGATAACTTGATGTGCAGTCATATGCATTATCGACCACTCTAACTCTATCTTATGTCTGGACCTGGTGGTCCATCTAGTCTACTGGGACCTCATATACTCCCTATAGGAAGACACTCTACTCCACAAGAACCACTACCTCATAGGCCTACCTCCATTAGGCTATCTCATCCTTGGCACGTAGGACATCGTCCTTCACATGTAAATCATTATAATTAGCCACAATCTTGTCAGCCAAGGCTCTCACTGACCTTGCTCCTGTATCCACCATGATTCTATGTGCCTCATCTCTCTCCTAAGTTATCCTCTGCATCTCCATCCAAGTAAAGTATTACTCACCAACCACTATCACATACTCTACATCTCATGTGTCTAACCAAGGTTGAACCCCTACTAATTGTACCACCTATCCCCTAAGATCTATAATCTCTACATATTTAATTATGATCAAACCCTATAGCCTCGTAGCCTCTCCTAATGCAGTAGCCAACTATGCCTATAACCTAGCCATAGTGCTCTATAAACCTATTATATTTTCAAGGCTTACAAATATCTCCCTTTGGATCTTATCAATCAATCTCTGGTTCTATGTGGACCTCCATGTGCATGAGGAACCTGCCCCTCCTGATCTTATCCTTATACCTATTTTAGAGGGCCTTACCTATATGGAATATATCTTTATACCTAGGCCATCCCCTATATCCACATCCGAACCATCTAACTCAGCCATCTCCACATCCTCTGATAAATCTTAGTACTTCTAAGGCTATATAACTTGTAGTCAAATGGAAAAAGGAATGGCTAGTTGCACTGGCACCTAACCCTATGGCTATGTTCGGGTCTATCCCTGATCCCTTTTCATCTTCACCCATCATTGTCTCAACATAGGATATTAGGGCAATGGTTTGGTCAATCCAATGGGTCATACTCCCAACCACCATGTAGCATATGCATCTATCACCCTTGCATCTGTAACTCCATCAATGTAGTCCCATAGCACATACACTACCCTATCATAATCAGTCACTGCCTCTACCCTAGGCACTGGTTGTCCCCACTCCCTGATCTCCTTAGTCATATGGGTGAAATAATGTGGACCCTCTAGGATGTCCTGCTACATACTAAACTATCATTAGACATGATCTAGCATGTATCTCTCCATAATATAATCATGTCACCCTATGATATATCATGGTGTGATCATGTATCCAATCATAAATAGGTCCCCTACCCACATGAACTATGTCCCTATATAGGGATGCCAAATTAAGTTTCCATCCTCCATCTCATCAATGGCCTGCTTGTAATAGGGTAGGTCCCCCAAATGTCCCTACATCCTTGGTCCTATCATGTGTCATGCCCAAGCCACAAGATCCTCTATTCCCCTCTAATACCTTAGTCCCATTTGTTATGTGATCATAATGTGTTCCTAGGCCTATACTTACAGTAGTGTACTTTGCCCTATGATGCACCTCCCCTATATGCAATCATGTGAAAATCCATATATAGCTAAGCCAAGATCACAAGTCCCTAGGAAAACCATATAAGGTGATCAAACATCTATTTTACTACACTAATTAACCCCAAGGGAAATTAGTGCCCATTCTTATCAGGTAGTAGAAGGCCACTGATAAGAGCTATCAAAACTACTACCTCTAGGGGAACTATCCCCTGTCCTACTCTACCCTATGGGGGTTAATCCAATTCCTCTAGTGTATTTACATCAATACACTCATCCATAATCTCCTACATCACTACCCCAAGTAGTTCATCCATAATAACCTGTCTCCCTCCCCCATCCATGTAATCTTAGGTCCTTGTATAGGTACCCATAGAATCTAGTGCACATCTTCTAGTGTCACCATCACCTCCCCAATCATAAGATGAAATGTGGAAGTCTTGGAGTGTCATCTCTCTACCAACACTAACAAATATGCCATGTCTACATGAATCACTAGTAAGTGTGTCAAGTGATACATGTCCACTGCAACCAAGATACCCACAAGCTCATCTATCATGAACCCCTATCATTGTAGAACTCAAGAGTGTCATTCCCATGATGTGATAACTGATACTCACTCCTATAAATAAAAAGGTGGGTATCACATCAATTATATTTATAAATCATATTATTCTAATTTTGAGGCCTAGACTAAAACTATATGTGCCTCTATCTCTCTTCTTTTAATTTTGGGCCTGGCTTAAACTCTTATGGGCCCCATTCTACTTTATTCTAGCATTATTTCCATTATTTTGGTGATCCCATCTTTTATAAATATGTTTCCATCATTTTGCAAGGTGATCCCATCGATTATAATGAACCCACCATTTAGAAAGTCATTCCTGCCATTTGGCAGGGTGATCTTACCAATAATGGTCAAATCACTATTTATCAAGGCAAAATTCATGTAAAAATGTGAGTTCATCATTTTAATGGTCATCTTGTTGTTTCAACCCACAATCCCATTGAAGATCCAGTAAGATCATTAATCTCATGTCATTTTTATGGGTGAACTCATCATTTTCCAAATTGGGAAAATGGTAGGATCACCCCAACTACCACTTCCTACATGTAATAAATACATTAAATGATAAATTCAAAACCCCAAAAATATGCCTACCAATGCTCCATTCATCATTGGTTGATGGTACTCTCTAACGCACTCCCTAAGATGTTGATGATGTAGGATATTGGCCATCTCACTCAGTTCACTCACGCACAAATACTAGAGCTTTGAATTTACTATAGTTAGGGTGTAAAATAACTTGTTTTTACCCCCAAGGGTCAAAATATAATAATTTTTTCAAAATTTTCACCTTCTAGGCTTATAGTTTCTTCATTTTATCTCTCTTAGACTACTATTTTAGCCTTGTTGATATGTTTTTCCTTTCACTTTCTTCTAATTGCTCCATTTTTAATCAATTTTGCTAAAATTAACGAGCTTATAATTTTTTTCAATCGAGGGCCCACCCATCAAATATTTTCAAATTTTTTGTCTACACCTCAAGGGGGAATCATGGATCACCCAAATGATGTTTGGGGCATTCTTTAAACTTGTTTCTCTGTAATTCATGTAAACTTTAAAAATGAAAAATGGGAACAAAATTTATTTCTTTGAAAAGATGTCACTTTGACTGAATGCCCCAACACACCTTCTTAAATAGGGGCAAAATGTAGACATCTAATTCCTATCACTATTATGTTGTAATTGTCAATTTAAACAATTTTTTGTGATAATGCATAATATGGGCTAAAATCACTAAAATGCGCTAAGTGGTTTGAACTTGTCATGTACAGGTGTTGATTTAGGCTAATGTATCCTTAAATGGGGCAACACATTTTATGTTATTATTATCTTTTCTCAGATCATTCTGATTCTATTTGTGACCATGTAAAATGACACTCTAGACCACTGAAATCTTATAATTTGGCAACACATGTTATGTACATGTGTTACTTCATGTCCATAATGCCCTAACTAAAGTATTATTTTGTATGAAACTAACACCTTCTTCTAATTATACTCCAGTCAAATTATGACTTCATAAAATGACATTTCTAGTCAGGTTGATTAAACATGCAATAGTTTTCCAAAGAATAGCAAAAATTTAAGAAAATCCACTTAAACAAATTAAACCAAGTCAAGAGCTTAAGTGAAACTTCCATAGAAGTTATTAAAAATTTATTTATTGTAAATTCATTCCTCAAATCTACATCATCCCATGACATCATCAATGGGGTGGTATCCATAAACCATTAATGGAATAAATATCAGGATTAAGCCTTCCCATGCCTCATTAATGCCCCATTTTTCTAAATATGTATGGCTTGTTCCTCCAAAATTGAATCAATTCATGGCCACATATGTTGATCTCAAAATGGATGGTCATCGCTGATCTTGAACATTTTTATAAAGTTATAAATACAGGACCTCACTAGTAATTAAGAGAGATTAAAATTGTGTAATGTTATTATGCAAAATTATTGACATAAAGCTTCACCAATTTGCATAAATTGTTAAAATTCATAAGCCTAAGCCATTGGTTCATTAATAAATTATGTATAAGCTTGCTACTCATCATTGACACAGACTTAAAGCACCAAATCCAAGGGAAAACATGTTTGGAAGGAGGGATGCTATTTGGAAGGTTTGTTATCATTCCTTCTTTAAATAGCTCTTAGAATTCATTTGTAACACTCTGTGAGGGAGCCAGATTGATGTTTTAGTGTCTATATTTTTATTTATAAGATATTTTCTTGACTAACACATGGACTAACACATCTTTTAATCCTACTCTACACATTTCTAAAATGATTAATGCAAATTTGATGAAATTGAACCCCGTGAACCTAGTTTTAACTATATATAAGTAATTTGAGGGTCAATTAACCCCAATATCATAACAAAATAAAGTAGAAAATCCACCAATTTAATAAGTAAATAAATAAATTTGGGCTAGTTTTAGCCCCTTCAACCTAACTAGACAAGAACAAGAGGTGATTTAAGGTTAAATTAGTCATGAACTGATCTAAATAGTCTTTTGGTGTAATTAAAAACATGATTTGGGCCTAAATTAGTCATGATTTAATCTAATTAGTCAATTGGTGTAATTAAACATGTTATTTTCATAAAAATGACCCCATGAACCTAAATTATGGCTCAATAAATTATATAGGATGCAAGATATGGGTAAATCAACCCTAGAATAATAATATGATATAGGTTTTCATCAGGTAGTATAATCATATATCATAACAACATGATAAATGATCACATAAGCATATTGTCAATAATGTGTATGTGTTATTGATAGCATGCACATAGTATAAATAATGTGTATGTGTTATATTATAACGTGTGCATGTTATTTATAATATGCACATAGTATAAATAATGTGTATGTGTTATTGTCTCTAGATAACAAATCATTGTCTAATGCTTATTTTTATCTATTATTTCAATAATTCTAACCCCATAGACATTCTCTACATCATTATTTGTATCATTTTGTGAATACAAGAGGAATAAAATTGTTATTTGGATCCCCCACCATCAAAAGGAATCAAATTCTTCTTTGGGTCCCCACCATCAAAATGAATTTCAAATTGTTCTTTGTCTAGTCGTGGGTGATGGAGCTTGTTCAAAGAAGAGGAAGAAGCTAAAGCACAAAACATCAGAGAAATTAGAAGAGTTGAGAGAAAAATTAAAAGGTGTGAATGTAATCATTTGTCTTGATACAAGGTATAAACACTATCCCTAATGAGCCAAATGTCATAGATAATAGTTAAATTAACAATAATGAATTGAATAACAATGATGAATATTTACCTAGAAATCCAAATTATGTTGCCAGTCCACATTCAAAGTATAAAGTTTTTTATTTTGTTCATGATGAATCTATGCATGATGATTTACCCCCTATCAATGAATATAATTTTATGAAAACATATAATAATGAAAATAACAATGAATAAAATGTTATCCCATAATGAATAATTATGCAACAAAGATTGCAATTTTACCCAACATATAATTAAAACTTGTGCAGTAAGTGGCCAAACAAGGAAAAATGATTGATTTTAAAAACTAGGCAAGCATTAGACATAAATAGAAAAAAAATAATTAAATCAATTGGAAGATGTCAAAAACTTAATGATGTCAATACAACTAAGCTATGGGCATTCTCTGGTAGACTTCCACAAAAGGACAAGGCTATAGTCGATGCTCTCAAATATTCACTTCCATAATTTTAGAAAGACAACACAAGAGTTTCACCCAATAAAAGAGATGTAGTGAAAAGAAGAACTAGTTCTCATAACCATGAACTGTATCTAAAACATTTCTTGGATATGACCCAAACATAATCGTACTCTAAGATTTTATAAAAATATCCACAAATTTATATTATTCAAAGATATTTTGAGATGGCCAAACCATTTTATGTAAAATTAAATCACACACGCACTACTTCTTGTTGTAGGCAACATCTGAATTTTCAATACATTATTATGTTTTTCACTATATACATTATTATTTGCATACTGACAACATTTTGCAGGAGTGTGGTAGAGAAGTTCTACCAAAATCAATGAGGGAATTTATTTCAACCATTTTCTATAAAAGACCAGATAGATAGTTCTTTTATAATAAAGCATGCTTGGATGAAAATTGTAGCATTTGTGGTGGATTGCTAAAATTAACAATTGTAACCATGAGGGGAGTACAAGTGTAATTGGATAGGAATACCAAAAATACAAATCTATGACTTATCAAATTAAAGATGGCAAAGAATCTAAAAAGTTTGAGCTTGTTACAGAACAGATACCTATTTTAGAACTTATGGTCAAATTTAGGATGGAAATTGTTTATAAGTATGCAAGGTGCACACATAGGGATAGATGGTTAGATAAACATTTCAAGCTAATCAAGGGATCATTCCCACTTGGTTATATTATTTTAGTAGTTGACTTTACTAAGAATTACACATTCAAATCAAAAATAAAAGTTCAGGCACAATATTAAACTCAATACAAGTTTTCATATTCATGCATAGAACATTCATGCATGTACCTAATAATATAGATCAAAGTTAAAAAATATGAAGGAAGTACCATTTCTATGTCAGTGATGATCGATCATATTGTATATATTACGTGAAATGTTATTTTGAGATGTTCAATAGATAGTTAACTAAGAGGAACATTACTTTCAATCAACATTACATTTGGTTAGACAATTGCACATCATAATTTAAGATTGCATGAATGTTTTATTAGTTGATTAGGATGCACATTACCATTGGTTTAGAACATATTTATAGTTTCACTGAGGTTGGCCATGGAAAAGGTGAGCATGACGGTCATGTAGCATGTGTAAAAAAATTATTACAAGAAAGGAGTTGAAGTTTGAATATGGTGTTGTTTTTACTGATACAATAAATATTGTTAAATGGTGTAAATATGAAATAGGCCATGGTGCTCAATAAAATTCTATTGTTCATATATATTTACGATTAACAAAGGAAGAACACTTGGAAGAGTATAAGGATTGTATGATTGTAATGGGATCAAGTGAGCTCCACTCATTTGATATCTCAAATGCAAGTTTTTGGTCTATTAATGCAAGTTTTTGGTCTATTTATTCTACATGCATGGAATCTATTTGGAATGAGTGTGATTCAAAAGAATGGGTGGATGAATGGATTTTCAAACTTCTAATTCCAATCGACACATATTAGGCTCCACCAGCATTACAACTTATATCTATGACATCATCACATGACTTTGACCACATGACTTTGACCACATATCTTATCTAGTTTAACCAGGTAGAAGATTAATCATTATTACTATTTTTTCCATTATTTATATTGACAACATCATTAAATTTTTATTTTTTGTGATACAAAGCATGTTTTGTAGTTATTGCTGACTAGGACAATGAAGAGGGAATATATTACTACTTATATCTATGTGTAGACTAAAATAAAAAATTGAATTCCTTAGTCATAGATAGAAAAAACATTGACTATCCCACTAGGTCTGTGGTTGTCACTGGAACATAGCTTCAACAATATCCTATAAAAAATTCAAATGTATGGTTGTTTGAAAACTTTGAAACACATAGGAAGTTAATACACTATTTAAATTTGGTTATTACATCAAATATTCAATTGGCCAAATATCATGGGAGGTCATTAAATAAGAATCTATGGAAATTTCATGGGTCATACCATGAAGCTATTCTTGTTACTATCAAGATTAGAGCAAATCCTAGTGGTTCATTGGACTAAAATTCCAAGGTATGTTGACTTGTCAAATGTTGATCTATTTAATTTTGCCAGATTTTATTGATTTTTTAAGTAATACATATAAATTCATTTTTAATTATTTACTAATAATTTTTTTTAGGTTAGTGGTGCCAAATAATCTTCCACCTTCATGCGATTTGCACTGTTAATAAAGAATTGCATATTCTTGAAGCTAAGAGAAGGTTAATATAAGTACTCAAGAACTTCACTATAACTTGTGACACAGATTGGTCTAGAATGTACCATAAACATGTTTTAGGATAAAATTAGAGTCTTTAACATAGATGAGAGTGTTCTTTCAATTTTTCCCAATAAATTATGGTTTCTATTTTATGCACACCTGAAGTTAGGCTTAAAAACTACATTTTTCTTCTTTTGGGAAGGGCATTCTTGAGGTTGGAATGGGTGGTGGGTATCTCAATCGAGCATGATGTGAGTATGATAACCTAACCCTATATGTTATTTACCACCTCAAATGTGTTATCAGCATCATTTTCAAGCCACAAATCACTGGAGGTAGAATTCTCCATCTACAACTTTAACTTTGAAAACATTTGTTGTCAGTGTTTCCACACTCCTGAACAGTAGTGAAAACATGCATCCAGGTGGATTTAGATGTCATGTTCATGGGAGCACATGTAATTTTTTTATTTATATGTGCTTGAAGTGATGTATTTTCACCTGGAGGTCTCGAAGGTGGAAATGCTATTTGGAGGACAAACACTTATCTTTTCACTCCAATAAAGTCGTATTTCAAGACCCATCACTGCAACTTGTGCCACAAATTAGTATGGAAGGTTCCATTTATGTGATATGGGATGAAATTATATGGATTTGACATAAATGAGAGGGTTATTTTTCCTTGTGACAATGACTTATATTTTATGTTTTTTGCATACCTGAAGTCAGGCTAAAAACTACATTTTTCTTATTTTGGGAAGGGCATTCTTGAGGCCGAAATAGGTGGTGGGTTTCTCAACTAAGTGTGATGGGAGGCCAAAAAATTAGTATTAACTATTATTCACCACCCTAAATGTGTTTTCATCACTATTTTTTATCCATGAAGCACTAGAGGTAGAGTTCTCCAACTACAATTTCAACTTTGACAATATTTATTGTCAATGTTTCTAAGCTCCTAAACAATAGTGAAAACATGCATCTGGGTGGATTTGGATGGCATGGTAATGGGACAACATGTCATTTTCATACCTATACATTATATAAGTGATTTATTTTCACCTTGAGGTCCTATAGATAGATATTCTAGTTGGAGAAGCACTTGTCTCTTCACTACAATAAAGTTACATTCCAGGACCTGTCACTACAATTTTTACCATGGATTGGTTTGGAAGGTTCCATAGACATGATTTAGGGTGAAATTATAGGGATTAGACATGCATGACAAGGTTATTTTTATTTTTTCCAATGAATTATGGTTTCTATTTTATGCATGCCTAAAGTCAGGATAAAAAACTACATTTTTCTTGTTTTGGGAAGGGTGTTCTTGAGGCCAAAATTGGTGGTGGGTCTCTCAATCGAGCATGATGGGAGGAAAATAACCTCGTATTAGAAATTATCCACCACCCCATACATTTTTTTAGTGCTATTTTAAATCCACAAAGCAACATAGGTAGATTTATCCAACTACAGCTTCAACTTTGACAATATTTGTTGTCAATGTTTCCACGCTCCTAAATAGTAGTGAAAACACACATCCATATGGATTTAGATGTCATGGATTTGATAAAATGTGTAATTTTCCTATATAAACATGATTAGAGTGATTTATTTTCACTTGGAGGTCCCAGAGGTGGAAATTCCAATTAGAGGAGAAACACTTGTCTCTTCACTGTAATAAAGTTGCATTTCAGCATCCATCACTACAACTTATGCCACGAATTGGTCTAAAAGGTTCTATAAATGTGATATGGAATGAAAAAAGAGGGATTCAACATAAATGATATATTTATTTTGTTTTTTTCCAAATATTTATGATTTTTAATTTACACACAGCTAAAATTAGACTTAAAAAATGTATTTTTCTTGTTTTGGGAAGGACATTCTTAAGGCCAATATGGGTGGTGGGTCTCTCGATTGGGCATGATGGGAGGTAAAGAACCTGAATATGGATTTTATCTAACACAATATACATGTTTTTAGTGATGTTTTGATCCATTAATCATCGAAAGTAGAGTTATCTAACTGTAACTTTAATTTTGACAACATTTATTGTCAGTATTTCCAAGTTCCTCAATAGTAGGGAAAACATGCATCCAATTGGATTTGGACATTATGGTCATGGGATAAAATTTAATTTTCCTATATATGCATGCTCAAAGTGATGTATTTTCACCTAAATATCCCTAAGGTATAAATGTCAGTTGGAGGACAGGCACTTGTCTCTTCACTGCAATAAAGTTACATTTCAGGACCCATCACTGCAACTTATGCCATGGATTGGTCTAGAAGGTTTGATCAACATGATATAAGTGAAATTATAAGGTTTAAACATGAATGGTAGGTTTTTTTTAGTTTTTTCCAAGGAATTATGGTTTCTATTTTATGCATGCCTAAAGTCAAGCTAAAAAATTACATTTTTCTTGTTTTGGGAAGGGCATTCTTGAGGCCAAAATGGGTGGTGCGTATATCAACTAGGTGTGATGGGAGGCCAAAAACCTAGTCCTATATTTTATCTACCACCCTGTATGTGTTTTAAATGTCAATTTTTATCCAAAAATCACCATAAGTAGAGTTCTTCAACTGCAACTTCAACTTTGACAATATTTGTTGTCAGTGTTTCCATGCTCCTGAATAGTAGTGAAAACACATGCATCCAAGTGGATTTAGATGTCGTGGTCATGGGAGAAATGTTATTTGCCTATATAGACCTGATATAAGTGATGAATTTTAAATTTGAGGTGTTTTAGGTATGAATGTTAGTTGGAAGATAAGCACTTATCTCTTCACTGTAATAAAGTTACATTTGAAGACTTGTCAGTGCAACTTGTGCCACAGATTTGTATGGAATGTTTCATCAATGTTCTCTAGCATGAAATTAAAGAGATTTAACATTCACAAGAGGGTTATTTTATTTCTTTCCAATGATTTATGGTTTTTTTTTAATGCATGCTTGAAGCTAGGCTAAAAATTTGCATTTTTCTTGTTTTGGGAAGGGCATTCTTAAGGCCAGAATGGGTGGTGGGTCTCTTGATCAGGCATGATGGGAAGCCAAGAACTTGGTTATATAAATTATTCACCACCTCGAACATGTTGACAGTGTCAATTTTGATCCATTAATCACTATAAGTAGAGTTCTCCAACTGTAGCTTCAACGATGTTGAAAGTGAGGAAGGATTATTGAAAGGTCTGATGAATAAGGAGGATGTTTACTTAGAAAGATAGAAAATTGTAAGAAGATTGTGAAGATTCATGAATAAGGCATAGATTTTTAGTGATGTCTTATTGTCCCTCAATTTTTTTGAGTTATTTTTCCATGATCTCATTTATCTTTCACCTTGTTTAATGTTTGGATGTGTTTGGTTTAGCTACAAAGATTAGAGTTTTGTAACTTGTGACACAATTAGAATAAAAGGCAACTATTTTACATATTTATTAATTATTTAAGTTTGAAACATACTTGATAGGGTCAAACAAACTTTGAAATACCCTAATCTAAGTGAAATAATCTTTTAAAATTTAGTAATGTTTAAGTTTCCCTCAAATCATTGTTCTTGAGTCTACAAATATAGTCTACCTGTAACAGTCAAGAGGAATAAGTGATTTTTTGGAGCAAGTTAGGTTTTTTCAAGCATAAAAAGTAATTAAAAGGGTAAGGTGAATATGAGAGGATTCTAATCAAGTCTTAAATATTCTAAAACTAGTGATTAAATCCTATTTAATGATGGTGATACAATTTTGAAGGACCTTTACATTTTTATGAGGGATCAAAAAACCTGAGAAGAAATAATTCCTTCAAACTTTTTGTCCAAATGAAATGAACGAGGCAAGTCAACTTTTGTGAAGGTGCATTTATAAAGGTTTTGAAGGGTCATTTTCTTCAAAAAAGGACCATTGACAAAAGCTCAAAGATCAATTTTAAAAACTTGAAGGAACATTTGTATAAATTCCAAAGGGACATTCCTTCAGATAAATTATATGAAGTAATGTGTTAGATTAAAAATTTGAAGGAAAGAGACATTTAAAAAGCCAAAGGGTTCAATGAATTACCTGAAGGGACCATTTCAAGTCTTTTGAAGGGCAGGTGGACTTTACAAATAATGTTGAAGGGTCACTAGAAAGAAGTTTGAAGGGGTTGTTCCCTTCAGGAAGTTATATTCAAAGGCAAAATAGGGCACTTTTCAAAGAGGAGGACCATGTCAAAAATCCTAAAGGGCAATTTTGAAATCCCGTAGGGCAATTTACAAGGATTCTATTTACAAGAATTCCTTCAAACTTTTTATCTAAAAGAAATAAACAAAGAGAACCCTGAAATAATTAAATGAATAAAGGAGTGGTTTTGAAAGAATACCTTTGGACTTTTTGTCTGAAGGAAATAGAAAGTAAATGGACCAATCAAAAAGGATGAATAGATAATTCCCACAGATAATTTGTCCATGGGAAAGTGACAAAAGACAAAGAGCTCAAAGATATAATTCCTTCAGATTTTTTGTTCAAAGGAAATAAATATGGTATAAAGCCATTGGCAATTGGCTTGAAGTAAAATTCCAAGACAAAGAGCCCAAATGAATGCCAAAGGAATACATATAGAGCATGCATAGTGGCCTAAGCAAGATTAGACCCATCCAGGACAAGCAAGAACATGCAAAAATCCAATAAAGTATTATTTTTTTCCATCTATATGAAGATCTATAGTCTAAGAATATAGTAAAGAGAATGCCAAATGATAAATGAAATAATCAAATCATTCAAATACATGCACCTGCCTTCAAGCATGACTCTTTTAGTTCTAAAATAGAGACTCGAATGTATGAAAGGCTTGAGGAGTTTAATGGTGGAAGGCTATTTATAGTTGATTGGTCAAAGGCTCAGTTGACTATTTGTTGAAGCCATGCTTGTCTCCTAGTCATCTCTTGCATGCAATGATCTAACTCAGCTTCAAGTTCAAGCTTTTAACATTTCTAGCATTTCAAGTGGAGTTCTAAATTTAATTTTGGCGAAGCTGCATGCAAGACCCATACATGTTGATCAATCTTGAAGAATTTAGTATTTATTATAAATAAGGATAATGAATTGGGCTCTCCATCACTTTCAATGCTAAAGAGTTTTTCATGCAAGGCATAAGACAAAAATAGATTTTATTTAAAGGTTTTAAAGCACAAGTTGGATTGAGTTGACCTCCTCTTCTATTTTCAGTGCCAACCTCTTGACTATTGTATCTTTTTCTATATAAGTTAGTTTTTCAGCCTTGAATTGTATCCTCTCTTTGGTAAGACCATATTATGCCAAAATTTGTGCTATGTAACCTTTTCAAATTAATAGGACAATTTTTAGACTCCAAAGTGTTGGTATAATGTATTTATGTCATTGATTTACGTATGTGATAGAATTTTCTTCTTTATCAAGTCTTGATTTTTACCTAGTTACTAGTTGAATAGAATATGCAGGTCATGTTTTGTGTTTAACATCTCTTGGCTAAAGTTACAGTGGATATAAGTGGTTGGTTAATGCCTTGAATCAGGCCTATTCCTTCATTTCCCTCAAGATTTGATCACCAGATAGAACCTTTTCATGAAATATTGATGCGTAGGTGTCATTTAGAGTTTTAAAAAATAGTCTTTTTACTATTTGATCAGTGTTTTAGTAGCCTAAATTGAGTGGATCAATCAAAATTTAGGTGTATCACTATCATTAAATAGGATTTCCATTCAAGTATCTTTCCTCCCTTTTGTTTGGTAGTTTGTAGCATAGAGTAGAGATCCAAATTGATACACCAAAGGGAACTAGCCCTTAGAATCTAGAGATTCAATCCGTTGATTGGGTTACCCATAGCCTAGGATTGTTTCCATATTTTAGATGACTGTGAAGGCTTGAAACTACCTTCACAAGGGTGTGAGTCTGATTGACAATAGTTTTTGGCACACCTGGTGGGACCTTAAAAAAATTATTTTCACATCTAAAGAAGTTTTATAGTAAAAAATGATATTCATTATCATCAACATCCAGTTGCAAAGTTCATAGCATCATTCAAACAATTCATTCATGCCAAAGGTTACCACAAGGTCAGCAATTAAAGCTATTCCTTTTGAATTTATATCTTATAAGAGATCAAAATTTAGGAGGGTAAAACCATATCCTCAAAAATAGTATTTATCTCTTGGTTATCCAACTATTCTAACCACTACAAACCCCACTATCCAAATGGCCATTAGAAACTAGGTGTTTGCTCCATTCAATAGAGATAGCCCACTAAATTTAGCCTAATTTGATGACATTCTAGTGTCTTCCCTCAAGATTATCTCATTCTTCTTAGGATAAAATCAAACAACCCCTATTAAGCATATCCAAGATGTGGCTAATCTCTGTTCAGTCCATAATGTTGTTAGAAATATTGTTGCTATCAGATTGCTTGTTGCTTCCTTCAAAGGAAAATCATTAAAATGGTATAAAAATATCCCACTAAATTCCATTTCTACTTGGGATGAATTGGGTGTAGCCTTAGTCAATTAATTTGAGGACAAATCTGATCACCTATCTTTAGTTGAGCAATTAACTACCATAAACAGAGTTCCTCATGAGTTCATATCTAATTTTAATCTCAGATTCCAAAAGACATAGACCAAAATACTTGTGTTGATAAGGCCATCCCCTGAATATGCATTTTTGTACTATTTGAAAGCCCTTAATTCTGACATTAGTGTGATGATATAGTCAATGGGTGGTACTACCTTACCAGATGCTTATGAGGTTGAAATAAGGGAAGAGCTTGTTCCAAGGCCTCCAATTCCTATATTTCTAGAAATAAGTTCAATTCCATCCCCTCAAGTTCCTCAAATCCCATCCTTAGCTCCTATTTCAGCACCTTAAGCTCGAATTACAGCCCCTTCTAGTCAAGCTAGTGAGATAGGAGAGTTGAAGAGCTTGTTATAGTCCTTTGGGAATGAAATAGTACAGAATAAAAGGCAACAATTTCAGGCTAATAGGCCCCATCAACAATAAAATTAGAACACCTATCAGCACTTCAAAGATCAAAGGCCTCCTAATCAAGGTTTCAGAGAGAATAGACCACCTTTTCAAACACAAGGAACCATAAATCCAGCTAATTCATATGTTTCCCTTGATCCTAATGTTCCTTCCACTTCAAAGCCTATTTTTCCCACCCCATCTTGAAACAACATGATGCAGGATTCAAATTAGCAGTCCTCAAATCTCAATGATGCTCAAAACCAAGCCTTGGTATCATAGAACATCATTATGCCACAAATGACACAAGAAGAGTTTCCTTTTCAAGGAGGTCAGTACCAAGATACAAGTTTGGCATCACAAGGAGAGACTCAGCAAGTTTAAGGGCAGCCTAATGTCATTAATGTAAATTGGCAATTGGATGATCATGTTGCTTTTACTCAGGGTGTTGAAACTAACAATTCAAGTGGTCAATTTGCAGTTATAAATAGAGCTAAAAAAAGAGCCATTGATGAGGTGCAAGAGGTGAAAAATGCTTTGAGTACTCCTCATGTTTTTTCTAGGAGTACAAAAGATTAACTCGTTGCCCCTACAACTCAAAAAAATTAGAATATAGAGTTAGTAAATTTTAGTGAATACCTCTAGTTCATGAGTAGCCAATGCTTCAAAAAGTGCAACCAAAGGTTAGTGGATCTTATTTCAGTATAGTGTATCAAATGAAAAAATATAATATCAGCATTAGTATGTGAGATTCTCTTTCCATTCCAAGAGAAAAGGATAAGATCATTCAAGAGATTTCAGCGCTTGAATTATCTCCAAAATTGGTTGAGAAAGAAGGTGTTGTCTTAACTAATTTAAATTAGCCAAATAAACAATAGGTATAGCAAGTAAATAAGATGTAAAAGGTAGACAAAACTAAGGTAAAATCAAAGAAAACTCTTTTTTACTTTTCTTTGATAGTAGGTGATACTTTGGTTCATAATTGTATGGTGGATAGTGGAACTAGTAGTATAGTCATGCCTAAACAGATTACAGACAAGCTCATCCTTGTTTATGAGCCAACACTAAAGGAGTATTAAAATTGAATGGGTTACCAAAAAAGATGGTAGGCATCATTAAAGATCTGAAGTTGACCTTACATGTTTGTCCCAATGTTACTATTTGGCATGATGTTGTTGTGGTAGACTTGTTTATTTACTTTACTATATGCCTTTCAAGGGAATTCACCTCAAATATTAGGGGATATTTATCATCTAATTGGACTTATTTAATGTTCAAAACTAGGTATGGTACCAAGGTAATAATTCATTCTAAACCTATTGCACATTTTCATATAGAGCCATATATGCTGAGTGTTGTGAACACTAATTGTATCATCTCAGATGAAGTACTAGAAGCTAGTGAAGTAGAAAGTGAATCACCTTTGGATGGAATTCTAGATTTGTTCTTTGATGAGTTGGCTTCCAATTTGCATGATCATGATCCTTACAAGCTGATTGAAGAAGGACTTGGTGTGTATTGCCTTCATGAGAATGATGCACCAATTTCAGCCATGGTTAAGGATGATGAGTCTAGTGAAGGTCTATGGAAATTATACTTTGATGGATCAAAGAATAAGCATGGAATTAGAGTTGAAATGATGTTGGTTTCTCCAGCAAAGCAAAGGTATTTCTCTTTTATTAAATTTTAATTTGGTTGTTCAAATAATGTTGTTGAGTATGAAGCATTAGTTCACGGTTTGTAATGGACTAAGAAGATGAAAGTCAACACCTTACAAGTTTTTGGTGATAGTGAACTTATAGTTCACCAAGTAAAAGGTTTGACTATATGTAAAAAAAAAAATTCTTAAGTCTTACATGCATAGAATATGGGACTTAAATATTTACAATCTTTTAACATTCAAGCAATACCACGAGGTGAGAATAAATATCCAGATAGGTTGGCCGCAATTGGATCACAATTCAGTATCCCAACTAATGTAAAAAGTGAAAAAAATTAGTCACATATAAAGGTGGTTTTAAGGCCTTCTATTCTAGATAATCATGAAAATTGGCAAGTGTTCGAAGATGACAGCCAAATTATGATATTGTTGTAAGAGGAGGCTGAGTTTTCTTCAAAAACCAATCAAAGTATTTATAGTAGTATGGTGATCAAGTTGTGAAACTAAAAACAAATAAGTTGCCCAAGGGATTGGTCACACTTGAGAATATTTTTAGTGGTAATGATGAGATAAAGAAGGAGAAGTCATCCTTTTCAACAAAGGAAGAACACTATGCCAATGTAGAGATTGCAGCTAGTAAGATTTTGAATTTGGGTAAGGTATGCACTCCTTCACAAAAATAAGCTTTCATTGAGTTATGAATAAGTTAGCAGTATGGTGATCAGGTTGTGCAAATAAAAACAAATAAGTTGCCCAAGAGATTGGTCATGCTTGAGAATATTTTTAGTGGTAATGATGAGATAAGGAAGGAGAAGTCATCCTTGTCAACAAAGGAAGAACACTATGCCAATGTAGAGATTGCAACTGGTAAGATTTTGAAGTTGGGTAAGGTATGCACTCCTTCACAAAAATAATCTTTCATTGAGTTATGCATAAGTTTTATTGATATATTTTTTTGGAAATATAGTGATCTCAAAGGGTTTGACCCAATTCTAGCTCAACACACCATTGATTTAAAAGCTGAAACTAAACTAGTGATACAAAGACAAAGGCCCATCAATCCTAAGCTTGAGCCTTTGATGAGAGATGAGCTTCACAAGCTCATATAATTATCTATTATATTTCCAATCAAGCACTCAACTTGGGTGGCAAATATTGTCCTGGTAGGAAAAAAAATGGTGAGATCAGATTGTGTGTTGACTTTCGTGATTTAAACAGGGTTTCACTTAAATATCACTATCCATTGCCATCAATGGAATAAATTTTACAGTTGGTTGCAAGTTCAGAAAGTTTTTTTGTTGGATGGATATAGTAGCTACAATCATATTTTGGTCAAAGAAGAGGACCGATTTAAGATAGCCTTCACAACCAAGTGGGAGATGTTTGCATACAAAAAGATACCATTTGACTTATCTAATACTAGAGCAACCTTTCAGAGAGCCATGGATATAGAATTTTAAGGCCTTCTTAACAAGTTTGTAATTGTTTATATGAATGATATACTAATATTTTCAAATAATGTAGGTGATCACATGGTTCATCTCAAGCAAGTGTTCAAAAGGTGTAGACAATTTGGGGTATCTCTAAATCCCAAAAAGTGTGTCTTCTTGATTCATGAAGATAAAATTCTTTGACATGTTGTTTCAAAGCATGGTTTAAGCATAGATTCTAAAAGGATAGACTATATTCTTGCACTCTCTTTGCCTAAGCACAAAATGGCTATGTAAAGCTTTTTTGGGAAAATCAACTTCATAAAGAGGTATATTTCAGATTTTTCCATTTTAGCTAAGCCACTTACAACCATGCTAAATAAGAATCAGAGCTTTAGCTAGTCCAAAGAGGGATTAAAAGGTTCTGAAGATATTAAAAAGGCCATAGCTAGTGTTCCTACACTATAAATCCAAATTTTATAAAAGACTTCATTATGTATAATTATGCTAACATGGACATCATTTCAGGTATTCTTATGCAACAAAATCATGAGGCTTTGGAATAGCCAATAGCCTTCTTTAGTCAAGGCTTGGAAGGGTATGAAACAAGGTACTCTTTTGTTGAGAAACATGTAATTTTAGTTATAAGGTCTCTTAAAAAACTTAGATACCTGTTATCTAACAATAAGATATACCTAATGGTGCCTCATTCAAGCATCAAGGAGTTCTTTTTAAACAAAGATATAAATGAGAACAGAGCTAGTTGGATAACCAAGGTAATGGAATATGATGTGGAAATTAAGGTGACAAAGCTAATTAGAGGCAAAGGACTTTGTGAGCATCTACCTCAAGACTTGTAAGAGACTAATGAGGTTGTTTTAGTGTCAAATGATGAAGAGGTTGCAGCTAGTATTACCTCATCTTCTACCTGGTTTCATGACTTGGTAAGCTATCTCAAATATGGTATTTATCCCTCTCATCTAAATGCTTCAAAAAAAAGATATTTTAGGTTGAAATCAATTCCATCTTTGCTTATTGATGGTGTTTTATTCAAGAAAGATATTAATCTCATATTGCTAAGATGTATAGAGCCAAGCCAAACTCAGAAATTGCTTGAAGAATTCCATGATGGACATGGTGGAGGATATTCTTTTGCAAGAACTACAGCCCTTAAGATCATGAGAAGTGGGTATTATTGGCCTAGTACATTTGGTGATTGCCATGCATGGGTCAGAAAGTGCAAACAATGTGTTATGTTTGTAAGAAAAGTGAAACTTGCAACCTTACCTCTTCAACCAATTATGGTGGATTAGCCCTTTGTACAATGGGGATTGGACTTTATTGGTCTCATTAATCCTCCTTCACATTCAGGATATAAATGGATTCTAACTGCTATAGATTACTTCACACATTAGATAAAAGTAGTAGTATTAAAAGAAGCAAATGAAACCAATGTTCTAAATTTCTATGAAGGTTTGCTTACTAGATTTGGAGTTTCTTCAACTATTATTTATGATAATTCAATGGTTTTTGTGGGATCTATGATCATTCAATGGGATGTCTAGCATGGAATTTATCTTAGCACTTCATCAAACTATTATCCACAATAAAATGGCCTTGTTGAATCTATGAATAAGAACCTATTGAGGATCATAAGGACTATTGAAGACAATCAGAGGTCATGGCATCTCAAGTTGAAATCAGCTCTATGGGGTGATAGGATCACTTAAAAAAGGTTAATAGCCAACTCTCCTTACAAGATGGTATATGTTAAGAAAGTGAGGTTACCCATTTCTCTTGAGTTTCCTGCTTTAGAACTAATGCATCAGCTTGAATTATTGGAGAATGAGCCTATGGAGATCAGGTATGCTAAGCTTGTAGAGTTGGAAGAGACAAGAAATCAATCCATGCTAGCCATGGAGATTCATCAAGCACAAGTGAAGAGATATTTTGACAAAGGAGCTTCTTCACAAAGTTTTAAAGAAGGAAATTTGGTCCTCAAGTCAATAGGATACATCTAAAGCATTGCTACTGAAGAGAAAAGCTCCTTGTACATAGTTAATTTGTTTGTTTTCCTCCAAGTGTTGTTAAATCATAGTAGTTTTACTCTATTTTGTTCCAATAAGTGTTTGTTTTCACATTTGCTTTTAGGTTAGTTTTCCCTGCTTTATTTGTTTCCCTTCTTGTTTTGGAGGATGAAGGTTATCTCATATCAAAAGAGAGTTTGCAGTCATGGATCAGATTTATCATTTCTTTGTGAATTCAAAACTCATGTATATAGCCAAGTTTTCAATCATATCAAGCATGCTTCCCAACTAAGTCACCAAAATGTTGACAATTTTGACCTCATAGGTCAAATTGCCACCCTTATCATTCGAAGCTTTTTATGTCATTGCAGTGGAAGGATCCAAGCAAGTTTTTTGAGGTGTTCAGAGCAATTGTAGGGACAAGTCTAGAAGAGGCCAACGCGTATACATCTTCAACATTTAGGCCAAGTGTTGGCCTTCAATTTTTCCTTCAGTAGAAGTTTTCCACAAAGAGCCTGTGGCAAAAGAACAATGCCTATTTCTTTTGAAAGGAATTCTTTCAGGTTTTTTCCTTTGTCGAATTCTTTTAGACTTTTTGTGTGAAGCATTTTTTGAGACAACTTTTTTGAAGGGTTCTATTTCATTTTCCCAAAAGACCATTTCCGAGTTCCAAAGGATACTTACAAAAAATTTGAAGGGTATATGTCGTTTGAGAAAGTTCACTTCATAATTCCAAAGGACCTTTACATTTTTCAAGGGATCAATTCCAAGAAGTTAAAGGGAACTTTTCCTTTGGGAAAGTCATTATCAAGAACACTGAGAAGAAAGAATTCCTTCAGACTTTTTGTCTGAAGGAAATGAACAGGGCAAGTCAACTTTTTTGAAGGTGCATTTACAAAAGTTTCAAAGGGTCATTTTCTTCAGAATAGGACCATTGACAAAAGCCTGAAGGGCAGTTTTAGAAACCCAAAAGGACATTTGTATAAAGTCTGAATGGACATTCCTTTAGACAAATTATCTGAAGGAATGTGTCAGACAAAAAATATGAAGGAAAGAGACATTTAAAAAGTTGAAGGGTTCATTAAA
The DNA here is from genome assembly GCA_037957365.1 of Torreya grandis. Lineage (NCBI taxonomy): Eukaryota > Viridiplantae > Streptophyta > Pinopsida > Cupressales > Taxaceae > Torreya > Torreya grandis. The sequence goes on from JARHVA010003566.1 coordinate 732,386, forward strand.
TTACCTGAAGGGACCGTTTCAAGTTTTCTACAGGGCAGGTGGACTTTACAAATAATGTCAAAGGATCACTGGCAAGAAGTTTGAATGGGTTGTTCCCTTTGCGAATTTATTTTCAAAGGCAAAATGGGGCACTTTTTAAAGAGGAGGACCATGTCAAAAAGCCTGAAGGGTAGTTTCAAAAGCCCGTAAGGCAATTTTTAAGGGTTCTATTTACGAGAATTCCTTTGAACTTTTTTTTCCAAACAAAATAAACAAAGAGAAGCCCAAAATAATTAAATGAAGAAAGGAGCAATTATGAAAGAATCTCTTTGGAATTTTTGTCTGAAGGAAATAGAAAGGAAATGGACCAATCAGAAAGGATGAAAAGACAATTCCTATAGATAATTTATCCATGGGAAAGTGATAAAAGACAAAGAGCCCAAAGATATAATTCCTTTGGACTTTTTGTTTGAAGGAAATAAATAAGGTATAAAGCTGTAGGAAATAAGCTTGAAGGAAAAGTCGAAGACAAAGAACCCAAATGAATGTCGAAGGAATACATAAAAAGCATGCAAAATGGCCTAAGCAAGATTAGACGCATCTAGGACAAGCAGGAACATGTAAAAATCCAATAAAGTATTGTTTTTTCCATCTATAAGAAGATCTATAGTCTAAGATTATAGTAAAGAGAACATCAAATAATAAATGAAATAATCAAATCATTCAAAGACATATAGCTACCTTTAGGCATGACTCTTTCAATTCTAAAACAAAGACTCAATTACATGAAAGGCTCGAGGAGTTTAACAGTGGAAGGCTATTTATAGTTGATTGGTCAAAGCTTCAGTTGACTATTTGTTAAAGCCATCCTTGTCTCCTAATCATCTCTTGCATGTAATGATCCAACTCAACTTCAAGTTCAATCTTTCAATATTTCCAGCAGTTCAAGTGGAGTTCTCAATTCAATTTTGGTGTAACAGCATGCAAGACCCATGCACGTTGATCAATCTTGAATAATTTAATATTTATTCTAAATAAGGATTATGAAATGGGCTCTCCATCACTTTCAATGCCAAAGATATTTTCATGCAAGGTATAAGACAAAAATATATTTTATTTGAAGGTTATGATAGCACAAGTTGGATTGAGTTGACCTCCTCTTCTATTTTCAGTGCCAACCTCTTGATTGTTGTATCTTTTTCTATATAAGTTGGTTTTTTAGCCTTGACTTATATCCTCTCTTTGGCAAGACCATATTCTACCAAAATTTGTGTTGTGTAAACTTTTTAGATTAATAGAAGGACAATTTTCAGACTCCAAAGTGTTGATATAGTGTATTTATGTCATTGATTTGTGTATGCGATAAAAAATTTGTCTTTATCAAGTCTTGATTCTTACCCAGTTACTAGTTGATCAAATCATGCAAGTCATGTTCTATGTTTAACATCTCTTAGCTGAAATTATAGTGGATATAAGTGGCTGGTTAGTGCCTTGAATCGGGCCTATTCCTTAATTTCCCTCAAGCTTTGATCACCAAATAGAACCTTTTCTTGAAATACTGATGCATAGGGGTCATTTGAAGTTTAAAAAATTAGTCTTTTTACTCTCTGATTAGTGTTTTAAGAGCCCAAATTGAGTGGATCAATCAAAATTCAAGTGTATCACCATCACTAGATAGGATTTCCCTTCAAAATTATTTCTTCCCTTTTCGCTAGTAGTTTGTAGCGTAGAGTAGAGATCCAAATTGATACACCAAAGGGAGATATCCCTTAGAATCTAGAGATTCAATCCACTGATTAGGTTACCCACAGCCTAGGATTGTTTCCATGTTTCAATAGATTATGAAGGCTTGAAACTACCTTCACAAGGGAACAAGTCTAATTCGCAACACAAGGTAAGAAGAATCTTATTAGTTTGTTTACATCTGTTTCATACAAAGATCAAGTTCAAAATCATTTTTGGAAGGTATCAATAGTGTTACAGGATCAAGAAGTCTATAAAGCCTTGAAGATAGACCTAAAAGACCTAGAGAAAGAGAGGTTAAGGTCTCTACTTGTATCACAAATGTAGTGCATGATAATAAACCATCAAATACAATCATTGAGGTGAGTTTAAATCAAAATGACATGTTTAGATCTAATGCAAAGGATTGAGATTTTAAACTTTAAATACAACCAAGCAAAGATGAGCATGGAGGTTTATAAAATGGTGAATAAATAGTTGTCTCAAGTGATAGAGAAGTGTGAAATGGCCAAGTTGAGTGCAGTGGAGAGGGAGAATTACAAAAGAGCTATAACCATCAATATATTCCAAGGCCTTAGGAGACATGAGAATTACAATTTTTTACTACTTCAAAGGGTCAAAGAAGAGTCTCCAAATAATAATGCAAAGCATTTCCAAACAAGAATGCGAAGCATTTCCAAACAAGAATGCAAAGCATCTCCAAAGAGAGAACATCCCAAAGGAGGAGGTAGAACATAATAACTTCATCAAACATGCGCAAGGAAATTGTATAAGGGTATCCAAGTAAGGTATGCAAGAGATGAGTATTCGATTATTTGTTTCAATCAAGTACTTATAATATAAATGTGGTATGTCTATAAATTTAATGAATTTACAAAATGTGAAGATCAAGTCCCAAATGATATTAAGCTAGTGTAGCAAGGGTATCTACATTAGAAAATTGGTAATGGTGTAGCCCAATCATGAGAGGCACTGCACAGTAATATATGACTCTATCTATAAAAATATTTTACTCTTTTCTTCCATATAGTTTTAATTGCAAGACATATTGAAAGATTGTAAGTTAGTATTGATAAATTACATGAAGGAAATATTAAAGATGATCATATCTAAATATGGCCATACAACCATCAAATTTAGTTTTGCAATAATAATTTGAGCCAAATTGTACGGGAAAGATTATCACCAAAAAATGTGAACACACATATATAAGCCATAAAGGCATAGTAAATAAGAACATAATAGACTATCAGATGAATGCCACATAGGTATACAATGCTAATAATGCATACATTTCCATATAGGAGTACAAAAAATTGCATCATCTAATGACATAATAAAATGTTGAGTGAATGTCTTATAAGAATATAATGTCAAAAACACATACATTGTAATATAGGAATATAAATAAGTACATCATCTAAGACATCTTACTCATCAAATCAAATAGTCTCCCTCTCTTTGCCTTCCTCGAAGAAGACTCTCCTTGGGATGCCCTACTCGTATATGGAGATCCCTCAAATGCCTTGGATTCCTCCAAGGTCCAACTATGGATCCTTCTACTCTCATAGCTCGCATGTAGCTAAACCTATTTCAATACAAATATTATTATAAAATTTACATACTATACATGCAACCAAGTTTAGAAATTATTTTTAAACTAGAATACAAAAATAATTTAAACATGCACTTACTGCAATCTCTTGGTCATGCTCAATCTATGTCTGATGCTCAACAAGGTCAGTGACAAGTTGAGGTGCATGAACATGCATGTGAAATGTGAAAGAAACACAAGAACGTGCCCTACAATTCATTTGAATGCCAAGATTATCATATGTCATACGAAAACCCTACATATACAATACATTCATATAAGTTATATTTTCCCAAGTATGTAGTAAAATTATTAAAATAAATCTATTTCTAAAGTTCAAATTTACAAGTTAACATGTACCTCAGTGATTGCTTGTGCAGATGACATTGTAACAACAATACCTATATCTATCTCTACTCGTAGAGATAGAGGAGTGTCTACTGTCATCATTATCTAAACAAACAACTTTATCTAGTTTTCTAGAGGACATACATATATATATATATATACATATATATATATATATAACTCAAAATTTTATATATGTAAATGGTGGCCTAGTAACATCAACAGCTATAGTAGTGGATGGCCCACAAGTTGGATCTGCAAATGAAAATGTAGGCACCATCTCCTCCTACAACACAAAAAGTGCATATATATTTTTTAATTTTTGTGTAAATTAATTTTTAGCTTTTAAATACAAATATAACTTAAATTTAGCATGACATTTACATAAAAGATACCTACATGTGTGTAGTGACTGATGTGTGAACACCAAATGTACATTCCAAAAAATTATTGTTCATGACTATATCATCTAAGCCCTCAGAAGCACCACCATCATTATCCAAAGGTCCAATGTATATAGCACCATAACATCTGCAATGGTGAGCTCAAGTACTTAAATTGGGTAGAGTACCTCAAGCACTGGTCTTAGAAATCCTACTTGTATGTTGAACCAATGTATCCATAAGTGCATTAAGTGCATGAAAATGTCAATCTCTATGGCCTCCTTCACTGTAGAGGGGATATTGGGATAAAGTGGCTTTTGGGTAGGGATCCTTGCAGGTCAATTAGGTGCATAATGTTCACATGATTGATCCTATATAGAGTCTTTCCCTCAACCCCAAAACTCACCATAGTCAAAATAGTTTGGAATCTCATTGAAGACAAACTCATAGTAGAGTTTCCTCAAAAAATACAATGGTACCTTGTGGTTGTTATACAGTGGGTAATTAAACACCATCCACCATCGGTCTCAAAAATTATTTTAGATCAAATTGTGTTGGCATCGATGGATTGGGAAATGTTTAGTGGTTATTGGAAAAGGTATTGGTTCTTGAGTCGATGAATAAGGAAAAAAAATTATTTTTTGATATGTCTTTATCCTTCACCTCATGTGTTCATAATGTGTTATCATAGTAAGCCCTACATCTATCCCTATATGATGCCCATCTATCAATTTGACTTGTTATCAAATCAACTTGACCTAATGCTGACTCTAGGGTATTGGCCAAATAGGTGTGGTAGGTGTTGGTCAATGTGGGGTCCCTCAAATTATTTGTTTAATTTCTATTTTATTTTCCACTGTGTGCAACTAGATCTTCTTGACTGTCCGGAGGATGTTGTGGAACTATAGGAGGGTTAGGTGGAGGGTTAGTAGGCTTAGGTAGAGGGTTAGGAGGGTTAGGAGGTTGGTTTTTCTGTTGGTTTCTTGCAATGGAAAGGGTTGTTAAAAAAATAGGATTTAGCAAAATTAAACAATGCAAAAAAAAACTTGTCAAAATATATTATTAATATGTTTGGTTTTTCATTACTCACCTCCCCTTCATGGTGACATTATTGATTTGGAGAGGTATCAGGCAATTAAGGTACATTTTTCTTCTCCTCCAAGTAAAACATGATCATGGTTTGGCCAAGAGAAGCGTCGAGCAAATAGGAAAATGAAAATTAAGTGTTTGCCACAGATGGGCCTTTTTGTGTTAACAATAATGTGTATATGTTATTAATACATAAAATGTATGAGTTTTAACACTACGTATAGTGCCAATAATGTGTATGAATTAATTACACTAGGCCTAGTGCCAAAAACATGTATGTGTTATGTATTGATAACATGTACGTGTTATTCTTAAAACACAAAAAAAGCTCATCCACAAAAAAATAATTCATTTTCATTTTCCTGTTTGATCAATGTTTCTCTTGGCCAAACCATGATCACATTTTACTTGGAGGAGAATAAAAATGTACCTAGATCATCTGATACCTCTCCAAATCATTAATGCTACCATAGAGGAGAGGTGAGTAATAAAAAACCAAACTATAAGTTATTGGCACTAGGCTTAGTGATAAAAATAGATACATGTTATATGATCATAATGCATATGCGTTATGGATTCATAACTCAGATTTTCTGAGCCTAAATTTAAATAATGCATACACGTTATGGCTTGTGTTATTATCATTAGGCCTAGTTCCAAAAATGAATACATGTTATGTGGTCATAAAGTGCATGTATTATGGCCTCATAATGTTATGCATTATGGCTCAGATTTTCCAATCCTGAATTCAAATAATACGTACGCATTATGTTCATAATGAATACATGTTGGGGGAATCTCCACATATTATCCCCCAACTCTGTGTATATACACATTTAAAAAATAATATTTTTCTTTGGATGGCACCACAGTCTTCAAGACAGGTCTAGTGTCGTGTAGACAGGCCCATGGATGCATCTAGCACAAAACAACTTCAATGGAACTTGGACAAGAACAACCCAAATAGGACACCACATAAACTTAAAATCACATTTAAAATACATAAAAACACATTTTTTCAAAAATTTACATAAGTCAAAATAGTTTTTGGACTTACCAAGGGCAGTACATCTTCTTATTACAAACTAGTCACAACCTACTCGAACCAAGTAAATCATGTTAATCACCTATGGCATGGTGTCTCTCTTAGAGCTCAAAATTATTACTCTATCAATGTGCAAATGAAATACAATTTACTTTTCAACCAACCTATTTATATGAGTTGACTTTTTAAAAAAATTATAAACATTTCTAATAAAATTCTAACTTGTGCACATGATATATCAAACAAAACATATTGAAATCACTAATGTGAGTTGATTTGAAACATATGCAATGTGCCCTTCCACATGGTACTATTTTTATCTTTTCAATCAACCTTTTCAAAAAATGTTAAATTTAACACTTCTTGATTATAAGCATTATCACCTGCTTATTTTTTTACCCTTCGTTAACTTTCCAAAATACAAAAAACCACCGTAATATAATGATCAAAATGCTAAATCAAAAAAAAAAAATTAATCGATAATTAATAAAAATGTGTTGCAAAACACACCATTATTTCAATGTGATGCATTCAATCCTCTCATGTGTGCATCGAAATGGGGGCATCCATAGGGCCTATTATAAAATATATTTCTACACACTATATAGGATTTAAAATGGTTTAAAATAGTTGCATGATACATGTTATGACATATTCAATAAAATACAAGGTAATATTAGGGACACGACACGTGACATACAAGTGTACTCACGTATTAAATCAAAACCAAAAGAAATAGATACAAATAATACATAATCAAATTATGTAAAAAGGTACATGGTTTTGAAAGGTTTAAAGTAATGCAAAAAGAAATTATATGGCATATATTATCATATTGATATATATTCAAGGGGCATATGGCATGCACTCACTTTTCAAAGACTCAAGGCACAAATGTATACATGCTTGAATGCATGTGCAAAACAGTTACAAGAGTAACTTTACAAGTTGCATATACATTAAAATTGAGAATATATATATGTATATAAATTTATATTATTGGCACATATTCAGAGGGGGCATGATAAAATTTCATGTTTGAGATTGTTCAAAGATGCAAAATGAAAAAAATCAAAGTTTCAAGTTTAAAAGTTTAAAAGCTAAAAAAAAAAAAAAAAAGTTTCAAAGAGAAAAATATTCAAACTCAAGGGAAAAATATCCATTTCAAATAAAATTCTATGAGCAATACGGTTGTGATAGGGGCATGAATATAATTCATTGTATTTTTATCATGCAAAATAGAATCTAGATCTATCTATAGTAGTGTGATTTGAATCTATGCGAGTGATGTATACTCGAGTCTAGTGACACTCGATAACCTTGGAATCACTTCTCGAAAACCTAGCATGGTTCCACATTTTTATAGATTAATACATAAAATATTTTTTCTAATTCAGTTAGAATAATGCATCTTTCTAACTCATGGGCTTGGTTGGTTATATCTAAAAGTTGAGACTTGATTATTCTCAACTCTTCAAACAATTCGGCATAAGCAATTACATTCTTCAAGTGCTTTAACAAATGTGGCACATTTTCTCCAACTTATTATCAATTCAATATGGTCATGGGTAGAGTGACACCCAATGGCATATTTACCTTCCCTTTAGTATTCAAGGAATTGTTCTTCTCCCCGGCCAGGTAATGAACATGATTGAAAGCATCCTTTCTCCACCTGGCATAACACAACCATTCTCCACAAGTAGCATAATATAGCATGCATACAAGCGTACTCTATCATTTCTATTTAACTTTGTAATTTTAGATTCAAAGCTTTCAAATATCATATATGGGCATTAACTACTTCATATATTATTGTAGATTCTATCATAATGAAGTTGGCACAATCAACATCTCTAGCCAAAAAGACAAAGTGTATCATACACAATGAGGTTTTAGTTATTTCCTTTACTCTATCAATTTAATTACTAAAATAAAGGGTGGGGGCGGGGGGGAAGGCAGGGGTCGATGCAGATAGCCAAATTTGGTAAAATCCTATCCTCTACATCATTAATTGTAATTTTGTATGCATAGACTATTGACAATTAACAAGGCATCTATTACCACATTTTCCTAGAGTCTTTCTCTATTTTGATTTTTGATTTTATATATTAGCTAATTATCTTTCCACTTTCTCATCGAGATTTCCAATTTTTAGTCATCTGTCCTTCTCAAAAAGCCTGTGGTAACTGGATACGACCAACATGCAACCCTATCCATTTAGAGCGGACTTGTCCAAGCATAACTTTTGGAACTTCTTTCAAGTCACATTTCATTGTATTCTTATTTTTACCATTGGGTCTTATCTTAAGTCAACTTTTGTATGCCAATAGGTCCCAAATTTGAAATTGAAACATTTATAAATACAAGGCCTCTCTAAGGCATTAAGGACGATTCTACTCTCTCAAAAATTATTCAAATATTTTTGTGTTCTATTTATAAGTCTGATAGATTTATATTCAAGGTTGAATCTTCATTTTCATACTTGTGCTAAGGGCCAAATAGGAGAATGAGCATCTAGACTTGCATTCACCATTTCACATACAAACATAAGGGGAGAACTACCTTTGAGTTTGAGCCCTTTTCAGAGTATTGGAAATGAAGTGCAGTGCTTGGTCTTTCAACATGAATTGACCACGGTCAGTCTAACTTTATCTCTTTCCCTTGATTCCACCCCCATTTTATTTCAATTTGATTTATGTGTAGTAAACTAGGGTTTAATCATTGTAGGTACTTCATGCGATATTATAGCTTTGAAGACACATCTATGGCATTAATTAATACATACACAAGTAACGAAATAATCATTTTTATGTCACAGTGAACTAGGACAAGTTCAAAATGAACAAATTCAAGTGCATTGCATCATTATCCACCTATATTGGATCTATCTAAATATATTTTATGTTTGTGCCTCCGATCTATCATTTATGGATTTATATTTGTTTATGTCTATAGTTTGTCACAGTTATTTAGGACAGGTCCATAGTCAATAAACTCTGGTGTATTATGCCTCTATCCATTTATAACGGACCTATCCAGAATATGTTTCTGATTTTTCCCTGATATTGAACGCACATCATCACCTCTTATTTTGATTTTTATAATCAAATAATCATAACATTCAACATGTATATATGTGTGAATTACATATATCTCTCCTTAATACTTTTTTAAAATAAATTTTCATATTTAATTATTACAATTAGAATAATTAAATATTATATATCTTTAACATTATGATATTTCTAATTTTACAACTATATAATCACATAAACATTTATTTATTTTATCGAAAAATAAAGTAAAATACCAACATCTATTTATGAGGTAATACATCAACCACAACATGTCATATAACATTTTTGTGCTAGTTTATATGATTATCATTCACCAAATTATGGATGATAGTAATGAGGTTTTTTTTCGGATTCAAAAAAAATTATTATTACAGATGATAGTATAAAGAGTGAGACAATGAAAATCCATAGCCGTGTTAAAAACCAAGAAGCTTAGATGATAGATAATTTAAAACATTATCCATGAAAGTCTTCTCTGGAATTCTAAAATTGACCAAAATGTTCTCTTTGATGTTGTTGTCAACCACTTCTAAGGTTATTTGTTTGACTAGGATTACTTCTCCCCATGTTGTGAATTAGTATTTGGCTATGAGAATTTGAGTGTGTCCAACACTAGAATGAGGATTCAACATTCCAATAAAATAAATTTCATGTTACTAGAAATGTTTTTCAATTACTACTGGCCTAAATGGTAAGGCATCAAGTTTAGGCCTCCCAACATATTATTTTTGGAAGATTCACGTTTAGAGATCCACTCATTAGAGTCTATAAAGACAATTGTCTAACAGTAATGAACTTGAATAATTTTAAAAGAAATCACCAATGATGAGAAATGGCCACCACATGCTAACTTACTTTGAAAGAACTCGAGTAATCTCTTCTATTCACGATCCACACACCTTGGAAAGTGCCATCTAATCCTTTCTTAAAATGAGTATTATTCCAGATAGTAAAGTTGGTAGGAAATAATAAATTTTAGAATATCACTTGTCTATGTATCCAATAAACAAGACCTTAGATAATTATTCACTAGTATTTTTACCAGCTTCTTCCTCCTTAGTATCAACTTTTACTATTAGTTGGAATAATATACTTTTTCCTTTGATAAGATTAGTGGGTTTGATTTCTAAATCTTATTATTGAAATAAGTCATTTTTTTTATTTAATTTTTTATTTATTTAATATAGATTTGACAGTTGTATTATGTGTATTTGAGTTGGTTTAATAGTGAAGAACATGTGTTTTTGGAAGGAAAGTCAGAGGTTCAAATTCTGCAGGGGAAAAAGATTGTATGCCTCATATTCATAGTACAGTAAGGTGCCTCCCCATGAAAGAAGTATGAAGTAGTCTCATATGTTGTAAGTTTCCTTACAGACCATAACCAAGACGCTACTTAATATCGTGAACCTTAAAAACTATATTATTATTATTAAGAACATTTTTTGTTGCATAGAAATTCAAAATATAAAATTTAAATTATTTTTTATCGTTTATCATTGTATGTGTGTGTTTTTCAATATTAAAATAATTTAGTTCATGATATTTCAATTCACAACTCATGAAAGAAATAAGAGATTCAATACCCTCTTCATTTTTTTTTCCAAAATAACTAAAAGAATATGAACAAAAAAATAACTATAAATAATTTTAAAAAAATTGAAATCCAATAAAACTATCAAATCTTTCAAAATAACTTATTTAATTTCAACTAAAAATTTAGTTCCATCTAAATTCCACTTGAAAAGAGTTTTACTTAACATTAAGGAATATGTATAATTAATTTTTAAAAATAATAGATAAACATATGAAATAAATTCACCTTTCTTTGAAAGAATGAACACCATATCTATGCAATAAATTATTAAATTGATCTTACTCTTTCAAGATCTTCATTCCTTATTTGGACACTACATGCCTTAATATTTTTCCTTTTGTAACTAAATATATGGATTATTTTGGTTTGAAGAAATGTCATGAGCCCACCATATTCATCAAAATAATCCACTCTTCTCTTGGAGATTACTATGAGGTAATTAATATATAATATAAAAATCTCATTTTATATCTTTATAAAAGAAATATCTATTTTTTATTAGAATATGGTTTTTATTTTGATTTTTTTTTAAATTGGTATTTTTTAAAGGTAAAAGTATCTTATAAAATGGTGAAAGTAGTTTTATATTAATTTTTATGAAAAACTTCTATTTAATTATATTTGTAAAATCTATTAAACGTGAAAATCATCTCTAATCCTATTATTAATTGAAAAAATCGATTCATGATTAAAAAAATATAATTTTATTTTAGAGAAAACTTATTTAGATTTCAAAAATCAATATATATCCAAATTTTTCTAAATTGGAAAATATAATATTACCACTAAGCATTTTCAAAAACTCAAAATACATGGCACCCACAAATTATGTATTTTAATGCCTTTGCTTTTTCTTGAAAGGTTTAGATTTCAATTTTGAAAGAATTTTATGGAACATTTATTTTGACCTAAAACCTTATAAATCTACATCAGACCAAACAAATATATCTTTATATTTTTTGAAAAGAAGTTCATATATTTTACATTCTTCAAAAAAACAACACTTGTCAATATTAATAAACTTAGGTTGATCAAAGATTTCAATATTACTATTATGTTTATCAAAACATTCTCTATTGAGACCAAGCCTTTTAGAATTTTATTACATTTTAGTTGGATCATTTAATTATCCTCATTTCTTTGTTTAGCATTTTATTTGTTTTTAGAAACAAATTTTTTATACGCCCCAACGTTACCTTCAAAGCATATGTTTATGATACTGTTTTATTCTTCAAGAAAGTTGATAATTTGTGAACCATCATTGAATACTTTTTATTTTTTAAGAATATTTTGACACACTGAAAAAAATAGACCAACATAATAATATATTTATCTTTATTTATTTTAGAAGAATTAACAAGATAATTGACACTTCAAAGACATTTATTTTATTATTTTTCTCCAACAACATTACATATATTAAAACGATTTTAAAAAATTAATAAATTCATATATCCTATTGTAATAATATTTCTAGTAACCATTTTTTACTTGAAACTAGTATTTGAATTGTTTGAATATTATTTATGCATCACCTTGAACTCTCATAGTCTTAATGCAAACAGTTTTAGCTACTACTAATCCTATAAATAAATATTCGTATTTGACAATGTTGATAGTATATTCAAATTGTAACTCGTAAATAAAAGAATGTAATTCACTTTGAGAAGAAATCATTACCACCATGGCTTAAGAACCTAGAGAAGAACAACTCCCACCAAATTCTAACCAATCATCATTAGGATATCCTTCAATCTATTAAATACAATATTCATTTCTTTTTCGCTCATCATCATATATGTTCCTGACTTGTCCCTTCATATAAGATTTCTGCCGTAAGATCATCTAACTTCTGAGCTATGTATTTAAGTTTGATTCAAGCTCCAATTTGAACAACTTTACATTCACAGGGATCATGGAGTATGATAAATCTAATAAGATCTCTCCTCCCAAAACTTCAGAGAATCTTGAATTTAAAACAATACCATAGCTTGATGTAATGTCTACCACTAAACTCGAGCGTCTTTAATTTTGGAAACTCGTTTAGATTTCAAGGAATAATATCTTTTCACGACAACCCAAAAGCAGTAGCCAACTTTGGTCAGAGGCTCCAGAATCAATAATATAGTTATGTATGTGATAGCCTACAGCGAAAAAAGAGAGATAAAATCAATCACTATTTTCATCAAACATGGGGGGAGATGGCTGAAATTTGTAGGGTATATGAATATTAATTTGGTAATAACTTTAGGTAGGAGAATATCACGTGTAATGTGTTGAATGATTTTATCCAATTGTTCAACATTAGACTTCAGGTGGACCATTGTGAAAATCTAAGCTTTTATTTTCATGTGATCAATAATGTCAAAAAGTGACATTGGGTCTCCTCCGTTATAGGATTCGAGAGTGGCCTGCTTGTCTGTAGGAAATATTGGACCTTGGGAGGATTTGATTTTAGAGGTATAGTATGCACGGGAGGGGGATTAGAAGTAGGCTTGTTTTTATTTTTTAAATAAAGATTAAAAAGTTTTAAGATTTTTTTAAATTTTAAATATGGTGTTGATTGGTTGCTTATGTCTACAACTATATTGTCATAATCATAGTTATCATATATGTATTTAAAAAAATTAATTGTAGAATCTACATCGTCATGATTATAATTATTATATATGTATTTAAAAAATTTAATTGTAGAGTCATTATCAGGGTTAATAATTTCAATTTCTAGCTCAGAGGCCCTGAATACCTTTTGTTTTCCATTGCTATTATTATTTTGGCACCATCCTTTCCACCATGTTCGTTAATCTAATGAAAGTTTTAGTATATGGAATTAGGAGGGCTTTCAAAGGCAAGCTTTTAAGGAGTTAAGATATGTCTATATTGAAAGACAAAAAAATATGATTGAGAAACCCTGGTATTTAAGATCATTGGTAAATTAAGGAAACCATATTTTCAATTAGATTATAACATTTCTTACCTTTTAAAGCATATGATTGGTTAGCTTTTATGCATGGTTTCATATTGTTTCTCTCTCAAATTTTATGGTCGTGATCAAATCATCTTCTATTTCTAAGGTTTATATTTATGCATCATTCAAATTATTGACACAATGCCATTTGAGAAGAAAATTCACTTGAGGGGATTGAGACGTGATAAAGAAACACAATTTACTGGTACTTTTATGTCGTGAAGCTGCATAAATTTTATTAGCCAAAATATTAAAATGTGCCACGAAATTTCTCATGAGCTCTTGTTTATTTATTGATTTTTGATAACTAAACAAAAAGAGCATGGTCATTTTCAGCCAGTTAATTATTATTACCTAAACTCTTATGCTAATTAGTTATGCACCCAATTTTGAGTTGATAAACCCATTCAACAATATTTCACATAAAATTTCAACAAATAAAAAAATTGAAACATCTTCATATTGAACTCCTAGGATATTTTACATGTAGCATTGAAAACATGTGTATGCTCCTATGGGTGTTGTTTTCCATCTCCATTGAATCTTTGGAAGTGCCTTCTTGAGCCTCTTGAAATTTCACTAAGTGGATCTCCTATAGCTAATGCACTAAAGCTTGCACCCCATAAAATACGAGGGAACCCTTGGGAAAAGAGTTCCAGAGAGAACTAAAGCTCTTCTTATGATGGTTCCTTCTTCACTTTCATCTTTCTTGGGATTAGAGGTAATACTTTTTGACTTCTAGATTCTTTTTATTTTTTGAGGGTTGATCTTGAATCTGAAATACTAATAAAAATCAATGAATGAGTCAACTTCTATTGACATGTGAGGACATTGTGAATCTTCTTTATCTTAGTGTAAAAAATTTCAAAGTTGAATAAATAGCATTCTCTAAGTAGGCCTACAAATTTATTTTCTAATTATTTGATCAACTAAATAAGTTTGCTTTTCTTCTTCATCCAGTATAACGATGTCATCTTGGTATCGTGCAATGCTCCTCTAGTTTATTTGGTTTTTTTTTTTTTGGAAAACATCTTTAGAGAGATGCCACATTTGGGTAAGACCCAAGGACGCAAGGGTATCTCTTCCACCAAAAAAGCCTAGGGTTCACATCTAGCCTATCCCCTTCGGATTGTTCAAAGAGCACACCTAACCAAAAGATAAGCAGTCATTGGGCCATGCATTTAGTGGTCGTAAAAACCAACAAGACTAAAACCTTTTGGCTCATGTAAAACTAAGGTCAAAATGTTAAGGTGTGGAGCCTAAAAGCTTCACCAAGGAGCGCATTTTAACAGTTGCAGGTTTACACAGTCACCGGCGTCGGTCAGGAGCGACCGATGTCGGTCAGGAGCAGTTGAAGAGACGCCGGCGTCAGCAGAGATCGGCCAACGTCGGTCACAGGCAAGCAGGCAGGAACCAGCATCGATTACCTGAGCGTCCAGAGAGCTATTTTCGAGGACAGAACCGAGTGTTTGTATGATGAGATTAAGTTGTAGTCTTAAGTCCGCGTCTCTATTATTAGTAAGGCTGTTTTTAGAGCCCTTGTTCAAGAGGCTTAACTGTTGGTTGTAAGTGCATGCTCAAGTTTCGTAATCCTATATGTAGGAAAGATCTTCTTAGCTTATTGTAGTTCATTGTATGTGAATGTTGAAGAACAGTATAGAATTGTATTGGTGAATTATTCCAGGTTGTTGGAGTTGATTGTACTTGAGAGAGAGAGCTCTTGAGGGAAAGAGATCTAGAGAGAGATCTGTACATCTGAGAGAGGTGTGGAAGAAAAAAGTTTCTTCAATTGTATTCCTTCTATAAAGAGTTTAATACAAGTTTTCAGGGTGGTTTCTTGTATCTCTTGTTCTTTGCTATTTATCATTCTAGTTACTTATCTATCTGACTTAATTCTGCGGTTTATTGCTTTCATAAGTGTAATCAAATTGTTGGTTGATCCCCAACAAGTGGTATCAGAGCCTTGGTTGTAGGTTTAGAGCTTGATATCCAATAATTGGTATCAGAGCTCAGGTTCACTAACAGGTGGTTCAGATCTGTGTAGTGTGTATTGATTACAGGTTGCTCACAGGGGTTTCTGCAGGGATTTTTGTTTGAGTGGGAGAAGCAATGGCAGAAGAAAGTAAACTGAGAATGGAGAAGTTCAATGGCAAAAATTATCAACATTGGAGAATGCATATAGAGAACTATCTGTATCAGAAAGATCTATACTTACCGTTAGGTGGGATTGCAAAGAAGCCCACAGACATGGATGATGAAGAATGGGAAGTTCTTGATAGAAAGGCTCTGGGGTCTATAAGACTGAGTCTGGCATCTACTGTGATATCTAATTTATCAAAAACAAAGACAACGGTAGAGTTGATGACTACTTTAGCAAATTTGTATGAAAAACCCTCTGCTTCTAATAAGGTATATCTTATGAAGCAGTTATTTAATTTGCGTATGCAAGAAGGTGGATCTGTATCTAATCACCTGAATGATTTACATGGAATTGTAAATCAATTAAGTTCGGTCAATATTGTGTTTGATGATGAAATTAAAGCCCTTTTAATATTATGTTCTTTGCCTGAAAGCTGGCATAGCTTAGTAATGGCAGTTAGTAATACTGCATCTGCTTCGAATATTTTAAAAGTAGAGGATGTTGTTAGTGTTATCTTGAATGAGGAAATTCGCAAGAGAAGCACAGAGAAAACGTCAGGGAACACTTTAAGTTTTGAGAGCAGGGAAAGGCAAAAAGAGAAGAGCAAGAGGAGATCAAGATCTAAGTCAAAGGTGAGAGGTAGATCCAAATCCAGAAATTGCAGGAAGCCACAATGCTGGAATTGTGGAAAGATGGGGCACATAAGCAGAGATTGCTGGTCAAAGCCTAAGGAGGACAATCAGTACGAAGGAAAGGAAGAAGTAAAGGTTGCAGGTATTGCACAAGATGCTTTAATAATCTCTTTGTATAATAATATAGAATCTTGGGTGTTAGATTTTGGTGCATCTTTTCATGCTACCCCTAATAGAGAATATTTTAGTGACTATATCCATGGAGATTTTGGAATAGTGTATCTAGGGGATGATGAGCCTTGTGAAATTATTGGCAAGGTAAAGTGCAGCTGAAAATGCAGAATGGCAACACATGGGTGTTGAGAGATGTTATGCATGTTCCTAGCTTGAAGAGGAATTTGATTTCTGTAGGAAAGTTAGGGGATGAGAGTTGTACAGTAAATCTCACAGCTAAATCTTGGAAGGTGACCAAGGGTGCACTTGTTATGGCCAGAGGTAAGAGAGTAGGTACTCTCTATTTATGTAATTGTGTTACTAACAATTCTCCTTCTGTATTATCTACTTCAGATGTGGATGCTAAATTGTGGCACTCAAGGCTTGGCCACATGAGTGAGAAGGGGATGTCAATTCTTAAGTCTAGAGGTAAGCTTTCAGATTTGAAAAGCATAGATCTGGAATTTTGTGAGCATTGTGTGTTTGAAAAATAGAAGAGGGTGAGTTTTCTTAAGATTGGGTCAACAAAGAAGAAGCATAAGTTGCAGCTTGTTCACACAGACGTGTGGGGACCGGGTCAAGTTGCTTCTATTGAAGGATCACAATACTATGTTTCGTTCATAGATGATGCTACAAGAAAGGTATGGATCTATTATATTAAGAAGAAATATGATGTATTTGAGACTTTAAGATTTGGAAAGCTATGGTTGAGAATGAAACAGGCAGAAGATTGAAGTGCCTGAGATCTGACAATGGTGAGTTTTGCAGCTATAAGTTTAGAGATTATTGTTATATGCATGGAATCTGCAGGCAAAGGACGGTTTCAAGGACACCTCAGTAGAATGGAATTGCTGAAAAGATGAACAGAACAATAATGGAGCGTGCAAGGTGTATGAAATTGCATGCTAGTTTGCCCTTAGAGTTTTGGGCAGAAGCTGTTGACACTGCAGTGTACCTGATTAATAGAGGACCCTCTACAGCTCTGGATGGTGGAATTCCAGAAGAGACATGGACAAGTAAAAAGGTAGATCTCTCTTTTCTCAAAGTTTTTGGTTGTGAAGCCTTTGTGCACGTAGATAAGGAAAATAGAAAGAAGCTGGATGCTAAGTCTATGAGGTGCACATTTATTGGCTATGGCTCAGACGATTTTGGTTTCAGATTTTGGAATCTAGGAACTAACAAGATAATTAAGAGCCGTGATGTTGTTTTCAATGAAAAACTGATGTATAGTGATCAGTTGAGGAAGCTGAATCAATCTGGGCAGAGCAATGGAGAATTGGACGAGGTGACGGTCCAAAATGAGCTCGCGGGAAAAATAAATAATCACTTGCAGGAAAACACAGAGACTGACATCGGCAAGGTAGGAACCGACGTCGACAGAACAGAAACTGATGTCGGCAATACAGGGACCGATGTCGGTAGGGCAGGCACCGATGTCGATCAGGAAGAATCGACGTCGACCAGTAACAGGCCTGGAAGTGACCGAGGTCGGTCACTGTCAGAGAATTTGGGCGGACAGCGTGTTGTGAACAAGTCTCAGATGCCCGTCAGGAGGTCAGAAAGGGTAAGTAAGCCTCCAATTAGATATTCCCCTTCATTATTCTATTTATTGCTAACTGATGGTGGAGAACCAGAGAGTTTTTAAGAAGCATTACAGGTGGAGTCCAAGAGTCAATGGGAGCGTGGCATGGTTGAGGAGATGGAGTCCTTGAAAGAGAACCAAACATGAAATTTGGTTGAGTTGCCAGCTGGTAAGAGGACACTGAAGAACAAATGGACCTACTGGTTGAAGGAAGGTGAGAATGGACAGATGAGATATAAGGCCAGGTTGGTAGTGAAAGGATTTGTATAAAAGCCAGGTATTGATTTTGGTGAGATTTTTTCTTCTGTTGTTAAAATGACTTCTATATGGATTGTACTGTCTTTAGTTGCTATTGAGGATTTGCATCTTGAGCAGCTTGATGTTAAGACAACATTTCTTCATGGAGATTTGGATGAGAAAATATATATGGAACAGCTGGAAGGATTTGAGGTCAAAGGTAAGGAGAAGTTAGTGTACAGATTGAAGAAAAGCTTGTATGGCCTCAAACAAGCTCCTAGACAGTGGTATTTAAAATTTTACAGGTTTATGACTGAGCATGGCTACAGTAGGTGTCAATTTGACCATTGTGTGTATTTTAAGAGATTGGATAATGGTAGATATATTATTCTTTTGTTGTATGTAGATGATATGCTGGTTGCAGGATCACACATGCAGGATATCTCTGAGCTTAAGGTGAAATTAGCTCAAACGTTTGTCATGAAGGATTTGGGAGCAGCAAAAAAAATCCTTGGCATGAGCATTAAGAGAGACAAGAAAAATCACAGGTTGATTTTGTCTCAAGAGGATTATGTGGACAAGGTGTTGAAACGGTTCAACATGCAGGATGCTAAATTGGTAAGCACACCTTTGGCTGGACATTTTAAGTTGAGTAAAGAACAATGTTCTAATTCACATGATGAGGTAGAGTACATGAGTAGAGTTCCATATTCTTCCGCAGTAGGGAGTTTAATGTATGCAATGGTGTGTACTAGACCGGATATTGCCCAAGTAGTGGGAGTTGTAAGGAAGTATATGGCCAATCCAGAGAAGGAACATTGGAAAGTAGTTTAGTGGATCCTTAGATATCTGAGAGGAACCAGCAATAGGCATTTGTGCTATGGAGGTTCAGATACTTCTCTACATGGTTATGTAGATTCAGATATGGCAGGTGATTTGGATGGCAGGAGGAGCACCACAGGATATGTTTTCACTATTGGTGGAACGGCGGTTAGCTGGATATCAAAGTTGCAGAAGGTTGTTGCCTTGTCAACTACAGAAGTAGAGTATATTGCAATCACGGAGGCTAGCAAAGAGATGATATGGATGACACGATTTATGGAAGAGCTTGGAAAAGAGAAAGAGAGTTGCAGACTATACAGTGATAGTCAGAGTGCCATTCATTTGGCTAAGAATTCAGCTTTTCATTCAAGAACAAAGCATATACAGCTTAGGTACCACTTCATAAGACAGGTATTGGAGGATGGTGAGCTGAAGTTGAAGAAAATCCATACAGATAAGAATCCTACTGATATGTTAACCAAGCCTGTTATAAAGGAGAAGTTGAATCTTCATTCAACTTCTGTTGGTCTTCATGATTGAGTTGAAGATGGAAGAGCTAGAAGATGTTTCTGTACAGGTACTGGTGCAGCTGTTTATCTCCAAGTGGGAGATTGTTAAGGTATGGAGCCTAAAAGCTTCACTAAAGAGCGCATTTTAACAGTGACAGGTTTACACAGTCACCGATGTCGGTCAGAAGCGACCGACGTCGGTCAAGAGCAGTTGAAGAGACGCCGGCGTCGGCAGAGATCGGCTGATGTCGGTCACAGGCAAGCAGGCAAGAATCGACGTCGATTACCTGTGCGTCCAGAGAGCTATTTCTGAGGATAGAACCAAGTGTTTGCATGATCAGATTAAGTTGTAGTCTTAAGTCCGCGTCTCTATTATTAGTAAGACTATTTTTAGAGCCCTTGTTCAAGAGGCTTAACTGTTGGTTGTAAGTGCATGCTCGAGTTTCATAATTCTATATGTAGGAAAGATCTTCTTAGCTTATTGTAGTTCATTGTATGTGAATGTTGAAGAACAGTACAGAATTGTATAGGTGAATCATTCCAGGTTGTTGGAGTTGATTGTACTTGAGAGAGAGAGCTCTTGAGGGAAAGAGATCTGTACATCTGAGAGAGGTGTGGAAGAAAGAAGTTTCTTCAATTGTATTCCTTCTGTAAAAAATTTAATACAAGTTTTCAGGGTGTTTCTTGTATCTCTTGTTCTTTGCTATTTATCATTCTAGTTACTTATCTATCTAATTTAATTCCGTGGTTTATTGCTTTCATAAGTGTAATCAAATTGTTGGTTGATCCCCAACACAAAAAAGAACAAACATGATTCCAATCAAGACTAGAATTAGAAGCACACTCCATTACCACAAAGAGCCATGGAGAGGAAGTCGTTAACCAATTGAGGAAAGCCAAACCCAAAAGTAGCCTTCTGAGGAGGAAAGGAAAGCCTCAAAAAGACTTTAACAATCAATTTTGTCACTATCCAAAGCTAAAATGCATAATAGATCATTCCTTAACTTAGACAACCACCATAGAGGAGGAGGGCCAAAGCCTTTCACCTCAAATTGATCAAGAGCCCAATTGGCAAGAATATATGTAACTTTATTGAAACCCCTAGGAGTGTATGAATAAAAGAGCCTATCAAAAAAAAATTGAATCCATTGAATTTTGTTGAGAATTCTACAAATTCTCCAATTCGTGGAGATATTAGAGTTGAGATTTGAGAGCAACTTAATCCAAAACTTAGAATCAGCAACCAACTGAACTTTTTTCCATCCCACCTTCCAGGCATTCTTAAGACCTTCCATAATAGCTTGTCATTTAGCTGAGTTGTTGGTGGTAATCATAATTCTGGTAGAAAAAAGAAAGTAATAAAATTGTCTAACTCCCTACTAATACCTCAAATGCTTGCATAAACAAAATTTCCCCTTGATGCACCATCCGTACAAACTTTGTTGTTAAAAACTCTATTGATCCCTAGGATGAGAATCAAGAAATGATCCTTGGTTTTATAATCTACCTGGAGATGAGAGGGAGAAGGAACAATGTGATGAACCTGAATAATAAGCATCCAACGTTGAGAAAGAGCCTAAGGAAGTTTCATCAAGTACAAAACTGATTCTTTAATATTAACAAGAGAGCATTGCTAGACCCAAACACTATATGTGACCCTTTGCCTGAAGATTATTGCATTTTGATCCTTCCATATATTCCATAAAACAAAACAAACCCTAGCCCAAAGAATTTGATTAGAGAAGACATCAAACTAAAAAATGTGGCTCCAATCCTGAAGAGGTTGATCGGGGACAAAAAGCAGTCCATGAGATGCCCAAAAGATGTGTGAGGTGTTACCATTGCTCAATAATGAAAGAACAAGAAAAAAGAGATTAAAAAAATTTTCTTCATGGTATTTACAAAGCACAAATTTAAATGGATCATTAAATCCCTTTTTCATAAGCTGATCTCCCGTAAGTGCCTTGCCATGTAAGAGAAGCCAAATGAAAAATCTGACTTTAAGCCATAAATTGTGATACCATAGTTGCTTGAAGATATTTTTAATAGGTTGAGATAAAGATTGACAAAGAGAATAGTAGCCATTATCCATTGTATAGTTCCCATTTATATGGCCTCCCCAAACTAGCAAGTCCTCCTCATTAGTATTAGAACCAGTAAAGAAAATGAAATGATATTGATTAGCTTACCAGCATGTCAAATAATACAATGAAAAGCCTATTATATAGGCATAAAAGAGACACCCAAAAAATATGGAGGTGGGTGGAACCAAAAGCAACAGCTAGCGTAAAATAGCTATGCCTATGGAACCTACTTACCTAATTATTTAAAACCACTATAACAAAAATATACCTTAGAAAATAACCTAAGGTAATATTAATATGCTAATACCCTCCCTTAATGATGAAACCAAAAACAAGACCAAGTTTATCCTTGAATTTTATGAACTTGTCTGAACCAAGTGGTTTAGTCATTATATCAGTTGGTTGCTCTGCAGTGGACTGATTTCTTAATTCGTAACCAACTATCAAATGTAATGATGGTGAACCTCAATGTGTTCGGTCATGGAATGGAATATTGGATTCTTCACCATATTTAGAACACTCTAGTTGTCACAGAAAATTGGAGTAGGCTTTGATGACTCAAACTGAACATCCTCCAAGATTTTCTTTATCCACATTATTTCACAACCTACACTAACCATAGCTTTATACACTGCTTCTAGTGAAAATAATGCAACTGTAGTTTGTATTTTACTCTATCATGAGAAAAATTCTGAACTAAGAGTAAATACATAGCCTGTTGTAGATTTTCTTGAATCTACTGATCCTGCCCAATCAAAGTCAGAATACCTTGAAAGCTCAAAATCTACAAACTTCTTTTACAGTATGCCAAAGTCAAAAGTAATTTTGACATATCTTAATACCCATTTTGAAACTAACCAATGTACTTCATTTGGTTTAGACATGAAGTGAGATAGAAAACTCACTACAAAACAAATATCTGATCTAGTGGTAGTGAGGTAAATGAGACTACCCACTAGTTGCCGATACACTATTTCATTGACCGAAGGTGAAGTAGTGTCAATTGAAATTTTAGCTCCAACTTCTATAGGTGTGTAAGTTGGATTACAATCATCATTCTAAACCTTTCTAGCAATGATTTGGCATACTTATTCTGTGATATGAATACAACACAATTACCTTGTTAAAACTCAACACCTAAATAGTATTTCAGTAGTCCTAAGTCTATCATGTCAAATTTACGACAAATATCAACCTTCATTTGTTGAATGAGACTATCACTACTCCCAATGATGGCTATATCATCAACATATACAATGAGAATAAAGATATCATCAACAGACACCTTTATATAGAGATTTGGTTCAGAATTACACCTTTTGAAACCAAACTCCCTAAGATATGAATCTATAATCATATACCAGGCTCGAGGAGACTGCTTAAATACAAAGACTTGATCAACATTCAAATAATATGTTCTTTACCAAGAACCTAAAAACGCTATGGTTGAACCATGTAGACTTCCTCCTCTATATCTCCATTCAAGAAAGCACTCTTGACATCCATTTGATGCACCTGCCATCCAAACTGAGTAGCAATAGAAACAATCAAATGAAAAGTTGTCATCTTTGTAGTAGGAGCAAAAGTCTCTTCACAATCAACCCCTTCCTCTTGTGCATAACCTTTTGCAATAAGTCTGGGTTTGTATTTGTCCAAGGAACCATCTACTTTGTATTTTACCTTGTAAATCTATTTACAACCAATGGATTTCTTTCCTGGTGGTATTTCCATGAGCTCCCAAGTCTTATTTTTCATCAAGGAATCATATTCTAATTGCATGGTTGATTCCCACTCATGCTTCCCTTTGGCCTTTGAAAAAGAATTAGACTCAAATATATGTGAAACAGTAGTTTTTAAAGCAAAATTGTCATTCTCACCTTTATTACCAAACTATTTTCCTGATCTCAATCTTCTTCCTTCCACACCTTGTAGCAAGTCTCCCTCCTTTAGTGCTTCTATTATGGTAGAATACCACTTTGGTTTCTTTGGTTGTTCTGCTATAACCTCATAATGACCTGCAATAATTCCCTCACCTGGAATGTGATTCCACTGATGAACTAGAATCCTATTCAATTTTGACATCACAACTTATAATAGAATAATTAGAAGAAAATAATGACTCAAAATTTGAAATTGTACCAGTTGTTATGAAGTATGGCATCTGTTCATTTACTATGACATCTCTATTTACCACAACTTTATTAGTAGAAACATCAAGTAATCTATAGGCCTTTGACTAATCACTATACCCAACAAACATATGCTTTGATTTTTGCATCCAAGTTACTTCTCTTTTGACTAAGAATCACTGTAAAAGCTACACAACTAAAAATTCTAAAAGCACTTACATCTAGAACTCAACCTGACCAAGCCTCCTCTAGAATCATATTCTCCAATGATTTTGTAGGACTTATGTTGAGGATGTACACCATTGTATTCACTGCTTCTTCCCAATATCTATATCGGACATTTCTACTTTGGACCATACAATGAGCCATGTCCATCACCATCCTATTTTGCCTTTCTACAACTCTATTTTTCTATAGAGTGTAAGGGGTAGAGTATTGTCTGCGTATGCCTTTAGTGGCACAGAACTCCTTGAACTATTTTAAGATGAACTCACCCTCATTATCCATTCTAAGAGATTTCACTGACCGTCCCACCTAATTTTGAACCTTAGCTTTTCAAGTAAGGAAGTTAGAAAAACAATCAGATTTTTTCACTAGAAAGTATACCCATTTTTCCTAAAGAAATCATCGACCAGCAACAAAAAATAATGAGCTCCAAAAGGGGTAGGTGTCTATATTGGACCATTTAAATCCATGTGTACCAGATCTAATACTCCCTTAGATCTCAAAGCTTTACCAACATCAAATAAATGTCTAACTTGCTTCCCTAACTAACATCTAGTACATACATGATGAT
Source organism: Torreya grandis (assembly GCA_037957365.1). NCBI lineage: Eukaryota > Viridiplantae > Streptophyta > Pinopsida > Cupressales > Taxaceae > Torreya > Torreya grandis. The sequence continues at coordinate 757,350 of JARHVA010003566.1, forward strand.
TATCCTGGATAAAAGGAATCTCCTTAACCACCTCAGTCTTGCTCGATGTATTCAAATACTAAAAAATCAAATGCCCATACCTTTCATGCCATAGTGAACTTGTGTTATCAACCACTACAAATATACTTTACTTTGCCCTCTGTAGATCTGCAAGTTTATACAAGCCTTTCTCGCCAATCTCAACAGTAATAATCTTGTTATCTCTGGCAGTGACTAAACATTGTTGTTTTTAAAATTTTACAACAAAATAAAATTTTGAAGTGATCTCACTAATTGAAAGTAGATTTTTGTTCATATCAGACACATACCTAACATTCTTAAATATATATCGAACTGCATCATTAAAACTGATCTAAACATTACCATATCCCTTCACAAAATGAGTTATACCATCACCTAAAGATACAAATTCATTACTACTGTCATTTTTAACAAAATCCACATACTAATCCTTATGGCATGTATAATGGTGAGATGCCCCTGAATCAAAGTACCAAGCTCGATCCACCACAGAATTACCATTGGAATCTATGAAAGAAAAATTAGGAGATGTTTTATCACCTTCACCTTCAGCTATATTTTCATGATGAGCTTTCTTCTTGGGGTTAGCCATATCTTGTTGTCTTTTTCTGTAATCTTTTTTAAGATGACCAAGTTGCTTACAATAAAAAAATTTACGCTTAGATATTTTATTACAACCACTTATTTGTGAAGTTTCTATCGAAGAACTAGTAGTTTTACCAAACTGCTTACCCTTTCCCTTGATGAAGAACACACTCTCTATAGAAGTAGATGTAGACAACATTGTTTGCTCCTGTCATCTCTCCTTCTACAATAGCAATGTGGATAATTTTTCAAAGTCCAAAGTCTACATCTCAGCAATCATGTGTAAGGACTCCATAAATGACTCAAATGAAGGTAGAAGATTCCACATAACCAGAGCAATCAAATCTTACTCATCAACAAGCTTTTGCACAACCTTCAACTGATCGTTGATGTCCTTGATCTATAACAAAAATGCAGAAACAGAGCCACCTTCTTGTATCTTAGTAGAAAATAAAAAATTCTTCAAATACAATATCATATTGGCTTCAGAAGCCTGATATTTAGAAGTAAGATTAGTCCACAAAGTTGATGCACTAGTTGCATTTCTAACCTCTGAGATTAAATTATCTGCTAATGATAGTTTTAACAACATAAGAGCCTCATGATGATGTTTGTCATAGTCATCAGTACCTATGGCAAACCTTTACTCTATACTGAGCACTATTTTATCAAGATTTTGATATTCACATATCATCAAAACCTTATGACTACACAAACTAAAATTTTTGCTTGTCAATTTTTGTGAATCTAGCAACAAGAGATGTAAACTAGCCATTTTGACATAATTTTTTTAAAACATGCAAATACAAAAAAAATTATAATGACTTTACACAAAATTCCTCCTACCCACTGATTCAAATCACAAATTGGTTGATACTACCAGTTTTTAGCAAAAAAATCAACACCATTTGGGAAATTTAAAATTTTTCATCTTTAAAAACACCAAAAAATGGACAAAAACAATTAAAATGGGAGATCTACAACTCTGATTTTTTTTAAAAAATCTCCATCAACATCCATGTATAAAACTCAAAAAAAAGTAAAATTTTTAACCAATTTGACTTTATGGTTATCTTCCAACATAATTAAATGTGTTCCTCTAGGTAAAACCTTTGTTAAAAAATAAATTTTTAAAGTTTGAACAAATAAATTGATTTTTTTTAATTTAAAAAACAAATTCAACTAATTTGTGATTAGTGGATTAAAACTTTAGTATAAAAAATTCATAAGAATTTTTAACCAATCAAAATTGGCTTATGCAAATGGTCAACCTATAAATCTTCAATGATCGAATGCAGAGCCAATTCTCATCCGAATTCAATTCTGTAAAATGCTACTGTCTTCTCCCAGCCAATAGAAATTTATAGATCCTTCAAATGCCAAAAATAGTGCTCGAATAAAAATTTGGTCTCTTCCCCAAATCGTACAAAAATGACCAACCAAAAAACTTCAAATACAGTTTCTGGGTAAATACTCAGTGAAATTCAATTTTAACTGATTCAGCAGACGAATCTTAGGCTAGAGAATTTTATAGAAATAAGAATCATCAAAAATAGTGCTCAAATAAATTTTTGGGATTTTCCTCCAAATTGAATGGTTGGACACAGGAAGAAGAAAAAAAATCCTCCTCTCACGGCTCTCCACCTGACGCTTAACGCTCCTTCCTGACAAGATCATCCTCTCTTGCTTCACAGGCTTCCTCCCAAGCTTCCTAAATCGTAAGCTTTGATTACCATATTAGAATCAAAAAATAGAATGAAATGATATTGATCAGCATACCAACGTGCCAAATAATACAATCGAAAGCCTATTATATAGGCACAAAAGAGACACTTGAAAAATATGGAGGTGGGTGGAACCAAAAGCAATGGGTAGCGTAAAATAGCTATGCTCATGGAAACTACTTACCTAAGTGGTTAAAACCACTATAACAATAATATACCTTAGCAAATAGCCTAAAGTAATATTAATATGCTAATAATCAGAACAAGAAAGATCTTTATTTTTTAAAAATATGAAGTAGTTGGAATTTATAATTCGAGGAATTTAGAATTGGTCAATCTTCAAGAAAAATCCACTCCCTTTCAAATGCCCACTCTCTACTAGGCTTATTAGAATACTTATCAATTGTTACCCAACCTTTTTGATGCATTTGTTCCATAAGAGTATGAAAGTAGGAATATTGTTCACCAAGAGGGGGATGACCATCCTAAGAATCAGTCCCAAAATGGGCTTTTTTACTATTCTTGATTATCCAAAACAGCTTATTCTTAATCATAGACTCACTAATTTTTAGAACCACCAACATTAAAGAACCTTTCAAATGAAGGGAATAATGGACTATTTGATCAGGCAGTTTATTTTCTGCATGTTTGGCTCTCAAAGTTTATGCTCAAAGATATGAAGGAAACTAAAGAAGATTCTAGAAAATATTAGAAGCTAAAGCTTGACCATTTAGCTGAACTGATTGAAAACCCAAACCCCCTTGATGTTTGTGGAGACAAAGCATGGTCCATTTCACCGGAGACCATTTTTTTAATAAGTTGAGGCCCTCTCCATAAAAACATGTGACAGATTCTTTGAAGATAGCTTTGGGGACATGTAGAATGAAAGAGAATAAAATTGGAACAGCCTACCAAATATTTTTTATGTCAGGATCCCACTCCTTAAGAGTACACTTGATTACCTTTGTATAAGCAACTAAACACGGAATTAGACCAGAAGTAATATGTAACTAGAATTTAGAAATAGCACAGAATATGAGAGACAATATAATCTTGTATTAACACTCTTCCAGAAGAAAATACAATGAAGAAATCACACTCGTCCCACACCTCTTGGGCGTACTAGTAATTCTCCCTTAAGATTTCTCTCTCTCTCAATTACAAACAATCAACTCAAACACAGAGTTGTTTCACCCATTCAGTAACAATACTGTCAGTACACCAACCAGTAAGTGACAATCAACTCAACCATTGTTGTCTACTTCTAGTACCACCAAGTACACCACGTACTCCAAGTAGATCTCCCTGATCTTGCTCCTTGATGTGTTGTAGATCTCCTTTGACCTTACTACTCCGCAGATCTCCTTTGACCTTGCACACACACACATACTCCAAGTAGATCTCCCTGATCTTGCTACCTGTTGTGTTGCAAATCTCTTTTGACCTTGTTATCCCACAGATTTCCTTTGACCTTGCACACACACACCTGTAGATCAACTAACCTTACCATGTAGATATCACCTGATCTTGTACACCTGCAGATCAACCTGGTCTTGCACACCTGCAAACCTAGATCTTACATACCTTGGAAGAACCCTTGTCCTTGCCTTTGCAAGTCCTTATGATTCTACAAATTACAATATAGCCCCATGGGTCTCTTAAATAGATCCCATACAGACAATAATTAGACTTCCTAATTACAATAATTAGAAATGCAGACTCAAGACTAAAATTAGTCTTTTACATGCAAACTGACTGTCTGTCTAAAATTAGACCAGTTCTGGAAGCACGTGCAAATGCACGCACACACAGGTTGCCAACGTCGGTTCCTGTCTGACAGATGCCGGCCGACCCCTAACCGACGTCGGTTACTGCGAACACTGAAGATGACCGACGTCGGTTGGCCTACCGACGTCAGTTGGCCTACCGACGTCGGTTGCTCTGCAACTCAGCAACCTCCTCCATTTGCATCAGTGAAGCTTTTAGCTCCATAACCTAACATTTTATCAAGTTGATTCACCCTCCCATCAAAATCCATCTATTAGTCCATTTATAAATCTTAGTTTTTAGTCTATCGAGTAACTAGCTCCAATTAGAAAGTCTAGCTTCTCTTAAGGGACACCAAGATAGGTGACTGGTAAAGAAGCTTTTCAAAAATGAATCTATCAATAATCATGGCTTCATGTCTAGAAATCATATGAATGAAATAAATTTTATATTTATCTTCACTAATAATTTGATCAATTACAACCCTTAAAAGTTATAATTTGTTTTTAAAGTTCAAAGTCTCTTTCTTTGCAACTTTGCCCATGAGGGAGGAATCATCCACAAATGGCAAATGCATCAATGGATTAAGACCCCTGACAAGAGTAACACTTTCAATAATTATGTTATTTATATCACTAGGAATAATTATACCCAAACTTTATGTCATAATGATAAATAAGTAGGGAGAAAGAGGATCTCCTTGCCGAATGCCTCTAGAAGTGCCAAAAGATCTAGTAGGACTCCCATTAACAAGAACTAAAAATGAGACCGTAGAAATATAACCTTTCACCTAAAGAACTAAATCCTTAGAAAACAAAAATGCTTTAGCAAAGTTAAGAGGAAGGCCCAATCAACCCTATCATAGGTTTTAAAGAGGTCCAACCTTATAAACACAATCAAAATCTTCTATTGCTACATAGAATGGAGAGCTTCTTAAGCTAACACTATCTTATTAAGTATTTGTCTACCAGCCACATACCCTCCTTGCTTGGGGGAAATAATTTTATGGAGGGGTTGAAACCTATTGGTCATAATTTTGGATATGATTTTGTATAAAACATTACAGAGAGCAATGGGATGAAACCCAGAAATACTTGAAACCTCCTAAGCCTTCAAAACCAAATTAATGAAGGTATTGTTGATCTGTTTAAGAATAACTTTCATTGTTTTGGCTTCTTTCACAACCTTCAACAAGTCATCTTGAATAATATCCCAAAATTCTTGATAGAATTCAATAGGAAACCCATTTGTCTTAGGGGATTTACCTTTATTGTAGACACTAGAAAATTGTACCACACAGTTCTAGTCATCGTAAAACACCCCTTAGTCCCCTTAGCCCCCTTGGCCCCCTTGGGTTGGTATATTTATTGAAACCCCTCATACACATCCATTTACCCCATGTTGGTTTATTTGATTAATTAATTAAGTTAAATAAGCCTTTTTACACCTCCCCACTTAAACCCATGACTAGCTGATCGACACCTAGTCTTAAGATTATTTCACACCTAGACATTTAATGTTCTAACCTCCTAGACCTCTTATTCATGCATACCAATACTACCTTAAATAACCTCAGATCACATTCATTGGTCTTAAAAACCAATCTTAAGTGCAAATGATTATTTTTGGCAAACTTAGACTATTTCTCCTTGATTGACATCAGTCACCCTAGACCAATGTCGATTGACCAGGACCAACGACAGTTACTCAAAGTAACCCAAAGACCATGCCTCAAGATGTTGAAATTTTTGAGAGATAATCATAACTCTCAAGTGAATCCAAGCTTCCATGCGAACCAAAAAACCAAACCAGAGACAAGAAATTGCCTCAACACCTCACTATGAAGAGTTCAAGCACTATTACTCTGTCCACATTATTCCAAGTTCCCAAGCAGCTTATAACCAACCTTATGACTTCTTCAGACCAGTAAACTCTAAAATCTAAGTATCTTGCACTTATATCATGTTCAGTGATTAGTTTTTAGTAGTTTTACTACTTTCACCCACTTCCCATCTCTCCTCATACCATCCTTTGTGTTGGAGTTTTGCAACTCCAAACACTCCATCTTTCACCAAACACCCATGAAACATTCCCAATCACTTAAGTATCCAAACACTGAGATAGATACCTCTAATAATCTATTTTTTCCTTACAACCAACATCCAATCCAAAAAAACCCACAAAGCCCTTCTATCATTCAACCCAAAGACCATTCTGCCCAAAACCAGAACCCACAGCAAGAGACATCAATCACCTTTGATCGACATCGATCATCCCTTGATCAGCATCAATTTCCTTAATCGGTATCAGTTGCACAGTGACCAGCATCAGTCATTATATAATTTATTTTCCTAAAAATAGTAAGCTAATTCCATCCATCAACCCTCATCCAAAGTCTTGTTTTTGACTTTTGTTACATCAAAGGGTCTTAAACTATTTTCTAAATTAGGTTTTAACATTTTGGCATTAGTTTTTAATAAGTAAATGTTATTTCAGTAAAATCTCTCATTTCTATTCAAAATCACTTCTTTCATTGAGTTTTAAGACTTTCTATTATTTTATGCAAGCATCTCTTTTCATTTTCCAGAACTTAACTTTTTTAAAGAGTGGATTGACAACCCTCCAAGGAAATCTAGTACTTATTGGATCTAGCATTTGCTAGGCAATCCACCCATCTATCTTGCTAATCATTTTATTTCTAGTTTTTTCTTATTACAAGTCATCCTCCCAAGCCAAAGAGGAGTTCTCTACATCGACTAGATCATGAGCGCACAACTAAATCCATGTTCTACTAAACCATACCATTCTTTTAAGTTTTTACTTGTTTTCTAAAAAGAAAAAAGAAAATAAACACAAAAAATAGTGAAACATTCTGACACACCAGGTGGGACCCTAGATTTTTTTTAGGTTCATAATTGTTTGGGACATTTAGTTGCATTAATGAAAGATTCATCCATTGTAATTCTTTTATTTATAAAAATTAAACATTCTTTCTATCATTTCTTCATTGGAAATCATAATTTTTAATTTATTATTTTTCAAAGCCAGTTTTTGTCTTTGCATTTTTATAAAAGGTAAAATTTTCATTTTCTTTAATTTTCTAAAAGTCAAAAAAGCAGTCATCTTAGGATTAGGATTTGCATCTTGATTATGCATTTAGGTGCATCATAGTTGTTCTTGTACTCATTGAAAAGAAATCAAAATTTTCCTTTGGATTTAAAAATAACTTGCATCCATTGCTTGTTTACTTGGCTAGATCACATAGTTTAAAAGTAAACGGTGAAATTAATCATAAAAAATCACGCTTGTCACACACACAATACCAAATCGCTCATACAAATCAAACATCAAACATTGATATAAGGCCCGACTAGAATTTCATCACCTAGCAGTGAAGCGTCCCCCTTGGCTATCCCACTTGGACTTCACTACCAAGGGGAGAAACCAAAACTCAGTTTGGTGGCTGAGTATAAACTCTTAACAATTTAATATATTTTGGCTAAGCACCCAACACCCTTATCATTGTGGTGTGTGAAGTAAGGGGGTAGGCCCCAATATCAAGCCACGTACTAAATTCTAATATATATTTTAAGAGCCTTCACAACCCAAAACCATCTTTAGAATTCCTTTTCTAGTTCCCATTCTACAATCCAAGTTGAGCCTCATAAACTTATTAAATTGATGCATAAGCCTAAAAGTGAGATAAAAATAATTCTAGGATTTAATGGACTCTTAGCATATGTGTGTTTTCCTTGAATATTTTATTTTGTCTGCTCTCTTTTTGAGTGTGTGAGATCATTTATACCTTTCTTCCACCTTTCATTACATGGTTTTGACAAGTCAACAAGTTAGAAACCAAGCAAACCAAGATCCACCTCCTAAACACCCATCTTTTTCTTCATCATCCATGGAGCACACTTTGGATGTAGAAAGTTCCCCCAACCACTTTAGAAGTCCCGATATGCCTTGGTCTTTTGCCCAAGGAGATATGGAGTTTACCAACCTTCTTGATAACAATCTCATGGCTCTCTAACACTATCTTGTCACCATTGTTAACCATACCTCTAATTCAGTTCCTTTCATTGAACCACCTTATGGCATGCCCACTTACCTTATGGGTGAGACCTCAGTTGCCTCTATCTCCACCACCCAACCTATGGTGACCCAAGCTTCTTCCTCCACCTACAACCCTTCAAACACCACTACCCAAGACCAATCCCTTCCACCAACCAATTCCCAAACACCTTCTACCCCTACCAACCCTTCCAATGTAGGAAAAGCTCAACCTATGGCAACCCAAGCACCACTTACCATTGAAATGCCTTCCACTAGTAGTGCTTCCTTACCCCTCACCATTCAAAACCCAACATCTTCCACCCCTTTCCAAAATTTAGTGGTATCCATACCATCTACTCTCCCACCCATTAGCACTAAGGTAACTACACATCTTCAACCCACCAACCTAACCATGCCTCTTACCCAACAAATGCCTACTGCACTAATCCCAAGATATATCCCAAACCCATAAGGGGATATGCCTCCACCTTATTCCCAATCTTCCATGCCCACTTACAAATATGTGGCATCTTCCTAAGCTTCTATGTCCATTTACCAATATGTGTCATATTCCCAACCCTCTACTAGTTATCAATATGTTGCACCTTCACAACCTCAACAAAACATACCTTACAATTATGGGGGTGCACCACTGCAAATTGATCTCATCAAGATGTTGATGGACAAGATGATAAATCTAGAGTCATCTATTTCTGGCACCCACAATCTCTTGTCATATGATTAGATTTATAATGAGCCAATCCACCCTTTTGTGCCAATCCAACCATACTCCGCACAAAGGGAACTTCCAAAATTTGCTAAATTCCAAAGCAAAGAAGATCCCCAACAGAACCTACGAGCGTTTAGGCATTCATGTTATCTAATTACCTACGATGATTCTCTTCTTTCTGAACTTTCCCCATGTTCTTAGTAGGACCCACATTAGATTGGTATAGTGTCATCACTATGCACTCCCCATTTTATTTTGCCCAACTAGCCCAAACTTTCTTGGACCATTTATCTATCAATATTTCAAATAAGGTTTCTATCACCGACTTATATTCCATTAGGCAATTTGAAGATGAGTCAATTGCCGACTTTATTGCTTGTTGGAGAGGGTTTATCAACCAACTCTCCTTCTCCTTACCCCAACCCAAGTTGATTGAGATTTTCTCTCAAGCATGTGCCAAACATATCTCATCAACCTTACAGGTTCAAACCTTTTGACATTTGATGAGGCATTTACCATGGATAGAAAGCTAGATATTCAAGCCATTGATGAGGGTAAGCTTAAATTGAGGAATAAAATGCTAGATTCAAATCAAACAAAGATTTTTCCTCCAAACCTGCAAACCATACCAACACCAAAGCTAAAGGAACAACAAATGTCATTGTGCTTAAAATGGATCCTTCTTCGGTTGCCAACTGACCTAATCTCTCTACCTCTTATAACCAAAATGTTAAATCCCAAAACTGCTATGTATAAAACAAGTATACTCTATTAGGGGAATCTTACACTTTAGTTTTGGAGAATTTGTTGAAGGCATCTATAATCTGACTTCCTCTGATAAAACTGCCTCAACAGTTCAATTCTTCCCATCCTATACCAAGTTGAGACGTGTAGATTCCACCATGTTATTAGACATAACATTGATAGATGCAAGACATTTAAAAACATTATCCAAGACTTGATTGACAAGGGTGAGCTTGTGATGGATAACCTGAATGCACCCCCTAATCAAGCACTTGACATTTTTTACAACCATTCCCAAACCACCCACCTTCCACAAACAATGAGCATACTAATGTAGAGTCATCTCACAAACATGAGGTTTATACAGTTAATGTTGTTCTTAAATAACTTATAGTTAATGAACCCATGGCCCAAACCACCACTTATTGAGGTAGTGGAGTTACTTGGCCTTCCTTTGTAAAGCATAACAAAGGAAGAAACTACTATCCCTTCTCCACTTATTGAGGTAGTGGAATCACTAACCTCTCCTTTGGAAAGCATAGCAAAGGAGGAAATTGTCACTCCCATACCCTTTTATTCCATGTTAGAGCTATCTACCCTTCCTTTGGAAAGTGTACCAAAGGAAGAGATTGCCTCACCTACCCCTCACATGGAAGAATCACCTTCTAAACCTTTAGAGCCATTGATAGAGGAGAAGGAAAACATTACCTTTCCACCTCCACTTGGTCTATCCTTAGAGTCCACTACTGAAGTAAATAAGCCTATCTACAAACCATTCTCAAGGTTAGTCCAAAATCTAGAGTTTCTATCTCAACCAAACCTTGACTGAGCCATGTTTTGGCACCGCCTTGGACTCCCATACCCAACCAATAAGGAGTCACCAACCACACCATTATCCACCCAACCTTCAACCTCCACAAGTGAAACCACCACTACCCCAATCAAACCAACAAAAGCTTCTACCTCCCAAATCTTAGATAAGTCCTCCAACCCAACTCCTTCAAAGGCAACCAAACCACCTTCCACTATCCCATTAAGAACCTAGTTGTCCTCCCCACTCAAAATCTTGTCCATCCTCTATTGAAGTTATACTTGGCATCACCAAACCCACTTAAGAATCTGCACACCAAGCCAATGAATAAAATTGAACCATCTAGGATTAAAAAATCCAAAACCTCCTTACCTCCCATTTCTACTTTACCTTATTTTCTAGAACCGCATACCTCATCCATCTTAGGACCTCACCCATCCACCTTGATTAAAAGATCAATCCTCCCAAATAAATCATAAGCCCAAACTCCACTTCTAGCCACACCTCCACCTATTCTTACCAAACCATCCACCTCAAAACCATCTACTTCCCAACCATCCACATCAAAACCATCTACAAAAATCATTCCGCCACCCAAATCTCCATTTGTTAAGCCTACCCATAAGAAGGCATCCACCCCAACTATCAAAACCAAAACCTCCACTTCCTTGCCACTCTTGCTAGAGTCCTATTCTACCATCTTGCAAAGGTTGTTACAAGCTTCCTACTTGATCTTACCTCCCATCAATCCATGTTATCCTCTTAGTCTGAAACCATCTTGGTTCAATCATAATTTAATTTTTGCATATCATAGAACATTTGGACATGACACGGAGAAATATAAATTCCTCCAAGACATAATCCAAAAACTATGTGATGAGGGTGATTTGTTCACAAAGTAACCTCCCATGAGCCCACCTCTAAGACAAAATCCAAAAGCTACCACCACACTTCAACCTATCCCCAAACTCTCATCTAAGAGTGTAGAGGAACCGAAGCAACCTACTAGCCCACATCCTTTCCAAATCCATACCATTTATGTGGTCACTCGATCACAAGCCCAAAAGGATAAAGGGAAATCCCAGGTGTCCATCCCATGGACATACCCTTCTTCCAATAAATCACCCCAAACACCTTCACCCAAGCCTAATATTTTTATCTTGGGTACACCCCAATCCAACCCCTCTAGACTAATGCATAGGTCAGTTATAAAATAACTTCACCAAACACTAGTGAAGATGACTTTCTATGAGTTAATCCAAACATCTCCCCAACATCGTCAAGCTATGATGGAGGCCTTGTAATATATAGAGGTTCAATATGAAGACCCATGACTTTTAGCAATCGTAGTTGGAGCCCTTCAGCTATCCACCCTCATCACCTTTTAGGATTTAGAGATACCCCCTGTTCATCTAGATGATCTATATCCTTCCCTTTTCATTACCACCCACATCAACCAAACCCATATCAAGAGGGTTATGATTGATGGGGGAGATAGAATTAATATCATTTCCTCCTATGTATATGATCAACTAAAACTCCTAGAGAACATTGTGTCACAAACTACCATTGTACTCTGATCCTTTAATGATATCATGGCAACAACCTTAGGAACAATCATCGTTCATATACATTTGGGCCCTCGTACTCTTCCTAAGCTCTTCTATGTTATAGAAGGATAATTCCAATAAAATGTATTACTTGGATGCCCTTAGATCCATTCCATGGGTTGCATGCCATCAACCTTACATCGGTGCATCAAGTTTGAGCACAAAGGTCAAGTCTATGTCATCCTATCTAACCCTAGTCCTTTCAAATCATGTAATATGACTTACCAACCTAATTTTGTTCTCATCCCAATAAGGGTGTATCCCTTTCCTCTTCCATCAACCAAGCTTCCACAAGCTCATCCATACCTTCCTCCCAAATCCCCATGAAATATCCCTTAGAATCTACATTTCAATGTCTATCGCTTGGGGGGTATCACCTATTGACCTTAGATGCCTTTCATACTCCCCAAGAGTATGAAAATCTTGACCAACATCCTAGTTATGATTCCAATATTGGAACCATCATTCCTTTCAGTCCTCCCACATGCCAAACCAATCTTATGTATGGAGGACTTGATCAACCACTTACCGCATCCAATATCTCCTCTTCTACTAAACCATTCCACCTATGATTTCTCTTTCTTAGATAAATCAGAGTTTGCCAAGACATCCCTCCATTGGCGTGCTTGGAAGGGTTTTGGTTTAAGCCACTATGAACCCCTTCTCCTTCAAAATTTGAGGATCTCGATACCATTCCCCCTAACTTTTTTATTTGATCAATATGAGTAGTTTGGGACCCCTGATTTATTAAAAGGATAGAGAAACCAGAACCATTCCTCTAACTCATCCTAAGATGGTAGAAGCTGATTCTTCTACCATTAATATTATCTAGTGCCAGGATGATGATTCCATTCTCACTTCTCTGGGTACTCAAGATTCTTCCATTCACAAATCCTTGCTTCCTAAGACATTGACCATGTTGAATGAAGCCACTATTGACATCAACTTGGGCACTCAAGATAACACCCACATAGTCAAAATTATCCAATCCTTAAATTCCTTGAAGCGTCAAGATTTCTCTTCCTTTCTACAAGATCATATCATAGCATTTACTTGGTCTTACAGTGATATGTTAGGAATCGACCATTCCATAATCATCCATAACATTGTCACCAACCTCGATGCCAATCCTGTCAGGAAAAAGATTTGAAGGATGCACCCTCACATTGCCCTTATTGTCAAAGAAGAGCTTCAATGCCTCTTATCCATTAACTTCATCCAGCCTATTGATTATCCCCAATGGGTCTCGAATGTCAATGTTGTCACCAAAGCAACATTTGGACTTCATATTTGCATAGACTTTCATGACCTTAACCTTGCTTGTCCAAAATATGACTTCCCTTTGCCAAGCATTGACCATCTTGTTGATCTTACTACCATCCATGAGATGTTATCTCTTATGGATGGATTCTCAAGCTATAATCAAATCTTGATTTCCCTAGAAGATCAACATAAAATTCCCTTTATTACCCCATGGAGAACTTTCTACTATAGGGTCATGCCTTTTGTTCTAAAGAACACCGGTGAAACTTACCAACGTGTCATGACCTTATTCATAAAACTTTGGAGGACTACGTAGATGACCTCTTTGGAAAATCTAAATGTCATAATAATCATTTGGAAATCCTTAAGGTTATCTTTGAGTGCCTTATCCACTTCCATGTCCACCTTAACCCCAAGAAATGCATCTTTGTGGTCTTGTCCGATAAACTTATTGGCTTTATCATCTCTCTCCATAGAATAGAAGTTGATTCTACTAAATTCAAGGCAATCCTCAACATGCCTCCTCCAACTAGCCTCAAGTAACTCTACAATATGTAGGGGAAGCTCCAATCCATTCATCGCTTTATCTCTCAATTATCTGATAGATGTCAGCTTTTCCATCACCTTCTTAAGAAGGATATCTCCTTTAAGTGGAGCAAAGACTGTCAAAAATCCCTTAACTCACTTAAAGAATACCTATTCTTGTTCCTCCAAAAGAGGAACAACCCTTCTACCTCTACATTTCTACCACAAACCATTCCTTAGTGGCCATGCTTGCACTTCATGACGATCAACATAAAGAGTAAGCATTATACTATATAAGTTAAACACTTATATAGTATGAAACTCAATATACCCATACCAAGAAACTATGACTCACTTTGGTCTTTGTGGCTTCTAAACTCTTTCATTACATCCTTAACCAAAAAACCTTTGTCATAACCAACACCGACCCACTCAAATACATGCATTCTAAGCCATATCAAAATTAGCATATGGCTAGATGGCTCATGCTTTTAACTAAGTTTGATCTTGAGTTACTTTAGAAAAAGTCAATCAAAGGGAAAATTATATCCAACCAATTGGTTGAAGCACCTTTAGCAGACAACCAACCTCCTCCCCTTGAGTTTCCTAATGAGTCCATCGAAACTTTCTCTCAAGAGGACATTGTTTATTAGATGACCATGTTCTTTGATGAATCAAAGTGTCAACATGGTGGGGGTGTTGGTATCATCCTTATCACCCTTAATGGTGAGCTTCTTCCCTTATCCTTTAAACTTGATTTTGATTGCACCAACAACATGGCTAAATATGAGGCCCTAGTTATAGGTCTCCAAACAACTTTGTCCTTGGGAGTCAAATCAATTATCATTTTTTATGACTCCCATCTTTTGGTCAACCAAATCAATGGTTCTTACCCATGTAAAAATGATGTGTTTTAATAGTAAAAATAGCTAATAGATGTACTCTTGACATTATTTGATCATCACCTAATTCAATCCACACTACATTCTACTAACAAGTTCACCAATACCATGGCTTCTCTTGCTTCCTAAATCCCACCTGTACCATCCAATTCTAAACTCTTTATCACCATCCACTACCTTAATGATCCCTCTTATACCAAATCGGACCTCCCTTCCATTTGTATTTTGGAAGAGGCCCACTCTAATATTTGGTATAAGTAAATCTTCGACTATCTTACCTTATCCATTGTCCCTGCCAATCTCTCTAGAAATGGTAGATGAGCATTTATATAGTGTACCTCTTGTTATACCATACTAGGAGGAATTATTTACAAGCGAAGCTTTGATGGTCTCCTCTTTAGATGCTTATATAGTCATGAAATCTCTTATGTAATCAAGGAAAAGTATGATTGGATTTGTGGACACTTTAGTGGTCTAGCTATTGCTAAATGCATCCTTTACCTTGGCTATTATTAGCCTAACCTTAACCAAGACTATTGTCATTACATAAAAAAGTGTGTCAAATGTCAAAAACATGCTAATCTACATCACGTTCCTAGTCATGGTCTTCAAGTCTCTAAGGATTTTTGGCCCTTCTCATAGTGGGGATTAGATGTCATTGATGAAATCAATCTTCATTCTTTGCAATGACATCATTATATCATCACTACGACAGAATATTTGACCAAGTGGGTAGAGGTTATTCCTCTCATCTCAACCAAAGCCGATAAAAAATTGTTGACTTCATTAACCATCATATCATATGTCGCTTCGGTGTTCCTCATAAAATCATCATCGACAATGGCAAATCATTTAAAAACAAAAAAGTAAGCAATCTTATTGAAACATTTGGAATTAAATTAAGCTTTTTATCCCCATATCATCCACAAGCTAATGGACAAGTTGAAGCTTCTAACAAAACATTTAATCAAATGCTAACTAAAATGGTCAATACATCCAATCGGGATTGGCACTTACACATCCCTTTCACCCTACAGGCATATTGAACCAATATTTGAACGCCTACAAGTGCTACCACTTTCTCTCTCTTCTTTGGAGCAAATGTTGTATTGCCTCTCGAAGTCCAAATTATGTCTATATATTTTTAAAGGATATAATTTTAGAGGGCGATTATCGTCAAGAATGTTCAGCCCAACTTGAGCTACTTGATGAGCATCATTTAGATGTGCGTAACCATCTTCATGTCTATCAAGAATGAATCAAATGCACTTATAACAAACACCTAAGAGAATGAGAATTCAATATCAGAGACCTTGTCTTAAAGGAAAATCAACATGTAACCAACATGCAAAGAATCAAATGAGACAAGTTTGCTTTCAATTGGCTTGGATTGTATATCATAACACATAAGTATGGGTCAAGAGCTTATCGGTTATCATCTCTTGAATGGAAAATAGAGCCTAAGCCCCTCAATGCTTTGCATCTACATCCATTCTTTTGTTAAAATGAGTTTAAACTCATCTTATGTCTAACTTAAGCTTGTCCCTTGTTTTAAGAGATTATCACCTTCATCCCCTTACTTTGAGGACAACCGATGAAAGCATAGAATCATGTGATTATCCATCACAGTTTTAGCCTCAATCCTAACTATGGGTACCACGACTCTACCCATGGCATGATTCTCATGGATACTTTTCATACCCAATAAGATGGAATCCCATGGTCGTTGTCTCTTAAAACATCCTCTCACCCACTATTCAACCTTATTGTCCTCTAGTTTTGCCTTCATAAAGGTAAGCCTTAAGCCTATATAATCAATTCTATGTCTACAAAAAACAAAAAATAAATAATACTATATCTTATGGGTCACCTCTTTCATATGCAAATTATTTCTTTGAAGGACAGTTGCCAAAATAACTCAAAAATTGCTTAAAATAGGGTAGACTGCTCCCTTGAAGGACAGTTATTTAAGCCTAACAAATCAAAAGCTTAGACCACTCCCTTGAAGGATGGATAAGTCAAACATTTTTCAAACCAAGAAATCTCATGGAAGCTTCTTGCATTGATCAGCTTCCCCAACCTTTCAAAATAACAACTTCAAAAAGACCCATAGTCAAAATTCAAAAAAGAAAAAAATTGTATATGAAAGCTACAATCAGCTTTCACAAAAGTCAAAAAGTATACTTTCTGCATCAACTAGTCTACACCATATAAGACAGACTTGTTTATAATGGCTCTTTGGTCACCTACAAAAGGGGCAAGCTAGCCCCACAAAAAGGTTCCACTACCATCCATCTCCCTTGTTACCCTCCACAAAACAAGGGATTTTTGAGCTTACTAGACACTAGGTGATCAAGACACTTATTAACAAATCAACGAATGTTAATGTGAAGCATACAAGGCCATCCATGAAAGGACTATGCCCAAGTTATCATTGATTGTATATAGGGCCATCCATGAAAGGACTATGCCCAAGTTATCAAAAGAGATCAAGGTAACACTTAACACATTAGGAACCTGCTAGTACTAACCCATGATACTAATCTCTTGGAGTTTTATTCAGCCTATTAAGAGCCTTATTCAACTTATATACCCAAAATTATTTACCATTCACCTCAAAACCTTGTAGTTACCTCACATATACTTTTTCTTCAATAATTCAATTTATTAATGCACTTTTGACATAAATTTGATGTATTTTACATACCTTATGATTAGACACTAGGTGATCAAGACACTTATTAACAAATCAATGAATGCTAATGTGAAGCATACAAGGGGATTATGTTCATAAGCCGATCCACCTTACTATTTTTGGTCCACGACAATGAAGAGCACTGCATCTTCTTCTTATTTCTCATACCTACATGTTGATACATTCATTGAGACATTTGTCTTTTGATTGTTTAAACTTTCTTATCTCATTTCCTCTTGTTTCTTACATATAGCTTTTGTTGCCCAAATTAATTTATATGTTAAGGTAGTTTTAAAACATTTTAAAATCATCTCTCATTTTACATCCAAATCAATGAAATCATAACATTTAAATACATTTAATAAAATTATGTGTTTTATGAAATGATTGTCATTAACCATCCACATCATTTATTTAGGTGTTTTTAATCATGAAAACATTCTATTTATCATAACCATCATCATATATTAAATCAACATCTCATATTAATTCATTAACATCTCATCTATCTTAGCAATTCTGATTTCCATCATGCCTAAATCAAATTAATTTTATCACATAAAATCCATTATAGCTTTTATCATATAGTTAATAACATCATTTCATCATTTTAAATGAGTCATACCATTCTGTTATCCAATCACATATCTAATTATGGGATCACATATATTCATTAATATCCACATTAATTAAATTAAGCATACACCTACTGATAGGAAAAATGCTAAACCATCTACACATGTCATAAACATCACCAACATCATAAAATGATTCATCGCATGAGCATAATTAACCATAAACAACATCATAGCTCGAATCAAAATAATATGTGTATATAACAATGTCCATATCTCTTAAAATATATACATCTCACAGCATTGGCTAATAGACTGAAGTCAAAATCATAATAATACAAAAAATTCCAATGGTCTATGGTGTAGGGGTACTACTATCCCCAGGATATTGTCTATCTATTGAACCTGTATAAGCACCTACAAATGTTGTGCCACTACTAGGTGTTGTACTACTAGGTCTCCTTATCACAACCCACTCTGCTACATACTATGCATACTGAGGCATCATCTATAAGACTGTTAAATACATGTGACTCATAGTATCTCAACTCCTCCACTATCGCCACATATCTTGACACTGGAATAGTCTGAGCTGGTCTTGTAGAGGCTCATCCTCCTATCTATCTCAGATCATCCCATTCAGTTTATACTAGGATCACATGTGCTTGTAACCCATCCCTCTCTTATGTGATGGTGGCCATCTATGTCCATGCATAATCCCTCTCCTATGTAATGGTGGCTATTTGTCCTCGTGCATGGTCTCTCTCCTGGGTGGTGGTAGCTAACTATACCTAGAGACTATCTCTCTCCTGGGTCCTCACCACTAGTTGCCCCTGCATCATGTCCCTCTCTAGTGTCATGAAAGAAAGAGTTGTCTATGTTGTAGCCAGTGCCACTCTTGTCATATCCCTCTCTGTGGTCATAGTCTATCTAGAAAGAGCATCCACCTCCATCGGCTCCTCCTCTATCTCCACATCTATAACCTATTGTTGTCCACCAACACCTCCATCTAGACGTTGTCCTCCTCCCCCAACCACTACATCATATTATCCCTACCACCACATAATATACTCTTGAGTCACCCCAACATTGTCAACACCTAAAGTAACTAATAGTTCCTCATATAGTGGATTCCCCTCTACTAGTTGTGGTAGAGGTAATGGTGCCTCTGCAAACTCGCATCTATATCTCAGGAATGCTCTCGAGATACCTTGTATCAAGCCATATTGTCTCCTCACATGGTCAAAGGGGATCATTTTTATCTCCTACTATTACCTCCCATAAATCCAATTGATGCTTTGTATTGAAAAGATCTGTCTGTTGAGCCCCCTCCATGGTGGGAACCCTGTGTATGGTCTGTAGATGACCTCCCCATTGACTAATGCATCCAATAATTTCTTGAAACATGCCAAATATCGCACCTCCTCACCTATTAATGGTAGTGTCATGTCCAATCTCCATCTGATGAAGCCTACTCTAAATCTAGTATGATTCCATGTATGCCATAGCAACCCAACTGGTTGTAGAATGGTAGTATGTTTTTATGCCCAATAATGGAGAAGGAAGCATATGCTCATCTCATATCACCTATGTACTCAGTAGCCCCACAACTCTTGATAAACTTGGACCAGTAGTGTTGGAGCCCACTCCAATACTATCTAATCCTTGATCATATCTACTAGCACACCTAACAGAGCCCAAGGAAATCTACCCCCACTCAAATCAAGAAGTGTGTATAGGTGACTATTATCATCATCATGGTCATAATCCATCTCCGCATAATATCTATGCAGTAAATATCCTCAAAATAAAATCCCTTAGCATGTTATTGAGCCTCTACAAAATCCTCTTTAAAAATCAATTCCATATAAACATCCTTCCCATCACTACAGATAGACTCTACCACTCGACCTTGAATGGGTAGCCTCAGAATCATGTGGACACCCTCGATCAGAATAATAATCTCCCCTATTGGTAGCATGAATGTTTTGGTAGCTGGGTCCCACCTCTTGATTAGGGCTACCAAAATTATTGTATCTCAGGGCACAAGTTGTTAATACCACATGCCACCTAAACCCACTACCATCATATGCTCCCAATCTGCCCTGGTCATGTCTCTGCATAAATCCTTAAGGAGTGATGGCACCTGATCTTGCATCATCAACATCACCCTCACTTTTAAGGTTAGATAAATGCCTTAGTTTACCCTACACTCCACAAAACTCTAAACATTTCCTCCACCCTACCCTTATCCTCCCACCTAGACACTCACCTACGTTTCTTCCTACACCACCCCACCTATCCTATCTCAATACCCCTAAAACCACAAAACCTATTAGATTACCATAAACCTATACTATGCCTACATCTCTAACTAATCCTATGACTTAGGTCTTGTACCCTTTCTAGGTCTAGACTACCCACACCCTATGTACTTTCAAGAAGCATCATTGACTTCTTTTCCCCTTTTTTTAGGCTTTTTACCCCTTTCTTTAGAACTGACATCAATTGAGCCTCAACCAGCATCGATTCTTTGTTGGACCGATGTCCATTGACCCTCAATCGACACCAATTGGCTATTGAAGACTGATGTTGATAATTATTTTGATAGACACTAGTTCCCTATTGATCAACATCAGTAGATAGCGATCAATGTCAGTCACTATGTGTTAGGGTTGAGCCCCCAAACCCTAGGTTTTCTCCCAAAACTGACACGCTACCCATTACTCTCCCCCCCTCCATCACTACTCTACCCTAAACTCTACCATATTTAAGTAGCAACCATTTAACTAACAAATATTTACTTTACCCCCCTTACCTCAAAAATTCCCAATACCCATCATAAAATGCACAATTTCAATGCCCACCCAAATTCACAAACCATAAAACCAAAGCAAGCTGAGCACCTACCTCATTTCTCATGCACCTCTTTGGTGGTACCCACTACATAGTCATTGCTCACCTTCCACCCCTGGCTTATCCTCTCACTCGTTGCATCCTCACCTAACTTTGTCCTACCTAGTCCACCTGGTGCCTTCTCTAATAACTACCATTGTACTCTACCCCACACTCCACTCAAACTCGAGTCAATCGTACTCCATAGCTCTAATCATGAGTTTTTTTTCTAAGCATCATTTTCAATTAGGACAAATGACAGACACAACAACCAATAATGCTAAAAAGAATTATATTTAACCTTTTTCAATCATTGGCCCCTTTTAGGGTTTGGCTAGTGACCAATGTCAGTCACCAATTAGGGTTAGGATGATCGATGTTAGTCGACCCTGACTGGTATCAATAAACACAATTAGGGTTTTTTCACCCCTAACTCCCCTTTTCACCCCAAAGGTTGCCTTTCTTCCCATGGCACCACCCATGGGAGTTCTTCGTTAGTCTAACTTTGTCACTAGTCACATCCATTTTACGACAGCCTTTTCATGATAGCTTTGACCACTTCACCCACCTTACCATGATCCACAACATTACGTTCATCTGTGACTTTTATGCACAGACCTTTCAGATGCCTAGGAATAAACCCACTCATAGTTTTGACAACTGTGACTACTTTTGCCTTCTCAGGATCACCCTACTTTTGGCTCCCTTCAAAGATGGATACCTTAGTATGGAGACTTGTATTTATAACTGCACCCATATCAACTACACCTAATGTTATGGCCCGGTTCATTATCACTTGTCCTCCTCAATGCAGCCTTATTTTCCACTTCGTGCCATCATACCTTCTTTCCTACTCATATACACACTTGTCAAACCCACACCTTACTTCATTTTCACCTCATCACATCTCAGTTTGAGGGTGGAACACCTCCTCCCATACTTGGGACATTCAACCTTACACTGCACTTATTGTTTTTGTTTTGCACCTTGAAGATGCAACCTATGCAATAAAAAGGGGGGAAATATAAACACTAGAAAACCGCACCACACGATTCTAGTTCTTGTAAAATACCCGTTGGCTCCCTTGGGTTAGGATATTTATTAAAACCCTTTATACATACCCATTTACCCCATGTTGGCTAATTTAATTAATTAATTAAATTAAATAAGCCTATTTACACTTTCCTACTTAAACCCATGGCTAACTGATCGACACCTAGCCTTAAGACTATTTCACACCTAGACATTCAATGCCCTAACCTCCTAGGCCTCTTATTCACACATACCAATTCTACCTTAAATAACCTTAGACCACTTCCATTGGTCTTAACAACCAATATTAAGTGCAAATGACTATTTTTGTCAAACATAGACTATTTCTCCCTAACCGACATGGGTCACCCTTCAACCAATGTCAGTTGACCAAGATCGACATTGGTTACTTAAGGTAACCCAAATACCCTACCTCAGGAGGTTAAACTTTTTGAGCAAGAATCATAACTCTTAAGTGAATTCAAGCTTCCAAGAGAACTAGTAACCCAGACCAGAGATAAGAAAGTGTCTCAACACCTCACTACAAAGAGCTCAAGCACCATTACTCTACCCACATTGTTTCAGGATCCAAAGCAACTTACATCCAACCTCAAGACTTCTTTAGGCCACCAAACTCCAAAATCATAGTATCTTGCACTTATATCAAGTTTAGTTATTAGTTTTTAGTAGTTTTACTACTTGCACCCACTTCCATTTCTCCTCATACCATCCCTCATGTTGGAGTTCTGCAACTCCAAACACTTCATTTTCCACCAAACACCCATAAACCATTCCTAGTCACTTGAGTATCCAACCCCTAAGTTGGATACCTCTTAGAATTTATTTTGTCCTCATGACGAACATTTAATCCAAAAACAACCCACAAAGCCCTTCTATCATTCAACCCAAAGACCATTCTACCCAAAACCAGAACCCATAGTAATCAACATCGATCACCTCTGATGGCATCGATCATCCCCTGACTACCATCAATTGCCTTAACTAGTATTGGTTGCACAGTGACCAGCATCGATCACTATGTAATTTATTTTATCAAAAATAGAAAGCTAATTTCACCCATTAGCCCTCATCCAAAGTCTTTTTTTTACTTTTGTCACATCACAGGGTCTAAATCTATTTTTTGAATCAGGTTTTAATATTTTAGCTTTAGTTTTTAACAAGTTAACACTATTTTTTTTCAAAATCAATTTTTTCATTGAGTTTTAGTATTTTCTATTAATTTATGTAAGCATATCTTTTCATTTTCCAAAACTTAACTTGTTTAAAGAGTGAATTGATAGCCCTCCAAGGAAGTCTAATACTTCTTGGATCTAGCATTTGCTAGGCAATCCACCCATCTATCTTGCTAATCAATCTGTTTCTAGATTTTTCTTATCGTAGGTCATCCTCCCAAGCCAAAGAGGAGTTCTCTACATTTACTAGATCATGAACATGCAACTAAATCCAGGTTTTTTTAAACCATACCCTTCTTTTAAGTTTTTACTTGTTTTCTAAAAAGAAAATAAACACAAAAAATGGTAAAACATTTACTCATGTCAAAGACAACATGTCCTCTTTCCACTAAGGAAATGTGAGCAATAAGAGAAAAAAATTCATCTGCATATATAAATGTGGGAATATGTTGGATAACCTACTATTGTGTTGTCATATCCAAAGGAATAGCTACAAAGAGTTGAGAGAAGAAGTTGAGCACAATATTGGAAATGTCTTGTGAGGAAAACTCTAGATTGTTATTATCTAATTCATGGGAATAAATGTGATTGTAGGATCTCTGTAACAACATGGACTTATTGAAAAACACCGAGTTTTTATCCCTTTCTTGCAACCACTTGATTCTATATTGTTGTTTTTTCATAATTTCCTCTTGAATATTACATTCCTTAATTTGATTGATTGAATCTAGTAACGCATGACTAAGATTCTTATTAAAAGTGTTGAGGTGAATGGTTTCAACTACATTTTCTAATCTATCCATTATCTCTTGCTTTTTAACTTTGATGTCCCCAAATTCATCCCAATTTCACTTCATACGTTGAGATTTAACATATTTAAGCTTTTACACAAAAAGGTACATGTTAGTGCCACGATGAGGCTTACCTTTTATCCATCATTTTTGCATTTTGTTTCTCAGATTATCATGTCAAAGCCACATTAGTTGGAACCAAAAATGAGATTTATGGCATTGAGAATGCCAGACTTCAATCATAACCAACTAGTTATCCAATCCAAAATTCTTAAGAATAATTGATTTGGGGATGTTTTTATTATCCAAAAACCCATCTATCAATAAGAATATGTCCAACCTCTCTACAATAAAAGCATCATCCAATCTTTTGTTGGTCATGTCATGAGCCTATTAACATTTTGGCCTCACGAGCCAAATGTCAACCCCTATCATTTGGAGCTTTGATGGCCATTACCTTGGCTTACTTTTCTATGCCCCATGGTGTCCTTGGTTTAAAGAAAAATGATTGACTCAAGCTAGAAAAGCTAGATCATCATCAAGATGTCATGTAGAAATGGACTAGTCAGCTTGTTTCTGCATTTTATAAGTTCACTTATAAAGCCTCTCAGGCCAAAAGAAATGCATGGACATGATGCCCTTGATGCTTTGATATTTATCTGCAAATTTCATGTCGCGATGAGTTCTCTATCTCGAGATATAAGTCTTCAAAGTTTGGCTTATAAAATGAAACATTCGTGCAGAGGTCAAAATTAAGCCATGATAAATAACCGATGGGGTTCAAAATGGAGACAAGTGTGCAGACGTCAATGATAGTCATGTGAATGTCAATGACAGTCACATAGACATCATATGACAGGCACACAGGTGTCAAATTTAAGCCACAACAAATAACCTTTGGGGTTTAAAAATCCTAAGATGTTCATGTAGATGTCAAATACATTCATGCAAACATCAAATACGTGTAAGCAAGCATCAATTTTAGGCCTCATGAATTAGTCATTTGAGTTCAAATGGTGGGTCCAAGCAAGATCAAGGGTTGGCATTCAATCATGCATCAAAGATCTATGACACACGAGCAGGTCAATGAGTCAAAAAGGGTCCCTAAAGTAGATCTAATGGTATGTGTTTGATCATACCAAAGGGGATCAACAATGTGAGATGGGTCAAAAGGTCAATAAGTTGAGTTGATAATTGATAACCAATGAACAAGGGCGAGCCCAGGGGACTTTTGACAAAGGTCGAAGTAGTTTTTAACACAAGCAAGGAAATATATAGAGTCGAGATCAAAATATGATCCAGATTGAACTGTAACAAATAAGTCAAATGCAAAGGCCACCATTAAAGCTTGGTTAGGCTCTTGGTTTGAAGATCAAGAACCTGTGGGCTTTGTTTTCTAGGGTTGTATGGTTGTTCCATGATTGTGTTTAGCATTCTTGGTTCCCATAGTGTTCAAAGGTAGAGTAGGTCTTTTAGACCTATTACAAAGCAAAAGGTGGAAACCAACTATTGTAATAAGACCAAGAATTTCATGAATCTTCATTGATATAATATTCTATAGGAAAACCAATAAATAATATTGGTTTTCAATCTACAGTAAATCTATAATAAACCTATGATCGAATATTGTAAATGGGGGGGAGGAGGAAGATATGTAATTATGGAAAGGTGACTCATTTTTTGACATGATCATATCTTCGACAGACAAGTACCTATAGCCACCCAAAGCAAACTTGATCATGGTTCTATCAGGTGCATGAACATGAAGACCTTGCCCTCATAATGAAGCAAGTGGAGATGGTGTGGAAGATCAAAACAGAGAAAGATGGTGTTTGGAGAACTAGTTGGAGCATTGATTATTTTCAGAACCATAAAGATCTTTTCTCCAAAAGAAATAATCATGACTCATCATGCAAAACAAACCCTTGTCTTCTCGTGGATCTCTCAGCTAATGAGAAGGAACTTGAAGACTATTGAAGTGAATGAAGGTTAACTTATTGGTGAAGGATTGGTCCTAATGGGAAGAAGGCATGCATACAAAAAATCAATCAATAAACTGCCACCACATTTCTTGATCATTAACGACTCCTCCATTTTCCCACGCATGTTCTGCACCTCTCTCAATCCCATTCTACTATATATCCAGGCTTCTAAGCCTTTAAAAGGGAACCCTCAGGGGTTGGTATGACTAGACTCTACCAAAATTTGTACTCATACACCTCTTGGTTTAATGAATAGAGCATTTTGTAGTTGTTTACCAATCTGTACTTAGTGTTTTGTATTTGTTTGATATGTAAAAGTGGTTTTCATCTTCCCTTTGCAGGTCCAAGTCCAACCTAAGTGTTAATGAACTTTCCTTTCAAGTCATCTAACGTGTCTTAATGTTGATGTCTCGAGTATAGAGTGGATTATTGACTATAAGTGCTTTCAATCAGGCCTTACGCTCATTGCCCTCCAACCTAAGTCCATCAAATTGACCTCTAGGTGAAGCACTATTACTTGGAAACCATTGTATGCATTGCATTAGTTTTATTCATAGTCCATTAGTGTGTTGAGAGTTCAATCTTATGAGTGGATACAATGAATTCATGGTGCATCACCACATGTTAGTCTAGGTTTAATTCATGCAACTCCTCTCTTTTCATCCCAACCTACTTAGGTTTTAGGTGAGCACTATAACAAACAATCTAAGGAGCTAGCTTCATTAAAAATCATAGAGGTCTGACCTAGGTTTAGGTAACCCACAGCCTAGGGTCATTCCCATGTTGAACTAGGTTTGATCAAGAGGACTTGAACACTCCTTTTGCTCAGCTAGGGTGCAACCTAGAACCTCCAATAGTTCTAACACACCCAGTGGGACCGCTTTCAAGTGCATTGGTCCATGCCCTAAAGATATTAGAGGACATTTAAAAGCTAAAGACATTAACAACATCATCTTCAGTCATCTTAGGCAAAGACAAGCATCTTTGGAAGGTTTGAAATCAACCTCAAGTTCAGAACTACCATTGGTTTCATGGTTGCAGAGGTAAGAAGGTTTTGAGTCATGGTTTTGATTTGATACACATATTGCATAAGGAGTCATGGCAGATCGTGAGGCAGGCTTTTAACCTCCACCTCCATACCCACCATATCATAGCCCATATGACCGACACACTAATCCTTACCAGCCATATAATCCACATCCTCCATATTACCAAGACCATCCACCATACTTTGAGCCTCCTCCACCTCCATGGCAACCACCTCATCCTCATAATCAGTCCTATTATCGACCTACTACCCCTTACAATCTAGCTGCACTAAACCTTGATTATCTACACTTAGATATTGAGAGATTAAAAAAGTAAAGGGACGAGTTGTAAGAGAACCTTAGTAGAAAAGGGTTGAATGCCAAGCTCTTGTTCCTCATCAAAATACTCTTGCAAACCAACCACGTTTAATTAAATTGGCCGCCCCATCTCCTTTTCTTGCCTCTTTGGTCAAAGGAGATTTCTTGGTCCATAATTATTTACTTAGTGACAATTCATATCTTTTAATTGTTCCTAAATTAGTGACGGACACCTTGAATCTAAGGTATGAACCTGTTTCTGACTTTTAATTACAATGGTATGGGTCTCCCATGAAAATATTTGGCATTGTTAAGAATCTGCAACTCACTTTCCATGCCTACCCCAAGCTTTTAGTGGTACAAGACCTTGTTATAACAAATTTATTGCCTCATTTTGCTTTATTTTTGGGTAAAGACTTCATGACTAAGTTTGGAGGGTACTTGTTCAAATACTTGTCTCATATAGTGCGTAAATTTGAACATGGTGTGGAAGTGAGAATCAAGTCTGAGTCACTCTTTAGCTTCCACATTTTGACACCTCCCCCAATCACACCAAAGGCAAATTGTTTTCACTCTCCTTCTCTAAAACAATCCACTTGTGTTCAGGATCCCATGCCTGCCAAAGAGCCTGAAACAATACCCACATGGAAGCCTTCATGGGCCATGGACCCTAATTTCATTAGGCCCACCCTTGAAAAGGAGGATAAGGAAGGAAAAGTAGGTGTGGGATCTATTATTAGTCCTGCATCTACTATTACTCAAATGCTTGTTGCCCCCCTTCACATCCCTCCCCAATCCCAAGAGCTTCCTAAGAAACCATTCAATATCCCTACTTGGAAGGATACCCTTGTAAGCATCAATATTCTTAATGATATCTACTGCCTACCCACCCTCTCCCCTCTTGAAAAGAAGTCAAGTACACCAAAATCAAAAATTGGATCATTCGAGCATGGTGGATAAGCTATTAAAGTTGGTAAAGTAAGGGGAAATCATTCAAGAGATAGACAGTGGTACAGTTGTATCTAAATTTCAAGAACACCTTAGAGAGGACACTTCTAGTGCCTATGAAGAGGAGATTCAAACTGGGACCCCAATGCTCTCCAATGGATCAAGGGGTAAGCATGAGTAGAATTTGGATGATAAAAGGTAGTTGCAATGTCATAATGATGCGATTGAGCCAAATGAAACACAAGTTTATCTTTTCATAAGAGACCAATTAGATGGCAGCATCCATGATGATGTTGTTGATATCAAAGTCAAGAATCCATTGGAAGACTAGTGGTAGCACTTGTGTTTGGAATTATTGGGTGAGATTGAGCAACTTAGTGAGGTAGATTTGAGTGATATAGTTGAACAGTAGGCTAATGTTTCAAATAAGGAAAGCAGTGCAACACAAGGGGTGCCAATTCAAGAAGAGATTTTACTTGAGTGGACTAATGAGTTGTCACCTTCCATTGAATATGAGGATGAGCAAACTTCAATTGATCAAGAACCTTATGATGACCCTGCCAAAGTAAAGGAGGTGAGTAATCAGCTTGATGACTTAAGATAGATGGAAGAAGTTCAAATGGACCTTGTGATTTGTTTGAATGTCCTTTTGGGAGGACTTATAAGAATTATGCATGAAATTAGATGCCTCGCCTCTACACCAGCCAAAGCTTGAAGAGCAAGAACTTGTCAAAGATCATCTTGAACCAAAGAACAGAACCAATTGCATCTTCTGAATGAGGGGGATATGAGGTTAGTGATGTAAGATAGAAAGATTTGGGATAAGTATGATTGGGTTCTTAACCTTTAGAATCCACCCATGCACTTAAAAAAATGAAACCATATGGTCCATCCACTTTCCCAAGTGACTAAGAGAGTTCTATTTGCATATGGAGGTTGTCACATATTGGCTAAAGTCCAATTGCACGTAAAAGCTCCACATCAGGGTGCCATAGTGATTAGAACACATTCCCATTTGATTATGGGGGAATGAAATCAAATTTTAGGTCAGTTTTATCGTTAGTTTATTTGTCCAAATAAGTGTTTTGCATAACTTTGTAGGTTGTGTCTTGTTGTTTAGTTCTTTCCTTTGTTTGTCCTTAGTTATTAGGTGTGTTGTTTAGTGCTAGGTTTGTTTCCTTTCCTTATTTGTGTGTGCCTTGTTTCTTATGCAAATCTCTAAGGTGTCAAGAGTGCAATTCAATCCAAAGAGTCATCATCTAGTGCTTCTTTGTTGAGTCATCTTGTCATGAAAGTATCTGGGTTCCATGACCAGCAAGTTGGTCAGGCCATTAGAGTCACCAAAAATGTTTACATTTTGGCCTCTCCAACCAAATGTCAATAACTATCATTCAGAGCTTTGATGACCATTACCTTGGCTTACTTTTATATGCCCCATGGTGTCTGTGTTTTAAAGAAAAAATGACTGACTCAAGCTAGAAGAGTCAGACTATCATTAGGATGTCATGCATAAATAGATTGGTCAGCTCATTTGTGCATTTTATAAGTTCACTTAGAAAGCCTCTCGGGCCAAAATAAATGTATGGACATGATGCCCTTGATTTCATGATCTTTCTTTGCAAATTTCATGTCTTGATGAGTTCTCTATCTCGAGATATAAGTCTTCAAACTTTAGCTTGTAGAATGAAACATTCACACAAACGTCAAAAGTAAGCCACAATAAATAACCGTTGGGGTTCAAAATGTAGATGGGTGCATGAACATCAATGATGGTCATGTGGATGTCAAATGATGGGTGCGTGGATGTCAAATTTAAGCCACAATAGATAACTATTGGGGTTCAAAAATCTTAATATGTTCGTGCAGACATCAAAGATGTTCATGTGGATGTCAAATACAAGCATGTAGACATCAATTTTGGGTCTCATGAATTAGTCATTTGAGTTCGAATGGTTGGTCCCATCAAGATCAAGGGTTGGCATTCAATCATGCATCAAATATCTACGACACACGAGCAGGTCAATGAGTCAAAAAAGGTCCTTAAAGTAGATCCAATGACATGTATTTGATCATACCAAATGGGATCAACAGTGCGAGGTGGGTCAAAAGGTCACCAAGCTGAGTCGATAATCAATAACCAATGAGCAAAGGCAAGCCCAGCGGACTCTTGACGAAGGTTGAAGTAGTTTTTTGACCCAGGCAAGGAAATATAGAGTCAAGATCAAAATACGACCTAGGTCGAACCAAAACAAATAAGCCAAATGCATAGGCCACCATTAAAGCTCGGTTAGGATCCTGTTTTGAATATCGAGAACCTATGGGCTTTGTTTTTTGGGGTTATAGGGTTGTTCCATGACTGTTTTTGTCATTCTTTGAAGAAGATCCTCATGTGCAACAAGTTCTTGGTTCCCACAGTGTTCAAAGGCAGAATAGATCTTTTAGACCTATTACAAAGCAAAAGGTGGCAACCATCTATTGTAATAAGACCAAGCATCTGGTGAATATTCATTAATATAATAAACTATAGGAAAACCAATAAACAATATTAGTTTTCAATCTATAGTAAAGCTATAATAGACCTATTATCGAATATTGCAAATGGGAGGGGGGCAGATATGTAATTATGCAAAGGTGTCTCATTTTTTGACATGATCATATCTTCAACAAATAGATACCTACAATCACCCAAAGCAGAGTTGATAATGGTTTTGTCATGTGCATGAACATGAAGACCTTGCCCTCATAATGAAGCAAGTGGAGATGGCTTGGAGGATCAAAATAGAGAAAGATGGTGGTTGGAGAAGTAGTTGGACCGTTGATTCTGTTTAGAACCATAAAAATATTTTCTCCAACTGAAAGAATCATGATTCATCATGAAAAACAAACTCTTGTCTTCTAGTGGATCTCTCAGCCAATGAGAAGGAGCTTGAAGACTATTGGAGAAAATGAAGGTTAGCTTGTTGGTGAAGGGTTGGTTCTGATGGGAAGAAGGCATGCGTACAAAAAAACAATCAATAAACTACCACCACATTTTTTGATCATTAATGAATCCTTCTCCATTTTTCCATGCATGTTCCCCATCTCTCTCAATCCCATTCTACTATATATACAGGTTTCTAAGCCTTGAAAAGGGATCCCTCATGGGCTAGTATGACTAGACTCTACCAAAATTTGTACCCATGCATCTCTTGGATTAATGAATAGAAAATTTTACAATTGTTTACCAATCTGTACTTAGTGTTTTGTATTTATTCAATATGCAAAAGTGGTTTTCATCTTCCCTTTGCAGGTCTAAGTTCAACCTAAGTGTTAATAAACTTTCCTTGCCAGTCATCTAGCATGTCTTAATGTTGATGTCTCAAGTATAAAGTGGATTGTTGATTGTAAGTGCTTTCATTACCCTCCAACCTAAGTCCATCAAATTGACCTCTAGGTGAAGCATTGTTGCTTGGAAACCATTGTATGCAGTGTGTTAGTTCTATTCATAGTCCATTAGTGTGTTGAGAGTTCAAGCTTATCAGTGGATACAATGAATTCATGGTGCATAACCACATGTTAGTCTAGGTTTAATTCATGCAACTCCTTTCTTTTCATCCAAATCTATTGAGGTTTTAGGTGAGCACTATAATGAACAATCTGAGGAGCTTGCCTCATTAAAAACCCTAAAGGTCTAACCCAAGTTTAGGAAACCCACAGCCTAAGGTCATTCATATGTTGGACTAGGTTTGAGAAAGAGGACCTGAACACTCCCTTTGCTTAGGTAGGGTGCAACCTAAGTCTCCAAAAGAGCCCATTACCAAGCCTAATGTCAATGAGATTAATCGAAAAAATGTATTCCAACATAAGATTGGAATTAGCATCAAGCTTTATATTGCCACCTTTATTTTCTTCTAAGGAAATAATGGCATTGAAGTCACCTCCACTCAGTACCCAAGCTCCTGGTAAGAGTTGAATAATGTACTCAAGAGACTTCCATTATTTTTTTTCCATCCAAAGCAGCAAAGAAGTAAACAATAATGAATAAAACATGTTGATTAGAATGTCTAATTTGGGCTAAAATCATTAAGATACCATAGACAACGAGAGCATTAACCAAGGCAATTTATCAGAGGTTCCATAAGCAAGCAATGCCCCAAGAAGATCCATGAGAGTCATTGGATAAAACCTTAGCCATTGGCCAAATATTCTAAGCTAGTGAAGTCATGTTGTTATTATAAACTTTGTTTTTTTGAAGAAACAAAATATGAGGGTTATTAACTTTCAAAAATGTAATGATTTCTTTGAATTTAAAGGAAAAACCTTTAAGACCCCTTATGTTCCAATAAATGCACTTCATATTAGAATAAGTGTGTACTTATGAGATCCCTCTCTTGCCCTGCTTTAAGAAACTGATTTTTATCCTTCCCTTTGAATGTGGGTTTGCCAAGATTCCCTTCCTACTCTCTGATTAGTATTCATTTTCATTTTCTTATTTGATTCCTGACTAATTCCATTTGGCTCTAGAAAATAAGGAACATATAATTAAGAATAATAGGGGATTAACACTCGAAGGGGAGGATCATTCAAATCGTCACCTAAATTTGTGTGTGTTGGCTTATTATGGTCCAATTTATGTTTTCTTATCAGGTTCGTGTCATTTTGAGAAACTATGGCCAATGTCTGAGCTTATAAAGAACCAGTGTTACTAGCTAATTATTCTCTTTGTTTAAGAGGAGACGATTGGGTTTTTTTGATAAACTACGTTTTTCAGATCTCGTTATCCATGACCAATTAATCATCATTTGGGAGCTCTTCTACCTCTAATGAACCAAAGTGATTTTTAGAAAAGGAAGGCACAAAGGTGGGACTCTTGGATTTGACCGTGTGTTTTTTTAGGCCCTGAAATTTCTCCTTGTCTAGGGCTTCCTTGAAATTTTCAATAGTAGCTAGTTTGCAATCCTTAGCTAAATGCCCATATTCATGGCATAACCTGCATTTGAAAAGGATGTTCTCATAATCAACTTCTTATTCCCATAACCCTTCACCAAACTGTAGATAAATATTTTTGGGCAAAGGGTTGTCAAAGTTTATAAGAATGCAAATTCTAGCATAAATAATGTGTTTAAATCATATAGAGTTGTTTGCAATCATGTAAGTCCCTAAGATATTGCCTATAGACAAAAAAATAGAGGGGTTCCAGAATTTAGCCAGAAGACCAAAAAGCCTTGCCCAAACTGGCCCAACAGAAGGTAAATCTTCTTCCACCTTGAAAAGGGAATGTCATGGTTTCATGAATAATTCAACTCCTCACATGAATCAAGGTTCTCCTTGGAAAATCTTCTACCTATCCTCTTCCTGAGCAAACACAACAAAAAAATATCTATTAGGTAAATATAAATTTGATATTCACCTAAAGTTAACCAAGATTTTGAAGCCCTCTTAAGAACCTCACTCGCATAATAACTGAATAACAACACTAATTGACTATATATTAGCTAAATCACACATTACACACAACATTCCTTTTGAAAAAGGAATAACTCCGATCGCATGCCACTTTGAGGGGGCTACCTCCTTTGAGCAAGACTCAATTACAATTCTTCTTCTTGGATGCATTATGATAGCTTATGTCCCTCTATTTATATTATTCTACTCTACTCAACTCCTCATTCTTATGCATGTGGTATTAAACTTCTATTCGTTATTATACTATTTATGCTACTATTCTACCCCTCCCTAGGTATATTACATTCCATCCCCCTTAAAAATGTTTCACCCTCAGAACATGATAAGAAATAGGAGGACCAAATGAAGGCCCGACCATACATATTAAAATGAGATGAAGACCAGATAGAGGTACATATATGTCCTTTTTTGCTTCCATTTCTTTCATTTGTGCTTCCACTTCTTTTATTTGTGCTCAAATATGAGCATGTACATCAACAGAGTGAACATAAGCACTATAATCGAAGGTTCAAGTGCAATTTGAAACATGGTGATCATCTTCTCAAATCTAGAACAAGGGTGTTCAAAATAGTCGGCCTAGTGAACTAACTAAAGATACATGCCACCCCCCTTAGCATTATTCTTTACACACATTGTGTTTGGAATAGCATTTGAATTTGAGGGAATTGAAGGTTCAAGTCTCGGCTTGGATACTTTTGTTGTCTGTATGGAAGAGTCGATAAAGAGGATTAACTGGATCAGTTGCTGCCAAATGATGAAAATCACTATACCATGTGTTTCAAGTATTCTCAAAATCCAACCATGTAGCGATTTCTATTTCAGATTCTTCAACAAGTGGAAATAAATCCCATGCCATTCTGTATAGTTAGTCTCCTAATGGAACCATGTAACTATTTCCTCATCATATTTTGCTATGATATGTGAGTGAAGCTCAATTCGATCAAAACCAACATGCATATCATGTGTGAGTTTGCTAAGTTTCTACAAAATATTAGCTAAAGTGGAACATACATTCTCCATTGTAGCAGAGGGGGAATTACATGACATTTTTATTTTTTTATTTTTATTTTTTTACAAAAAGCAGTTAGTAAAATTATGATAACTTTCAAAATAGTAAACAAAAATAAAAAATGCAAACTATTTTGGAAAGGTGAAACCTAAGCGCATAAAAAGTAGAAATGGTTTAGTGCAATTATATTTCGTTTGATAGCAGTGTGCAGAAGAACAGTGGGTTTTTTTTTCACAACAATAGCAGTTACTAAAATTGTGATAAATTTCACTATACTGAATGAAATCCAAACATTCAAACTTTTTTGGAAAGCTAGAAACAAGATGCACAAAAATCAAAAATTGTTTGGTGTAATTTTTTATCGTTTGAGAGTAATTTGAAGAACATTCATGATTTTGATGGAAAAAAATAGAAATCTATGCTTTTATTTTGGCTTCATATGGCAACTTTGGACAAGAGAGAAAAATTTAGATCTGACTTTTGAAAACCCTCAAGATACAATGGATAACTTAGACTTACTCCATGAAGCCCCAAAATGTGTCTGCAATAAAAATATTCGCCACAATACCTCTACAATTCCAACAAATTTCACTCCCAAAACCAACTTCCTAAAAAATGTTCTCCAACTCAATTTTTATCCACTTTCTTTCTGATCACTAGAATCTTGAAGGCAAGGTGAGAGCATACAGTGAACAAAACTACAAACTCTTACTTACATAACCTCCTACCAAAAAAATTGAACAGAAATGGCCCTAGAAAGAGCTCTCATACCAGATGTTAAAAACCTCTACACTCATATAACTGAAATGCTAAATATATTGATATATAAATATAATATTCTTTTTTGACGGGAAGGAATAACTTTGATCGTGGGCCACTTCAAGGGGCTACCCCCTTTGAGCAAGACTCAATTACAATTCTTCTTCTTACATGTATTACAATAGCCTATGTCCCTTTATTTATACTATTCTAATATACTCAACTCCTCATTCGTATGCATGTGGTATTAAACTACTATTCACTATTTTACTATTTATGCTACTATTATACCCCTCCTTGAGTATATTACAAGCCCATATTCTAAAATTTTGCAGGGTAGGCCTAAATCCCATGAATCAACATTTTAAGAGCCCTTCTTTCCAGATTATCAATGTTATTATGAATTTTCATCGGTTAGATGTTGACCACCAGAGAACCATCTACCGCTTCTATGCATCCTGATTTAATCTTCCGAGAATCTATCTTTGGCATGCACAAGGACTAGCGATAAAATCTCTTTCCTTCATTGACAATTGTAGAATTTTGAAGATTCTGTAATACAGCTTTAAAATTCAAAGTTCGAGAATTTTGAATGATCCTTTCTTTCAAACCTGATTCGTGTTAATCCCATATGAATCTTGTAATATCATTGATGATATCTTCTTTGTTTGCTCACACCCAATCAAAATTTGGTTGCATCATGTGAAAGTTATTGAGAATAATCATCAAATAAAAAGGGTGATGAGATTTTTTTGATGATACGTAGATAAAATGTGTCCCATGACAGGGGCTACTAATAACAAACAAGCCATGTGTAAAAGGTCTCCTTTTAAGTTGGTTATATTTTAAAAAACATTTTATTTTTTATATAAAATTGTTTTTTTAAATAAAAATTGACTTATTTAGAATTTATATTTTTAATTATTTTATACATTACTACATATTTAAATAATATAAAATGATATTATAATTTATTTAATTTTAATTATTTTAATTTAAAAAATTAGAGTAACTAGTTTCTTATTAAAAAGAAAATTGGTAAAATATTTTGTCAAAGAAAATATATATATATATAAATGATGGAAAAACTTTCCTTTATTATAAGAAAGATTCTTTTTATTTTAAAAAAATATTAAAATGAAATATTTAAAAATATAAATCAAACTTTATTTAGAAATAAAATTTTGTACATTTAAAAAAATGGAAGCGGCACACATACAAAGTTGGACAAATTTAAAGTTCAATTTACAGATCCAAAAATAAATGAATTAAATAATTAACTATAATCATTGAACAGATTTGTTTTAGATAGCTTAGAAAGAGAAGCATATAAATAAGAGAAAAAAATA
Organism: Torreya grandis; assembly: GCA_037957365.1. Taxonomy (NCBI): domain Eukaryota; kingdom Viridiplantae; phylum Streptophyta; class Pinopsida; order Cupressales; family Taxaceae; genus Torreya; species Torreya grandis. Next base: position 794,107 of record JARHVA010003566.1, read on the forward strand.
ACATCAACAAAGCTAAAACATAGCACAAAGTCTAAGAATATATCTTATTATATTCTCATCAAAAAATGAATACAAATTCATTGGTTTTATTCTCTACCAAAAAGTATGTTGTGTTACATTTAATGCGATTTATAGCCCGTGGGAAGAATGTAATTAACTTTAAACAATTCAAGATTGTGTTAAGTTTTTATTTTCATTCAAAATAAATATAACATTACAGATATTATGTGTGTAATTATTAGTTAATTTTATAATTTTGATTTTATAATATTATAAAGGTAAAATAAACAAAATAAATTAAAATAATATCACGTTTAATAAATAACCATTTCATGTGATGGTTTTTAAAGGAACAGAAATATGAATAATTAAATGGGTTTTTTTTTCTCCCTTTAATTTGAACTCTTTAAAAATTCAATGTTTCTATCATCAATTTTTTATTTTAAATTATTATATATATATATATATATATATATATATATATATATATATATATATATATTTTACATAAGCACCGGGTTTGATGGGTCCCCTGCCCTAAATTAATATCGAGAAGATAATACAAAACAAAAAGAACCTCCGACCTTTACATTTGCAAATTAGGATGAGGTCTTAAGGGGAACCAAGGCCACCAAGTGGCACCAAAACCAAAATACAAAGAAACCATGCGAAACATCGAACTACATGGCTATACAAACCAAAAAATGATAAGTAACAAAAAGACAAGGTAATAGATAACCACATTAAACATTTTCATTATCACTGATTCCCAGCTTCACTCCTGACAGAACATGCCCAGCTTCATCCACCACTAGGACATGTGACTCCCCTTTACTGCCACCAATCGAAAGTGTGTTTTTGTTGCTTTGAAGACGATTACGCATCGCTGAGGAGACAGTGATACGAGGAATACGAGGGAACCAAGGTGGAATCTTCCTACTAGGGTTTTCAACCATTTCGCTTAAAAACTGACAGCCTCCATCTCTCCCTATAGTTGTGTGTTTCTTTCCTCATGTTTAATACTGCGATAGGACATTCAACCTCTGCCCAAGGAGGGGCAAGAATACATTGTGCACAATGCTCCGAAGGATGATGCAGTTTATAATCTAGGTCCTTGACATAATCTAGAAGGTTGACATATCTTGTTTCAATATCTCTAAAGACCGTAATGGGAATAAAACCAAAACCATGATTACCTGAGAAACGCAGCGCTTGAAAAGGCCCTGCATTGAATTCATCCACTTTTTCAACAAAACCTGGCCTATGCATGGGCGCCACAAAAAAACCCAGCATAGGCTTCACCAAAGACTTGTCCTCTACAAAAGCTAGGAGATTAGAAACAAAAAGAGCCGCCACATCCGAGTTGACCCTACTAAACACGTTGCTCCCTGAGAAATCTTCACCCAAAGTGAAGCAAATGGCATACAAGACATCATATGAAGGAACCCAGAAAATCTTCTTCAGCTGAGCACTGGAGGCGTTACCATAGAAAGCAATCTCCCTTACTCGGCTCCCACATGGAATTGCTGGGAACCCAAGCACAGAAGTCAAGCTAGAATCCATCAATATCGTTGAAACATAGACTGAAAGCCTAGAGACACCATTTTGGAAAGTGGACCGAGGATAATAGGAGGCAGGGAAGCCTCTCGAAACAAGTTGCCATATCCAAGCCTCGTCATTTCCATACACATGAGAACCACAGCGACCTTCTCAACACAAACGGAACTACAAGCAATAATGACCCCCAATCAAAGCTTAGACGTCGAACATCACATTCGTGGACCCCACGAAATCTTCCCAAGTCCCTCTTAGGTTATCCACAATAATTGAATTGTTTTGCTCAATACCACAATTAGCCAAAAAGTCCACAGCGAAATTAGCATTTCTAAAGCAATGGATACCTTCCCATTCTTCAAAAGACACCACACATTCCCAAGGGCTAGCAAGAATATTGTCAAGGTGCCAAGGCGCAACAAACTTCTTAAAAGCCAATAAGATAACAAACGAATCCCCTTCTATTTGAATCCTCGCAATTCCACATTGCAAAGCCAATTCTAAGCCAAAAACCAAAGCTTGAGATTCAACGTCATTATTCATGCCGTCTTTCAACTTTTTAAACGTTGCTCTGATTAGTGACCCGCTACTATCTCTAATAATACAACCGGCTCAGGAAGCACCCGAATTTCCTCGAATCGCCCCATCGAAATTAAGTTTGAACCAACCCGAAAGTAGAAGATTCCACTTAGCCTCTTTATTTCTTTCAACCTTATTACTCTTTACAATAAACCCATTAATAAGAGAAATTATTATATTTTTATTATGATAATCTTTTTTCAATTATAAAAATGTTTACAAACCTATATATCCAAAAATGAAAACCCACCATAATCAATTAAAAAAGTCACATGTAAATCAATACCAATCACATAAAACATTATTACAATATAAAAAGCCATAGCATTGTTTACAATATAAAAAGCCACTACACAATGGCACCAATAGGAAAAAACAGCAAGCAAACTGTCCTCAACAAGACCACCAACAGTGATCTAAGTAGAAATTTTGTTCATCCTCACATTACATTCCCACAGCCCCAAAACCATCAACTGGTCCCAAATGACTTTCCAAAGAAACAGGTCTCTGCTGCGTAGGATCCACGGGCGGGGGAAAGTGTCACATGATCCTTGAATTTACACGCTAACAATTAACATTACAAACATTTAGTTTGAATAAATCTTATTTTATTTTCTTGGCAAACTGCTCTTTGATACAAAATAGTGGATTGTACATCAGAAATGCTATTACTTTGAAAATCATAGTGATCATTTAGAGCAGTCTTTAGCACTCCAATTCTCCATTTGACTCATTCCCACCACCGATAGGAGTCGTCTTCATTAGTTTTCTCAAATATATTTTTTTGTACACTAGAAAATTTGCATATCCCTTTTAAAACTCGTATAGATGATCCTTTACACTGGTTCAAATGACAAATTCTTCTTCATACATTTAGATTTCATCATCAATGCTCTTATGTTCCAGAAAAAAAATATCATCCGCCTTCATTACATCATCGATATATTTCAACCCTTTCAGAGCAGTTGCTCCACCCAAACTCTCGTTAATTTTCCTATGCTACATATTTTACCATCTTCTGGGATAATGAATTTATCCAGAACCAAAATATATATTGATGTAGGAATTATCATGGCTGGGGTCTTTAATAGACTGATAAGGTGTTGAATGCAAACAACCCGTTAAGCATTTAAGGGCATAGAATACAAAGACCCTGCCTCTCTTTCTTTGAAAAAACTGAAATATTTGCAATGCTTGTTGAAGCATTCATCAAGCTATTAGTCTTTTTGTTTTCACAAAATACTAGAGCATAAACATCGAGGGATGTTTGTCTTCTCTATCAGATTCATCAAACTCCATTTTCTACATAGGGGAATACCATAAACAATAGTTGTAAGCGTGTGCTTTCATCAAAGGATGTCAAAAAGATTTTTCCAAGCCATCTCATTTGCTTGCACATAGTTGTGCATAACTATTTTTTATCAAAAAAAAAAAAAAAAAGAACAGGAAATGCGCATTCTTATTTCTCGTTCCTTTTAGTGATGCTTTTTTTTTCTCACCATCCCACTTAAGAGAATTCAGTCAGAATCAAACAAATGATGTCTCTCTTATCACACCTTCACCTTCTTTCCTCATATTAACTGTGAAGCACCATTAAAATTTAATTTGAGATAAATTTTGTTGGGCCACAACTAATCAATCAAAGTAATTTATTTTAATTTTTCAACTAATTGTTTTTTTATTTTATTTTATTTTATAGATTAATAATAATTGAAATGATAATTACAATAGATCCAAACCTGGGTCAAAAAGCACATATTTATCAAACGTAGCACCCTGAAATATCATCAACCACTAACCTAGTTCCCTAAAAGGGCTCTATACACTAATCTGATTAACTATCTAACCATCAACTAGGCCCTCCCAACATGGACGCTCTTCTTTCTTTTTGGTAAAGGAAAGAATCCATTGTCCCCTGAACTGTCATTGATAGCATTCAAAGCTTCCACAACCTCCTTCCCATTGTCCACCCAGTCACTTGACTCATAATAACCTTCACTCACACCAAGTCATCTTGGGCAATTTTTGCATCCCCAATCAAACCGGCTCTGAATCCATTTATCACCAAACCTACTTTCTCCCCAGCTTGCCAACTGTTGTTGCTTGCCATATTTTTACATCTTCAACGAAATAATTATTATGTTAGTAAGAGGGCCACTCCCATCATAGCCTCACTTTTATGGAAGAACATAATTTGTTAAGTTTATAGGTTATGACAGACCAAACCTACCAACCATTACATTATAGAATTAATTTTTTGAATTTACATAGTTTTGTCCCATACATGAGGGCGCACAATACAAAAAAAATTGCCTCAAAAATGCATGCATATAAATTGAATGCATATTAAAGTATACATTTATTTAAATTAGTCATGAAAAGGGGTTGGAAGAAACATAATTACCATGTTATTTAATAAAAATTGAAATCATATTAAAGTATATATTTACTTATGTTAGGCATGGAAAGAGTTGGATGAAGCATAACTACCACTTCATTGAATGCATATTCAAAGTATACATTTAATCATGGAAGGGGTTGGAAGAAACATAACTACCACTTTATTTATTTATACAAATTATTATATTTGACACGTAAGCAATTTATAATGATTATGTTATTTTTGTACTATCTTAAAATTTATGATTGGTATTTTAAATTTAAAAATGGACAATAAAATTTTAGAGACATCGTGTGGAGATTGTAGTGTCATGCCAAACACTGATAAAAATTGAATTCTTTCTTACGCTTCCAAGGGCTTCAAACTCATCATAGAAGTATAATTTAAAAAACCTTGTAAAAAATAAAGTTATAAATTCACTTTTCATTTACGAAGGAAAATAAATTTTATAAAATTTTAAAAGAAAGGTTACAATTGGAAAAAGAAAGTCCCACTATCTTACAAGTAGGAAATTAACAATCCTAAAGAGTCGGCCCAACAACCACTTTATTTAACCATACCCGTAAAATTTAATTTCACAAGAATCAAGAAATTTATTCGATAATTGTGTACTCCCAATAAGTAAATTTCGCAACAATCAATGTGAATATGAAAAGTTCCAAAACAATCAATGTGAATATAAAAAGTTACAAATACAAATTACCATCATTCCTATCACAAATCTCTGTCCACTAACTTTTATTTTCTTTGGAGTCAATTTAAATGTTCACGAATTTGTCCATCTTGTTGCCTTCCTCTTCCTCTATGTTTTCAATAGAATATTTTTTTGACATATTTTATTGTACAATTTTGGAGTTTAAATACATCTAGGTGCTACACTCATATAGAATTTAAGATTATAGCAACTCTCATAATAATTTGTGGATCATAATTTGTGTTAAATTTTCATCACATTGTAATGTAGTTAATGTAAAGCCAAATGTAGGCATTTTGAAAACTATGCTTAATGAAAATTTTGTTAATTGGTCTAGCTGATTTGGTTGTGCAATTGTTTATTATGTTAAATTAGATGTGTGATTTTACTTTGTAAAACAATGTTTGTGCAAGTATTTATTTTGTTTGTCAGGGTAGATGGCTGCAATTAAGGATGACAATATCTTGATGGTGTGATTGCAACTAGAAAAGGCAATATTTTGATGGTGTCTATAGGTCGGATTCTAAGAGCCCTCACAAGTCAGATTCAAGGAGTTACTAAGTATCCAAATGGTTTCAATGTTATCTTGTTATTTTTAATATTTAAGTTATTTAATTATAATGCCTAAAATATTTGCTCAATTTGAATGGAAAGACATAATCCCAGTAGTAATCCAAACTTATTTTGGATGGTGGAAAATTAGTATTGTGCGATTCCAAATACATGCGGCGTATCATGTATCATGTATCATGTCTCGTAAATAATCAAAAAAATATTCTCATTTATTTATTTCGTACAAAAATTCACATTCAAATAAATTATTTTTTCAATTATACTTTCTTTGATCAATCCTTCCATGTAGGGATTAGTGTTGATGGTCCACCTTGTTTATGATGATTATCCATTCGACATTTTCTTTCAAAATTTACTAATTATATTTAAAAAAGGAAACATCAAAGAGTAAATATATATTTTCTATAATCATTTTAAAAAAATCGTAACCCTTTAAAAAAATTCACAATCCACCCAAACTTTCTAATTTCATTTCATATGATTTTCAAAATATTTTCATTATATATCACGTACGTTCATATGTCTGTCAAATTTAACTTTTACAAGTTCTAAGAGGTTCAACCCCATTCTAGGAGTTCAATTTCCAAAAAAATAGAAGAGTGATTTTATTTAAGACTCTTTAATGAAATGTGCACTTACTTTAACCTTGTTAATTCAAATTAAATTGCAACTATTTCTTACTTACAACTGCTCATCATTGAATAGTTCCGCAAATACATACCTTTCAACTTGAAATTAAGACCAATACTTCCAATTTAATCAGTGATGCCCAACAAATCTTGGGTTTGGGGTGCAAGTTGACCACCAAGCATGGTATCCCAAAAAAAAAAATTACAATGATCTTACAGAATTTTCCAAACTCTTAAATGTATTCTGGGATGGGCAAATTATCGAAGTTATATGGAGGTCAGAAAAGTTTGGTTTATTTTAGAGCTTTGATCACTAGGTAAAAATCTAAGGTACAAGATCTAAACATTATATAAAGTAAACGGAAAGAAACCTCCTTGTGAACTTTGACTGTGGGAATCTCATGTGCAGAACTAGCATATCGTTTGGCTGTAAACTAGAAAATCAACCTCTACCATCCCTATTTGTGTACTGTCAAAATCCACATTGCCATAAAAATGCAATAGAAATTGACATATATTTACCCTATTGTAACATATAAATCAGCTTTAAATTTCTTAGTCTCTTGGCAACCTATTCAATTTCTTGGTCAGATGCCTAACTGCCCCAGACTAAAAAAATAAAATTGAGTTGGCATAATCAAGAGTGGCATTTATGTGGATAATAATGTCCATGGTTACAATAGTGAAGAAGGATGACATAGAATTTTGTTTGAACTACTGAAGGACGAAATCCTCCGAAATTTAAATGGCCTGGAAGTGGCTTTAGTGTAAAACAATGCTAGACGAAATCCTCTAAAATTTAAATGGCCTATGCAATCCAGTAGCACAGAAAGAGTGTAAGTGGCTTTGGTATGAAACAATGCTAGTATACAGGTATTTCCGGGGAGTGAAGCTGTATTACTCTATCACAGCTCCATATGAAACATATACTCCACGGATATTACAGTTCCATGAGTTTCCTGAGGAGTTAGACTCATCTCCATATGCTGTGAGTCTGAAATACAAGCCTATCAGAGCTGTGGTTAGTCCAATTAATCAACAACGGAGGGTTCATGAGATGAGTTGGGCCCGTGAGGACTGTGATGTCATGCTATCAGTGGAAGACAGATTGTTGGACTTGGAAGCAGAACTAGATCAACCATTGTGGACATTGTTTGAGAGATTAATTAAGGAAGCCTGCCAGAGAATAGAACGGAAGAGAAAGTGGAAAGAAGTAAGGCTGGAAACATGGAAAGAATGGGAAGCAGAATGGAATGACAAAATATGGTCACACAAAATGAACGCCAAAGCCCAAATAGATCACATTTCAGATCAAACAATGTGGCAATCTATAGAATGGGATTTTACATGGAAGTAGAACTAGATCAACCATTATAGCCATTGTTTAAGAGATCAGGTAAGGAAGACTGCCAGAGAATAGAACGAAAGAGAAAGTGGAAAGAAGTAACGCGGGAAAAATGGAAAGAATGGGAAGTAAAATGGGATGGTAAAATACAGTCACACAAACTAAACACCAAAGCCCAAACAGATCAAACAATGTGGCAATCGATAGAATGGGATTTTATATGCCAAAAAAATTGGAAAGGAAAGGAAAATGGTAAGGAAAACTCGGAGAATTTGGAAATGAAGAATCGAGTCAATGGAAAGAGATGCAAACACAAAGGTGGAAATGGGAGCTAGAGTTTAGAAATGAAATTGAAAGAGAACCCGGCTGGGAACAGCGTCTGCTTCACAGAACTTTGGGGCAGAAAGTGGATAGATACTTTCGCCTTCTACGGTAGGACAAAGGAAGAACTAAAGTCGTGGATAGCTACTACAGCCTCCGGCAGAAGGCAGGAGGAATGGCTAAAATGGTTGATAGCCACATCAGCCTCGTGCAGGAGAGAGGAAGGAAGGCTACAGGATAAAGATAAAATTAGTAGTAGAGGTGAAATAATAAATAATAAAGAAATAATTTAAGTTTCATATTTGGTTTTTTAGGATAAAGGTATCATTATTTATTTTTTAAATTGTTAATAATTTTTAAATGTTTTAAAAGACAGGACCCCTAGAATAGACTCAACACTTGAAACGCTTGGGAAGAATGAATCGAAATACTATATGCTATATCCATTTCTACATAGGCTTACAATTGTTGTTTCTGACAAAGGAGTAATAGTGTTGTTTTGCAGCAGCTGCAGTCACTACATGATGAGATGCCGCATTGGAGAACCTTTCTATGGTGAGGTCTATGACAGTCAAATCTGCCATAATGAAGCCGTGGTATCTATTTTGTATCATTTTGGGTTGGGTTTTGCTTCAAGTTGTGGGTGATGCCTCAGTTGTGTGCTCAAGTCCTTTGATCATACGGATTTTAGGATAGTATTTGTTTTACTCGTAATTTTCCATAGCTTGTCATCAGTTAACACCCATGAAGAACATTTCTGGTTCTATGTAGATGTCGGTGTCCAACGGAAAATTGTAGTAGTAATCAGTATGTGTTTTTTTGTTAGGGCAGATCTGGTGATTGAGCAATAATTCACATGGCAATATTTCATTCACAACTTACATTATCTTTTAAAACCCTTCGCTATAAAGTTGGTTTTACATAAAGTTTGATGCAACACCAGTTTGATGCCATAAACCTATCACTCTTTTGTTGTTATTCAACTTAATTTCGTGGATGTACAGAGCCATTTGCAGGATCCAAAGAACTGCATGAGCTTCCTAGATACAACGTTTAATGGGGTATTTCTCCCTATTCCCCCCTATCAATTATTAAAAAAAAATCAAATTCTTTTTTTGCACTCAAAAACTTAACCTTCGTAGCCCAGTAGTTTTTGAGTATGTTACTTGTATTGCATCTGTAACTTAATTTACTAATATCCCCCTGTGACAGAATGTCTAATGGTACAAAAATCAAATCGTGGTCGAAGTTCGCAATAGGAGAGCCCAATTCATTCCCAGTGAGGTGATACATAATTTAAATTAAATAAAAACCTTGAAGCAATGAAAATGGGACTGAAACAAGATCATGAAGCATAAAAAAACCTATGTTGAATTCGTTGAGAACCCTCTATATCAAGCAACCACTCTTTTCATTTTCAAGGTCGAGAAAATGTCCATGGTTCATTCTAATATTCATTAGGGGCCACTGAGATGTATGTTGTTTGACTCATCTCATACATATCTTATGGTTATATGCTATGTTGTTTGGAAACAGAAACGTTTCAGAAATGCGGAAACGGCATTTTTCAAAAACCTTGATTTGGAAATGCCATGGAAACGTCCGTATATTTTATTATATGTATATATATATAAACGATGCATATTACTCATGTTTTAAGTAAAACACTTGAAAATACATTAATGTTCATTCATTGCTTCAAAAGTTCAAAATAGACATTGCAAATACATTCAAATATATAGAATAAATCATCTAGGTTCAGATTATTCTCGTAATCATGAATGCCACTCCCACTAGCTCCACTCTCCACCCTTTGTGTAGAACTCCCTTGATTGTCACCATCAACACCAAGTAGTGAAAGTTGGGCAAGTGTAGATACGGAAGCATCCAAATCTATTGTCTCTAGAAAGATATCCCAAAATTTGTGAGATCCTCAGAAATTGTCATTAGACTTGTGTGAAAGGAAACGCAAATTGGAATGCACAAATATCAAATATTCAACCTTATTGGATGCCAACTTGTTTCATTTAACAAAGTGGATAAAGCCATATGTACTCCAATTATGTTCTGCGCAAGAATTACAAATTACTAGCCACTTGTCACAAAAAAAAATTGTTAATTGTTAAAAATTTCAAATTTGAAATTAGTAACAATGTACCAAAAAAAAGTTAATAACTTAATAAAAAAAATTATTTAATTGTATACATGTGAGAGAATTTCGATCGCAATAAGTCGTAGGTACTTGGCATCATTGTCATGTACATACCACCACTTGATTAGAGTCATACTGGATTTGTTAAAAAGAGCCTCAATTTCTCCCATGTTGTCCTATGAAGCTACAAACATACTCATTTCATTGCGGACCACACTAGCTACAGATGGATCAAGGAAAAGCCTCATGAATGCTTGCCTAATTCCATTTGCAACCTCTATATCATCGTATGGTGGTTGCCTATTAGGCAGCCAAAGTATTTCACTGCTATAATACTTTAGATTGAGAACATAAGCAAAGAGATGCAATGGAATGGTCATTTTATTCCACCTCTTTATGACTAAAGACTTGATTTCATTATAAAAAGTTATTTCTAGATCTTGCTCTTTCTTTTGTGTGATCTCTCTCATACTTTCGAACATGGAGTCAATCTCATCATAAACCTCTCCCATGGTCAAATTCAGTCAGTGGTGTCCAATAGGCTCCCCTTAATGCTCGCATCATTGCTTGGAAATATATCATATAGGTTGGAACGTCCCAAACAACTGCAATTTGTATATTTTGCTCGAAGAAGATTTTCGAAGGCATCAATCGCTCTAAGTACCATCTTGCATGTATTCCTTCTAGCGATGTCATGCCTTATCTGAATGTAACAAAAGAGGCTAAACAAGAGATGGTTGCAGAGCTCACATTGCTGGACAAAAAGAAATTAGAGAAGACAAGGATGCAAGCAACCTTAACAGTGGCCATTGCTCATGCATCGCTAGAGAAAGAAAAGGCATCTATAACAGAAATTGTGGGTTCTAGTCGTAGTCCACACAAATGAGGCACGTCCACTTTATTAAGTTCGAGCAAAATTCAGATACACATTTTTTTGTGACTAGAAACATACCTGGGGCAAAACCTTCGCTGCAAGGTACAACATGGAACAACAATGCACATGCGAAAGCAAATAAAGCATGTGCAAATTTATGGTACTTCAACCTTCTTTTTAACGTGATGAAGTGCCCATACTAAGAATATTTGGTGACAGCATCGATAGTTGCAGGGAAAGGTTACAAAGCACTCTCACCAAAAGACTTAAGTAGGAGATTGTTTTAAGATGCAATTGAAGTTGCAAAAATAATTGTGGAATATTAAAAGTTGTGGCGAAAGTTTAGATGCACTATTCTTTCCAATGGATGGATGGATGGATAGAAAAAACCTCACCCTTATCAATTTTTTGACGACTTCAAATGATAAGCTAGTTTTTTTAAAGTCAATTGATACATATAACAAGGTAATAAATGTAGAAACTTTGAGCTTGATGCTTGAATAAGGTGCTTTAGAGGTAGGCAGCGAGAATGTTGGCCAAATTATCACTGACAATGCAACGTGTGTGGCAATTGAGAGACTACTCAAAGACAAACATTTATAACTCTTTTGAACCCCTTATACGGCCCATTGCTTTGACCTTCTTTTGGAAGACATAGGCAAGCTTGATTGGGTGCAACCGGTTGTAAAAGAAGCCAAAAATATCACAAAATATATAGACAATCCCCCTTAGTTTCAACTTGACGAGAGATCACACTAAGGGGAAAGAGCTTGTTCGAGCAAGCATCACCAGGTTTGCAACGAACTTTTTTACGTTGCAAAGTATTTGTAGTTTGTTGACTCCTTTGAAGCATATGTTTCTGAGTTAAACATGGATGGACTCATCATTTTCAAAGAAAGTTGGAGTCATCAAGGTTGCAACGACAATTTTCAATGAGGCCTTTGCAAAGAGAGCTACATAGATCATCAAAGTAACTTTAAATTTAAATTTAAATTTCAAGTCGATTCCCTTATTTTTAATTTTTTAACTTAAAGTATTTATTTTATTTTTAAGTTTGTAACTTTAATTTGTTTGTAACTTTGTAGATGTTGGAGTCTTTGGTGAGGGTTTTACGCTTGGCAGATGGGAAGCAAAACCCAATAAGTTATATTTATGAGGCGATGGATAGGGCCAAAGAGGCAATTCAAAACTATTATATAGAGAATTGTGCTAGATTTGATCATATTTAGAAGTTGATTGATCGGAGATAGAACAATCAACTCCACCAATCCATCCACACAGCGGAGTACTACCTTAACCCCAAGTTTTTATACTTTGATGGCTTCATATATATTAATGGAGAGGTTATGGAGGGGCTCTCAACATGCATTGAGAGTATGACATCTGATGTTAAAGTGAGGGACCTTATTTGAGTGTATAACTCCAAACAAGCTAGGAGGAGCCTCTATTCTTCACCACTAGTTATCCGAGAGAGGAACGCAATCACCAGATAATAGAAAGTGAAGTCTTTACTTGTACCTTATCAGTTACAGATTTATAATTATTTATTACTTACAAACTTTGGAATATTTTGTTTGCAGGGTCGTGGTGGGAAGATTGGGGTAAGAATACCCCAAATCTTCAAAAGATAGCCCCTACATTTATCTCAACATTGTAACGCTTTTAAATGTGAATGCAACTGGAGTATGTTTGACGCAATTCACACGAAGAAACACAAGTTGAGTCAACAACACCTCAATAACCTGGTTTTTATGCAATACGACATTCAACTTCACACAAAAAAGTTGGAGACCACATAACAGACGTCTATCGATGTAAATGAGATCGATCTCTACAATGATTGGACTACACAGGTGGAGGCCCCCATATTCACAAAAAACGAGATTGTTGATTTTGAAAGGCAAGCTATGGAGGGTACAGCTGCAACAAAAAGAGAAATTGGATTGGATAACATCTTTGAAGATATTGAAGATGAGACAGAGTCAGAGGTGGAGCTGGAGACACAGGTGCAGGCACAGTGTTCTAGGCGGAGCAAGGAGCGGCAGTGGAGTGGGAGGACTAGACTCTCTCAATTTCCCTTAGTTTTTTAGAGAGCAGGGAAGAGAAAATTATAGATTCTTTTAATTTGTACTTGTAGATTCTTGTATAAGTATCACTATATTAGTTTGTTGTTGACAACTTGACAGTGTCAGAGTTGTATTCACATGATTATGCATTTTTGTACTTTATTTGTTTTCAAATCTAATAGAAAACACTTCTCCAATATTTTACAGACTCGTTTGATACATTTTGCAACTATAATTTCATAAAATTTATATTTTTTTGATAAATTTAAGCATTTTTTTAATTTGTCGATTATTCGCATTTGTCGATTAATCGTCAGTGAAAACTTTCCCGCTCGACAAGTACTCGCCAAGTATGGGTATGCGAAGTATGGAGCAACCAACTCATCAACAAGGTCCTCTTCTCAACATTGAATGCTTTTTCCAATGGTCATTTTGGTTTTTTTGTTGAAGTGGTGCCTGCCTCATCATCCAAGGGTTTTTCAATTCACTGAGCTTGAGTTTGAATGAATGGATGATTTGTAAATGGTGTTAAGGATGGCCTTTCTGATCTATTTCTTTGGAGATGAATTTTTCTAGATCGAGTTCTTGAAGCAATTTTTGCACCTACTTGTTCTTGATCTTTCATGTAGTCAACCATTTTTTACTTTTGAATTTCATCACACTTTTTCATCATCGATTCTCGATACCCGATCAAATGAATTTTGAGTCAAATATATGAGGCCTTGTATGTGACATGACAATCATTGCTTACCCAAACACAAGAACCACCACCAACAATGTTCTTGAGCACCCTCACATGTCTCCAAAGAGGAGAAACAAGGTCATATTTCACTAGAATTGAGTCTTTTTTCTCGTTTGCTTTGTCGTACCCTCTCCTTGGAGTTGAATTGGATTCCATAGATATCATGATCTGCTTTTGATCACCAAGATCACCTAAACGGTGCGAGGTGAGAGCCTACACAACATTAGGATATTATCAAATTAAAAACCAACAAAAAATAAATTATAATTATACATTTAAAGTTTTTAAAAATTTCATGTAAATTAAAAATTTAAATTTATAGTGGTTAACTTTATTTCTAATTCTCAAAATCACATAATGCGCAAGAAAAGAGCATACACAGAAGTTAAGGTTAGATAAATAAATTATATATTTGAATTTTAACTAAGTGAAAATTCAAAATTTAAATTTATAATAGCTAAATCTATTTCTGATTCTTAAGATCGCATAATGTGCGAGAGAAGAGCATATGTAGAAAGTTAGGATTAGATAAAGAGAACTAAACAGGTTGTTTAACAATTTTAAAAAAAATTAAATATCTTAAAAAAAAAAGTAAGAATAAATTATAGAATGCGCAATGATGAATGAACTAATAAATTAATATTTTGAATAAAACTGATTTTTAAATGATATAGGATTTAATAAACTAGAAAATGAAATTAATTTATTAAAAGAAAAGGAAATGAGAAAAAAAATGTGAAAGAAATGAAAAATACTTGTTCAAATCAGCTATGGCTGCCTCCAAACCACTCCTTGTTGCAATGGGTGCCTCCAAACCACTTCTTGTAGCAATCACTGCCTCCAAACTCCTCTTTGCAATGGCTGCCTCAAAACTCCTTGCAATGGCAAACTCTAAACTCCTCCTTCCAATGATAAACTCCAAACCCCTCCCTGCTATGGCTGCCTCCTTGCTGTTTTTAGTTGTTTACAACAGCAAATCTTTGTTGTGTGTCATAAGAGTGAGGTGAGTGTGTATTTATAGCATTTTAGGCAAAATTAGGGGTTTTTTAAAATGTTTTAGCTTTATTTTTCAATTTTTGGCTGTCATTGCCTGTGGACCCCACCGGAAACGCCCTGAAACAGTCCGGAAACATTTCCAGAAAGAAAACGGAGGGGGGGGGAAGCGGGGCAGGGGTGTTTCCTGCAACGTAGGTTATATGGCATAGGTAACCCAAAGTCTGAACGTAGGAGGTGATTTGTCTGCAACTAACAATATATTATATGAGATGACTCAAGTTGTGTGTTCTCTCTCTAAGCCAAAACATCTAACAGATAAATCATAAAATAACCCAGACATCTTTGATCATCGTTCTCGATGCAAGTCCTCAATGACCTGTGATTACTTTTAAAACTGTGTTTTTTTTCTTCTCTAGGGTGAGGGGAGATGGGAGAAGGATTTTCTCGTAGGTTAAAATTTGACTTTTTGGAGTTCATAAGTTTTATGGAAAGAGATGATCACTGGTTATATCTCACTATGCGATCATTTTATTTCCCTATTGATAGTGGATTACATACATGCCTTCACAGTTAAATCTATATAGTATATAACATGTCAGCCATTATTTTCTGTATACTGCGTTGACCATTTGATCTTTTATGTGTGCAGGTCATTTAAATGCTCAATAATACTGAGCAAAATGTGAGTTACGAGTTCCCTCTTCATAGCATTTGCAAATGTGAGAATATTGTCTTACAAGGGTATTATGTTTTGAATAATTGGATCTCTTCAGGTGAACCATGTGAGAGCTGTGAGGTTAAAAGGAATATTATTGTTCAGTGTGCAAGATTTTTGTTGACAAGCTCTGTAATACTGAGAAAAATGTGAGTTATGAGGTCACTCTTCTTAGTATTTGCAAATGTGAGACTATTGCCTTAGAAGGGTTTTCTGTTTTTAATAATTTGATCTCTTCAGGGGAAAAGCATGTGAGAGCTGCAGAGTTAAAATGGAAGAATATTATTGTTCAGTGTGCAAGCTTTTTGATGATGATGCGAGCACCATTTTTGTTCATTTATCTCTTTGTTTCTACTGTTCAGGTTTAGTTATTTATCTGTCACTTTCAAAATCTAAGGGCATGAAAGCAATCGAAGCTGTAGTGTTTCTTTCATTTTGTCCCTCATCCTTACGCTTATCATTGCAAATCTCAAAAGAACAATTTTATTGTGATGATTGTTGCGTATGCAGGTTGGGAGAGATATTTTTCTTAAAGTGTTCTATTAGTTTATATTTTTAACACTTCAATATTTGAATCAAAAAAATTACTTATTAGCTTTATCTTTTTAACACTTTAATATTTGAATCAAAAAAATTACTTATTGAGTCCATATGCATCTTAGTCTTGAATATTGTTCCTCGCTACACTTATTGTTCTAATTGGGTGGCCAGACTAGGAGAGCGTAATAAATTTTTCATTGCAAGAAATGTGGTACGTACCTTTTCTTCCTTGTAGAATTCATGTCAAGGTAAGGTTGTGCATGTTGAAGCTATCTAAACATATGCATCATTCAATGTTGCAGATGGATGTCATTTAGGCCTTTTTCATATTTTGAGACAGTTCTTTTACCCGTGGAAATGGATTATTTATATATGTTGAATACAAGAAATTTTCCAGGTTGGTCCTGTAGGGATCTTTCTTGCCATCTGGTTGCTCATTCTGGCAAATATTATTTGCTGCCTGGCACAAAAGTGTGCTCTGGTAGCAGAACTATCAATCAAAGGGCCATTTTGGTTTTTTCTGAAAAAGGAAAATATTTGAACAAGCATCAGAGTTTTTCTGGAAAAGAACATATCTAAACGAGAATAGTCCGAGAACTGCATATGAAATATGTAAGTCTATTATTTAAATAAAGCCCCTTCTTGGTACTTAAAATAATCTCCCAGATTACAAAGGCTGGTAAATACATGAACTCTCTGGTTTACTTAAAACTAACAGATGTGGAGGTATTTTGCAGGATGCTGCTCTTCAGTTGATTTGCAAAAGTCAAACTCATGTTTAGAGAATTCCATGAACCAGAATTGTCCAGTATGTTTTGATGTTTGTGTGGTGCTGGTCAATTACTATTGTTCTCTGTTTGCTTTGAAATTACATTTGTATCCCCTGTGACTGAAAATATAATGGGTTTTGCTGATTTTGTTACAGTATCTCTTTATTCCATGAAAAAAATGACCCCCCTGCATTGTGGTCATACAATGCATGTGGAATGTTATAGAAAAACGAAAATGCAGTCACAGTGAGTCTATGCTGCCTTTTACATTAGTTCTCTCAGCATTCATAAAACAAGTATCATAGGGCCAGCTTTCACGTTTGGTATTTAACAGACAATATCTGATTCTCATAAGAATTGATGTTCCACAAATATTCTTGTCTCATATTTCTCGCATGACCTAAATCTAGGAACAACAATATCAAGAGGTATGGCAGTTTCGTTTGAAACAATACTCTCCTTTCAGATTGCAGCAACTCCAATGCCTTGGGACTAACAAAATAAGATAGTATGGTTCCTCTTTTTTTTACTACAATTGGAATCATTGGGAAACAGATAACCACCATTGATTTGACCGTGTTTTTAGTCTGCAAACCCTAAGATGATTTCAAGGGCTTCCATGGGATAGTTATATTGGTGCAGTCAAGGAAGATTAATTAGCGGAGATATCCCAGATGTTGAGGGAATTAATTATGCCCTTGAATGTTTTGCAGGTTAGGATGAGTAAACTACATCTTGGCCACCACATAATAAATGTGGCACAGTGAGCATTTGACAATGCCTTTGATATTTCCAGATTTGATCGTTGATTTTCTTTTTTTCCTTTTTTCTTTTTTTTTAGTTTAAAATTGGGGCCTCTAAAAGGGCTCGAGCCCAATCTAACAGAAGAACAACACTATTAAAGAGATCTTGGATAGTTTCTTGATAAAAACAGTTTAGATGGGCAGTCGTTTATTACATTGTTCCAAAATGTCTAGAAAAGGATTGCCACTGTTATCAAACCTGCCAACACATACAGCAACTGTAACATCCCATAAGAAAAACTAAAACAACTAACAGATACAATGCATGATAGCAACCAAACAGTGACAAAAACATGAAGCTGTCATTCCTGCCAAAGCTTGACCTCCTGCGAGATCTTCATCAACTACCCTTCTCTAGAAACACCAATTTTAAAGAAATAACAAGTAAGACCATGAGCAAACCAACTAATCCAAAGTAGTTCTCCATAAAAACTTCATCCTACGGGTTCTTGCTACTGAGATAAAAATTTCCACAGGTATATATATATAGGAATTTCTACATTTTGCATAGATTTGTCAAAAAAGTAAAATTTATAATTGTATGTAAGCCTAAAATAGGTCTCTAATATAAGGATCCTCTAAAATAGGAAAAGGAAGAAAACATTTCTAGATCTAACATACACACAACACAGCGGCCTACCAAGCGGTTTGGGGCTATAGATAAGGTTTGTATGCACAGGAGGTTGTAAGGGATCTATAAGGGAGAATCGACATAGACAATCTCCAAGGAGATATAAGTTCCAGGACCTTACTATATCCAAGTTGTCATTAGACAATAAGCAAGAGTTATCTAAACTAAAGGTTGTGAATAAAAAGTTATAAGAAAGTGAAGATGCCATTAGGAGGTAAGCAAGAGCTATAAATAAAAAGAATGTGAAAGATAACAATAAAGTAACAAGCATATACTAATCTATACTATCTAATACACGAGACAAACAATCATCTAATAACACCAACCAAAGTACAAAATTAAGATTATAGGGTTAGAGATACTTACATTTGGTCAACTTGTCGGCACATTAATCTTCCCCTTGGTTTGTGGCACTTTACAAGAGAGTTTTGTAGAAGTCAAGATGCATGAGAGAAGACCTATGTGAACAACTGGGGACTCCAAACATTAATCTCCCCCTTGGCTTGTAGCACTACGTGAGATATTTTTCGTAAGAGAAATCAAGATGTATGGGAGACGACCTAAGTGAATAATAATTAAGGACTCCAAAGACCATAGTTCAAAATATCATTCTCGCTGATTTCTCGGGAGGGCAAAATTTGAACCGGATCTCGGATCTCGGGAATTTCTCAGCAACTTTATCACTACTTAAAAAAACTTATAAATTCATAAAATAAACTTAAATTAAATGTAAAACATTGTTAAATGACATGAAAAATGAATATAGAGAATGCCATAGGCCCATAAGTATATTTTCTATCAATGTGAGATCAAAAAAGAGTATAATAGTAACAATCCTACAAAGTTGCAAACTACAAACTCAAGGCGGAGAATATATATTATTATATTGTATATACTATATAGCATATAGTTATACTATAAAGTATATAGAGGGTACACAAGCAGTAACCCACAGCCAACAGTCCTATCACTATGCACAGTCCAACAGACTACAGTATAATAGGTCAATTGACTCTCACTGTGAAGTGTCAATAGTCAATCAATTCTCACTGTGAAGCATCAAGCTGCAAAATAATATTACAAACTACAAAGTTCAACTTCAAACTTCAAACTTTTAATGGGCCCCAAAGTTCAAATCACAGAGGTTGTGCACAGTGTAGGGTTTGGCATCGGGCGACAAACTTGCAACTTAAATGAGGGCAGTGGGCACTGTAATATGCATGAGATGACTGTAAAATACTAATACGATGGCACGTTTTTTGCTTTTCACTTAGCAATACTATTTGTGGCCTGTGCAAAAGAAGAATGACAAATCACGATAAAACATGTTGCAGTTTACCTTTAATTTTTAATGCATCAGTTTTTTTGGGTATCCAAGAAATGGGATTTTCTCGACGATTTTCGTTGAGAAATCACTAAGATTTCTCAACGAAAATCGCCAAGAAAATTAAGGCTTCTCATCTCGCGAGATAGAGACCAGTATCTCGGCAAGCTAGTATACTGCAAGATCTACCGAGAAACTGCGAGAAATCGCCCAGATTTGATTCTATGCCAAAGACTATGGTAAACCTTGTTGGTACACCTATTCTTTGATATCTTCAAAGACCTTGTGCTAACTTGTCTTCCTTGGTGCAATCCCCTCTTAGCCCTAAATCTTTCTTCTTCCTAAGATAGGTTTGCGAGCATGAGCAAAGCAGATTGGATGTGTCTTCTTTGAGAAATGATAAAATGGAACTCTATAAATACACATCCAAACACTAAACTTCAAAAGTCAATTTTCGCCAACATTATCGGCCCAGCCAATGGCGTACAAAAAAAATCCATCGTAAATAGTACATCATCAACCCGATAGATGACTTCAGCTAAATCGGTGGTTGCTATACGACGTCATTGGTCAGGCCGTGACATCAGCTAAGTGCATGCAAAAGAAAAAAGAGGATTAGAAGGGGGCAATGGTAACCTAGGAGGGCAAATAAGTTGATTTCATGGTGATCTTAAGGTGGTAGTAGGAAGCATAGTGCATGACAAAATCTCTCAAAAAGTACCACATGCTGGCCCATCCCGATCTCGACATATGCATGAACATACACTCATGGAGATTAATGTGCCAACAAGCCCTAGAACAAAAAAGTGTCAATAAGCGAAAATAATGTGTATAACTATACAATAATCTTCCAAAAAACATAGGATCTTACCATTCAACTACTGTCCTTGGCATGCAGGCTTTTAGGAAATGGAATATGTGGCTCAGAGTGCTCCAAAGGCGACTACAATCAATAATAAAATTTAAAGGGATCCCCTTCTTTTTTTTGAAGGGCAGAGTTTTCTAGAGCACCTCAATGAAAATAAAAATCAATTTAATTTTCTTTTTAATGTTTATTTTATGATATGTATATTATTTTATCATATGCATTTTTCTTATTATCTTTCTTTTTACTAATTTATACAATAGAAGTCTTCATAGTTTCCATAGGCATCAATACTAGATCTCTAAAACCATTGCAAACTCGTATTCAAAAGTAAAACAAACTTTTATTGTTTGATGTATCCACGTAAAATCCAAAACTTACTAAGCTATACCCAAATTGTACAATAGAAACCCTTGATCCATGACATAAAACTCATTCAACAGCACTAATAGCTATAAAGGAAACTTATGATATTGAACAGGCATAATGGAAACTTGGAAAAATATGTGTGGGAAAATCCCAGTGGGGATGTAAATGTCTTCTTAAATAAAATGATTATTCATATAATACCTTTAGGTGTATTTTTCCAGAATCTAATAGGTCAATAACCAACTTTTACCAAGTAAAATTCAAAATGTTTCATAAACCTCAAAAAATAAATAGTATCAGAGATGGTTTTTCAATAGTTTTACAATAGTAAACTCTACCAGTACAATAGACTGCCCTACTTCACTAAATAAAAAAATATCTTAGAAGCATAATACCTTGCCATAAGCCCAACCCCATGACACGAATGGTGTAATCTGGGTTGCTGCAAACTTTAGAATGATATTTTCCCAATAGATGGTATCTCAAAAATAATATTATCAGAATTGTGATTCTTTGGACCTTGCTTGAAATGTATTTACAATCTGTTTTTGAGTCAAAACTCCATCATGAGCCTCTTTCTTTCATTATCTAAGTTGTATATTCTAAACACCCCTATGCCTATTCCTATGCCTATAGCTAAGCCATTATAATTTCTCTTGCATTGCAGAAAGTAAGACTTCTTACTTTATTATTGCCTGCGCCCTTCCTCTTGCCTATTCTTGCTGCCAGAACAAGACAATGGCCTAGATTGTGCACTCCTGGAATCTAGATTTGGACTTTCGCTTTAACCTCTCAACCTTTTCAAACATATTATTAACTATTGCTTGGAATTTATAAATTACAATTAAGCACTAATTTAGAGTGTGCTACTATCACAATTTGACTTTAACTCTTGATTTTTGAATTCACCCAATCAAATTTCATTGCCTGATGTTTGTATGCTCCATTACCTACCTTCTAAAAGGAGCTTTCGTTTATACAACCTAAAATTTAGTCTGTAAAGCTAACAAAAACACATTGATCAAAGGGGAGGCTCCGTTCAACCTTTTCTCCAGACAACAATTAGAATGTAAAGATTTAAAGGAAGTAACTGCTTGTAAAGATGAACAAGGTATTATGTTTCTATGCTAAAATACAAATGTAACAATCCATTTTATTCCAGAGCACATTCTACTTAAATACAGGGCTAACAACAATATTAGGTCATGTAAGTAACTTGTCTTGCACTTAAAATGGAATACTTGGAAACAACAAATGTTTGCAGAAAAATAGCCACTTTCATCCTCCACTGATTGGAGGGATAAGAGCAAGTTCATCTCCATCTTTCACAACAGCAGAGTCAGTTGTGTATATTTCATTTAGGGCCACTGCCATACAGACGTATATTTCTTTTAAACTTGGAAATTGCAGTATAAGCTTATTAATACAGTCCAAAGTAGATGAACCTTCTTCCATAAGCAAAACCATATCAGAAACACCAGCCAGATCACGGGCCCTGGCAAAGAACAATACATTCACTTTCATAATTTTATTATTCCCATTAGCGTCTTTCGATACTTCCTTTCTTTCTACATCGCGTTCTCTTATTTCTGTATCCATAATAAGATACTCTGCAAGCAGATTCAACACTTCCATTAACATGGGTTATAGGCAATGCAGCAGGCATGCACAAGTTAGTCATGCATGTCATCTTTTATAGGAAACGTTTGTGATTCGTATCAACAATCAAGGATTGGTTTCACTCCAGGTCACAAATTTGTACATAAAGAATATTGGTCCTGCACATGGTCATTTATATTGAACACAAACAAAGGATGCCATACAGACAAAATACATCATATATGATCCAAAATGCAGAAAAACATCTAGCATAAATACTGGGCTTCAGAAGATATTTCAAACATCAACATGTATGAATAGCAAACGAAAAGACTTCCTATGCAAAGAAGTGAAATGCAAATCTAATTTGAAAACAGTATTATGAAATGCCAGCCAGAGTCACTAATAATCACAGTATGAAATTGTTCAAACAAACAGCATAAATTATATAAGCCATTTTTTGTATGAATATATATACAGGTTGATGTAATCAAATCATTGAAAAACCTGATAAAAAATTAAAAATCAGGGATTGGACCAAATTAGAAGCACCATGCTTAATGCAACGAATAAAATGACACGGCTTTAAATGACTTAAATAATCTTAAATATACCTAAGGCGGTCTCTACATAATTTCTGCCTTGCTGTTACCCCGTGTGTGCACATGCTGTAAATGAACTCCCTAGTGAGGACAGCATCGTATGCAGACATATAGCTTGCAACAGCAACAAGCCTTACTACAGAATCTTCTCAAAAAAATCGGAAAAATCATACAGACTGCTCCACAGCTATCTCTTCATTTTGTATGTCACAAACTGGCATCTCATCAGCTTTTCATTCTAACATGCTGGTTCGCTTGACCTTAAGTGATTCAAAAATATGGTTAAGCATTGATCCTAAGTGGTATCTTGTTGATTTCTCAAGACAATATCATTCATAATAACAAGAGGAAGAAACCAAGAAAACCCATATTAAGGGCTAAGTCACAAAGTTCTCCAGTTTTATTTGTTACAAAAAACATTGACAGTGTGCAAGTTGTGGGGGAAAACAGTCCAAGAGTTAAACCTAACATTTTAAAAGTGAGGATTATCATTATCACAGGGTTGAAAAGAAATGTTAGGTTTTAATATAATCGTTCAAATCAACTCTGTAAGCAAGGAAAAGAGACTAAGTTTTAACTTTAGCAGACAAGGAAGATGATGGTATGCAGCAGAGAAAAAACAAATGATAGGAAGAAGAGGAGACTATTGGTCATTGTCAAACATGAATTGAACTCGGTGTTGATGATTTTACCTGCATTTTCTCACTGCGTGTCTCCAATTTCGCACGTATTTGAGGGTTTTCCCAAGGCCTCTTATAAGATTTGAGACTGAAGTTCTTATTATTATTGAGATATTGAGTTGTCATGCGACAGATCATTATGCAACTCTATCTCCATTTTATTTTAGATGTTATGTTGGAATTTGGTAAAAATTACAATTTTAAATTAGATATTTTTTTGCACCTATTGAATTTCTCAATTATTTTTCAAACCAGTAGTGTGTGGATATCCGCAATTTTTCTAAACATCTGCAAGTCAAACTCGCCAATAAATTTGAAGCTGGTCATTTAGTTTTGAAAGTTTCTGGCCTACATGAAAGGCTTCTAGAAGTCTGTCCTGTACTTGCATATTGCTAATAGGATTGCTGGAACAAAAGGAAATACAAATGTTGCTTGTTGCCAGTCTTAGTCCCCTATATTGAATGGATTGGGTGGCTTGAATGCAATTTTACAACAAGAAATTGACAAAACGAGTTTGGTCACCAGATATGAAGTTGTGTTTGGAATCTAGATCATTTTGTTGGTACCAGATGAATTAGATTTATACTCCTGCAAATGGGAGTGTCTAAAAATCCGTTCAGATAATTATCAACCTGTGAACATTAACATGTGTTTGCTCAAAATATTTGAAAATACTCTTTAGAGATGACAGATATTGCAGCATCTCCAAACGCGTTAGAATAATACTGTTTTCTGTATCTAATGTAAAAACACAAAATGAAGCAAATACAACATTTATAGGTATTAACATGCATTGATTCAAAATATTTCAAGCAGAAACTTTATAGGTAAGAAAAGCCTGTGATGCAGGAGCATCACCTAGGAAGTCTAGTTAGTTCAAATTTTGGATTGTTCATATAGTCTTTTGAGTCTTTAGGGGTCTTAGTAGTCTTACAGAGCGATAAGGAATCATTCCCAGGTCTGTAGATGCATTTAGAGATCTCAAAAGTCAAATTCTTGGCTTTCCCGCCAAAACTGTCAATTTGAATTTTTGAATTTCTATCTAGGTTTCTAATATCTTTTCCATGTTCTTGTGTGGTCTTAATGTTGGAACTTGATGTGTTTAGGGGTCTTTTAGATATTAGGATGGTCTTTTATTGGTAGACACTTTGTTGGTCATGCAAAGACACTTTATTGGTCATGTTTTGCATGTTCTAATCTTGCATAACGCCTAAGAACGTTGATCTCCAAGAATTGGTATATGTTGGGAGTTACCAAGATTCAGTTAGAGACATTCTAGGAGTTTAAAATGTATGTTATGACTCAAGGAGAGGATCATTCCAGTGTAGATAGAGGTGGAGTGCTTCAAGAAAACCAAGGAAAAGATCGGAATTTTAAAAAAGAAGACTGTCTGCCTTGAAATTCTGTGTACGGCTGTTATATGTGGAATGACATGAATGAATAGAAGAATGTTTGATGGAGAGCATTGTGAGCTTTCATGAGATTATTGGTAAGTGATCCATATTTCATTGTTGTTTTCATTTGAATAAAGTGGATTCTTGATACTCATCTACAGGCAAGAAGTTGTGAAGGCCTTGTTCTTGCCACAGTCAGATCAAAAAGGACAGAGGTGTTTTGTGAATTCATTTTGATGTTTTGGATGTTGAGGGTTGTATTAGAGGGATTCTAATTGACAAGGGTAATCTATTTAGATACTCAGAAATCCATTTAGAAAACAAGATCACACTCTAAACCCCATTATCATGCACACAGTCTGGTAGCCAGTCCCAGAATTCTGTAAACCTTCAAGTTGTAGTAGACATTTGATGATTGTTCAAGACTTAAAACCTATTGGAGACATTGAGGCAAGTTTGGGCAGAGCCTAAACATTCATCAGATCCCTTTAGAAGTGAATAAGATTCAATCTAGGTCATTTTGTTTGCTCTCGGGCTAATGCAGGCCTGTGTCAACCTAAACTAGGGTTTTTAGTTTCAATTTCATTTATCTGGGGAATCCACCGTACAAATTCCTTCAAACTTTGTAATTCAAGGTTATTTGACATGCTTTAGAGGATTCTGATGTTTTTGGGTTGGTACAGTATGGTATAGTACGGAAACCATGACTGTGTAAGTGCATTAGGCCTAAAGAAATCTAATTGTGAAGAAGGCGTGGTGAGTTAGTACACTTCCATTGAGAGTTTGGACTTGAAATTTCTTGTGACACTGTAAGGGGATAATGGGTGCCTGAAACTAGTCTTGGTTTGCCAAGAACCTCTGTCTATTTCTCAAACCAACAAGCTTTGTAGCAAAACAGGACTACTAGGAAACTAGACCGAATCAAGAAACTTGCAATTTGCTTTAGCTAACTCTCTCCCTCTGTATCAGCCTATTGTAGTACCAAGGTGTCATACCTCGGAGCAGTTTTGACTCTTGACCTTGAAGTTAATTTTTTTTTCTAAGGACACAAAGGACTGATTAAGAATCAAGAAAGTCAGACAAAAAAACATTTTACATCCCTATATCAATCGAGAAAACTATTTTTTCAATGGTTTGGAAAATCTTAAATTGCAACTCTTGGAAATGATTCAGCTGTGCTAGGGTCATAAGAAACAGCCCTAAAAATACAAACTCTAAAATGATCAATAAATTTATTTAGCACCTTTGAAAATAATAAAGATCAAATTTTAAACCGATGAAATGGGGGTGCATTGGTAAAGCAAGTTGATTGTTATATGCACCACCCAGGTTCAAATCTCGGAGGTATTGGAAGGCCGGTTGTGGCCGTTTCGCTGGTATTGGGCAATTGTGGCCGTATTGGTGATATTCGCCGGTTGTAGTGGTATTGTTGGTATTCGCCGGTTGTGGAGGTATTGTTGGTTGTCGCCGGTTGTCGCTGTATTGTTGGGTATTGGCCGGTTGTGGCCGTTGATGTAACCGGTTGTTGCTCCGGTTAAAAGCTTTGTACCTATCTAAAATAAAGACCAAATTTTAAGAGAAAATAATCTTGTTGTCAAGTAGCACAATGACCCTCCTGGCATGCCTACTAGTCAAGCATGCTCACCCTTGTCAAGGATTTTTCATTAATAATCAGATCATGTGTCAAAGCGATATATCCAATTTTGAAGTCCTCCCACCTAACACCATCTCCCCCATGCCCCTCTCCCTTCCATTTGCTCAAACCTCCATTAACCAAACCAGCCAATTTTCTTCCATATCAGCTAAGGGCTGACTGGCACAGTTACCAGGTTCGGAAATTCGGATGCGTTCGGGAGGCCAAAAAAATGCGGAATTATTAAAAAGGTTCGGAAAAAAATCCGGTAAAATCCGGTTCAGAAAAAAATATATATATAGTGTGTATGTATATATGTATGTAAAATATTTTAATCTATGAAAGAATGAACATTGAACGTTAATTTATAAATATTTATAAAAAAAAAACAAATATATAATAATATTATTTATATTTAATATTTGATATTATATTTATAAACAATTAAAATTTAATATATTTATGATATTAAATATTAAATTTATAATCATTTTTTAATATTGTTTTGTTAAATTTAAATTTTATTATATATATATATATTTATTAATTACATAATAAGAAAAAAACAATTATAAAAAAATTAATATAAATATAATAGCAAATATTAAATATAAATAATTTTATTATATATTTGTTTTTTAATAAATATTTATTAACTATATAATAAAGTAAAAACAATTATAAATTTATATAATAATACGATTATAAAATAAATATAAAATAATTCATTTACATAAACTTAAAATAAAATGTAAATTTAAAAATAGAAAAATAAAAATAAATAAAATTAAACCTAAATTAAACCCAACTCTATCCTCCTCGGCAGTCTAAAATAAATAAATTTTAAATCGAGAGTGCCCCGCGCGTCCAAGCCTGCCGTGTCTCTGCTGGCATCGTCCAAGGCTCACACTGTGAAACCCTCATCGCTTCACCATGCCGTGCACAGGCTCAACACAACCCTCGCCGCTCCACGTCACGCACATGCAATAGCAAAGACAACCCTCACGGATCCAACGCTTGGTACAACAAAGACGTTTAAGTTAAGCTCGTTTTTTTTGCCGATTTTAAGCGATTTTAGGCTATTTTTATTGACTGGTAAAAGAAACGACAATTTTCGATTTTAAAGCCAAAAAAATTGACGAACCGAACGCATTAATCCGGAAGGCCAAAAAAATGCGGAAATTTCCGTATTTCAGCCAGATGCGGCCGAACCTGGTAACTATGCTGACTGGTTCTTAAGCTGCTCCTTTGTGAACGCCGTGGGCTCCTCCCAGCCCTCATCCCCCAAACTACTCACTCAAACATCAAATCAGTTGTGTCAAAAGATCAAGAGCAGATATGCAAAGAGGATATGAGAAAAAATTTGCAGCTACATGCACAAAAAGCTATCACAAAGCCAAATATTCCAATCAAAAAGGAAAGTGGTCATTATCTCCGCCTGGAAGCATCTCCTACAGTCTCTTTCTCCGTTGACGAGATGCAGCATGGACTTAGGTCATCAAAAGAGAGATCTCTAATCTGCAGGTTTATGGTTGCCTTCCTAAAACCGAAAACTCTAAGAGCTTGGGTTTCTGAAAGATCAGTAGAAATATTGATTATGCCGAACTCATACTTTATGGCTATGTTCTCCTCCAAACAAGAAATAGACCAAATCTTCCAAGGTGGACCCTGGTTTATGAGGAAAATTGGACTCTTCAAGAAGCAGACCTCTGGGCTTCAAACCCACCGAAGATCTTCCAACAACTGTCCATATTTGGATCCACCTTCCCCCACTTCCAAGTGAATACTAACAAGATAATCTTCTGCAAGAGATAGGGAATGCCATTGGGGAATATATTGCAGCCTCAAACTTCACAAGAAACCTAGGTGTGCTCAAATATGCCAGAATATGTGTCAATCTGAAAGTTGACATATGTCTACCAGATCGCCTGATTTTCTTTACAGGAGAGATTGAATGGAAGAAACCCATTGACCATAAGAATGTACCCTTCAAGTTCAGGATGTACCACAAACATGGACATTTGATGAGGGTTTTCCCTTCACAAGAACACACAAATCAACCAAATGATGAACATTACCCAATGCAACCTAAAGATCAGCATAGTAAGACTCATCAGCAACAAAAGCAAGAACAGACGGAGCTGACAGTAGCTCAAAGCTTAATTTCAATGGGCAGCCCAAAGAAATCCAACAGGAACAAAGTCCAAAGAGCCGATGCTAGCAAAAAGAAAAGCACTCCTCTAAAATCAAACCCCATCCCCCAAAGATATAATTTTGTGCACTGACAGACCCAAAATTTGCGGAGATGGAATATGTCCCGAACTCTCAAGACAACTGAACTCAGAATCCTTCACAGCTATGTCACAAGGTATGTGGAACTTTATCAAAAAGTTCAAATTTTGCTGAACTTTATCCCTGTCGAACCTCAACTTGAACTTTATTCACTAGTTTTCCATGGGAAGTTTTTGACATGCTTTCACATTATTTTATAAATATGTTTGTATATATCCATATACCAACTGAAAGCAGAGGGCGGAAAGCTCTCTCCACTCTGTCCTTCTGGCTCTGACAATGCGTGGCTATTAGAAAAGAAAAATAATTAAAAAAAAATTGTTCAAACTCAAAGACATTTTTTTTCAAACTTTATCCATTGGCAAACTTGAACCGAACTTTATCCTCGTCAAACATGAACTCGAACTCGAACCTTGTGACTTAGCTTCACAGCAAACGCTGATAAATTATTCGAATGAAAGAGAAAATGTAAACACATAGGCCAATAACCTTTTCTTCAAAAGCTAGTACTTCTTCCCAGCTCAAATTAAAAACAAAAAAAATAGAAATCTGTTCAACTCTGCAAAGACCTAATTCCAAAAAATATGTACGTATAGGAGTCAATTGGTGTGAACAGCAAGAAAAAACAAAACCTTCCTCTGAAGAATTAAGGGAAGACAAGGACAAAAAAAACTCTAATATTTGAATCACAACCAGAAGCGTCCATCACAGAAACCAAATCCAGAGACCCATCACAAATGCAAAGGAGCAGAGCAACTCCCTCTACCACATCCTCCTAAATGTGGATTCTCTCTTGGAACGTTAGAGATTTCGGTGTACCCAATAAACGTTGCTTCATGGATAGTAAAGTAAAATCAGAGGGAATAGACATGCTACCCCTACAGGAGATTTGTACATTAGGCCTATAGAAGGACTTCAAAGTGGTTGCATATGGGGCATCCAACACACTCTTTACAGTACTACTACTACAACAAGAACCATGATCCAATGGGATTCATCAAAGTATGTTCTCCGCTTGTCCCAACATTTCACTTGGGGTAATTATGCATCCTTTTATTCAAATAAATTTAAATCACGATGGGGGATTATTGATATTTACATCCTGCCAAATGGCAATTGTAAAGTAACAGTGTTAGAACAGATTTCTCAATATATTTCAACATACACACCACAAAATCTTATTCTCGTGGATGATTTCAATTCACTTAAGGACCGACATGAAAAAAAGGGATTAAGATTTTAATCAAAGAACAGTTGACGCTCTTCCAAATTTGGCACTCCTCAACTCCATGGTAGAACTTGACTCTTCCCAGGGGTTTGCATGCATGGCGCAATAGACAAAAATGAAGATATTATATAGCAGAGAAATTGGACAGAATAATAGTAGCTAATTAGTTGTTCAAGCCGTCTATTTAAATTCAGGCAAGATTCAGTAAGGCCACTCTCTGATCATTGGTCAATCATATTGCAAATGGATTTTTTAAGACAGTAAAAAGAAAAACCTCACTTCAAATTTCAATGAAGAAGCTAAGGCAATCCAACTCTACAGAAAATTTCTGCAATTCAGATTCTTTAAATGGGGCTAGATTTGCTGCAGGGGTAGCCAGAGAATCTGCCATCTGATTTTGTTCTCTTGGAATTGATTCGACGTTAAAAGCTTCAAATAATTCAATTAAATCCCAAGCTCTATACTTATACTTTTTCAAATATGACTTGCATTGGTACCTACTCCTAACTTGGTTAACAACCAGCTCTGAATCTCCAAACATTAACAGTTGTTTGGCATTATGCTTTAATGCGAATTGGAGCCCTAAGATCAAGGCTTCATATTTTGCTTGAGGTTGTTCGGCTTGTCCAAAGGCTTTTTCTTGTTGCTCCATTCTGGCTGCATCCTCTCTTGTTACAGATGAATCATATTGGATCATCTGAGTGATTCTCATAAACATTTCAACCTTTTTCATTCTTATTAAAACATCGGAATCATCCTCCGGGTTTTGGAAGATCGAGTCATGTTCATACTCTTAATGCCCATAGTCCTGTTTGAACTACATGTGGAAGTTGCTTATTTGTTGCCTTATCACCTTCTTGGGATCTCAGAATCTAAATTCAGCTAATCCAAATATAAATGATCCTCTATGTTTGGAAGTCTTGGCCAACTGATCCCAATTTTGGAATTGTTTTCTCCCAATGTTGCGGGGTCAAATTTTCATCTACACTAGTGGATAGATGGTAAGCTATCTCTTGCTCAAGTAGCTTGTCAGGGACATCCATGGGTAAGTAAAAGGGAGCTACCAATGTACCTTCACTTCTGATAATTGTATGGTCCAGGTAGAACCAAAAGTCACCCAATGACTTCCGTGATCTCTTTATCTGATCGAACAATCTAGGCATTGGTTGCCCATTTATCGCTTTGTAGACCATTGGATAGGTGTCTGCTATTTTCTGCATATAGTCCCTGTATCTATGGACATGGAGGTAATAGACAGCGTCACAAATCTATCTTGGCCCCTTCGACTCCCATGGAGGGATATTAGTTGGGGTGACAGTCCCACAAATAACATCTACTAAATAGGAGAGCATAGAGAAGTTGCTATTTACTTGATCACACACATGGTCTTTCTGAGCTTTCAAATTAAAACTTATAATTTCTCCCAATGGGGGAATGCCCTTGCCTTCCAAAATTATACATAGCAACAGGACCTAAACCTCATTTACATGAGTGATAGACGGGGCTCCATGTAGCCTGTTCAATAGGGCCATAGCAATTCTAACACCAGGGTTTAATTCAGCAATGGAGACCTTTTTCTTCATGGTAAACTTGTTAGGATTTTGCACCAATCCTAATAGGGTGCTTCTAACACTAAAGTCTTTAAACGAAGCAGTTATTGTTTTTTGATTATATGGGATGTTTGGCTTTGGTAGTCTATAAAATTTCTCGAAAGCTAAGCCGGCTATGTATGCTACATGTTGTGTGCTATTGTTTTTATGCAAAATGTCTTTTGTGCAGGTGTCTGCTGTAAATAAATTATAGACTAGGTCAGCACAAGGGAATACCTATGGTTTGGTGGTTGTCAATTTGTGGAGTTCGACAACTTTGATTGCTAGCACGGCATCTCTATACTCCCTTTGATCGGGAGACAAATTGTCTCCGTCCCTATAAGGCCGAACAGCCTCAATTTTTGCATAAATTGTTTTGTAATGCTTGAATGCTCCATTCAAAGCAACTCGATCAAATTTTATATCTTTGAACTCTTGCTTGGTGCCAAAGTAGAACATAGGAGCAAGTAACGGGTGCTCAGTGTCCATTGTTGAGTAACTTGAACTTTGTGCTAAATTTGAAATCTAGGGCTTACAATCGATATGGAGCTTTGGATAACAAGTTCGCAATTTAGCAAATGTAATTTGACTTGACTTGGGACATAGCATATAGCTCATCTACTTAGCTTGCGAATCCATTGCTCAAATTCCCCATTCGTGAGAATTAATTGCAAAGTAACAGTCACTGCCAACCATCTATCAAATTTGAATTTAATTTTTATGACGTCATCTTTCGCAGGTTTATTTGACACGTGGTGCTTTGTCATTGCTTTTAACCATTTAGTCATTTGTTTTTGGTTTTAATATGCTTTGCCCTTTTACAAGGGTCGCTCTATCATTGAGTCATGGCTTTTATATTTGCTACATTCGCAATTGACTATCATTGTAGGATGCATGGCGTCTTTTCAATTTATCACTTAATTTTTGCTTATCGTTGAACCTTTGGGTCATGTCAGTGTATGGAGTGGTGAGGTAATGACTCATGGCATGGTACATGGCTTATGACTGCCTAGAATGGACATGTGGCGTGATCGATATATGACATGTGATAAATTACTGTATAGAGGATGACACGTGGTAGCATGTCGTGTTGTTGGGTTTGTATCTTTAGGTTTTGTTATTTTGTCAATTGGCCTCTACGCAACGAGATATTGACACGTGGCATGATCTCACTCGATCGATTGATCGGCTGATTTTCATAACTTAGCTTTGTACCTCAAGCCTTGCAATCAAATGAGATTGAAACATATGTGGAGCAACCTCGCTTGCTTGGGTAGTCGTTGGTTTCGTGACTTGGGATTCTAAACTGGGAGGCGCAATGTGATGAGATGAAGACACGTGGCTAAATCCCGTGCAGTCAACTGGTTGCGGGACTTCATAACTGAGTTTTCTACCGAGGACTTGTGATGAACCGGGGTAGCAACACTTGGCATAATCTCATGCAGTAGGGTGGTCGTGCATCTATGAGACTTGTAACTTTGGACTATTCCCTTAGATATAACAAAGATGCGATGTGTGGAACAATCTCGTTCAGTCGAGACAATGAAGACATGTATAGCTTGGTACTGTGGTAGATTAAATAGACATCGACAATCTATGTAAGGTCATTGAAGGGATGACACCTATCAATAAGACACTGACATGTAAAGTGCAGAACCGATAAACTTGACAAGCAATGATTAGCTCGATTAGTCGAATAAATTGAAAATAAAAACGAAAACCGAATTAATATCCAATTTCAAGCCAAAATTTGTAAAAATGAAAAGTGGATAGCAGCACTTAGGCTTTAGTATGAAATTATTTCAAGGCCAATTCATGTCTCAATAGGGACCAAACATAGAATTCTTAGGACAAATGGGTCCCTATTTGAATTTTTAAATTGGGGTGTTGGTCACAACAAATAGGGACTCAATGGGAAAATGCTCTTGATCATTTGAGAACCTAGAATTTATGGTTTGACTATCATACAGAACTTCAAACTTTATAAAGACAAAATAAACAAACCAGAAAACTGAACAAACCTTCAACATAGTTATGCAACATACTAACCCTTCTCACTTTCCAGATCATGTGTGATTATGTGAAGGTTCTTTCCTCTTGTTATGACAATTTTAACAAAGATAAGACAAAAGCTGAGATCTTGACTTTTATTTTCTTAAATTATTTTAACTTTTAAGTACGTGTGTATGGGAAGTTAGGTATTGTTTTGTTGCCACACAAGCATCCATAGCCCCATCAGAGAGACCTTTGATTCCACTCTAAACATTGCTCTACTACCAACCAGGGATCCATTTCCCCAATAGAAATTACTTGAATCACCCTTTGTCCATTTTTTTTTAAAACTTTCTTTTAAGGGTTGAGAACCACAATTCGCCGGGTGTATATGAATAAATTTCATTGTAAATCAAAGATTTCACTCATATCTTTTCTTTTTCAATGTTTATTATCTTTCAAACAAGACTTAAGCATGTGAATGTGCAAATTGATCTTTCAAAATGAGAATTCTTTCTAAAATTTGCATGAGAATATCAAAGCAACATTCAACAATCTGATAAATTTATTTACTCCAAATAAAACTGTCTATTCAGTCATGATACATACCTTAATTCTAAGACCCAAAGTAATTGTAAATAAACTCATGAATATCCTCAAGTATGATTAACCACCCATTAGGAGAGTTTTGGAAATGTGTCTGCAAGTCGGTCAGAATGACCTTATTGAAGCGTACAAAGTTACTAAAAGGAAATCTAATCTAGGAAAGCAGGAAATCTTCCAAAAAGCTTCCAACACAAAATGCCACCTAGAAGATGTCCAAAAACAAATTAGGGATGAAAGCTTCTCTCAATCAATAGCAGCCCAGGAAAAGACACTCATTCAAAAGCTAGCCAACCTCAAGAAGCAAGAAGAACAATATTGGTATCAACGGTCAAGAGAACAATGGGTCAAATCAGGGGACCCTAATACAAAATTCATTCATAAATGTTATTTTTTAGCTCTTATCCCTAAAAAATATGACAATAAATCCCCAAAGGATTTTTTACCAATCTCTCTCTGCAACATAGTTTACAAGATCATCTACAAGGTTATCGCTAATATACTCCAAGTAATCCTCCCTATACTAATCTCAAAATAGCAAGGTGGATGTGTGAAAGGTAGACAAATTTCAAATAGCATCATTATTGCCCATGAAATCATACACTCTCAGTATGACAAAAAGGAAGGGAATGTTCATTAAACTGGACATTTCTGAGGCCAACAAAAAATTCAATTGGTCCTTTCTCGATGGTATCCTGCAACGGTTTGGCTTTGGAAATGAATGGAGATCATGGATTAAATGTTGTTACACAAACCCTAAATTGTTTGTTCTTGTAAATGGCTCTCCTGGAGGATTCTTCTCTTTTTCTAGGGGTCTGCGACAAGAGGACCCCCTATCGCCTTATCTCTTTATCCTCGTGGTTGAGGTTCTGGGTAGACATATCAAAGCTCTGAAGGACAAATCAAATATCACAGGCATTCAAGCAACATCGAATGGTATCACACCCACCAACAATTTGTGGATGATACTATGCTCTTTGCCTCTCTTTCTTTACATGAAGTCCAGAAATCAGAGATATTCTCATCATTTATGACAAAGCATCAAGGAAATCCATCAACAAAAGCAAAACGTAAGTGATATTCCTCAATGTCAACCTGAGACACCAAAAATTCCTTTGTAGAATCTTGGGCATGGAGAAAGCTACACTCTTGAAACCTTATCTTGGATTTACACTTCTCAAAGGCTATGTGAAAGAGCAAATGTGGGATTCCAAAATTGACAAAATCCTTAAGCTCGGCAATTGGAAAGGCAAGCTCTTTTACTATGCAGGTAGAGTCACTCTCATCAAATTTGTCCTCCAAGCTACTCCTATATATTGGCTCTCCCTCATGACAACTCCCAAAGGTACCATCAAGGAAATTGATAAAATCCTCAAAATCTTCTTCTGGCAAGGTACAAGAGAGAACTTCAAATTTCCTCTGCTTGCAAGGAGCAACATCTGCAAACCTAATCATCTAGGAGGAGCAAGTATAAGGAATATTAAAAAGTTCATCTTTCACTCATCACAAAATTAGCTTGGAGACTCGATATTAGTATATCTGAATATTGAAACAGTATGTTAAAAGAAAACTACCTTGACATTGAAATTCCAAAAAGAATCTTCACCAACAAAGACTTGGCTTAGGGATCTAAAATTTGGAAGAGTATCGAGGAGGCTAGGGATTTTATCCTAAAAAAATTGTTCGGGAAAGTTCAAAATGGGGAGACAATAGACTGCTAGGAAGACACTTGGCTCTCTGAACATCCTTTACAATTGAAGGAAGAATTCAAAAGAATCGGCGAGGATTGTAAAATTATTTGGGGTCAAAAGGTTAAGGATCACGGGATCGAAAGAACCACTCATGGTTATATTATCAAAACCTAGAAGACCTTCCAAAATCAGGATGGCTCCCAAAATGACGCCCACAAACAAATCAATAAACTTCTTCAAGGATTTTGTATTCATTGGAGCCCTGACAATGATATTCTACCATGGTATTCTAAAGGTACAAGGCTTTACATGGTCAAGGAAGGATATAACCAGTAGTTTGCCACCCCTCCATTTGCCTCTAAGGACTTTCCATGGGACAAAATCTAGACTTCTAAATCCTGGCCAAAATCTAAAGTATTTCTCTAGCTGGGCATTCATGGGAAAATTCTAACAGGGGAACATCTCAAGAAGAAAGGTTATATGGAACCCACTAGGTGTGTGATGTGTTATAATAGCATAGAGGTTATTTATCATCTTCTCTTACATTGTGATTTTGCCTCCAAGCTCTAGTATAGGTTCCTCAACTCTTTCAATACCAACTCGGTTTTAAATCATTCGATCTCTTCACACTTTCAAGCTTGGAAGATTAGTATTAATATAAACCTCCTTAGAAATATGTGGGATATGGCCCCAAGCATCATCACCTGGAAAATCCGGATAGACAAAAACGGTAGAATTTTTTTTTTTTAAATCACATACACAAGAACCAGAAGCAACTTTGGAAAGAGATTGAAAGTGGTATGGTCAATGCTCTCTCTATTTCGGAAATATTGAAGAATAAAGAAGCTAGCCCTAGTGAACTAAGCATCCTTCGTAATTAGCCCACCCTCAAAAAACATTTCGATAAGATGGGCCCTTAGAATAAAAGGATTAAAAAAATCATGAGAAGCAATATTAAATAGGTGCACCCACCTCAGGGATGGCATAAGCTTAATTTTGACGGAGCCTTGAAATCGAACCCAAGAAAATCAGAAGTTGGCGCAATCATTAGAAAAAATAAAGGTGAAGTGATTGACTACAAGAGCCTCTACACTGGAATTAATTCCAATAATATTGTGGAGGCAGAAGGTCTTATGTTGGGACTCTCTATGGCCGTTGAAAATGACATCAATAAGTTAATTGTAGAGGGCTACTCTCCAATCACTGTTGATGTAGTTAACACAGGAACACTCAAAATTGGCGGCTCCATAGTCTTATCTAAGAATGCAAGTAGCTCTTGAAACATTTCAAAGAGATTAGTATAACTCATGTCTACAAAGAGGGTAATAGGGTTATGGATTGGGTTGGTAACATGAGTTTGGACCCAAACACTAGCCCTTTGACAAGTAATATCGATAACATAATTCAAGATCCATGTCTATGCAGTTTAAACAACATTATAATCGACGAAAGCAAGAAAATGTAACTTTTTAGCCCTTGATTCATTTAGTAGCTTGCGGTGGGACCCAATGGGGACTCTGAATGTGCCTTGGCTTTTTCCACTTTTTTGGTACCATCTTGCTTCCTTTTTTATTTGGGATCGCCCTTGTGATTCTTTTGTTTTAGCTTTTTCCTTCCTTACCCCAACTAATTTCCTGCTATCTTGGTACTCTTTCTCATATTTTCTGAAAGTGGTATGGTCAATGCTCTCTCTATTTCGGAAATATTGAAGAATAAAGAAGCTAACCCCAATGAACTAAGCATCCTTTGTAATTAGCCCACCCTCAAAAAACATTTCAATAAGATTGGCCCTTATAATAAAAGGATTAAAAAAATCATGAGAAGCAATATTAAATAGGTACAGCCACCTCGGGGATGGCATAAGCTTAATTTTGACAAAGCCTTGAAATCGAACCCAAGAGAATCAGAAGTTGGCGCAATCATTAGAAAAAATAAAGGTGAAGTGGTTGACTACAAGAGCCTCTGCACTAGAATTAATTCCAATAATATTGTGGAGGCAGGTCTTATGTTGGGACTCTCTATGGCCATTGAAAATGACATCAATAAGTTAATTGTAAAGGGCTACTCTCCCATCATTGTTGATGTAGTTAATATAGGAACACTCAAAATTGGCGGCTCCATAGTCTTATCTAAGAATGCAAGGAGCTCTTGAAACATTTCAAAGAGATTAGTATAACTCATGTCTACAAAGAGGGTAATAGGGTTGCGGACTGGGTTGGTAACATGAGTTTTGACCCAAACACTAACCCTTTGACAAGTAATATGGATAACATAATTCAAGATCCAGGTCTATGCGGTCTAAACAACATTATAATTGAGGAAAGCAAGAAACTGTAACTTTTTAGCCCTCGACTCATTTTGTAGCTTGCAGTGCGACCCAACGGGGACTCTGAATGTGCCTTGGCTTTTTCCACTTTTTTGGTACCATCTTGCTTCCCTTCTCATTTGGGATCACCCTTGTGATTCTTCTGTTTTAGCTTTTTCCTTCCTTACCCCAACTAATTTCCTGCTATCTTGGTACTCTTTATCATATTTGTTTTTTCTTCTGTAATCTTATCTCATCCTTGGCTGTTTGGATATCTGAGTTATGTGTGTTTGTCTTCTCTGTGTTTATTGGTGTTTAACAAATGAATATGGAAATTCCCATCTTTGGTTGGACGTACCACCTTTATTTCTTTGCATTCAATGTCCTTCCAATCTGTTTAATTACTGCAATCCCCTTTCGTCCTCCTTATCTTCCTCTCATTGGCGGCTCTCTCTTCGTCTTCTCCTGCAAGTTTCTCTATCTGGCCATCTCTCTCCTCATCTTGTTCAGCATGATTCTCATATTGTTGTTGCGCTTTCTTGTGTCCCTTAACCTGCTTGGCCTTAGCAGGTTCCATTCTGATGAGTCTTGGTGCAGCCATCCTCCTATTCATTCCCAACTTCCTCCCCCAATCAGACACCGTGGCAGAGAAGGCAATAACAATCACATTAATGAGAATTTATATGCTGCCACATCCAGATCCCAACCAAGGAACAACACCACTCAGGCTGAAGCTCCGTTTCACATATCTGAGAGACCCTGTCAGCTGAGGAAACGCACTGGCCTGCTGGTGAATGGTCAGGAGAGGCAAGAAAATTCTGAGGAGCACGTGGATGAAGAAGGGCGCCCATTCAATGCCATGAAGAATGCAACCAATAGTGATCAAGACAATCAGTCTGACCACTTGATTGATGAGATCAATCAAAATCGCGAGGAGACTCAATTACATAAAGAACTCAGAGAGGCAAAGAAATGTATTCGGCACAACTCCCAGCCTCCTCAGACTAGGCCCAGCTGCACAAACAGCAAGGAGGCTGAGCAGCAAGTGAAGCAAACTAATATAATGAACAATAAGAGGAAAGCCAACAATCAAGCTGTGGGCCTGGTCAAAAAATTCAGTGTCGTAAAGCAAGAAGAACAGCCTAACGAAGATCAGATGCAGAGCAATTGAGAACATGGCAAAGCATCAGATCATCCCAGCATATGCATTCTGCGTACGGGGTCGATCTCCTTCAAAGTTTAAAAGACATGGCTGAGGGCATTTTACATAATAATCGACTCAGGCAGGCTCAATTTGATATGATGCCAAGTATTAGAAATATACTCATTAATCAGAGTAATGCAAATAGAGAAAACCACAATGAATCTCTTGGTCTCATTAATCGAATGTGTGATGCCTTCATTGCGCACTACAAGTTTTTGGGGGCAGTGAATGACAATTTAGCTCGCATCACAAATGACGGTGATAGCAACTCCAAGGAGATAAAGCTTCACACACAAATCCTGGCTTTGATTCGTCTGAACACACGCAACATGGACACCATCAGCAACACGCTCGGCACAGTAGAGGATGACTCCACCAACATTGAAGACCACATTCACTAGTGGCTATGTGTTCAAGATGGTAATGCAAGTGCACCCCACCACTGCCCATGAGAAATAGAGGAATAATGAGAGGATCATTGATTATCTTTGATCTTATTCGCATCTTGGTGTCCTGCCCAAACCACTAATAGGTTTGGGTTATTAAACTTTTGGTTTATGCCCTAACTTTGCTGTTGATAGGCTAGCTTTTTCATGACTTAGTAAAATGTGCTCACCGCTTGTTGCAGCCCTTCAATTTATTAATAAATAAACTTTTTATCTATCAGAAATTATATGAAAAAATATATTGTCGACTTAACTTTGACAACTCCAACTTCAAGAATATCTTGAAGATGGTCTGTGACGTGATGGATGGTGACAAACATTTGTATCTCATTGGCCTTGGCATAGACTTGTTTGATCCATTCGATTTTGCTGCCCAATTTTTGCATCATCAGGTTAAGTGAATGAATGTCACAATGTGTCCAAAATATGTGCTCGTACCTCGCCTCAATCAACATCCACGCAACTTTGCAATTTTTAACATTATCTATTATGACTTGGACAACAATTTGAGGTCCCACCAACTCAATGATTCTAGAAAGACATCAGTGATGAATTGTATGGTTAGTTTTAGATTGGGTCTTACAAAGATGAGTTTTTGTGTGACATGGACGTATATTATGCGTTGTTGGGAATACCATGGAAGTTTGATAGAAAGGTCGTGCATGATGGTAGAGCAAACACTTACACGTGAAGGATGGTAAGAGGTTCACATTTGTTAGGATATGAAGCCAATAGCCATGTCACATGTGATGTGGTATATTTCACTATTTATGTGCATAGGTGGAATGGGCTACATCTCATCCTTGGATGCACGTGGAGAAAAGTTGATGGAGATGGATAGATTTAAGTCACATAAAGGTGATTTGAATGTGGGGCATATTTCTTGAATGCACATGGAGATAAGCCAAAAAGGTGACTCTACTTTTTGACTTGGAGGCACATGGTAGGTGAGTTTTGTCAAAAGGTTGTTTGATGAGCTTTTGTCTTTTGTTGGAGACAGACAAAGTTGTCACATGGAGGAAATCTTTGCCAAAAGGTGATTGATTATATTTTTTTGGCACATGTGAGAGAGACAACTTTCACTATTCACCACTATTCATCAATAGTGTTTAACTATTCACAACTTTATGCCCCTCTCCGTGTGGAGCCATTTTTTCGTCTCTCTCTCTCTTGTTTCTCTCTTCTCCC
This sequence comes from Torreya grandis, assembly GCA_037957365.1. Taxonomy (NCBI): domain Eukaryota; kingdom Viridiplantae; phylum Streptophyta; class Pinopsida; order Cupressales; family Taxaceae; genus Torreya; species Torreya grandis. The sequence goes on from JARHVA010003566.1 coordinate 835,496, forward strand.
TTCCTCTTATGTAATTCTATAAATAAGGATTCAGTCATTTGTATTTGTAAGCTTGAAGTATAAGCATAAGTCATTCTTAGCATAAGCTTTGTATGTAGGCTAGGAGTAAGAAGGTCAAGCTATTGAGGAATGAAGCTTTGTAAGAGGAGTTTTGTTGAAGTTGATAGAAGATCCAAGCTGCCATTGCCCCGTGGTTTTTCTTTGCACATTGCACAGTTTTCCACGTATATCTTATGTTGTGGTGATCTCTTGTTCATTGTATTGTTGCTTATTAATTCTGAAATTTGATTTCTTGCTCACATATTATGTATTTTTTCCTAACAACATTGAGCCCATTGAAGGAAAGAGGAGAAGAGGTGGACATCAATCCTAAGGTTTTAGTGGTTTCCAATAAACAGTTTTTTAAGGAGGCAAAGGAGGAAAAAGCATGATTTGCTTTCATCCCTAAACCAATTTAAGTTATCACGAAAGAGGAAGGTAAAATTCCACTTGAAGTGCAAAATTTGTTGAATGAGTTTGCTGAAGTTGTTTCTAAAGATTTGCCAAACGGATTGCCACCTATGAGGAGCATTGGTCATCATATGGATCTAGTTTGCCAAACAAAGCAACATATAAATTGACACCTATGGAGAATGAGGAAGCAAAGAAACAAGTACAAGAGTTGTTGGAGAACGGATTAATAAGAGAAAGTTTAAGCCTATTTGCAGTTCTAGCAGTATTGACACCTAAGAAAGGTGGAGAATGGTGGGATGTGCCCGGATTCAAGAGCCATTAACAAGATCACTATCAAATATAGATTTCCATCACCAAGAATTGATGATTTAATGGATTGTTTGAGTGGAGCAAGAAACTTGACGAAGATAGATTTGAAGACTGGATATCACCAAATCAGAATTAGAGAAGGTGATGAATGGAAAACCACATTCAAGACAAAAGATGGGTTGTATGAGTCACTTGTTATGCAATTTGGATTGTCAAATGCACCTAGCACATTGATGAGACTCATGAATTAAGTGTTGAAACCTTACTTGGGTAAGTTTGTCATTGGGTATTTAGATAAAAAAAATTATTTTCAGTTCTACAACATAAGAGCATTTGTTGCATTTGAGGTCGGTGTTGCAAAGTTTGAAGGAGAAGTTGTTGGTCAACTTGAAAAAGTGTAGCTTCATAAAATAGGACTTGATCTATTTAGGATTTATAAACTCACATGACAGGTTGAAAATGAACTCGAAAAATGTAAGAGCAATTGTTGAAAGGCCATCAACTAGGAATATATTTGAAGCAAGAAGCTTTCGTGGGTTGGCTAGTTTTTATAGAAAGTTCATTAAAAAATTTAACGGTATATGTGTACCCATTACGGAAACAGTGAAAGGTGATAGGAAGGAGTTCAAATGGATTGTTGCAGCAAAGAAAAGTTTTCAGATTTTGAAGATAAGAGTAACAGACAGCCATAGGAGCAGTTTTGAATCGAGAATGTAAGCCCATTGCTTACATTAGTGAGAAGTTAAATGAAGCAAAGCAGAAGTATTTCATCTATGATCAAAAAAATTATGCTATTATACAAGCTTCCAAAAAGTGGCGGCATTATTTGTTTCTCAAGCAGTTCATGTTGTACGTGGATCATCAAGCACTGCAATTCATAAACAGCCAAAGTAAGTTGAATCAAAAGTATAAGAAGTGGGTTGAGAATCTTCAAAATTATTAAAATTTTTTTTAAGCATAGAAGTGGCAAGTCAAAAAAAAGTTGCAAATGCTTTGAGTAAAAGAGTTCTTGTGATGAATGAAATGAGAGTAGAAATCATTGGATTTGACTCAATGAAGGAGTTGTATGAGGAGGATTTGGATTTCCAAGATGCATGGGCAGCATGCAAGACTCAAACCAGCATGGATACAACCCTATGGCTGGGATATTTGTTACAAGATGGGTTGTTGTATCAACCCAAAGGACAATGATTGTGCATACCTCAAAGTTCAATGATACAAATTTTGATAAAAGAAAAACATAATGGAGGCCTAATTGGTCATTTTGGTGTGGATAAAGCATTGGCACAGCTGAATGAGAGTTATTATTGGCCTAGAATGAGCGTGGATGTGACAAAATTAGTGCAATGGTATAGAGTTTCCCAACGTGCTAAGGGTAGAAGTCAAAATGCAAGTTTGTATCAACTTTTACAATTTCAAGGGAGGCCATGGGAGGAGATGAGCATAGATTTTGTTCTCGCGCTAGAAATAACTCAAAGAAGTAATGATTATATCTTTGTTGTTGTTGATAGATTTTCCAATATGGCATGCTTGTTAGCATGTAAGAAGACAAGTGATGCCACATGTTGCAAATTTGTTTTTCAAAGAAGTAATGAGACTACATTGGTTGCCGAAGAGCATAGTATCGAATAGGGAAGCAATGTTTGTTGGGCACTATTGGAGGCCTTTGTGGAGGAAATTGAGCACGAGGATGGATTTCAGTTCAGCATATCATCCTCAAACAAATGGGCAAATAGAGGTAGCAAATAGAAGTTTTGGTAACTTGCTAAGATGCTTGGTAGGAGACAAGCCTAAACAATGGCATATCGCATTGGCACACATTGAGTTTGCTTACAATAACTGAATGAATAGAAGTACAAAAATGAGTCATTTTCAAATTGTGAATGGTTGTAGACCTAGAAGCGTTTTTGAATTGAGAAAGACAGTTGACATGAGAAGTGTCGAAGCAGAAGAATACGCAACATTTATGCATGGTGTGCATCGAGAAATGTGGATAAGATTGGAAGAGAATGTCACAAAGTATAAGCAACGTACAGATCAGACAAGAAGCGAGCAAGAGTTCCAAGTAGATGATTTGGTTTTGGTGCATTCCCTTAAGGAACATATAATAAGCTCAAATGGAAGGAGATTGGACCTTGCAGAATTTTGAGAAGATTTTCCGCAAATGCTTATGAAATAGAGCTACCGGATGGACTTGACACATCACATATCTTCAGCATAGCAAATTTGTACCATTATTACGAGGGACAAGGGAGCGATGAAGGAACAAGTTTAGATTATTCAATTGTGGATTAGAGACAGTGATTACCTGAAAAGACAAGAAGAAGATGAGATGGTATTGGATACACAAGTCAGCGAGAAGACTAGAGGAAGTGAGTACAAGGAGTATTTAGTTAAATGGAAGAATAGGGAAGATGAAGACGCAACTTGAATGAGTGCATCTGAGGTTGCCAAGTACAAAATAACCACTGGAGAGCTCACAGAAGGTTCATGAGCAGGGGCTCATGGTTAATGTCAATTACCTTGGGTGTCTAATGCAGGAGCATTCGGGTTCACAAGCAATCTTGCATCAACCAAAAACATGGGTTGGGTTCTTGTACACATTTGTGCATGTGTGTATATGTCTGTGTGACTTGTCAGCCATGTCAACGATGATGCAAATGTAAAGGAACACCTACAATCCCAACAACATCATCAAGAGTCCAGCATGTGAATAAAGTCATGGAAAGATGGTTTCAGCGATCTCTCAGTAGTCAAATGATCCCTCTTTGGGACAGTGACAAAACCATCGCTTAATGCAAGCGGCGGTTTCGAAACCGCCAATCTACATTAACCAACGATTATGTAACTAGAGGCTTCCCCTGTGTTGGAGGCACAGGTAAAGTAACTGCCCAAAACAGAAAAACACAAAATGTGGACCATTTTCCAAAATAAAGGGAGCTTGAAGAGTCTTGCAGGATGTCAATATCAAACAAGAGAGATTCAGATCCATTTGCAAGAGTTGGAGGTCAATTAGAAAGAGTTCAGTTGAAGGGAGGGAGGGAGTTCCCACTCCAAGGGGACAACAGAGGAGATCAAAACAAAGTTTTTAGCTCCAAGGGAGAGAAGCAAAGCTAGAGACCCTACAAGTGTGATGTATGTTCATTGAAGCCAGTCCAAGAGATTGGGTTGTAATGTCTTCTTCATAGTTCAATAGGGGAAAGGGTGTGTGTGAATCTCTCGAATACTGTATATTCGATCAATAAATAAAGTGGTTGGTTTTCATTCTGTGTTGTGTTTGTGTGTGTGTCTATTTGAGATTGTGTAAGCCCTCGCTAAGGAGTAAGGCAGACATTAATTTGGCCCCCTCATTCTCGTCTGCATCATTTTTGAAAACTCCTCAATCTGTTTGGTAGCAAATGGTAACTCGCAATGTTGTAGGAATAGCAAAAAGATGCAGTTCGAACTTAGTTTGATGAAGTTTCAATGCCAAACATTCGTTAAAGGTAAGTGTCCAATGAGAGGTAAGAGTGTTGTTTTGCTTTTTTGCTTTGGTGAAATGAGAGACTAGGTAGCTTTAAGGATTTTATTTTAGGGTTTTGTAAACATTTTGTTTTTAGGTGAAGTCAAGGAGGAATTTTGACTAGAAAATCAGTCAAAGGCATTTTTCACTGTTGACAAACCTAGGCATACTTGAGCCGAGCCCACCCAATACCCAATAACGTAGCCCAACATTTGAAGCAATGATTCAAGAAAGCAACAAGAATTGGACACTAAACGGACTTATTGATAAAGCAATTGAGAAGAATTCTCGGTTTAATGAGATGCATTTCCAACATTGCTTTAGGGAAGGTAATGAGGTTGGTTAGCAAATCAAGGGCTCTCCTCAAAGAATAAATTCATGATAGGAAGTAAGTAGGATGCCCAGGCATTGTTAGAGCTATAAAAAATTATTTAGCAAGATGTTGATAAGAGGGTGTGCCAACAATATGGTTTGTAATTATGGCTATTTAAATGATAAAAGGAATTCTCACAACCATAACAAAATTCAAAGTTGGGCAAAGATATTTGATGGAAAAGAGTGAATGGGCTTCACATAAATGAGGGACTTTGTGGAATGTCGTAACATGGGATAAGATTAAAAATAATTCGACCTTTTTATTGGTAAGGAGAGGAAAGTTTAAAGAAAAATTATTTTTTCATTCTTTAATGCTAAATTGGTGGGTACATGCACTTTCCAGTTCAAATTGAGCTATGTGTTACCAAGAAAACAAGGTTTAGACATTATAATTACACGTTGGATTACCGCATGGGCAGTTAAAAATCTTCATTTGTAAGGAGGCTCGAGATGGTCTGCACAAGTGTGTTATATTTTGTTATTAAGGAAAGCTTGTATATGGTGCAGATCGAGAGGAACTTACTCAAAAGGTTTCACCATTTTTCACCCTGTTAGCTTTGTTCAAGTTTTTACTTGTTGGGGAGAGCAGCGTTTCTCAGCATGAATGAATCTAAAATTAATTTGGCAATTTCCAGCTTGGGCTGGAGGAGGTTCATTTTCTTTGTATGGTTTTGTCCTTCGGTGCTGCCTTTCCTTGCTTATGCACATTTTATTCTTCACACCCCGAATTTTTTTATCACCCAAGCCCTTAAGCATTAAAACAGTTGTTTCTACCTTTTTACTTTACATTGAAGGCAGATTTCCTTCTCTATTGCACATGGCACAATGCACAATTTGTGGACTTCTTGTTTTTTAAAGCAATGCTTTATGTGGCAATGTCTCTTATTATTTTCTATTATTTTCCCATTCATGCATTTATTTTGTAGATCACCGGTGCTGCATTATTTTCCAAATCACCTTTTGCCTTCACAATTGTGTTTCTTATGTTGGGCTCTGCTATTGTAGTTACTAAAATCTGATTTCTATAGCATCTTGGTCTTGTATACTTGACAAATACCTATTAGGGCTCTACACTTTAGTTCTAAACCTTCATGTTGCCGAAAGACTCGCATTCATCATCTCATTGTGCCTAATTGTTTATCTTATGGTCCGACTCTATCATTTCTGATGACCCAAATCTCCTACACGGTACAAAAAGCTTAAAACCTAATAATATCCTTCATTGTCAATTTCAAATTTTCGGTAGCTTCCTAGGCTGTCGAATATTTGCATCCCACATAAGGACACTTGCGTCGACGCAAGTGTCCAAATTTTTATCTAGTGTCATACCTCAAAAGTCATCTAATTTGCAAATCTTTTGAATCTTATGGGTTGGCCCATGTGATTTATCTAACCCTTTCATGAAAGTGTGGTATAAATACAAAACAAAGACCATTCATTATCACGAAGGTCATATTCAAAAGCTTACCAAGCACACATCTAGCAAAGCACCATTCAAGTATTTAAACTGTTCCTTATTTCTATATCAATCATAGGAGCAATCATATTATAGGTCTAAATCATTCAAAGAGCAACACATGAGCAATATTTGTCAAGTTATGAGCTAAATCATTGCATGCCCTTGCATATAGCATATTGCACCCTTGTGCACACAGAAGCCAACACTTGGAGAACTACAAATGTCTAAGGCCCTCTTCTAAGTATTGGCTATGTAGACAGCGCTCATTGACAGAGGAGTCCTTGAGATCAGCTCAACTTCATGAGCCCACTAACCCATTTTTGGCAAGGTACAAAGATCTAAGGTGAAGAGATAGGGTTTTATCCATAAACAATCATCTACAACCTGTGTGCACAAATACAATATACCAACAGAAAGACGACAGAAAACCCAAAAAACTCTAGGTGATCCCTCTCCAACACGAGTGTTCCATACTGGACAGATCCATTGACATCAGGACCCTAGAAACAATATTTTTAGAGTCTAACAACTGAATCGTGATCTTGTTCCTACCTATTCCCATCTCTACATATCTTAGATCTGTCTACGCATTTGCAGGTAAAATTAGTATTATCTCTTCCTAGTGTTTATGCAATTGAATTATTATTTTGAATTTACTTTCTATATTTTGCATAACTCAACATTTTAACTCAAAAAATTCATGTATTTGAGTTTTCAATTAATTGGTCTGCTTTAGAATAGTTTTATTCAACCCTGTGTATAGGCTATTATACCCTTTAACCCTCATCCAAACCTAAAAAGGGTTAAACATTTGGTGAATCCGACCACTGTCTTCCCATGCAACTCTTAGCTTGCTATAGGGTTTTCAATCTTCTAGGGTTTCTGATTTCAATAATTCGTCGATCTGAATTTTTTCATTTCCTTTGGCACCTTTATTTGTATTTATAAAATATGGAAAATGTTAAGAAAGATCGTTTCAAAATAGAAGATAAATAATCCTTAGTCAATCATCTAAATACAAAAAAAAGAATTAATTAATGTATTCTTACATGTTACACAAGAAGAAATCAATAAACACGCTAAGGCTAGTGCATTCACATCCAATAATGGTGAACCCTTGGATGGTACAATTCTTACTACATCCTCAATAAAAAAAATCAATACTTCAAGTCAATTACCAGTTTCAATGCATACATCAACACAAGTGGTGTTTTCATCCCCTTTGGTGACTTGTCAAGTATCAAATCTTAATTCCAATGGGTCTACAATGCAAACTCTTCTCACGTTATAAAAACTTTGAAAGACAAAGTTACCAACGTTGAACAAAATGCTTTGAAATCAACTCATGCTATTGATTCACAAGATGTATTACATAAACCTCTAACACCCGAGATATTTTTGCACCATTTGCCAACTGATTTTGTTGCACCCAAGATCATATTTTATAATGGCAAGAGTGATCCTAAACAGCATCTTCGATCTTTCTATGCGGCATGTCTTGATTATGCCTCCAATGACAAAATTTTGACAAAATTATTTCCAGGGAGCCTAAAAGACTATGCTATAAGATGATTTTATGACTTACCAATCCAACCAATGAATGCATTCAAACCTCTAACAAATAAGTTTCTAGCACATTTCTCTATCAACATCACTGAAAAGATGTCATATGCCCAAATTGCTAAGATCAAACAAGGAACCAATAAACCTATTAATGAATATGTTTTTAAGCATAAAACGATATTGGCCAACATGACAAATCCAATGGCAGATAAAAAGCTTCAAGACATCTTTAAGTAAAGTTTGTTTACCCCATTACATAAGTCCATTGTTTTCAAGAAGTTTAAATCTTTTGATGATTTATGCCATATTGTTCAAGATCGTGAAATGAAACTTATTTCCTTGAACAAGCTTAAGTATGTAGCAAACAAACTGACTACATCTACTACCAAATTTCATATCAAACCAAGCTACAAGGTAAAACCTGCAAAACCTAAAAAGAAAGCAACCACAACGATTAACGCAGTATCACAACCACCTAATTGGCTCATCTCATTCAATACACTTAAGAGACAATTTACACAATTACCTGAGTCTTCAGCTTTGTTACTTAACAAGCTTGTGGAATGTCATCTCATATCTCTCCCTCCTATAGAGGTTGATATGAGTCGACCTCTACCAAAAGGATATGATGTTAATGCATATTGTGACTATCACCAAGGCCCTGAGCATTCTACAAACAAATGTTTATACCTTGAATCATAAGATCCAAGATCTTGATAACCAAAAACATGCCTTTGATGATCCTCCAAAGGATTCAAGTTCACACCCTGGTGTTCATCAAACCCAAAAGATATTTAACAATCCATTGCAAGATCATTCTAAGAAAGATCCAGAAGTGCAAATGACATATAATGCACACCCTCCTCCATCACATTATGGGCACTCGTTAGATAGGATTATTGGCACTTATACATGCACAATACCTCCTATGGTTCAAAGACCTATTACATTTTATGACGGTAAAATTATGGATGATGACTCAGATCTTCATTCATTATTTATTCGAGCATACATTGATCATCAGCCTATACATAGTGTTATAATCAATAATGGTGCTAGTGAGAACGTATGTACCATGATGTTACTTACACATTTGGGATATACACGTGATGATTTGTACCTTTCAACCAAAACAATTTGAACATTCAACGAGACATCACAACATGTTATTGGTGAGATTGATGTTATGACCCAGCTTGATACCCCCTTGCGATTGCTTGTCCAGAGGAATTATTAGCATTTTGTATCTAATTTTGATTGACACGTCATTCATTTATGCATAAATTGTGTTCTATTATTATGTTATTGGCTATTTATTGCAAATGGGATTCCGGTTCAGTCACTATGATTTAATCGTTACAAGTAACTGGTATGGTTAATCACTATAGTTAATGATTATGCCTAATTATGCATGTTGCATTTAATATTTTGTTTAATTCAAATTATATCGATATTTGATGATTCATGCTTGAGTAAATGTTGCTGATATTCCGTTCCGTGGTTGCAGGGATGGGAGGATGAGCTAGGCTCGAGGTGGACTTCGACAGCCGGGATAATAAAGGAAGGTCGACATGTGTTTGGTTTAACCCTATCAAGAATTAAATGCTACGTGTGAGATTTATAGAGCCATTGATCAATTTTCATTGCTTGTTTACTTGTCTCTGAATTCAGTTTTTTGTCTATTTTTATGTTGGTCGTCGATATTGTCGTTTGTCGTCATACTCTTTGCTATCCTCTTCGTTAGCCCTTTTTCTTGTCTTTGCCACCCTAGTTGTCTCCGTCTCGAAATTCAAGCTCTCTCTACGCTTTCAAGGTGGTTTTAACGGCTTGGATGGTGTTCCGAGGTCACGAGTGATGGCGTGGACTTTGGCACGCATTTGTGATGTTAACTGCTGTAATATTAAATGGTGGGTATGTGATATCCGTTGGAGTTTAGAATATTGTTGATTAACACTAAGGCATTATAGACAAGATGATTATGTTTGGACATCCTCGCATATTTTTAAACTGGTCTGCCACCTTGCTTTTATTTATCAGGGTTGTTGGGTGAGCTGGCAATTATTTTATTATTTTAGCCATAATGGCCTGCCCATCAAATCTCTCTTTTAAAAAGCTTCCTTGGAGGAATGTTTTTTTATATATATGTTATCTTGGAGTGTGGTAAAGGAGGGGGGGGCGGAGCGGGGGTGATCCCAAGGAGAAGGTGAGCTGTTAGGGGAGGCTCGAGGGGCATTCATCTACCCTGGTCAAGTAAGGGACATAGAGAGGACGGTGTGTGAGTTGGAGGGTGGTGCTGAATGTGTAAGGGGACTGCGTGTGGGTGAGGAAGACGCAGTGAGGAGCAGAGAGAATGCAGCAGGGTGGCAATGGGGAGTGAGGAAAAGGACGGCAGTAAGGAAAGAAGGGAAGAGTGGGAGAGGCAGACTAGATGAGCTGGAAAGAAAGCTCGGGCGAAAAGGGACATGGGAATAGAGTTGATGGAGGAACGTATGAGGAAAGGGTGGTAGGGAGCAATGAGGAGGTCAACGATAGGGGATGGAAGACAGAGTGAGGTGATGGGAGGTGCAGGTTGGCGATGGAGAGGAAGAAAGACCACGGTAGTGTGTAGGAACGATGGAGGAATGGGAGAGAGAGCTGGGCAGTATGGAAATAGAGGAAGGGAGGAAAGGAGAAGGTAGGGGATAGATGGTTGGCTTTCGGTGGAAAGGGGACGTAGCAGGTTGATGATGGAGAAGAGAGAGTCAACGATGGAGAAAAGAGAACGTAGGAGAAGATGGTGCAGTTGGACTGCGCTGGCAGAAAGGGAAAGGACGTAGGGGTGAATAAGTAAACAGAGTGCAGAGTAAGGAAGTAAGATACAAGCGACAGAGCTAGGAGGAGGAAGGAAGTTGGCGAGGATGATAGAAAGGAACTGCAGAAAGGTGAATGAATAAAGAAAGGTGGAAGGTAAAGAGCAAACGACGGAGGTAAAGCAGGTGAGGAAGACTGGATGGCCGTGATGGTCGAAGAGCAATGGATGCGTGGAGTAGGTAAAAATCCTTGAGGGTTGAAGAAGCAGTGGGCACGTGGAGAAGGTAAAAATCTAATTCTTCTTTCATGGCTGCCAGAAGCTCCATCAGGTAAGCATTCTACTTGGAATTTTTTTAATGCCAAATTGATTTGTTTAAGTTTGAAAAAAAAAAAATTATGAAATTTTCCAATTTAGAATAGGACCTCCCCATTGAAATCAATTTGTTCTCCCTTGGATACTTCGTTAGGTTTGAGTATGCAAGTGTCTTTGGCTGCGGTCAACGCTAGAGTTTTTATTGTGCATCATTGGAGCTGTTTTATAATAATATATGCTGCAGCAACCTTAAACCATTATATTTCCTTTGCCTTGCTGGAGTGCTCTTTGATTTGAGTTGTAATAGAACTTCTTGATTGAAGAATTGTGGATCTCTCATTTCAAATAAATTATGGACTGCTTTTTAATTGAAATTTATACGATGAACCCTGTTGTAATTCATTTTGAAGTTGCAGACCTGATTTTAACAGGGGACTGCTACCATTTAAACTTAGCCTGGTCCTTTTCTTTTGTTTTTAACCTTTTGAGTTTTTCCTCTGTTCCTTATACCTCTTGGTGTACAGCGTGTTATATATATAAACTGTCCAATGAACTCTCCTTTGCTTTGCTTGAAGTTAATGCTGGTGGATTCATTTAAAACGTACAGTTGTTGATGTGATTCAGGAATCGTAATTTTCAATCATCCATAAAGCCCATTAATGGTGCCTGTTTATTTCATGCTTGGACTGCATTCTCTGTGTCCTTCATTTTATTGACAATGCTTGCCTCTTAAACTGGTTGTGTTGAGTAAAATCTGTTTGGTAATGTGACATTCTGATGTATGTGGGAATTGGTTAATGGATCAAATCTATCTTATCTTCCTTAGCATTTAAGATTAGGCTCTTGTGAGTATTCCCTGCCTGATGCTCGGAACTTGATCATGCTTGATGTGAAGGCTTTTGGAGTGAGTGGTTTGCTGATTGCATTGCGGCTGTTGCCTATTGGTGTTGCTCATTGTGGTGTCGGTGTGGGTCTTGGTCTTACTGCTTGATTGTTCCCGTTGACTGGTGGCTAATCTTTCTCCTACCTGCTCTTTTGACCTTTTATAAAACCCGGTTGCCTGACTCCACCATCTCGCTGATGGTTGGGGGCGGTTAGGGCTGCCTGATGGTTGGGCTCATTAGACTGGACCTGCGGATTAGCTTCTTGTGGTGGCATGCTTCATCTTTCTTTGCTTGGATCTTAGTGCTTGCAGCTAGATTGCTCTCAGTGCTTCTGGTATATGGGTTACTTGCTGATGCTTTAAAGTTGTTTAAACAATCCTAATTGATGTAATTAAATCTGTTGAATTAATATAATGGTTTAATAACTTGGTTTGATAAGCACGTTGATTCATAGAACTGTTACCATGCTTTTATCTGGTGCTGAAACTATGCGTAGCTGGTATAAAATAATGGTTACCTTTGCCTCTATGATCTATTGCATATCTGGTATTTTATTGTTGTTGGCTGGAAATGCAATGTTATTATTACTCTTGGATGATTAATCATTAGGCAAACATGTTCTGCAATCATCCCAATTCCGGTTAGGAATGGGTAGTGAATGTGTCATCTATAGCCTGTTATCAAAATATTCTTATAAGTGGATTGTGCAAAAAATATGTGTGCACAGCCATGTAGTGGTTGTCGTAAAAGTTAACTTGTCTTCATTCTTGATAACAATAGCACTTGCAATACAATTATTTGAAACTGTTTTGATAATGAAGAATAGTTTTGAAATCTTACCTTATTGCTAAAGCAATGGCAATTGATTATTCAGTTTTACATGGTTATGGTTATTTTGTTGCCTTGATACAGAGATGAGGATTTTTATTGTTACCTATGTTTATTAATATTATGAAACTTATTGATGAAGAATTAATACTGCTGTTCCCATGTCGTATAGAATGGCTAATGAAATGGTATGTGGCTGTAAATGATTTTATCATGTTTTAATTTCCTTATTTATTCATTGGAACTTGGATCTGCTCTTATTTCATCTAATTCAAAAGCATGATAGGGTCAACAGTTTATTTATCGGCTATGTCTTGTAAATTATTGCATTGTATATAGAATACCACATTGAGTTTTACCAATTGAATTGTTGATTTGGGTCACTTGTCATGCTAATGTTAAATAGCTTAAATGCATTAACTCTTAATGAATAATGCATCTGATTGGAAGCATGTTGGTAAACATAAGACCATGCATAATCAGCCTCTATTATGGCAGCGGGCTAAACAAAGTAAAATGAGCTCAAAGTTGTCCATGGTAGAAAACTTCTTACATGCTTATTACTCTTTGAGCTGAATTCTTACCTGGTTATCTTGCTTCCCTGTATGGAGTTAAAAGTGGGATTATGTGGTCTGGTTTTATTGTTTTAAATCTCTTAGCTAGACTTCGGTTTGTTAAATTGAGACTCCATGTGCCCAGTGCTTGATATAACAGCTGGCTTCCCATTATGATGAAGCCCATAGCTGGTCATGATAGCGTAAACTATGGGGAATCATGGAGTGGTAATGTTACATCTTATAGTTGCTATGGGATATGGTGCGAGGATACTAAGTCGGAGATTACAATATAGATAATCTCGACAGTTAGTATCATCATAGTAGCTTATATTACATGCTGTCCTCGTTTAACTTAAGCATGGATTACTAAAAGATTAGTTGTGATTAACTTTCCTTGCTCTATTATTGATCATTAGTTACTAAATGTTATATCAGGACTTTTGGTGGAAGTTACAAACCTAGATGTGTTAATTAGGCTTGGCAAATTACTATTTGGAATGTATGTTTAGTCATCTTGAGACCATGTGAGATCAAGGTGTGATGTGGCAGTTGGCTACTTAGAAGTATAGCCCATAGCTAGCCTAGTTCACAAAGATTGCTAATGGTCTAATAACAAAAATTATTTCTTAGAAGTTATTGTTTATGTGGTTGGTTAATTTATGACATACTCTTGAGTAAAGGAACGGAAGGGACCATATAGTGCGAGGATCCCAACGTCAAGGATTTATTCATATAATCCCAACCGGGTAGAACTCTTGTTGATGGTCCATCATACTCTTGGCATTCATTTTATACTGGGCAATAGACCCTTATGGTTTTGTTCCTACGTGTTCGATGAGATTGTTAGCAATGCTATGTTCATTTTTAGTGTGTGCATTTCTGCTTGCTGAATGCTAAATAATTTATGTTGTTAAATAGGAATGTGGTTATCTAATTCCAATGATAAATGCTTCCCATATGATGGAGCTATATGTTATATGATAGCATTCGCCAAGTGAAGGAATATGGGTGCAATGACCCCTAGGACTATGGATCATGGTACAATGATTTATTGGGGATAGCACTAGAATTGGTTTTCACTTGTGCGAATATAAAAGGTTATAATGTTTCATGGGCTTGTGAAGCATTGTCTTGACGGCGATTCCATGACATATGAAGTTGTGTAATGGGCTTTACACGCTATCCCATTTTGCACTCTGATAAGCAATCCCAAGAAATGTTTTTTTTTGGGGGGTTGTTTCAATTGATTTACCTTTACAAGTTGGTCTAGCACATGTGATTGCTACCTTTTCAGTTATACCATATACGAGAGTCTTTGATATATTATTGGGACGACCTTGGATACATAAACTCCGTGCAATACCTTCCACAATGCATGGGTGTATTAAATACCTTCATACCGACAAAGAATTCACAATTTCTGGAATTCCATAACTTGAACAAAAAAATAATAATTCCCAGATAGCTAATTATACAACTTGCTAAGATTAATTATCCGCGAAAAGGTAAGCAGCAAGCAATCCCCTTTCCTAAGCGGCCCATACTTGAAAAACCGTTGCACCAAATATACACAATGGATTCCACAAAATCCTCATCTAGACCTACAAGGTCTACCCAATTGCTAAGAGCACATAAACATGTTTCAAATACAATTGCACTGAGGAAACCACAAAGCCCTAAACAATGGGTTTCAAGAACCACTATTCTTATTATCTCTTCATGGCAACATTGTCTTTTGAGACATGCATAGAGTACCACAGATTCTACAGTTCCAAATATGACACCTATCCATGCCCCTTGGCAATATCACCAGTTTGATGTATCATATTCCAAGTTTGGAGATTCCTATGAGCATCCCTTAGATGAAATCTGTAATGTCCCCATTTTTCCCTCTTAAATAAACATGTATGAAAACCTTAAGTCTCTCCCCATAGACTAAAAGAGCCCTTTTTTGGAGTGTTATTTTATTGGTTATTTATTAATTGTCGAAATAGTGATTTTTATCACAAGGCAATTATTAATTAATTAATTAAATATTTTAAAAAGTGGTTTTCACCACTAAAGTGCTTAAGTGAATTAAATATTAATATATTTGCCTTAAAGTAATTTTAATTACTACTTTAATTAAAACCAATATTTAATATATTATTCAAAAGGAGATTTTGGCATGGGAGCTAAAGTGAAGATAAAGAAAGGTGTTTTATCTTTCCAAAGGGGTTCAAACCCTTTTGAAAGTTATAAAAACATGGTGAAGGCTACAATAGAGGATATGTTGAAATTGATATTATTGTTCTTCCTGCGTGAAGAAGGCTATTGGGATGCATGCCCAATAGAAGTCCGTTGCTTGGTGATTGATCAATCTTACAAAGGTGTCTATTGACACCACCTTTTGCAAATGCAAGCTTGTTTTGTGCCCTTGAACTGGAGTGAACTACCTGGGAGGGTTTTGGTGCTTGCTTTTGAGGGTTTGATAATATTTTCTTGCATTTTTGGCTTGCTAAAATTATTATATTAATTTTTCAAGTGGAGCGAACCACTTGGGGAGGTTGGCACTAAGATTTGAAGGCCTTATTCGGTCAAAATATTCACAACTAATTATCTACAATTATTTATTATTTTTCTGATCGTTATTGTGGCATTTTGGACGATTTGCAAAGAATTTTGAAAACGAAAAATTAATAGATAATTTTTCAAATTATTATTAATTTTTTTAACAAGTTTTCGAGTATTTTCTTGTTGTGGAACGCTGGAATAGTCATATTTTTCTACTATTTTTCCAGGGTTCCTAAGAGTGAGGCGATTGACCTAGGAGAGACAAATTGGTGATTTTTATGCCAAAATAAGGCATTGGTATTTTTCTTATAATTTCCTGAGGTTGGCAACGATTTTGACAAGGGTTTTGAAGATCTTTTATTCTCCAAACAGCAATAGAAAATTAGTGATTAAATCTAATTTTCCCTTCATCATTTTGTGGTAAAAAAGGGAGAGAAAAAGGTATTTATTTAAGTGGATTTAAATCTGGAATTTACTATTTATTTTCAGATTATTTCAAGGTATTTAAATTGGTAGAAATTCCTTACGAAACCCTCATTTTTGGCATCTAGGGTTTCTTGCATTAAATAAGATTTTTGAGAATTTAATTCTCAATCTAGAGTTTACTAATTTTTAGATCAAATTTAAATGAAATTGGGGAAAATACCTATTTTTCTAATTTGTCCCATTTGGGGACACTACAAAATCATAGGTTAGACCTTTTTCCTTCCCAGTATTCCAAAAAAATAAATATTTCAAAAAAATATAAAAATATTCAACATTCACATGTTTACTAACTACTTGACATATGTGTTGTTTACTTTATGTTAGTAGATAGCATATCATTTCTTTTCTAGATACACATGTTTTAAGTATACTTGAGTGTGATACAACAATATACTAGATATATAATACATGCACATATAGATGTTAGACCTTTCCTCTTCTCAAGTGGCACACTACATTGGGAGCATCTGTTTCTTTGATCACAATTGATACATGTTATATTATTCTATAATCACCTTTCTATTATCATGTTGAGCTTATATACTAACACATACACATGTCTTTATTTATGATTACATCTTTCATAGTGTACTTGATATGCTATGTTAGATGATTTTTTTCCTAACACATACATGCAAGGACTAGTATGATATGCTTGTGTTCGTTGCTTACACTTCATTTATTCTCATTGTCACTTCCTTGAGTGTAATTTTCTTGTTTCTTCTTGTATTGTTCGTAGAACATTTGATTATGTTCCTAGCTTGTTGGCCCCGATACCACTGTATTTTGTTTTCTTTTGCTATATGGACATTTGAATATGTCAATCCTTCGAGTGTGCGATATTTGAATATGCCCCTTGTTTGTGGTCTCTTTAGACCCCTTTTGTGTGACATTAAGTGATCTTGTGTACGTGCTCAATTGTTTGTTGAGTTTGTACAACTACTTTCTAGACGTTGCCATGATCCATATAATGCATCTTAGGATTTGTTTTGATCACACACTACGAGTTTCATTGATTTGTCTACTTAGACATACTATTATATGCTATATGATTCATACATAGATAATATAGTTATCTTATCCTTTTAAGATAAGGTGACTATTAAATTTCATTCTCCTCACCTCAAAAGGGGTGGCATATTAGTGGGGGCATGTCATAGAGACATGACCACCAATATATAGTTTACACATTTGACAACATTTGATACAGTTACATAATTTAGATATACACTTGGGTCAGAATCCTATACACATTGCACTGATTTTTACAAATTTGGGACAATTTTTTAGATTTGTGACAGATATTATACAGTTACATAGCAGAGGTTACATTTTAACAAATACTTCAACTTGAGACACATTAGAAGTACATATGCCATGCAATTCACCAAAAATTGCAAATACATATTCAAACTTATTTACCAAGCACCATTTCCACCAAGAAACATCATTTTGAGCATTTTTTGCCTATAGCAGTTGGCTCCTTTTAGTAGTGTGGTTGAGATTCAATGCCCTAAACGGCTTAACACTACTTCCCTTTTGCATGTTGAGTTGGTTATACCACTTAACTTGGCTTTTATTGTAATGTCACTTGAGTTCAATTGAGTTTCAATGATTTCAATGGTCATGTCACAACTCACCCTTGAACTAGATTAGGGACATAAATTACCTTCCAATCTCCCTCTCCAAATCTCCAAGGTTTAGTTTTGAACCTCTCTCAGCTCCAATGCTTCATAAGGAAGCATCTTTACCAAGTAAAAGTACCAACAGATGTACTCATTCATTGCTCTCTTTTTTTTCAAGCATTTCAATTATGTCAAATTTCAAATTATATGCATTGATTTATACTATAACATACTCTTGGTTACAGAGCATATACCAGCAAAAAACTCAAAGTGGGCTCAAGCAAAGGCAAGATGTGTTGTTCACACTTAGGTATGCATTTCTTTCCTTTAAACTAGTAATTTCATCCTTATGCATTACTAGATTAAAGGAGGGGTAAATATAGATACTAAAATTTGATTTATATAGCATATCAGGGTTGTATACTTGACAAATACCTATCAAGGCTCTAACCTTTAGTTATGGACCTTCATGTTGTCGAAGACAAATACCTATCAAGGCTCTAACCTTTAGTTATGGACCTTCATGTTGTCGAAAAGCTCGCATTTGCAATCTCATTGTGTCTAATTGTTTATCTTATGGTCCAACCCTATTATTTCTAATGACCCAAACTTCTGCAAAGTACAAAAAGCTTAAACCCTGATATATATCATGCACTGTCAATTTAAGATCCTCAACAACTTCCTAGCCTACCAAACACTTGCTTCCCACATAGGGACACGTCAACGCAAGTGTCCAAATTCTTATCTAGTGTCAGTACTATTATCACTCTGGAGTACACCCTGTTTGAAGATGTGCAAAGCACATCCTCACTCCCGCTGATACAATTGGAACTTCTAAGAGAGTGAGTGACTCTGTGTTGAGAAGAACCTCCAAAGAGCATTGGTTCCCTTTAGATTTTTCAATAAACTTGATTACTGTGATTTTTGGGGTGAAAAGGGAGAAAGAAACTGAAAAGAAAAATATAATTAAAAGGGGGTGATACACTTGAATTGTCAAAACCCTCTGAAGTTACTCAATGCACACATATGATCAAATGAAATCTATATTTCTGTTCTTAAGCATAAATAATTCAAATGAAGGGTTGAAAACCACTTCAAATGACCTGCAAAAGGGTGATATAAAGAAAGATAGGTGAGGAAGGGACTTGCAAAAGGAGAAAAATCTCACTTATATGCTAATACGCAATCAAGTACACACTATTACTCTCTCCAAAACTCAAATTCAGAACAGAAATTTCTTTATTGATTACTGGTCCAACTTACAATTTCTTTTGTCAAAACTTCCGGGCCCTTTTCAATGGCTTGATTAAGCCAATAAATAGACTTTCTCCAAAAATCTAAAATAGCCTATGTGGAGCGTTAGTCTTGGTTAACTAACTCAAGACTTAACCTCTTTTTACAATATTCAGAATATTCAATAAAATCCTTTCCTTTACAAAATGCATGTCTCTTCAAACATTGGCGTCGAAAATAAGTGATAAAGCCAAGTTTGGAAGATTACCCTTAAAATAAACAATACGTTCTCCAAAATTTTCAAACATGCATGACTAAGGCTGGCGTAGAGGTGTGGACGGTGGCCCTGTTGAAAGTCAACCTCTCCTTTGCATGGAAGATTACGTCAAAATTTCTAAATAAAGAACTACATGTAGATCCGTTTGAAAACTGAGCTGGAGGTTGAGTTGTTCTTGTTTGCATGAAAAACAAGGAAGATGTGCAACGAATTTGTCCAGTCAACTCCACTTGGACTGCTAGATCATTGAGAACCTTACAACGTGAGAAGAACGACAAAATTAGAAGTCAAGCTTGAGCTGAGCTGGAGGTTGATCTGGAACGTTTGGATGCATGTGGTTAACTAGTCAAACCATGGAAAAGCGTGACTTTTACAACCAATCAACTAAAGATTTGACTAGTCAACTGTAAATAGCCTCTGCTTTGTATGGAATTCCACATTTGCTTCGTCGTTTGCATGTACTTCCTCGGGCTTATCTGCTCTCGGTTCCCTTGTTTTGTGCATGCTTTTCCCTCGAATTTTATCTATTTATGGCTTTTCAACATGCAGACTTTATCTTTCCTTTAATGACCTTTCTGTGTGTTTCCTTTCATTCTCTTCGAGTTCTTTTTCTACAGACATTAACTATTCTTTCAGATTATCTTGCTTTCAACTTCTCGTGGACAAAAAGTCCGCGGGAATTATCTAAGGCTTATCCTTTTGCACAGTCAGATTTCCTAATTCCTTCGGGTTTATTGTCATCTCCCTTGGCTTTTATCCTCTCAGATATTCCGTTTTGTTCTTTGGTCTTTGCACAGTCAATTTCCCGCAGACGAATTGTCTCGGGACTTTGTCTATGTCAAGTCTTCATTTCTTTCGGATTATCTGTCTTCCCCTTTCTTTCAAATTTTTTGCTTTGTCTGTCTTCCGAAGGAATCCTTTGGACTTTTTGTCCGAAGGATATCCTTCCACAAAATAGCCCTTCGGAAATTTTGTCATGGTCCTCCAACCCTTCGGATTTCTTGTATTGGTCCTTTTCGAACTTGAAGTGTACCTTCCCGAGGGGCAGGTGCCCTTCAGGATTTTTGAAAACATACCGTCCTATCTTGAAAAGAGCCTTTCTGAAGGGCAAGTGCCCTTTGGAATTCTTGTGAACAACCCTTCCGAAGGGCACATGCCCTTCAGAATTTTTGTAAGGGTTCTTTTTGCCCTGTGGAGTGACCCTTTCTTTTCTTGAGATGTCTTTTCCGAAGGGCAACCCCATGAAACTTGTAAAATGATCTTTTCCGAAGGGCAAGTGCCCTTCGAAAAAGTGGAAGAGTCCTTTTTCTTTGAGAAACGCCCTTCGGACTTGTGCAAAATGTCCTTTGGATTGCCCTTCGGGCCTTCAAAAACAACCCAATGGTCCTTCGACAGAGTTGGAAAGTACCTCGGACTTCTTGTAATGAACCTTCCCGAAGGACACATACCCTTCAGGTTTTATCTAAGTGTCCTTTCCTGACCTTGTTTTTGCCTTTTCCGAAGGAAATGACCCTTCGGGTTTTGTGTTCTGATCCTTTTCCGAAGGACACAATCCCTTCGGATTTCTGCAAAAGGTTTGTATTTGGAATTGATCTCTTTTTTGAAGGGCAGGTGCCCTTCGTAAATTTGCAAAGTACCCCTGTTCCTTGAGAAAATCCCTTCGGGCTTGTGCAATTGTCCTTAGGATAGCTGGGTTTTATGAAAAGGACCCCTCCAAAAGAAAGAACCCTTCGGATTTCTGCGTTTTGAACCATTTCTACGGACTTTTCGGAAGGAACTTTCCGAAGGGTAGGTACCCTTCGGGACTTTGTAAAATGTCCTTTACTCGCTTGAATTGACCCTCCAAAGGGCAACTGTCTGATTCTTACATAGTGTGTCCTTTTCCGCAGAAAAATATCTTTCGCGCTTTTGTGCAAATGAGTCCCTTTGGGTTTTATGAAGAGGACTCTTCTGAAAGAAAGATCCTTCCGATATTTTTGCAAGGTGTCCCTTTCTTCGGACTTTTCTTCCCTTCGTCGGGTCTTTTGTTCTGCACGATTTGTCTCCTTCCCGCGGACAAATTGTCTGCGGGAATTGTCCCTTGGAAAAGTTTGCACATTGTCCCTTGGAATATGTATCTTAAGCTATAATTCCCTGTCCTTAAGATTTTGTAAAGTGTCACACACTTAACCCGAAAGAAATCTTTTGAACCTGCTGTAGGTACCTTGTCTTGGAACGAAATCGACTGTGTAACATTGTTGTAGGTACTCTTTGTTCATGCTTATAAACCACTACTCACCATGGCTGCATTTGATATTTTTACTGTGCACATATCACCTTATTCATGCCTTTAGACTATAGATTGACCAGTTGAAAAAGGGATTACACCGTTCTGGGAAAGTTTAGAATAGTAGGGGTAGTAACTTGGTTTTGACAAGCCAAATTACTAACAATTCTGGTGACTCTCAACATTTAACCAGCGTGCTGGTCAAAGAACTCAAAAATTCTAGGAATGACAAACTAGTCATGACTGAAAATTGAAAAGCTGAAGACCAATACACAAAAAGGAAACTGACTCAACATGTGCACAAGTGCACTTAGAGGAAAGGACAACAACAAATGAAAGGGAAAACAACTACAACAAAAGCATGTGCTGTGAAGCACTTAGAGGAATGAAACTATGACTATGTACAAAGGAGTGACTCTCCTAATAGCAGTATTTAAGAAAGATCCCATTCACAGGAATGGAAAGTTCTTCTCCACTCAATCTGGATAATTGAAAAGCATTGTTCTTCTTGCAATCAGTGATAATATAAGGTCCACTCCAAAGGCTATCAAATTTGGAGTGCCTACATGGCTTTGCACATTCTTCATCCCATTTGAGAACTGTCTCCTTGCTGAAATGCTTTTGATGAAGCTCTCTTGTCAAAAGTCTTCTTGACTTGTTGCTGATTTGACCACATGGTATGCATAGCGTCATCTTTAATCTCTTCCAACTCTCTCAATTCATTCATTCTTACCTCCATTGCGTCATTTTCTAGAAGCTCTAGCTGATGTGCAAGCTCCAAAGCCGGAAGCTCCAATGAGATAGGCAACCTTGCTTCTCTTCCATAAACTAAAAGATAAGGTGAATGACCAATGGCTTTCTTAGGAGTGATTTTATCAGCCCATAAAGCAGTCTTCAACTTTGTATGCCAAGATCTCTGATTATCCTCCATTGTTCTTTTGATGATCCGAATCAGAGTCTTATTAGTAGATTCCACTAGTCCATTACCCTGTGAATAGTAATTGGATGAAACTGTCAAATAAATATTATGTTCAAGAGCCCATTCATATACCTTTGTACTGCTGAATGCCAAAGCATTATTTGATGTGATAGTAGAAGGTGCTCCAAAACGAGTGACTAGACTCTCATAGAACTCAAACACGAAATTCTCATTTGCTTCTTTCAAAGGTACTGCTTCCACCCATTTGGTGAAATAATCCATAGCTGTCAAAACCCAGTTATGACCAGCACTAGATGGAGGATTAATCAAGCCAATGAAGTCTAAACCCCATTGTATGAAACGCTGCTCAACTTGAATTGGCTTTAGTAGCATGGCTGCTAATCTCTATTTTCCTACAAACATTGCACACTTTGAACATTTCCGAACCCATGCATGTGCATCTCTGAATAAATTAGGCCAAAAATAACTAGTTCTAATGATTTTTGCAGCTGTGGTCTTCGCTGCAAAATGACCTCCAGAAGGACTAGCATGAAATTGCTCAAAAAGCTTGTCAAATTGATTAGTTTCAACAAACCTTAGACGCATACCTCTAATGTCTTTTTTGAAAAGAACTCCATCAATCAAAATATATGGAATTGATTGCAGCCTAAAGTGTCTTCTTTGTGATGCATTTAAACCCCTTGGACATTCCCCGATTTGAAGAAATCTAGCAATGTTCTGTGTCCAGCTTGTAGGTGTATCTTCAGCGTCTTGTTGAGTGTCTTGAATTGTCAAAATTGTCTCTTTCTCTTCTTTTACATCTTCAACAAGATGTTCACATAATCCTTTGTCTCTGACCAGCGTTGTAATTTTGACTTCAATGTCATATTCCATGCATTTAGTAACCCATCCAGCGCTTTTTTCGTTCAAATCTCTGTTGAGGATGAAATCCTTCACACTTGGATGAGCAACCATTAGTATAATCTTGTTATTTGAAACCAAATGTCTGAATTTTTTTAGACCTCTTATAACAGCAAGTACATGTTTTTATACAAAAAAATATCTTTCTTCATAAACTTCTAAAGATTGACTAAAGAAAGCAATGCGTTGTTCCAAACCTTCATCATTTTGCTGCATAAGCATGGCTGAAATAATGCTGGAAGTAGAAAAGGCATACAAGAACTCCTTACTGAAATCAGGATTGAGCAAAGTAGGAGCTTGGTTGATTGCTTCTTTGATAGCTTCAAAGCTTCTTTTACCTTCCTTACTCCAAGTGAACTCTTGATGTTTCTTAAACATGAGTAAGTGGCTTTACTAGTTCTACAAAACCAAGAATGAATCTTCTAATAAAATTAATCTTACCCAAGAAGCTCTATAATCCTTTCTTGTGTTTAGGCAATGATAGAACAAGGATTGCTTCTATTCTTTCTGGATCAATAGAAAGACCAGCTTTAGACACAACATGCCCAAGAAGTCGCCCCTCATGTACCGAAAAAATGCATTTCTTTGGATTTAAAGAGACCAAATTCTCTACATCTATCAAAAACAATATTCAAATGAGTTAGATGATCATTAGGATCCTTTGAAAATACTGTAATATCATCAAGATAAACTAAAACCATTTCACTCAAAAGACCATGAAAAGCAACATCCATTGCCCTTTGAAAGGTAACTCCAGCGTTAGAGAATCCAAAAGACATCTTCTTGTCAGCAAAAGTACCCCATTTGGCGGTGAAAGCGGTTTTATACTAATCTTGCTCTTTCACCAGTATCTGGTTATATCCTGAATACCCATCCAATAAAAAAACCTCTA
Source organism: Torreya grandis (assembly GCA_037957365.1). Classification (NCBI taxonomy): domain Eukaryota; kingdom Viridiplantae; phylum Streptophyta; class Pinopsida; order Cupressales; family Taxaceae; genus Torreya; species Torreya grandis. The sequence continues at coordinate 859,701 of JARHVA010003566.1, forward strand.
TGAACTTGAAACTCTCTGCAAGATTTGATCTATAGAAAGAAGTGGATAATGATCCTTTAATGATACTCTATTCAAATCTTTGAAATCTACACAAAGTCTTATTTCTCCATTCTTTTTCCTTGTTGGAACAAGATTTGCAACCCATGTTGAATGCTTAATAGGAAAAATAATACCTAGTTCAATGAGCTTTGTAAGTTCCTTCCTCATGAGAATCTCAACCTTGGGGTTGATTGGCCTTTGCTTTTGTCTTACCGGTTTTGCATCTTGTTCCAATTCAATAGTATGGTGTGCTAATCTGGGATCAAAACTTTTCAAATCATGGTATTCCCAAGCAAAAACATCCATAAACTCTTGACATAACGAAATAAAAGCTACTCTCTCAGAATTAGTATTCACTTTACCCAACTTGAGTTGCTTACCTTTAGCTATGCTAATTGGCTCATAATGTTCTTTCTTGGAAGATATACTCACTTTGTCTTTCTTTAGCTGATCATCTTCATTGAATATGTTCTTTAAAGTCACCAAACCTTTAGGCATCTTGTTTGATTTTAATTGCACAATCTGATTTCCACATTGATCCTGCAATTTATCATGATTTTTTTGGCAAAATTATGCGTCATTTTATAGAAAACATGCTATTGGTTTGTCAAAATCAAAAACTTGCCAAATTACATCGTTATTTGAGATTGAAGACCTACATACCACTTTGATTTGAGTCTAATTTTTACTGTCCTTAATCTGATCTGGAATATCATGTTGCGCACCTATGGCAACAAGTCTATCAGCGTATTGATTTGCTCCTCTAGAAATAGAACGAATGTCACATGCAAGGAAATCTTCCATGAGATCCCAAACCCTATGTTTGTAGGGCTTTAGAAGAGGATTTTTTGTTGTACTTAAGCCTTTAACTTGCTGAACAACCAATTCACTGTCACCTTTTATCTGCAAGAGCTTAATATCCCTCTTTCTAGCTCACTGAAGACCATAAATAAGAGCTTCATATTTTGCAATATTGGAAGTACAACTGAACTGAAATCTAACATAAGAATAATACCTTTGATTTTGTGGTGAAACCGACATAACACCAACCCCACTACCATTTTTTGTTCTAGATCCATCAAAGAACAGATTCCAAACTCCCTCTTGATCCTGTAATGAGTTAGTGAGACTAGGCAATAAGTCACCTTCTTCATGCATACAGTAAACTCCAAAACCAGCATCTTCAATACTTTTATAAGGGTCATGTCCATGATTATCAGCAGCCCATTCATCAAAGAGAAGATCCGGAATGCCTTCAAGAGGCTTAGAAGGCTCTTGATCAATGGTGTTATCATCTTCTTCTGTAATACTGCAATTCACATTTGTCATATTTGGCATATATGGCTCAAGGTGAAATCTTGAAATAGGCTCTGATCTAATAGTTACTTTGGTTCTATACCTGGTTCTAAAAACTAGGTACGACCAATCTGAAAAAAAGTAACCTCTTATTTTGACAGTGAAATCTCTAGACTGACATAGTGCAAAATATGGAGGTAAATCAACATCCTGTAAAATGGTGAAATTTTGACAGGCAACAAGTATAATTTTCAGATCTTTCAATACACCTACAGTCTTGGTCGGAGACCCATCTAAGTGCAAGACACCTTTCTCATGGGGTTCATACTGCAAACTTAACTTATCAGCGATTGATTTGGGCATAACAGAGGTGCTAGCCCCACTATCAATCATACAATTATGAACAAGACAATCACCAATGATCACAAAAAGATAAAATGGAGGAGGTTTAGTCGCCTTATGAGGTTGAGAATCAACAGCTGAATTAGAGTTAGTTAGGACAGCACTTATTCTTTCCTTTTCATGTGATTTCTCAAAGATATTGAGCTTTGAAAGCTCTTCTTGCAAATATTCTTTTTGTACTGGAATTAGTAGAGTATCCCACATCGAAATTGAGACTGTAGTCTTCTTCATATGATCCACAATACTGAGTGGAGAAGTGGCTGCGTTTGACTGTGATTTAGGAGCAGCAGAAGCTCCCAAATTCTGTGTAAATTGAAGACTATAAGGCCCTTTCACATTCTTATCTTTTGAATCCTAAACTTGTTGATTTGAACTTTTCTGAGGCAGCTCATGTATAGTTATCTTTTGTTATCGCTGAGAAGAAGGGACTGCCCTTTCAGGACCTGAACCTTCTCCAATTGCTCTTTTCTTGGATCTACGATAAGTTGCAATTGGATTACCAACATTAGATAAATCTTGATTTTGATTTACAACCAAATGTTCAAAAGAATTCTCACTTTCCTGGAAATTGACAAATGTAGTTTCAGTAGGAGTTTTACCACTACCTTCTCTTTGTTGATTTGGCACTTCTACTTTAGTGAATGAAAAAATGTCTCCATAGGGTAGAGAGGCTTCCTTATTCTGAGAAAGTGGTTGGTTTTCAAATGAAGGAAGAACTAGTCTTTGTTGCATGAAAGATTGATGAGAACTCTCACCAGTTGGAGCCATTGCCATGTTGTTGGATTGATCCCACTGATTGTTCCATTGTCCTTGAGCATAATTGCTCTGAGTTGGCACTATAGCTCTTGAATTGCTTGGAGCATTAGGATTATATTGCCTTGATTGAGAATTCTGCCCTTGACTTTGCTAATTGGATTGATAGGATGGCCTATGGGCTGATAATTTTGATTAGTATTCTGATAAGGCCTATATGGTGGCGCTTGTTGCCTTTCCAATGCAACCAACTTGTTAGTTTGAGCCTTAAGAAGACTCTATCTTCCCCAATCTGTCAGTTTGATCACCTTCTGTTTGATGGAACTTTAATGACTCTGGAATTGGAGAAACAGTTGGAGCAAGAGGATGAATCTCTGGAAAAAGAGGCATTGGAGGCCTTGGAGATAACTTGTCTGCTTGTATAAGACAATTTTCAGCCTTGATTGCTACTTCAAAAACTTCAGGGAAAGTATTACCTCCCATAGATTGAATCATTACAGCGACATCTGAATTAAGAGCCTTCAAATAATACAGAAAAACATAATTGGGTGTAGGCTTGATCACTGCTGGAATTATGTTCCAAGTCTTCTGGAATCTGTAATTGAAATCCACCATGAACTCATGGTTGAACCTCTTAATCGTTGTACGTTGCTCCACAAGTGAAAGATGATCACTTTTGTCTTCGAAATGTTTGCACATAAGATCTCCAAATTCATCCCAGTTATTGATTGATGCAAGAGCCAAACTTCTGTACCACTGAAGTCCTTTTCCTTTAAAAGAAGTTGCCAACAATCTCATTGCTACATTCTCCTATGTCACATGATGCACTGAACAAAGATTAACAATATTTACAATATGTTCTATAGGAGTTGTTGAATTTTCTCTTATATAATAAGGAAGAACCTTCAGAGCTGAAACTGGAATATCATCCCATGTAGTGATATTTAGAGGACTTCCACCATTGAATGCAACGAAACCCTGTCTTCTAGGAACAGCGATCTGAGGAATAGGATTTATAACAATAATTGGCTGAACAATATTGGCTTGAACAGGGGGATTTTATGCAATTGCAGGGATAACAGAGGTCGTAGGATTTGGATTTGACTGAGGTCTCTTCTTTGGCTGATAAGACGACTCAGAAAAATCTACTTCTTTCCCTTTTACAGATGCTCTTGTGACAACTTGTGGGGGCATAAAAAATATACAAATCTAAACATGAAAATATGGAAATGAATATAGTACTCAAATACACAAATAACAATTCAAAAAAATATGAATAAACGTGTCCCACTGGGCGTGCCAGAAACTGTTATCACTCTAGAGTACACCCTATTTGAAGATATGCAAAGCACACCCTCACTCCAGCTAATACAATTGGAACTTCTCAGAGCGTGGGTGACTCTGTGTTGAGAAGAACCTCTAGAGAGGGCTAGATCCCTTCAGATTTTTCAATAAACTTGACTACAGTGATTTTTTGTGATTTTTGGGGTGAAAAGGGAGAAGAAAACTGAAAAGAAAAATATAATTAAAAGGGGGTGATACCCCTGAATTGTCAAAACCCTCTGAAGTTACTGAAATCAATGCACACATATGATCAAATGAAATCTATAATTCTATCTTTAAGCATAAATAATTCAGATGAAGGGTTGAAAACCACTTCAAATGACCTACAAAAGGGTGAGTTAAAGAAAGATAGGTGAGAAAGGGACCTGCAAAAAGAGAAAAATCTCACTTATATGTTGATACGCAATCAAGTACACACTATTACTCTCTCCAAAACTCAAATTCAGAACAGAAATTTCTTTATTGATTACTGGTCCAACTTACAATTTCTTTTGTCAAAACTTCTGGGCCCTTTTCAATGGCTTGATTAAGCCAATAAATAGACTTTCTCCAAAAATCTAAAATAGCCTATGTGGAGTGTTAGTCTTGGTTAACTAACTCAAGACTTAACCTCTTTTTACAATATTTAGAATATTCAATAAAATCCTTTCTTATACAAAATGCATGTCTCTTCAAACAGTGGCGTCGAAAATAAGTGATAAAGCCAAGTTTGGAAGATTAGCCTTAAAATAAACAATGCGTTCTCCAAAATTTTCAAACATGCATGACTAAGGTTGGCGTAGAGGTGTGGACGGTGGCCCTGTTGAAAGTCAACCTCTCCTTTGCATGGAAGATTACGTCAAAATTTCTAAATAAAGAACTCCATGTAGATCCGTTTGAAAACTGAGCTGGAGGTTGAGTTGTTCTTGTTTGCATGAAAAATAAGGAAGATGTGCAACGAATTTGCTCAGTCAACTCCACTTGGACTGCTAGATCATTGAGAGCCTTGCAACGTAAGAAGAACGCCAAAATTAGAAGTCTAGCTTGAGTTGAGCTGGAGGTTGAGCTGGAACGTTTGGATGCATGTGGTTATCTAGTCAAACCATGGAGAGGTGTGACTTTTAACAACCAGTCAACTAAAGATTTGACTAGTCAACCGTAAATAGCCTCTGCTTTGTATGGAATTCCACGTTTGCTCCGTCGTTTGCATGTATTTCCTCGGGCTTATCTGCTCTCAATTCCCTTGTTCTATGCATGTTTTTCCCTCAGATTTTATCTATTTATGGCTTTTCAACATGCGGACTTTATCTTTCCTTCAATGACCTTTCTGTGTATTTCCTTTCATTCTTTTCGGGTTCTTTTTCTGCGGACATTAACTATTCTTTCGGATTATCTTGCTTTCAACTTCCCGCGGACAAAAAGTCCGTGGGAATTATCTAAGGCTTATCCTTTTGCACAATCAGATTTCCCTATTCCTTCGGGTTTATTGTCATCTCCCTTAGCTTTTATTCTTTCAGATATTCCGTTCTGTTCCTTGGTCTTTGCACAGTCAATTTCCCGCGGACAAAATGTCTGTGAGAATTGTCTCGGGACTTTGTCTATGTCAAGTCTTCATTTCTTTCGGATTATTTGTCTTCCCCTTTCTTTCGTATTTTTTGCTTTGTCTGTCTTCCGAAAGAATCCTTCGGACTTTTTGTCCGAAGGATATCCTTCCACAAAATAGCCCTTCGAAAATTCTGTCATGGTCCTCCAACCCTTCGGATTTCCTGTATTGGTCCTTTTTGAACTTGAAGTGTACCTTCCCAAAGGGCAGGTGCCCTTCGGGATTTTTGAAAATGTACCTTCCTATCTTGAAAAGAGCCTTTCCGAAGGGCAGGGGCCCTTTGGAATTCTTGTAAACGACCCTTCTGAAGGGCACGTGCCCTTCGAAATTTATGTAAGGGTTCTTTTTACCCTGTGGAGTGACCCTTTCTTTTCTTGAGATGTCTTTTTCGAAGGGCAACTCCCATGAAACTTGTAAAATGATCTTTTCCGAAGGGCAAGTGCCCTTCATAAAAATTGAAAAGTCCTTTTTCTTTGAGAAACGTCTTTCGGACTTGTGCAAAATGTCCTTCGGATTGCCCTTCGGGCCTTCAAAAACAACCCAATGGTCCTTCGGCAGAGTTGGAAAGTCCCTCGGACTTCTTGTAATGAACCTTCCCGAAGGGCACATACCCTTCGAGATTTTATTAAGTGTCCTTTCCTGGCCTTGTTTTGGCCTTTTCCGAAGGAAATGACCCTTTGGGTTCTACGTTTTGATCCTTTTCCGAAGGACACAATCCCTTCAGATTTCTGTGAAAGGTCTGTCTTTCGAATTGATCTCTTCTCCGAAGATCAGGTGCCCTTCGAAAATTTGCAAAGTACCCCTGTTCCTTGAGAAGAGCCCTTCGGGCTTGTGCAATTTGTCCTTCGGATAGCCGAGTGACCCTTTGGGTTTTATGAAAAGGACCCCTTCGAAAGAAAGAGCCCTTCGGATTTATGCGTTTTGAACCATTTATGCGGACTTTTCAAATAGTCCAATTCTTACGGACTTTTCAGAAGGAACTTTCCCGAAGGGTAGGTACCCTTTGGGACTTTGTAAAACGTCCTTTACTCACTTGAATTGACCCTTTGAAGGGCAATTACCCGATTATTACATAGTGTCATTTTTCGTAGAAAAATATCTTTTGGGCTTTTGTGCAAGTAAGTCCCTTTGGATTTTATGAAGCGGACTCTTTCGAAAGAAAGAGCCTTTCGATATTTTTGCAAGGTGTCCCTTTCTTCGGACTTTTCTTCCTTTCGTCCGGTCTTTTGTTTTGCACGATTTGTCTCCTTCCTGATGTCCCTTTCTTCGGACTTTTCTTCCTTTCGTCAGGTTTTTTGTTTTGCACGATTTGTCTCCTTCCCGCGGACAAATTGTCCGCAGGAATTGTTCCTTGGAAAAGTTTGCACATTGTCCCTTGGAATATGTATCTTAAGCTGTAATTCCCTGTCCTTAAGATTTTGTAAAGTGTCACACACTTAACCCGAAAGAAATCTTTTGAACCTGCTGTAAGTACCTTGTCTTGGAACGAAATCGACTGTGTAACATTGTTGTAGGTACTCTTTGTTCATGCTTTTAAACCACTACTCACCATGGCTGCATTTGATATTTTTATTGTGCACATATCACCTTATTCATGCCTTTAGACTATAGATTGACTAGCTGAAAAGGGGATTAGACCGTTCTGGGAAAGTTTAGAATAGTAGGGGTAGTAACTTGGCTTTGACAAGCCAAATTACTAACAAGTACCTCAAAAGTCATCTAATTTGCAAATCTTTTGAATCCTATGGATCGGCCCATTTGTTTTATCTAACCCTTATGTGAGATATTTTCATAAGGTGTGGTATAAATACAAAACAAAGACCATTTACTATCACGAAGGTCATATTCAAAAGCTTAACAAACACACATCTAGCAAAGCACCTTTCAAGAATTCAAACTGCTCTATTCTTCCCTGTTGCTACATAAGTCATAGGAGTAGTCATATTACAGTTTTGAAGCATTCAAAGAGCAGCACATAAGCAGTATTTATTAAGTTACAAGCTAGAACATTGCATGCCCTTGCATATAGCATATTGCACCCTTGTGCACACACAAGCCAACACTTAACGGAGAACTACAAATGTTTGAGGCCCACTTCGGAGTATTGGCTATGTAGGCAACGTCATGACAAAGAGGTCTTTGAGGTCAACTCGACTTCATGAGCCCACTAACCCATTTTTGGCAAAGTACAAAGACCTAAGTGAAGAATTAGGGTTTGATCCATAAATAGTCATCTATACCCTGTGCGTACGAATTAAAAATATCAGCAGAAAGACAATAGAAAACCTAGAAAGCTCCAAGTGATTGCTCTACAATACAGTGAGTATTATGTACTAGATAGATCAATTGACATCAGGGCACCTAAGTTGATGCTAGCGTCCCAAGGCTAACGCAAGTGTCCAAGCCTCTAGAAACAATATTTCCAGACTTTGATCACTAGATCCTGATCTCGTTCCCACCTGCAATCAAATTATTGTTTTGAATGTACTTTCTATATTTAGCATAGCTCAACATTTTAATTCAAAATATTCATTTATCTGAGTTTTCAATTAATTGACCAGTTTTAGAATAGTTTTATTCATCCGTGTGTATAAGCTATTCTACCCTTTAACCTTCATCCAAACCTAAAAAAGGTTAAACAACTACATAAAATCTTACTTTTTGTCCTCCAATGTGGATGAGTATAGCATGGACCTATTTGCTAGGTTTTGTCAGTTTGTTGTCACTATTGTGTTTCTCCTTTTCTTCCATCACATTGTGGGTTGTATGGAGCCAATACTTAATAACATCCAGTATATCGAGAACTCTAAACTCGTCAGAGACAGAAATCTCATACATCCACAGCATTAATAAACCCAAGAGAATATTTGTGGAGTCTATCAAGGGTATAGTCAATGTGCCAAATGAGGAGGAGAATGGAGAGTAGCAAAGTATGGAGAGACTTAGGGTGCTAGCATTGCAACTTGAGGAAGAGGAAAACATGTTTGCACAAAAAGTGCTTTGAGAAATTCAAGCTACAACCAACTTACCCCTCTAGAGTTAGTTCAGATGATGAGACGTAGGCAAGGAGTGCTTCCAATCATGTTGAGGTCTGTAGATGCAAAAAACTAAGGGAGGGACCTCCAAAATTGGAGGAACATGAAATCAATGAGGGCTTTGCATCATAGAAGATAAATTTGGCAGATTGGGAGTGGGTCGTGAGGTTGTTGATGAATACATGACTCCCTGCCTAGTCAAGAGAGGTCCAATTCTGGATTTCAATACAAGTCCTTGGAGAAACCTCGGTCAGCAAAAAGTAGAGCGACGATAAGGAGGGTGGTGGAGACTAGTTTTGAGGAAAAATTAATAGCCACTAGTGCAAGGATGTTGACTTGGGAATGGATCAAAACAAAGAAACTGGAGGGTAAAGCACCAATGGATCCCACGAAGGTAGAGGATCAGATGGAGACAATCAGTTGCCTAGATAAGTTGGTAGTGGAGGCTTGGGGCAAGATTGTTAGCAATTTGAATGGAAAGGCCTCAAATCAAGGACGGGTTCTAGACACTGATATTATCACGTTGTTGAACACCTCGGATGTGATGCAGGCCATAAACAAGAAAGTAAAAGACTTGAACAACTTATTTCAACCGCATTTATCCATGTAGCACAATGGGTGTGGGGAAGAAAAAAGGATAAGTTGAATCAGTCCCTCATTAGAAGGATGGCACCACTATGAGCATTGACGCGAAGGAAACTTGAGCCATTTAGATTTGATATCTCTAGATGTTATTCGTTTCATTGTTTACGATAAATCCAGAGACTTAAACCTCAAATTTAAGACCTTAGTTAAGTTAGTTTAGTTGTTGCACAATAATTGTGATCCTTTTTGAATGCAGATGAATTGATGTAGTTGGAGCGCGGGAGAGGGGGGGTTCCCCCTTTTTTGTTAATATATTTACCCTATTTTTATTAGGAAAAAAAATATGTTTGATGTAATTACACCTGCTGCTTGAAAAATGCTCCGAGATCTCAAAGTCTAATATGATCCCAGATCTAAAAGTCTAATATGCTCCCTTGCATATTTACAAGGCATACGTGGCAGAAAAAAATATTCTCGGACCAGATATTTCTATTGATTTTAGCTATTACGCCCTCAAATATAATGGTGAAGAACATGTTAATTCCACATGGAACGGAATTAGTTTTTAACATAGCCACACGAGTAACCACACATGTAGCCACATCGACACATACATGGTCCTTGGCCACACAAGAAGCCACATAAGAATGGCACCACCAGTAAGATAAGGACAACAGCTCTTGATTAGTGTCAATCCCCACTCCATTTGCCAAGAAATAAACATGACTGGCTATAGCAAATAAGGGAAATAATAGAACACATTCCGTGAAACACCCCCCATCCTCATTTATCACTTATGCATCATCCAAGGCTGCAGTGACATAGATTACAGATCTAAAAGTTCATTCTATGATGTAGGCAAATTGCTCTTTGATGAAATTCAAACTGGTCGTGGATGCAAATTTTGACAGGCAATAACTTGCTTATTTCTGTTCCAAAGTACAGACTATTGCTACTAAAAAGAACAAACTAAATCTGTACTCACAACAGGAATAATCAACACACAATTCCAAGTAAAAGTAAATAGTTTAGACCAACCAAATGAAACAGACTCCGACAGTGTAGACCAACTCTGTGAGATCAATTAACTTGAATAATTATTGAGTTGCAGCTATCATCTACCCCAAAAGGAAATGATCCAACCTCTAATACCAGTCTTCAAACACCCAAAAACATACTCTCTTACTATTGAGTATATCTATACATGGATTATGCCTTTAGCTGAATTGACAATTGTTTACAATTCAAAATGATTAACATTTGGAAAAAATATAATTGTATCAATGACGTTAATGTTGCATTCAATCAATGTATAATCCCTAAAGGGCTTCCTTAGGGTAATTATAAGCTATTACATTGTGGGTATTCACAATAATGATTATGGTTGTGTAAATTGATATATGCATTACAAAATGAGGAATAGATTGTGTATCAATATCATAAAGGGGTTTAAGTCTGGGTTGTTCCAGTCACATGATCTCACCTTAACTGGTACGCAGGCCCGTGTATCTTTTGATATGGACACCGCTTAGGACAGTGTTGATTCTGCTACCAAGGATTCTTGGTGTTTTTCCCCCACACAAATGTTTTCTTTCAGACGCTGCTTAGATGTTATACTTAATCTCCATGAATGGTAGCTTTCTTTACAACTAATTTTCACACATGTTAAACGAGGAATAAACTGTGTATCCACATTGTAGAGGGGTTAATGTTGGGCTCATTTTGGTCAAAAGGGTTCCCCGTGACTAGTGTCTTGGTCTTTGAAACATTTTGGTATGACTAACCCTAACTGATTATACTACCAAAGGATTATCGGCATCCATCCCTTGGGAAAATGTTTTACTTTGAGCCACTGCTTACATGTTAGACTCAATCTTTGAGGGTGTTATATTGTTTGATTGCATGTAATTTGCACATATGTGGCCTTCAGTATTTATGGGTATCTTGCATGTATGTAGTATAATAGAGGAGCTTCAGCAATGAAACAATTTATATTTAAGGACAGAGAGGAGCCTTATACCTTCAGCCATGTATTATCTATTAATTTTGCTTACTTCATGTGGAAGGCTCTGAGACACTAAGGGTAGTCACCATATGCTGATCGAGTTATGATGGAGTGCATAGAGCTGCAGCATGACGTTGTGAACTCCATCCCATATGGAGCTATCAATGACCATCAAGTAGTGTCTGACTATAGGGGTTGTGTTCTTATTTCATGGTCAAGTTTAGGAGGACAACTACAAAATGTACCTTAATCATTGTGTTCCCTAAGTTCTTAGTACCGTAGGAATGCATCCATGCTGAAAGATCGATCTATTAAATAATGTGTTTATTCTCTCTAGCAGAGAGCAATTATAATGGTATCAAGGATATGATGTTATGATCGTAACAGGAACTGTAGTAAAAATAACTGAACAGAAATATATAATAGGAACTAGAGGAAAACTATTCTTTTTTAAACTGATATCTGAAATTTCCGGAAAAACAGTACATAAAATACTAAATAAAGAAGCCTTCTTGAAAAGGAATGGATGCCAGCTCGGGCCTAAAGTCTCCAAGGGTAGTATAGGTGCTGAAATCGGCCAAGAAAATTAGTCCCTCATGAACTTCCTGATTCTCAAAAACACACCCTTCCATTAAAGGCAACAAGCCTCTTTACAGATTTGACTATGAAACAACCTATTTGTAAATTTGGTCAGAATTTTTATAAGACAAAATACTCAGATTGAATACACACAATAAGACACTATTTAATTCATTCAGAATTACTCAATATATTTGGGACACTTTAATCATCATGAGAGATTTGCATTATATCGCTTCTTGAACTCCTTCAACTAAGGAGTCAAAGCTTATCTTCAACAAACTCAAGATCCCCACAAATCTCTCTTCTATCTCTAGTAATCCTCTTAGAATCTCTTGAACCTATCTAATAGTGAATTGTTCTCAGTTCTCACAGCTCACGAATATTAATATCTCACACTTGACTAAATAACTATATACTCAAATAAAATTATTTATGTGAGCACTAACATACTATTCCTAAATTTTTGATTGCAATGCAGGCCATCGTTTGCATGCAGTCTCCTTCAGACATTGAACCTGATGCCTCGGTCATTTTAATTTCTTTTCCACGACTATCCATTATTTAGAATCTAAAATTGCTTTGTATCTGGTGTGAATAGCTTCCTATGAAACAAAGCAAAGATGTATTTCCATTTGTACTATCTATCAAATGCAAGATATGCAATTTACTGAATATGAATATCAAGCCACTAATACAATAATTTATTGAAGTAATTCTAAAGTTTGACATATATCAGCCAGATCACTTATGAAAAATACATTTAATTAGAATATTTTTTTGACCTAATATCAAGACATATCAAAAATTACCTATTCCAGCTTTTATTAATATTATTTGTTAAAAAAAATACGAATTCCAAAATAACATTTGAATTAAAGTCACCCCACATACCAGACACATTAATTTATTGAAGTTATAAAATTGAAGAATATAAACATATAACCAGAAATACAAAAAAAGCAAACTGCATATAAAGAGCATTGCAAAGATAAAAATATATCTGATATTTGAAACATATGATACTAATATTGTCACAGTATTATAGCTTTTTTTCTTATCCAACCTATATAAAATATATATTTACTCAAACTAAATCTAGAGAATAGGATCTTCTCAATACAAAAAAGCTAACCTCAATATTTTATTATTTACATATAAACTCACAAACTAAGTCAAATTGATTTGAATTGTTTAACATTCCGAATTTTTTTTGCGTTGTTTGGGCATTGTGATTTGGGCCTAGGATTGGAAACATGGATTCCATTTTTGGTTAACATATGCCCAGTTCATATTTTAAAGCATCCTCAACTATATTATATATCAGACCGAAGCCTCTGAAATATGTTTTTATTTACTTTTAAACCTTGTGATGAAAAGTGTACGAGGGTTTACAACTGAAAAACGTTCCATTAAGTTCTGTTTTATATCACCAAGAGGAGGTTTTCGCATTCTATGATGCACAATGTGAATGACAAATTGTTTTCTACTAAAATTGTCATCATATTGTAGTTGTTTGATTCATGGTTGCCATGTTGTCCAAATATATTTGGTTAACTAAACAGGCAACATGAAATAAGAATATAACTACTATCAGCATTAAATGTGATGCATGAGTATAGCTGTAAATAAATAAAAGATACAATCTAATTTTATATTTAACGACCTGCCAAATTTGAAATGAACGCAGAAAAATGTGTAAATAAATGTTATTGTTAATATTGTTTGTCATCATTCTATACATTGGGTTGATCCCTCATTAACTTTAAAACCTTTTGTGTACACAATCTAATGTCCAACTAGGGATGTGTTGAGATAGCATCGTAGGATTTGAAATCCGTCCACTAAACCCAACTCCTGGCACCAAACAAGGCACTTGCAAGTCTGTATTCCGAGGTGGACAAATGTCCCAATGGGTTATCCAATGATTGTTTTCAATAAATTTATAAGAGCGTACAATTTCATATATTTAAAAAGAGATATATATTTCAATGTAATATACTAATAACAATTTCAAAAAAGATCAAAACCCCAAATTTACGTCTCATAATAAAATTTATGTACTATTTAGAAATCCACTAAAGGCCTGTAATAATAATTATTAATTGCCTATTTTTTTGATAGTTTGACATTTCAGATAATTCTAAACACAACTATCCAAATTTTTGCATAAATTTATCAAAAATCAATTTACAATTTAATAAACTCTAAAAGGCTGAAATTGCATAACCATTGATAAAGTAGTTTTGAATTGAAAAACAAATTAAAATAAAACTCTAAATTAAGTAATAGTCTGTTTCTAATTACCTACCAAACCTATGTATTTATAACATAATTATAGTAGTTTCCTACGACATAATTGATAATGATTTATAAGTGTCTATTTATCAAAATTCTAAATATTTTAAACTCGCATGTTTTATCTAATTACATTTATTTTAGAATTCAATATGCATAGTAGACACATAATCACGTGTATAATATTTATATATTCACTAATTATTTACTATGATAAATATAGTTCTATACTCTGTATATAAGTGTGTGCGTGCGTGTGTGTGTGTGTACGGGGACAAAAAAAAATTGTGAAATTATATAGTATATTAATAAATATATATTACAATAAAACAAAATGATTAAAGCTAAAAAGAAAGGCCAGTGTAATAAAGAGTTCTTCGCTATAGTCCAGGCAAGACAACAAATCACGAAGGTTTTTTTCCATTTTGCATACCCATATATATATATATATATAGAGAGAGAGAGAGAGAGATAGAGAGTTCTTCGCTATAGTCCAGGGAAGACAACAAATCATGAAGGTTTTTTTCCATTCTATATATATATATATATATATAGTTTTATACCGTATATTATGAATATAATATGTAGCATATTAATAATTATATATTGTATGGAAAATCCATTATATATCTGGAAAAACTATTCTAATTTGGTATGATCTTTGGCAATTTTAACATCAACATATTTTTTTGGTTTGGTGTCAATCAATTCAACAGTATAAACCAAACGAAAAATACAAACACAATTGCAGAGTATGCAGGAAGTGGGGCCTCCGAAATAATTAAAGAACAGAAACCAAACGAAAAATGCAAAACACATATGGTGCAGAAATCGAACCTAGTGTTAGTGTTGTTATCGAATCTTTGCTCTGGGGTGCTCGCTGCATCAACTGTAAAGCTCATATGAAGCAAATTGCCGACTTAAGCCACGGAAGGGGCAGCGAAAAAGTAGGCTAATGGCCAAATGCCATGCCGTAAATAGCTGTTGCGGTGGACCCTTGCCACATCTCTACCCACACGTCACCAAAGCCCATATCAAGATCAAATTTCCAGCGGAAGAAAATGATGTGTGCCGTTTACTTGTCAACAGTTGTCATCTACAAACTACCCTTCCCCACAAACCGTCCCTCAAGTTCGAGGGAAACAAACTGACATTTGTACCCAACGAAACTATTTTTCCTCGGGAACCGGGCGTTTTGGAAACCACACAACATATTGAATACCATGAGATGAATATTTGGTGTTCCTTTCATAGTATAATGCCTCCGGCATATATATATTGCACCTAGATAATCTTGCCTATAAGTTGAGATCCCCTTGTATGTACTGAAAGCGTTTGTTTGTATATTTTATATATTTATCTCAAGGCAAGTGTCATCTATCAGATTATTAAATGATCAATCTTTAATACAAAACAAGTTGAGACATCCAGATGACCCTTTATGTCTACATGTAAGTACAACTCTATAATGATAGGCAGATTTTGCTTTTTCCCGCTAATTTGGATTTTTAGGTAGATAGAATATGACTATATAAAGTATAAGACTACAAAAACTAAGAAATTTGTTCAATAATTGTTGATATCTGGCTTTTTTAATAAACTAAACTGATTGCAAAGAAAATTCTGTTAATAAATCAGCAACTTGATATCCAATATTAATCAATTTTGCCTTCAAATCTGAACATATGCACTTAAAGAGATTAGGAACAAACTAACCAATCAATTGCAGAGTTTTGAAATATTTATACGCATTGATTCTCATATATGTTTTCTGATACTAAAACAATATTCTAACCCAAATAGTACTTGAAAATTTTAGACTGCCCTGTCTAAAATTGGGTTCAGTCAATCTGGAAAACTAGATTATGCAATGGTCACCCTGCAACATATTCAAATGACTAAGTGTGTGATCCTGTTGTCACCCTCGTGATGTTCACAAACTGCAATGGAGATCAGGCTAGCTGATGCTCAAGTTTGGGGTCTTGGAAACTTTCTATGATGTAACTATACAAGAGTGTAGTGCGCAGTAGTACCATCTTGGGGACGAATTAACCTATTAGAGGTAAATACCTAAAACTTGGCTCTGGGTTATCATATGCTTTGTGCAAGCAATATGGTCCACAAAATCAGTGATAAATTCTTTGAATCTTGTCATCACCTTTGTCCATGAGCACCCAACCAATGATACAAAACAATGATGACCCTGTGCAATGAGTTTACTTCTCCATCTCTTGAAAAGAACTATATGAGTTATCACCCCAGAAAATCCCATTCCATATCTACGTCCTACTACAATCTTCCACCAACATCACTCTTATCCTTTTCCCCCACACCACCAGAAGGTGAGAGATTGTTGCCTGGCTTATGGTCATCATGGCAACTTTTATTGAACTGAATTCCATACAGATCAAGATTCCCCTTTAAAAAGAGGCATCAAAAGAATTTTGGAATCATCCCAGAGAGTTTGTTATCGCCCAAATCCAAATACTGGAGTTATTCAATGCTGGAAAGTTGTTCTGGACCTTCTGGTATGTTGATATCTGGTTTGATAAAAGGTCCAAAGAGACCACCTGCTTCATGCTTCCAAGTGTTTCAGGAATTGAACCTCCTATATTGTTGTTGGAGAAGTTCAGAGTCACTAGTCCTGTCAAGGCTTCTATTTCTGAGGGAATGTGGCTTGTAAGTTGTTATTTGAGAGATCCATGCTAGCAATAATTGAAGGAATTTGATCAAAATGCTGACGCCCCTTGCTCATAATTTCCACATCAGCTCAATAGAATAAACCAATCCCACCCTCTGCTTCAACCTTGTAGGGAGACATTGTCTGAAGCAGCTTTTGCACGAGAAATTAAAGCTAAACTTCCTAGACGCGCATTAAGTAAAGTTTGACATACCATGTTACTCTTTTCAGCAGCTAAGCACCTTTTTCAGCAGTTAAGCACCCACCATAATAAAGTTTTCCGTCTTTGCCAAAAACCCTAAAACAGTAAACATCGTAAAAAATAAAGTAACTTTTAACCTTGAGTCGTTATGGCAGGCCTCGATTGACAATAAGCACAATTTCGAGTGGAAAACGACTTGACATTTAGCGCTACAAATTCCGCAATGTCAAAACAGGGCTTCGTTTCATTCGAATTACTCGTTCATTGCTTATAAATGAAAATTTGTGAATTAATTACCTGTCTGTCTATTAGCAATACACAAATACTTCCCGCAGCTACTTTTTAGCAGCACAAAACACTCGTCCTTAATGACAAACAAACAGTAAATTGTCTTCAGGGCCTACAACCCTTATCATGAAATTCAGATATGTTTAACAATAATGACGAACTTCTGGACTGAATTTATTTTAGTACAAGCTAAATTCTCTCCAATATAATCATGAACCCAAACGGCTGGAAGTCGCGTTCTATGCTTAAAATGGTTATGAGTTCGAAACTCAACTCTTTGACAAAAATTTACATATAATATTCGCCAAGAGAAAAGTTTACTGTACGTACCTCAAAAGTTGCCAAATTCGGAAGGGAAATTTTGACCAGAGAAACAAGAGGACGTCATGTGTTCGATCCCAGCAGCCTTCCAGGAATATGACACAATATCTCGACGCTTGCAACGCAAATCGATACACTTCCCTCCGCAGTTGCCTCTACTCACGAATAATGTGTCTGACACAACAATTTTCCCAATTTACAACGAAATTTATTAATTCTTTTTATAAAATATTAGCAAGGGATTTGTTAGATTATTTATACCATTTTATTTAACAAAGGAACTTTTATGGAAGAAAGTGTGTGTCGATTTATTAAAGAAGTTTTAGAAATTTTGAAACACCTTAATAGTATGAATAGAGATGAAGAGTTAGATATTATTCATGGTAGAAATCGGCAGTTTATAAATAATTTATATAAAATTAAAAAAAAAAAATTCAAATATAGTTTGTTTTGTTTTTTTTTAAATTAATTTTTTTATTTCATTTTATTTATTCTTTAGAAATTTTGTTATAAAACATCAATAATAATCTGAATAGACTTATAATTAAATTAAAATATATATAATTTAAAAAAATATTTTTTTTTATAATTATAGTATTAATTATTTATTATTATTTCATTTGTTTTTAGTAATTTATTGTAACGGTTAGGTTGTTTCATTTTTGGAAAAAAAATTTAACGATCGTTTCCTTTTAGCTTTTACGAAATAAAGTTTTATTATTCTCACATATCAATTTTCCTGATGAAAGATTACAGTGGTGGATCTGAAACACATATGATCTTCAAAACCAAACACAATTTCTTTCAGAAAAAGTTCCTTGTTAATTTATGGACTATAGAAACATAAAAAATTTGACCATTTTATTTATTTATTGACAAAATCAAAAAGGTCCAACCCTTTCATGGGGAAAGGGCCCAACAATTGGGATCCCTAATTTTAGATTTCAATGACATTTATATTATGTTATTTCAAAAATGTAAATTTCGGATTGAGATGTTATAACATTTTTAAGTTAAAATAAGTTATCTGGGAGATAATTTAATGTTGTTTGAAGTTGCACTATGATTTGTACGTCGATATGTCATTTTTTAGTCGTTTTAAAGGTGTGACCAATACTTGAGACTCAAATGTCTAATTATTTTTAAAAATTTGACCAATAATAATATATAAATAAACACATTATTTTAGCATTGGTTTAAAAATTTGTGCACTAAGGCATGTCATGAAGTTAATATGGGTCATTGATAGAAAACGAAGGTCCATGTTGGAAGACATGTGGGTCATCAATATGCAACTAACCGTCATGTTGATAAACATTTGGGAGGCTTTCTTTCTATTAATGTGGTGAGTTAATGTCGCCATGTGTGCCATTAACAACCTATTTATTATGCCTTTTTGCCTCACTTTCCCCAAACAGTGATGAAACCCAATCACTTCTTTTGCACGATGTAGCGTTTCACAGAGCTTATAACATTGGCATATTGGAGGGATGAAATGGTATCCACAGGTTTGTTGCATGTAACTAAACCCACAACTATGTTATTATTTTCATGTGCTTGTTATTGTTATTGTCCCTATTATGTTCATGGTGTTTTTACATGCCTTCACATCTGAGTCAACTTTTACTGGTATGTTCATGACAACCCTCAAGTATTTCATTCATTCACATATTAGTAAATGTTATTATTTTTGTATCAAACTATATTATTTTATGAATTCAATGGTCATGTTGGAAGACGCTTGTGTCATTAATATGCTATGAAGTCCCATGTTGAAAGACGCTTGTATTCTTAATATGCAACAATCATTTTCAAAGGCGCTTAACAACCTTTTTTCTGTTAATGTGGTGTGTTAATGCCACCATGTACACCATATTTAACATATTCAATATGCCTTATTTAAGTCACTCTCTCCTAAATGTCATGGAACCCAAATGCATTTTCTACATAATGCAACGTTTCACAGAGATTGTAGTGTCACCATGTTGGAGAGATGAAACATTACCCACAGCTGAACCTACAGTGTTGACATGTTTTCATTCACATTTGAATCAATTTGTTGGTATTTGGAAGGAAGCCCTGGATGTTTTCATTCACATAACAGTAAATGTTATGTTTTTTGTATCAAACCAACTTATTTTTTGAATTCATGTTGTTATGTTATTTATATCTGTGATGTATTTTTATTTCCTTACATTAAAGTGTCATGTTAATCATGTTAAGTGTACCATGTTAAAATGCCACTCACTCATAGTTAATATGAGATGAACAATGATGGAACCCAAATGGCTTTTTATGCAGAATGCATTGTTTAATAGAGATTGTATCTTCAACATGTTAAAGGGATGAAACATTACCTACCTCGAATAACCTACAAATGTTTAACATGTTAGTGAACACTTACTGGTATGTGGAAAGAAGCCTTGAAGGATTTTATTCACATACCAATAAATGTTAGTCTTTATATCAAAATTAAGATTTTCATTGCCATACTAGTAAATGTTATTGTCTATGTACCAAAATTAATATTTGCATTCACATGTTAATAAATGTTGATTGAAATATATCAAATCAAGTCCTTTTGTGAATTCATGTTGTTGTATTATTGATATGTTTTTGTGAATTAATGTTATTGTGTTATTCAATAAAAAATTTAACATTACAAATATTTTTTATTATAGTCGTTGTTGATATGGTTTTCATTCACGTTGTTGTGTTAATTATATTAATATGGCATTTACATTTCCTTGCCTCCAACTTTCTATGGCTTCTACAAGCACCCACTAAATTTTATCACACATAAATGCTTGTTTGGATGGAAAAGATTTGAACTTGGGATGGAAGACTAAATATTTACTAAGTGTTGAGTCAGATGTATCAAACCGAATTGTTTCATGAATTCATATTGTTGTATTATTCATATGTTACTATAAATTTGTGTTGTTGTGTTATTCATTCACATTTTCAACATTACAACTATTCTTTATCAAAGTTGTTGATATGTTTTACATTCTATTGTCAAATACTTTATTCATATGTATTGTTTTTTGCTAGAGTTTAATTGTTATAAAGAGTGTATGTTTGTTGGGTTGTTCAAAAGTCATAACATTTGTAAAAATATTACAAACATTGTGTTTCTTAACACTTTCTATGTTTGAGAAGATTCTACTACTTTTACATTTTTTTCATTGTGTTTCTTAGCACAATTTATGTTTGTGAAGTTTGTAATGCTCTTACATTGATTTAATTTTCTTTCTTAACACATTTTATGTTTGTGAAGTTTAGAATGCTCTTACACTTATTTTTTTTAGATTTAATAAACACTTTGTGATGTTAAACATTGTATTACTTGTATTATTTATTTATGTTTTTAATGTTTGTTTCTTGTGGGTAATGATGGTATATTTTGAATTAAAGAGTGAAGAAGAACAATGGAGAACTCACTTTTAGGTGAAGGTTACTTAAATTTCATTAAGCTTATGATCCATTTCCATGTTAAAAGGTAGATAACAATAAATTTATTAAATTACATAATCAAACTTAATACATTAGATAATCATTACACTACTTGATATATTTCATTACATTAGATAACAACATTAATCACTTTCATTATGTTAGATAACAAACTTACAACATCCAAAGTGGAAAAATTGAGCTACGCTCTTCATTGCCTATATTCAAAGAAAGTGGAGTCGTTATTGGTCCTTCAAGGGGTATCTTCTTAGTGAGATTTATTGCCATGTTAACAAAATTAGGAGGGCTCCCACATGGATAGTTTCAAGTAGATGAAGCAATTGAGAATAGAATGTTTATCATGTCTTTTGATATGTGATGTTGTTCAGATACAGTGTTGAATTGGCTGCTTACACACCTTTGCCTCTCCAATTCTTTTCTGACCTTCTCAAATTCTCTATACCTTCAACCATGCTTTTTCTTTTGCTCTTTTTCATGTCTTTGATGTATCTTCTCATGCTCCTTATTTTTCCTTTTGATTTCATTTTCAATATTCTATTGTCCATGTTTTCCCCTCTTAATTAACTTAAGGGCATTCATCTCATCGGCCTGTTATTTCTTCCGTGCCTTCAAATATTTAATCTCCTTCTTGCGAGACACTTGTTCTATAAACATTTGTTTATAGTCATCTGATGTGAGTATTTGAGATTATTTGCTCAGCCTAAGTGCATCATTTCCTAATTTCTTATCAACCCTTTCCATTGGAAATTTAAAAAATGTTGATATTGAATTTATTTATTCATTCATTTCTAGTTGTCTACAATCCATATCTTGGACTATGTTTTCTATTATGTCCTCATTGGCACCTCAATCAATTGTTGCATCTTCCACACCCCATTGTCCACCTACTGTGTAGTAATGAACTATCTCAGGTGGGATAGAAGATGGCAGTGATGACATTGACATTGACAAATCTACTTCCATTAATTCATAATTAAGACCAAGATCTAATGTTCCCTCCTTCAACCATTATGGTGGGCTTATTTAGGTAGGCAAACTTAAAGTGAATGTTCCATCCATTTCATTGGAAGGGAAATTCAATGCATTTTCAACTACTTATGCTTGTGCTTGTTGATTGTGAGAAACATGAGTTTCAATAGTCTGTTGGAGGCCATGTGTTTCCTGGCTGACAACATCTTCTACATTTGTTATTTGTTCACCTTAGATAACATTTGTTTGTTGCATTTATTCCATCTTCTATGTAGCAGCTTGAATCTCTCCTCATCTATCCCTGCCAACCTCGTGATATTTTTAGCAACACTAACTTCATCCTCTTCAACATGGAATGCTTCACTTGGATTCATGTCATTGACTACTGCCTCGGGGTTTAGGGACCAAATACCTATCCTTTTAAATTCATATTTTATATTGTTAGGAATTTATGCCCTCTTCAATGTTATGTTTCCCAAAGTGACCAATTCTTGTCTCTTGATCTCTAGACCACAATGCTTATTCATCTATGATGTCCTCTCACTCCCGAAGTGTGCCTTAAATGAACCAAACACACTTACATATAATGGTTGTAATTTGAGGCTAGTGTGTATGGGCAATGTAAGTAGGTCAATCCCCAAAGCTCTTGCCTGTTCAATTGTTGATAATATAACATGGTTGTTGTGCCCATAAAATATGAGATGTTTATTTTTAGATAAAAATACTCCTAGTACATATCTTGAGAAATGATGCAGCTAATTTATAAACAAATCTTTTATCATCCATGTATGGGGTTAGGAAACCATACATACCCTTGGTTCACAGTCTGAAATGAAATTTTGTAACTACCTTTTTGATTTGAAGAGGTAGAACTATAGGATACTCTGGCCAACTACATTCACACATGATAAATTTTTTATCCATTCTCTACTCTTGGACATTATTCATGGCATACTCCTCACGCCTTTTTTAGCAATGACTCACATGCCATAATTGCTTCCAGCTTTCACACTCGTTTCATCACAATTTCATATTTTGTGTGGCCTATAATGGTTTTTAGCATACATAATCCTTAGGTTGTCATAAAAAATTGTCACTATGGATGACCTTAGCATCACAACCCTATCTTTGTTCAGTCCTTTTGTTATTCTCATACACAAAACAAGATGCCTTTTTTTGAAGCCTATTCACCATGACTTATTGGGGACCCCATAATTTAAAGGGTCTAGTATGTTTCACATCTGTGGGTAATGTGTGCCTTCAAATGTGAGATGTCCAATCCATGGCCCATGTTGGCCAAGTCCTTTCACTAGTTGTTGTTAGTTGTTGTAATTCCTTTTAGTTAGTTGGATAAAGTACTTGGTTTTGTGGCCACTTTATTATTGTAACATTTGTCGAGTAACCATTATCCTCCACATCTTTCATTTCACTTTCCATATCATCATTTGTCCACTATTTATGTAAGGAAACCTACTTAATGGTAGTAACATGTCTACTCGCTTCCTTCTTTGGTTGGTTGGCAAGGGGTTGGTCTTGAACAACTTCACCTAGTGGGTTCTTCTTCTTCATTAACCTCTTCATCAACAACTTATAAAAATTTGAATCCTCTATTATTCATTATTTCACGTGTCCATTGTTTAACAAATTACATCTTCTTCTTGGCATTCCTCATGCTGAATTACAACAATCAACAAATTATATAAGTAATTGACAATATAATGGAAAACATATCAACAAAAACTATGGTGATGAATATTTGTAATGTTAAAAATGTTAATGAATAACATAGCAACATGAATTCACAACAACATATCAATAACACAACATGAATTCATGTAAGGATTTACTTTGATACATCTAACTCAACATTTACAAGCATGTGAATGAAATTCTTAATTTTGATATAAAGACAATAACATTTACTAGTATGTGAATGAAAAACTTCATGGATTCCATCCACATACCAATAAATGTTCAGTTATATAGACACACACATCTTTAAATGTGGCCCTTCATTGTATATGAATGACCCATATTAACTAGGCAATGGTCCTCATTACACAAATTTTTAAGCCAGTGCAAAAAGAATGAATTCATTTATATTTTATTAGTGGTCAAATTTTTAAAAATCGTTAGACATATTGGTCTCAATGATTGGTCATACCTATAAAATGACTTACAATGACATACCAAGTGGTTTAAGTCTTCGTTATAAGGTGAGCCCACCAAAATGGCTGAATGAGGGAGCAACAAACCTTGGCATTAATTATGAAATCATTATATAATATAAATTTTGCAAGTAAGGAAATATAAATGTATTGTAGTTATAAAAACACATCTACACGAAGGTCGGGGTGTGTAGTCGGTTGGACGGGTACTTCCGTTGCGGCTCTGCCCACCAGTGTTCGAGTCCCTCCCTGGCCCCATGGTACCGGTATTAGTCAGGTCTAGCCAGTGGCGCCAGTCACGTTAAAAAGTTTACCAGGCTTTTTCAAAAAAAAAAAACACATCTACACGAATTCAAAAAATTATTTAGTTTGATACAAAAACAACAATGTTTACTCATACATGAATAAAAACCTTCATGGCTTCCATCCACATAGCACTAAATGTTCACTAGTGCATTAAATGTTTGTAGGTTGTTCAAGGTAGGTAATGTTTCATCCCTTTAACATGTCAAAGATAAAATATTTGTTAAATAATACATTATGCATAAAAGGTTGTTGGATTCCATCATCGTTTATCTCACATTTACTACGAGTGAGTGACATTTTAAAATGGCACACTGAACAAGATTAACATAACACTTTAATGTAATGAAATATAAATGAATCATGGATATAAATATCACAATAACATGAATTCATAATTTTTGGGTTTTTCTATCAACTCTTCCTTTGGACATTGAAATGTTTAGTTCCTAACAAGCTGACGTGTTGGCATTTCATGCAAGACTAAACTCTTACACGCTCACCCAAAACATACAATAAGAAACTGGTTCTTATTGGTTAGGTTGCATAGTAATGCACTTGTCAAATAATAATGTTTATTCATATAACTAATTACTAATTACACACAAAAGAAAATACATGATTGTGGACCTTGTTTCAACTATGTACATAAACATGATTATAAAGATAACTGCCATGAGATTCAAAGTTTGATTATGCAAGCTCATATAATGCATATTCATTATAGTCAAATACAAACCACGTATTACATAACATAATGTATTGATAACTCAATGTTGTAACTTAACTAACAATTGTAGCATAACCTCATAACTAATAGTAACTTCTATGATTTTGTTATTACCATAATGAATCATTACATAGTACCAATCTTCCACATCTCTACATAGGGGTATTTATACTTATTTTCCCTGACCAAGTCATTACATTATGTATGACACTTAGGTGATTAACCAATGATCTCTAGTAGAATAAGAGTTGTGGTAGTTGTTTACTTATTTTCTCCTAAGGACCCAGCCTTCACACCCCTATATTCTCGTTTGGTGCTAGATCCTTGTTGCCAAATGTCCTCCTTTGTGCAGGTTGGTACAAAACTCGTGTTATGCTTAAAGTCTAATTTGTCCTTAAAAATCACTCCTCAATTGTTTCCCACTTCCCTCACACTTCCCAATTCTTTCACTGATATACCAAGTCCTTCACTCTCAGGTCCTCTATTTGTTATGTTTCTTGTTTGACTAGGTCTTCTACACCATGATATTCTACGTTATTATCTTCCTGTGCCAAGTTGGTTCTGTGACATGGTCTTCCTACACCATGCTTCTCTCACATCAAGTTGGTTTCATGCCAAAAGCAAAAATACTTAGTCAAAATTTGGGGTCCAACATCACCCCATACTGTGCTCTTATTTTATCCTAGATTAAGCACTAGTCTCAACCTCAACCAAAAATTCAGGGCCAACTTGTTCAATCTACTTTTTGATACCTTCCCAATGTGATAAGGTGTCAAATAACTTTATTATTATTTCTCCAATCATTTCCTTCAACTTTTTCATCTCCTTGGGTTGATCAGGACACTCATTTGCCTTATTAACCAATTGGTTGAGGGTGTGGAAGCATCCTTTTGGACCTCTTCAAGTGTAGTGACCTCATTTACAACCTATCCTTAGAGAGATGCAAAGTTGGAATTTATTTACCTGTCAATGCATATCTATCATTTCTTTCATGGTATCAACATCTTTAAATGCCTTAACACGCTCAATATGATCTTTTATTAATATGGCAACATCCACCAACTGTTACCATTGAGACTCTTTTATCTGGAATTGAGCCTTTAATATTTTATTGGGCTACACTAGTTTCTCAAAAATCCCATCCAAGATGGGGATTGCTTCCCCAACCCTTTAGAGGGTGCATTTTTAGACTTCCACTACTTTTACGAATTGTTCAGCCACTCATAATGCTTCGTTTCTAGGCATGGGCTACTCCTTGCACTACTTTAACATGAGATTTACAAGGGTCTCTAATTTATCAACAACTTCTCCCTCTAAAGGGACCCCATTTGCCAATGTTGGTTCATAGCCCAAAATAGCTTTACATATATTTAAATCTTTGACTTTGGTTGTGGTAGCTTCTTCCAAATATTGCTTCAATACAACCACTTCCTCTACAAGTGCCTTTCGAGCGGCAACTTCTTTATCAAACATCTACACCACCTGGCCATGTTTTTGCTCTGTAATACATGCATCAAAATTTGAAAGCATATTTTGTCATGTGACTTTAAAGGCCATTTTCAAAAATATGGTACTAGTTTATATAGGAGAGAGCTGCTAAGGATTAACCCAAATAGGAGTGGATAGTGATGTTGCTTTAGAATCTAAAACTAGGCTATTATGGGGTATTTCAAAATGGCATTATTCATTATACATGTCCAATACATTTGATGCTTAGTGTCAATAGTTACATCCCCTGGATGAAAATGAAAATATAAATATAACAACATATTTGGAATGTCTATCTGGTATTATATGCACAAGTTGGTGGTTGGATCAACCAAAGGTGGTTGAACTCTAGAATTAGTCGATTGCTTCCCTTTGAGGAGATCTCACTCAAGGATCTCAACATCTATATATGGTGCCAATGAAGTACTATCTATGTCCATGCCACTCATTCATTATGTATTAAAACCATCCCTCTCTTCACCAAGTGGATTTTCCATGTCCAATTACACCTCTTCAAGGGTGGTCTCCTCTTGCATTGTGGAGGGTGTTTTTTCTGAGTATGACTTCTCCAGTTCTTCCCTATGACCCTTAGGCTCTTCTTGTTTCAATGGATTGATTGGTGGTGATAGTGTTAAACCCTCTGGTTGTATTCCCAATGTATCTTATTTGGGTGAAGCCCTTGGTGGTGATGCCCTTGGTGGGGAGTCCCTTGGTAGTGAAATCCTTAGTGGGGAGGCCCTTGGTGCTAAAATCTTTAGTGGTGATTCCTAGGTAGTCCTTTGTATTTTTGGTGGTTCTGACTACAAATTTGTGTTGGTATCATGCCTAGCTCACTTCTTCTTATCAAGTGGTGGTACTGGAGGAAGCTTCTCTCTTTCATGATCTGCACCTCCTGAAGCTTTCTTCTTAAGTTGTAGCATATAGAATAGATTATGAATAGTATTTTTGACCATGTTTTGGTGAACCTTGATGTCAGTTCTTCCAATCTCATGATTTTCTTTATATGGTTTCTTGCTAGGATAACCATACATCTTTCAGAGATTGTGAATCTCTGAGTCAATTCATTTTGCTTCAAAGTTGAGGGGCTATGCATCATATATGCAGTTCATTAAGTTGACAAAGTACCACACTATAAAGGAATAGGGTAGCTTCAACCAAGTCAAAATCTATCTAGAGGGGGCCATCTTGATATGTGTCAAAAAAATGTTGTTTAATGAAAAATTTGGCTTGTCCACCAACTTAGATGAGCAAGTCCTTTGGAATGTGCCATTTGTTTTCAAAGGCTTCCTTTATGCCATCATATCATGACTTCATCTAAATTTTGAAAGTCAAGGTGATAAAATTGGGGCATGTGAATGCTTTATAGTGCTTTGCAGGGGACTTATGCTGTAGTGGTACAACCATTTTATTTTTCTAGAGGTGTAATCATGTCAACCAATTTCATTAAATACCATCAACAAAAGAAATACCCTCATGGAAACCTATGGCTAGGTATCCGATAGGTCCTCTCTGCATCTACTATAATTTTGTTGGAAAAATACATTACCCAGTTGTACTTTAGCCCCTCAATTACCTGATGGGTGACAAATAGGTGAGCCATGCCCATCTCTTTCCATCAATCAATGCTGCCAATCTTGGTCATAATAATGTGCACTACTACTCAGAGGGCAAGGTCTTGTAAGTTTTTAATGTGCATGGCATGGCCCTACTTTTGATACTCTGACACTATGGTGATCTTCTCTATCTCCTTTGAGTCCTCCAAATCAAATTCAAAGTTCATACCAAAGTATTGCAACCCTAAAACCTTGTTTATTATTTCATGTGTAATCTTCATGCAGTGCCCAATAAAATAGATATAGTCCTTATGGACATGTGAAAGCATAAATTTTATTGCCTCTATCAATTTTTCAAAATATGGGAGATTAAATAGTTGGATGAGCCTTACAGAATCCAAGGCACTAAATATTTTACAGTTATATACCAATTCCCTTATGGTGTTTTGGTGCTCAACCCAGTAGTCATTTTATAGCTTAACCTCATTTTTTGGTTGGTGGTGGTTATAGTAAAAAATGGTACAAGTGGGTACATTTGATACCCAATTTTCTATGTGCATTGCCATTTTTGGGTCTACATCTCCTCTATCATCAAAGATGGAGGTAGAGGTACTTGGGCCTTCTTTTTAGTCTATCATGCCATTCGTGATCCTTTACCTTCCACACACTCACTCTATTCCTCAGGTGTCTCCTCTTTGATCAATATTGCTTCCCCCCAACACATAGTTCCTCCTCCTCTAGAATTTTTGGTAGTGGATCACTTCTTTGGGCCTTTTTCTTAGGCAACATCACCCTTCATGGAGCCTGAAGGTTGAGGTAAAGTTATCCAATTTTCCTAAAAGAATACATGTTTTTTTGTGGGAGTGTCTTGGCTCTCCTACTTCGATGCTTGTTAATGGCAAACGTCAACCTCTACAACCTTTAAATATAAAATTTACTCTACATGCTTTTAGGTTAGCTAAATTTTTCTTGATCACTCAAACAAGATCCTTCTTAATAGTCAATGAATGAAAAATTAATACTTTGCACTTATCTTAGAATTGCCTGAATTCAATTATTCACTCTTTGACTTTGTAAAAACACATTAAAAGCAAAGGTAAAGTTTAAAATGAACCCCTACATGAATTTTTATAAACTTGAGGGGGTAACTTGTACTTACTATCCCCTCTCTTCGACCATCACTTCTCATAACCAATGCATTTTAATGGTCTCCTTTCTTTGACTATCACTTCTTTCTATAAATGCAATTAATAATATCATCATGACATGATGTTGGCACACTTATCATAACCAATATCTCTTTATATTAATGACATGTCTTGTCCTGTGCTGTTTTTAGAATGCATGAAAACTGTAAACCCCTTTGAGTATTCATACCATTGGAAAGAATTTCTATCATTATACCTCTTTACTTGCGCATGTATCCCTATGGACCATTTCCCAATTCATGTAATACCGCATACCCCACATAAAATATGCATTGTGGTCCTCCACAAAATCACAAGTACTAAATTAAAAAAAATAATGTAAATAAAAGAAAGGGGCACACAACTAAGGCAAAAATTATTAAAAATAAGAAATCATAAACTAATAGCATACAACTTATTGATACAAATGAAATTAAAAAACTTTAAGTAAAGAAATACGACCTTAGATGATACCATTGTAGTGCCCACAAAGAAATTGGCCATCCAATCTTTGTATACAATAAGCACCGGTAAGATGAATACTATGAAAACCAAAATGGCCATCCCATTAAACATGGAGCTTTCCAGAGTGGCACACGAACTTGGAGCCATATAGCAAAACTTTCATTCTGGGGGTAAAAGTCTTGTGCTTAAGCTTGGGATCATGCCATGGCTTTTATTTGTGTTTCTCCACATCTTGACTCCAATGAGCAAGGAAACAAGCTTCATCTAACCGTAACAAAGCATCCAAACATAATTTCAATGATGATTCATCATCTAATTATCTAATGTGTGCAATACAAAGAGATGGTACCAATAATTCAATTAAAAGAACTAATTTGATTCCAAACAATAGAAAGGGTGTACTTTTATTGAGTTGCTTATAAGTTGTCCAATAAGCCCAAAGTACTGCAGATACCCAATCATTCCAATCGGTGCATCCAATATTACAAATATTTTTAAGTGTTGTACCCAAGATTTTGTTTAATGCCTCAGTAATGCCATTAGCTTGGGGATGATATGGTGTTATCTTATGATGAGAAATCATAAACTCAGCTAGTAATATGCAAATAGTCTCATTGAGGAACTGTGTACTGTGATCACTAGTAAAACTTAGTGGATAACCAAAATGAGTTATGATATATTCCCATATGAAACATGTGGTAATTGGTGCAGTACAATCATTTGTTAGTGTAGCCTTAGCCCAATGCGTGAGATAATCAGTTGTTATGATATAATGAGAACCTATACATTGTCCAACTGGGTTAATGGGGCTAATAAAATCAATGACCCATTTCTTATATGGTTCTTGTAACAAAATAAGATGTAATGGCATAGCATCCTGATAATTTGGTTTTCCCATGCATTGATAAATATCACACTATTTAACATGCAGCTTGAAATCTTGAAAAAGGGTAGGCTACCGTAGTTTGACTAACAGTACTTTGCACGTAATAGCCTCACTAGTATAATATCCACCAATAATTCCTTCGTGAACTTCATGAATTACTTCAAGACACTCGTATTTCATGACACAACATCAAAGGATTTCATCTCATCCAAAATTATAGAGGTTCCCTCCAATGAGTTGGAATGGTGTGGCATGGACAGTTAGTTGCTTCTTAGCCTATGAACTCAAATAATCTAGAACTGTGTCAATAGTTAACAAAGTTATATCTTTTAACTCTTCAAAAACATAGGAAACATGAAATAGCTATACATTAGGTAGGTTATCCTCAATGGCATGTTGGTTTAGTATAATCAATTCTGGAGAGATGGTCAAGATCATAATTGGTCTTACTTGGTTTGACCTGATAGAGAATTGGAATTCTTGGAAAAATACAATCCAGTGGTAGATGCGCCTATGTAACATAGGTTTATTAACTATATATTTTAAAGCTTTATAGTTGGTATAAAACATAAAAGGAGTTGCCAATATGTACTGTCAAACCTTTTGTAAAGTACAAACCATGGAAAGTGATTTGCATTCTATTATGGTGTAATTTCTCTCAGCCAAAGTAAGCTTTCTACTTGTAAATTAGATGGGGTGATCAAGGTGACCTTTTCTAGGCTGTACAAGGATCACACTGATGGCCATTACAAAAGCATCAACATGGACATGGAATGGTTTAGTCCAATCAGGGAAATGGAGAATCAATGTAGTGACAAGCTTATGATTTAAGGCCTCAAAGGCTTCTTGGCAAGAGTGGGTCCAAATAAAGTGTTCATTGTGCTTCAAGAGTTCCTCTAATAGCATGACAATCCTTGCATAACCTCAAATGAATTTTTGATAGAACCCAATATGACCTAGAAAGGTGAAAACCATACACTGGGATGTTGGCACTGGTAGACAGAGATTGACAACTACCTTAGCGGGTCTACTAGAAGTCCATCTTGGTAGATAATGTGAGAAAGAAGAACATCGAATGGTGTAGCAAAAAGATATTTCTTTAGATTAAGTGAAATTTGAAGCACTCGACAATGCTCAAGCATAATCTTTAGATTAGAATAGTCGTCCTTCAATAGGCCATAAATTGTCCAGTCATCCAATTAAACCTAAATAAATTTATGGACGAAGTCTTTAAAGGCCTCAATGGCTATATGGGAGAATACAACAAGTGCATTTTTCAACCCAAATAACACGATGGTATATGCAAAAGACCCCCATTTAGTATTAAATGTATTCTTAGGTCAATCCTCATTGATGATCTGGACCTAATGGTACCTAAATAATCCATCTATGAAAGGGTAAATTTCACACCTTCTGACAACTTCAAGGATTTCTTTTGTGAATGACATTAGAAAATGATCAGTAACATAAGATGCATTAAGTATTCGATAGTCAACACAAATTCTAATGCACCCATATTTTTTTATGCTTATTACCATGGGGTTGACCCACTCAAACTCCTTAATTGGGGTTATAACTCCAGCATACAACATATTATCAATTTCATCTTTCACCCATGCACGTAAATTTGGATTCATCCTATATGATCATTTCCTGATTGGTCGAGCACCTTCAACAAGTTTGATATAAATTTTGCCTAAAGATGAATGAGCATCTTTAATTTCACTATAATTCATTAGAAAAACATCTTGATACTCTTTTACCAACTTAAATATTTTTGAAATCTCAGTATCAAACTAGTAGTTACCCATAGTAGTTATCTTTGGTGCTTCCTTCGCGTTGATGTTGCATTGGATGGTTTGAAGAGGTTCTAAGTATGGGTGGTCTACATTAGGACTAGTATCATGAATAATTTGAGCACCATATTTTATGGGGACATCCAAATGATTTGTCAATGGGTTAGGTGGTTCAGACCCTTCACCTTCATAAACATGAAACTTGCTTTCCTTTGCAAATTTTTTCACAGTGTGTCTGATTGCTGATAGGTTCTGGTGTGAGGAAAGACTACGCAGATGGATCATTAAAAATTACCAAGCCTTCTTTTGTTACACCATGCATATGTTGTAGTCGATCCTTGATAGGACTAGGGTCACCAACAATTGCTTGACTCATGGCTTGGAGTGTGAGGCACAAGTCCATCATTGGGGATGAGTAAGACAATGACAAGACCATGTTATTTTTCAAAAAATGCCAAAAATGAGTACCTAAATGTCATTCTTCATGCACATACCATATTCTGGCCCAAGTATGTAATGTATCATAAAAAATATGTACCCATAGGTACTCTAACAAGAAAGATTCTTCAGCCATCCACATGGTTTCACAAGCTTCTAGGTGTGGTTTTGGTGTTCGAACCCCACTATAGCTAATTGTACCTCAAATGTGGTTGTCATAATGAAACCGATGATGTAAATTAGAGCTTACTTAATCTTAATGAAAAAGATGCTCATTATGGTTTTACCACCACCTTGCAGTTGTGCCATCAAAAAGGTGAACCAGTGAAAGCATACGATCAATATTAGAGTCATAGAAGGCTTTAAGTCACTTGATGAAGTCATGTAATTCCATTTTCCCATGAAATTACGAAGCTTAATCGAGCCTTTATAGTGATGTATCCATAACTAGTCCTCACATGATTTGTCTCGTAATAAGATGAAAAAATCCATGGTTTTTGTGGTACTAATACAGAATGCCTTCATAAATTCCAGTGACACTACACACTCTTATAGTGAGGTCATAGTCACCATGGGTCCAACAATTACAAGCATTACTTGTAGTATCGTAAAGGGCTTGTGCGTCCATTCATCAAAGGATGCCATCAGATGTAGGATCATGATGCTCATCATATTTTATTGTGACATTGTAGATATGGTCAATATCCTCATCCATGGTAATAGGTTCTACATTAGGGGGCTTGTTGACCATTTTTGGTCTAACAGGCCAAAATCAGTCCCCTTCTCTCCCTACTATTCTGAGCCAGTTCATTTTTTGATTTTGCACAAGTCTTGGAAATTTCTACAGACTCACCAGAAAGTTTCTACGGACTCTACAAAAAGTTTCTACGGACTCTACAAGAAGTTTCTACGAACTCTGCAGGCATTTCTACAGACTCTGCAGGCAAGAAACAGGTTCCCAACACTTAGGCACAAAATGGACCATTCTGAGTTCAAGTGCTTGGTTTAAGCAGTCGGTTTACTCAGTCAGTTCAATGCTTTGGTTCAATGGCAAAGTTCATTGGCAAAGTTCATCAGAAAAGTTCAACGATGAGGTTCAATCAAATGGTTCATCAGGCTTGGTTCAATTGGATGGTTCAAGTCAAAGGGTTCAACCAGAAGGTTCAAGAGAGTCTCCCGAAGGACTAGTGCCCTTGCGGAGGGCAGGGAACATTTGCAAAGGGGTCAGGGAGAAAGCCAAAAAGTTAAGTTTTCTTCAAAAAATTTTACAAGGCAAAGGACGAGAATTTCTTCGGACAAAATGTCTGAAGAAATTCCTTCAGACATTTTGTCCAAAGAAATCCTTCAAAAATTTTTTGTGGAAATAAATAAGACCAAGGCAAAAAATAAGAAGCAATTTTTTTCAGACTTTTATTCGAAGGAATTCCTTCAGATAAAAAGTCTAAAGAAATTTTGGAAAAGCCATGGGAGAAAAACCCGAAGAAATTTTGAAGGTCAAAGGCAACGATCAAGACAATTCTTGCAGACATTTTATTCGCGAGAAAAATGGCTGAAACAAAAGCCCGACTAGAGAAAAGCTGAAGGAAAGGAAAAGACTGAAGAAATTCTGAAGGGTGACGGGCCTGAAGATGTCAAAATCAAGCACAACGAGTTGGAAGTTCAAATGCCCAGTGACGGGTGCATAGACGTCAAATTTAAGGTAGTGAAATAGCCGTTGATTTTGAAAAGCTTAAAGAAGAGCCCAAGGAACTCAGTGACCTACCACGAAGATAGCCTTGAGGGCTAAAGGAGATAGAGAAGACAAAACTAGGAAGAGACAAAGTGCAGAAATGGATAAAATAACCCAGGTGGCAAAGGAGGAGTTATTCTAGTGGTTGGAATAGTGCCTACCAAGTGGTCATCAAGGTGCATGAATAGTGAACAATGCGCCCTATTTTCTCCACTTTGAATTTATAAGTAGACAAACCACGTGAATATCTGAAGGAAATAATATGTTTATAGAAAAGAGGCATGACCCATGCTTTCACATTAATGTTTGAATGCCAAAGTCAAAGTAGGAGCTGACACAACATTATCTATCAAGCAGCTTCCTCTTCCCGATGCTCTAACGCACATGGGCTAGCTTGTCGAAGGGCACCAAAGACTTTTCCAAAGGGGTGCCTTTAATTCTTCTCTCTCTATATATTTTAAACTTCTCATTTTGAGAAGGGAATCTCTTAGCCCATAAGGCAAAGCTCTGCCCAAAAATCTCTGGGTTTGTAAGGCAAAACTCTACCAAATTTTACCTTGAATCAAGACATAACATTTTTACCTCTATTCTGAGTTTGCACTCATGCATATGTCTATGTTTTCATTTTGTGTTAAGTCATTTTCTTTTATGCTTTCAAAAAATGATTCCAGCATGTCTAGTGCATTGTGAGGTTTCTTCTTCTGCAGGTCTGCCGGAAGTGTCTCCAGCAGGAATACAGGTGCATGTGAAAAGGTTGCCATAGAGTGTCTCAGAACACCTCTGGTAGTTCTTCCTCCCTATATCTCCACAGAACCCTGACTCACTGATATATAATATTTTCCCATATCAAATGAAGTGTATGTTAGCTTGTCCTTGGTGAAAAGTGTAGGTTTGAGCTAAGTAGATCAACTTTTTTGGTGTATCACATTTTAGTTTAGGTTTAGGTTCTATTTTCAACATCCTTATCCCTTTTCAACCCCCCCACATTTTCATTTATTTGTTAGCAGTAGGAAATCTAGGACCTAAAAGATAAATTAAAGGGAGCTAACCCTTATCTAGAGACTCTCCCCCTAGTTTTGCCAGGCCCACAGGCAAGAGGGGAGTTTCCATTGTTGCGTGTGGAAGGTAGGGGCTCAGCCTCCTGTCAAGGGTGCAATCCACTATGTCAATAGTTTTTAGCATGCCTGGTGGGACCACGTTCAAACACTTAGAAAAGTTCTAGGATTGGTGTTGGTCCTATTACAGCAGAATGAACAACTAATACAGCACCTAACCTTTAATCAGGTGATTGTGGGACAAATTTTGTCCAAAAAGTTGAAGAATTTTGGTGTGTTCTTCAACCAACCAGCCTTTGGAGGCTTTTTTATCAACACCAATGGTGACTCTAAGTTGAATCAGCTGGTTAAGTAGTCCAGGTGCCATCAAGAAATCTCATTTTTTGTATGTATAATCCCTTTACCCAGAATCATGGGCCTTGTATTCCTTTGTATAAATGTGATCAAGCTCAAACTGTTCATGCAATCCCCCCAAGCAGCTCTCCTAGTTTCCTTACAACCATAAGGGAAGTAGCGCTGGAGTTTGAGAAGTAGGTAATGGAGATTGACAGACTGGATGAGCAATATAGATATCAGCAAGCGCTGATGTACAAAGAGGAGTGTTTGTTCAGGCAAGCTCAGGACTTGCAATCTATGGAGGAGGAGGTAGCAAAATGGAAGAGTCCATTCATTCAAGGTAGTCAACCTTGTGTGCCCCCTCTTATTCTGAAGAAAGCCCCCTCTTGTGCACTAAATCCTTTCTACCAGATAGCACTTGCTCACTCTAGCTCATCCGATGCATTAATCACTCCTGCTTTTAACCCCTTGCACCTTGATTTCAAACATCAAAGGGCATTATAATAACCTCTCATGGAGATGAACCTTCTCAATTCCTTGGAATGTGAATCCTCCTCTGAAGGGAATACCATGAACCAACACATCTCTCTTGAAGCAGCTCTTCCTGTGCATGAGCAGACCCATCCTAGTCTTCCTCAACCTCCTCAAGTCTTTCAGCGTGATGTCAAGATTCCAAGTTGGAGGAGTGGATATCATGAACTAGCTTAGGACCTTGAAGAGGATAAAGTTGTTGCCTATTCACAGGGGCAAAGTTCCAATCCCAAGGTCATGAGTTGGAAGCAAACAATGGAATCATGGGGCAGGAAGGAGGAGGAGAAAGGTTTTGCTCAAAACCTTGAAGAAGATGAAGCTGATCCTACTCATCATGATGATGCTTGCAACCTCTAAGAAAGGCTCTTCCAAGAAGATATAGACAGGCAAATTGTAGAGTTGGAGTCCAGAGTGAGATTCCTCAGCCAACATGTGATGGACGCAACAGTTTCCATGTCTGAACACACCCCATCTACACACCTCCAAGAGAGCTATCAGGCCACACCTGATATAGATGAAGTGTTGGCCAAATGGAAAGAGGAGAATCATTTGATTCTAGCTCAAGGACTGCATCCTCTTTCACATGGGTTTAATCTTCAGCCTTCCACTTCATCCCTTCTCAAGGAGGAACCTATTTTGCAGGAGGCGAGTGAAGAGCAAAAGATCCAATTTGTAGCTGTCCAAGAGGCTATCATGAGCAAAAATGAAGAAGAAATCATCATGGAGGCTCCTTCTGAAGACATCATCAACAATGGAGAAGATGCAGGTCATGCATACATGCAGATGTTTCAGCAATACGAAGAGGAATGTAAGCATGGTGAGCTCTCTCCCCCCTTGTTTGATGAAATTCCTTGTTGCTTCAACAAGGAGGATGACCATTCCATGTAGCTTGAGTTGGAGGAGGATCAGATGGATGTCTTTGAACAACTAGGGACTTTGATCCTTGAGCAGGAAAAGGAGAGGCTTGTTCATCTTGAGAACAACTTTGAAAAAGAGAGCCTTGAATAAGAAGGTGATGTTCTATGGGATAAGCAATCAACTTATGATTCCATTTTCGACATCACAATAGTCACCCTTATGTAAGAAATCCATGAGGGAGTAGAGGATGAGTTTGAAAAGATCCTTAATGAAGCAGAAGGTTATAGGTCAAACCATGATGCATTGCAAAGGAGCTATAAATATCAAAGGGCTTATGGTGATGAGCCAACAACCATTGATTTCTTGGTGAAATGCACCAGCATGAAGGACCAGTATTCAACAAGCTTGCAAGAACAAAAAGAGTACATATATGTTGGAAGCATGTTTGACTCTGATCCACTCAGATGCAAGCCAATCAAGGTGGTAGGCAAGAGGAGCAGGTCACCAAATCTCCATTTCATTCAGCCACTTGTCTGGCACCATAAGTTCCCTAGCCAAGAAGGAGACTTAAGAAATTTTCCCTTTGATCTAGGAGGGAGGCAAATATACCTGGTTAGTTGTATATAGTAGTTTTCTTTCCTTATTTTCCCTATGTGTAGTTTGCACAAGTAGCATTTTTTAGCCTTGTGTGTGTTTTCTTTTGTGTGTGGGGTAAAATCTTCATGATTGATTCTTGGATCTATCAGGGCTATTGCTAACCTTTTCAAGCTGCATTCTGACTCTGTACCCAATGGATTTTAAGGCAATTGGTTTCTAATCATAGGAGGCATGCTTCCCCTGGGAGTCACCAATTTGTTGACCATTTTTGGTCCAACATGCCAAAATTAGTCCCCTTCTCTCCCTGTTGTTCTGAGCCAGTTCATTTTTTGATTTTACACAAGTCTTGGAAATTTTTATGGACTCACCAAAAAGTTTCTACAGACTTTGCAGGAAGTTTCTACGGACTCTGCAGGCATTTCTATAGACTCTGCAAGAAATTTCTACGGGCTCTGCAAGCAAGAAACATGTTCGCAACACTAGATGTAAAATGGACCATTCTGAGTTCAATTGCTTGGTTCAAGCAGTCGATTCACTCAGTCAATTCAATGGGTCAGTTCAATGCTTTGGTTCAATGGTGAAGTTCATCGACAAAGTTCATCAACAAAGTTCAACAACGAGGTTCAATCAAATGGTTCATCAGGCTTGGTTCAATTGGATGGTTCAAGTCAAAGGGTTCAACCAGAAGGTTTAAGAGAGTCTCCCGAAGGACCAATGCCCTTATGGAGGGCAGTCAAACATAAAAAGAACCATTCAAGTGCCCTTGCAGAGGGCAGTTCCAGACTCAAGTGCCCTTGTGGAGGGCAGGGAACATTTGCAAAGGGGTCAGGGAGAAAGTTGAAAAGTTAAGTTTTGTTCAGAAATTTTTACAAGGCAAAGTTTGAGAATTTATTTGGACAAAATGTCCCAAGGAATTCCTTCAGACATTTTGTCTGAAGAAATCCTTCAGAAAAATTCCATAGAAATAAACAAGAACAAGGCAAAAAACAAGAAGCAATTTCTTTCAAACTTTTGTCTGAAGGAATTCCTTCGAACAAAAAGTCCAAAGAAATTCAAGAAAAGCCAAGGGAGAAAAACCCAAAGAAATTATGAAGGTCAAAGGCAACGATCAAGACAATTCTTGTGGACATTTTGTCTACGAGAAAAATGGCTAAAACAAAAGCCCGATCAGAGAAAAGTTGAAGGAAAGGAAAAGGCTGAAGAAATTCCAAGGGGTGACGGGCCCGAAAACGTCAAAATCAAGCACGGGGAACTAGCCGTTGGAAGTTCAAACACCCAGTGACGGGTGCACAAACGTCAAATTTAAGGTGGTGAAATAGTTGTTGATTTTGAAAAGCTTAAAGAAGAGCCCAAGGAACTCAGTGACCCACCACGAAGATAGCCTCGAGGGCCGAAGGAGACAGAGAAGACAAAACTAGGAAGAGACAAAGTGCAAAAACATACAAAACAACCCAAGTGGCAAAGGGGAAGGAGTTATTCCAGTGGTTGGAACAATGCCTGCCAAGTGGTCATCAAGGGGTGTGAATAGTGAATGATGTGCCCTATTTTCTCCACTTTGCATTCATAAGCAGACAAACTGCATGAATATCTGAAGGAAGTAGTCTATTTGCAGAAAAGAGGTGCGACCCATGCTTTCACATTAATGTTTGAATGCTAAAGTCAAAGTAGGAGCCGACACAACATTATCTATCAAGCGGCTTCCTCTTCCTGATGCTCTCAACACACATGGGCCAGCTTGTCAAAGGGTGCCAAAGTCTTTTCTAAAGGGGTGCCTTTACTTCTTCTCTCTTTATATATTGTAAACTTCTCATTTTGAGAAGGGAATCTCTTATCCCGTAAGGCAAAGCTCTGCCCAAAAATATCTGGGTTTGTAAGGCAAAAGTCTGCCAGATTTTACCTTGAATCAAGATAGCATTTTTACCTCCATTCTGAGTTTTCACTCATGCATATGTCTATGTTTTTGTTTTGTGTTAAGTCATTTTATTTTATGCTTTCACAGAATGATTCCAACATGTCTAGTGCATTGTGAGGTTTCTTCTTCTACAGGTCTGTCAGAAGTGTCTCCAGCAGGAATATAGGCGCATGTGAAAAGGTTGCCATAGAGTGTCTCAGAACACCTCTTGTAGTTCTTCCTCCCTGTATCTCCATAGACCCCTAACTCACTGATACATAAGATTTTCCCATATCAAATGAAGTGTATGTTAGCTTGTCCTTGGTGAAAAGTGTAGGTTCGAGCTAAGTAGATCAACTTTTTTGGTGTATCACCTTTTAGTTTAGGTTTAGGTTCTATTTTCAGCATCTTTCTCCCTTTTCAACCCCCCCCCCCCCCCCTCACCCCCCCCTTTTTCATTTATTTGTTAGTAGTAGGAAATCCAAGACCTAAAAGATACATTAAAGGGAGCTAGCCCTTATCTAGAGACTCTCCCCCCAATTTTGCCAGGCCCACAGGCAAGAGGGGAGTTTCCATTGTTGTGTGTGGAAGGCAGGAGCTCAACCTCCTATCAAGGGTGCAATCCACTGCGTCAACAGGGCCCATGTGCTTGGTCCAATAAGATGATAACTCAGTAATCAATATTTTCAAAACTGATATATCACTTTTTGAAACTCAAGTCAATGTTGTTTGCATAGCACCAAGGATGACCCAATAGAGCTATAAAATAATAATCTTCAACTAATTTGAGAACTTCAAAGTCAACTTTGAAAGGTACCCAAGGATATCGACAATTGCTTTTTAGGAATGCCAATTGGTAAAGAATGGGTTTTATTAGCCATATACAATATATGAGGTGATGGTTTTAATGTTGGTCTAGCCATTTTTTGCCATGCATCTTTTGTGAGGACATTGACCTCAGTGCCAATGTTGACCAAAATGTCTGGGATCACCCAACCATTGATGACAACATTCACCAGTATTTCTTTATCCTCTTGAGGGCTTGAGGAATAAGAGTAACATTTCATCGAACATGATTTAATTAATGATCTTTAGTTGGCCTTAACAAATGAGGTGGATAATCAGTTGGCCTTGGCGCCTGATATTTAAGCTAATTAATCATCTATGGGATAATATCTTCTTCTAACGAACGCTTGCAAAGTTCTTAGAAATCATCCCACACCATGTTTTGAGGTTCCATGGCCTTTTATATATCAACATGTTGGGTGGCTTCTTGATCCTTAAAGAACTAAATCTCCCCTTGTAGTTCTTGTACCAAGGTCATAGTATCTTGGAGCATGTATTTCTATTGCTGAGCATCAAGATACTTCATTACACTAGGTTCTTCTTGTTATATCTTCTCAATAGGTAGAATAGATGTAGATTGAGATTTTCCTCTGCTACGTGTGGTAATATTAACCTATTGGGCTATTAGAGTGTTGGAGCATGGTCACCAATGAGGTTTCTCAATGCAAATCATACTATCACATTTTTCATTTCTTTCCTTAGTGATGGTTGTGTACAAATCAAGGCATTTCTCCAATCAATGCTCCTTTTTTAAAAAAGCACATGTTAGATAGAATGGATAATCTCACTGATAGTGATATGGAGATCCACACTTATAGCATGTTCATGGTGTAAAACAACCACCTCCTCATCCCCATCCTTGGCCTCATCCATGATATCCACCATTATCTTGATAGTTTGAGACATAGGTTTGACACATACCATGTGTGCATGCCTTAGGTATATCATTGATTAGTCAGCAATCATTTGTGTCATGGGTATAAGCATCACATATCTTGTAGTAATTAGACACTTTAGTATGTGTATCCCATTGTAAGAGAGGACAAGAGTGAACATAGTTCTCTTCATAGAAAATTTCATAAGATTGATTTAATATAGTGCAGATGTTCTTGTGAGGGTAGTTACTTCTATTATGACCTTTAGACTCACAATAAATACACCAAAGACTACTATGAGTGTCGTAAGCATTGTTTATAGTCAGCTTTTATAATTTTGATGCCATTAAAGCTATTTGGGATTCCATAAATGGACTAATTCTAGTGTCAATGTTACTGACAATTTCAACCTAGAGGGAAACTTATAGGGCCTTGTGCAAGCTGGTAAAGGTCTTTTGAGATAGAATTCATCTAAAGGGAAGCAACAAGCCTCCCATGAACTATTGGGCATGCTGAGCAACATTAATCTTGAATGAGAACTTAGATAAGAGTATTTTGAACTGTGCATCATAATCAAGTACACTTTTAGTGAGCTCTTGTTTTATATCTTTTAGTAAAACAATATTTTATTACTCAAACTCTAGAATATCAAATTCATGAAGAAATGTTGTTCTGAGTTAATCATAGTCAATTACCACTTGTTGAGGGTCATACTCCTTATACCACTTATGGGTTATTTATAAAAGTGTAGTTGTAAATTGTGTTGCCTTTCTCTTAGAAGAAGTTATATCATGTGCCTTCCAAATGAGTTCACACTTATGAACATGCTTTGAGGCATTCTCCATGACATGATATTTAGGTAAATGAAGAGTCATTTCATAATACATAGTTGGTAGTTGAGGTACTTCTAATGGTGGTCACTGAGAACTCCCAAGTCATGTTCTTGGGGGTGGAAGTCCACCACTTCCTCTTGTTCTACCTCATAATCCACCTCTCACACCTCCAACAACAATACCTTAGACATTGGGTGTAGTATTAGGTTGATTTATAATACTTGGACAAATCTTCTTCCCACTACTGATGTTGGGTCCACCATGCATACCAAATTAGGCCATAAAATTTCCTTAAAAAGGAAGAGAAAGTGTCAATTTACTATAAATTAAAACTTGCTCAGTTATAAGCTCTCTTATAGGATTTGTCTCTGACTCTACACTATCTGTATCCCAATTATGTATAATTAAATCATCTAACTCAAAAGCATGTGTGTGTAATATGGTTTGGAAACTAGGTTGGTTTAAATGTGGTTCTTCAGTCTCTAATGTCTGGATAGTTTCTCCCACATATGATAAAGCTGGCATTGGTCATGATCTAAAATTTGGTGAATCCTCCTTGTACCATTTCACTTCCCTATATATCATAATAGCACTTCCTAAGTCCTCCTATCCCCTTCCTGCTCTACTTTCACCTATAATCCTTTACCAAAATTCATCATATTTCTGCTTTCACAATGCCCACTAATTAGCTACCATTCCAAACCAACAATCCTTCACCAACACCTATAAATTCCCCTCCCAATTGTGTGACTCATATAAGGATGGGTTTATCCCTCCATAGGCAGAGTTTTGAGTCCAAAATTAATAAATAACTTCTTTACTTATAGTGAGAAGTGTCTAATATACCGACCACGTGGTTCTCAAAGAAATTAGAACTTGGCTTATTCAGGACAAGATTAAGTGGTTACAACATATTTTAAGATGTAACTATTCAACACCCCTCTCCATCGAATATTAACAGCCCATGTCCACGGTGTTCCCAAACATGCTAAATCCCTCTGACACTCTATCATCCAAGCTTGCCTCCTAAAATTTCATGACTAGTCTTAAACATAGGCAAAGATCCAAACATGCAAATGAATAGGGACTTCAACAAAGAAAGTTTCATATAATGAGTTATAGAGATGTTGTTCAACCCATGCATGTGCATAAATTCCTAGTTCAAGACAG
Source organism: Torreya grandis (assembly GCA_037957365.1). Taxonomy (NCBI): domain Eukaryota; kingdom Viridiplantae; phylum Streptophyta; class Pinopsida; order Cupressales; family Taxaceae; genus Torreya; species Torreya grandis. Next base: position 903,291 of record JARHVA010003566.1, read on the forward strand.
GGAATTAGAAAATTTTCCTTGACCTTGATAAGCCATTATTCAATATTATCAAGGGATAAATGTTTGAGCATTTTCCATTACTATGCAACAAGCACTATGTGTCCCAATAATGAAACCAAAATGTTGGGTTTTTCTATCAACTCTTCTATTGGGTGCTAAAATGTCTAGTTCCTAACAAGCTAATACGATGGCATTTCATGCAAGACTAAAATCTTACATGCTTACCCAAAGCACACAACAAGAAACTAGTTCTCATGGGTTATGTTTCCTAGTAACACACTTGTCAAATAATAGTGTTTATTCATATAACTAATTACTGATTACACACAAAAGAAAAGAAATTAATGTGGACGTTGTTTCATCTATGTACACAAACATGGTTATTAATATAACTACCATGAGATTTAAAGTTTGATTACGCAAGCTCATATAATGCATATTATATTCATTATAGTCAAATACAAACCACATATTACATAACATAACATATTGATAACTCAATGTTACAACTTAACTAACAAATGTAGCATAACACCTGAACTGATAGTAACTTCTATGATTTTGCTATTACCATAATGAATTGTTACATATACCAATCTTTAGCTAGCCTTCCACATCTCTACATAGCGGTATTTATACTTATTTTCCTTGACTAAGATGTTACATTATTTATGACACTTAGATGACTATCCAATGATCTCTGGTAGACTAAGAGTTGTGGTAGTTGTTTACTTGTTTTTTCCTAAGGACCCGAGCCTTCACACCCCTATATTCTTGTTTGGTGCTAGATCCTTATTACCAAATGTCCTCCTTTATGTAAGTCAGTGTGAAACTCATGTTATGCTTAAAGTCTAATCTATCATTGAGAGTCACTCCTCAGCTATTTCCCACTTCCCTCACATTCCCCAAGTCTTTTACTGATATACTGAGTCCTTTTCTTTTGGGTCCTCCATTTGTTATGTTTATTCTTTGACTGGGTCTTCTCATGCTATGATATTCTATGATAGTGTCTTCTCATGCCAAGATGGTTCTCATGCCAAGATGGTTCTGTTTCTTCTACACCAAAATCCAAAATAATTAGACAAAATTTGGGGTCCAACAATAATATAATTTGATTTGATATATAAATAATAACATTTACTATCATGTGAATGTAAACCTTAAATTTGTGTAAAGATAATGACATTTAATAGTATGTGAATGAAAACCTTTATGGATTCCATCCACATACTAGTAAAAGTTCAGTGTTCCATCCCAAGTTCTAACCCCTTTCCATCCAAACAAGCATTTATTTATGGAAATATTTAGTGAGTGCTTTCAGAATCCATGGAAAGTTGGAGGTACAAAGATTACAATGCATCATTGGTATTAAAATAATAACATTAACTGATATGTGAATGAAAAACTCCAAGGATTCTATTAAAATACAAGTAAATGTCGAGTCAGATTTGAGTGAAAACATGTTGACATTGTGTGTTCAACTATGGGTAATGTTTCATCCCTATAACATGGTGACACTACAATCTTTGTGAAACATTGCATTCTATAGAAGAGGCATTTAGGTTCCATGATATTTAGGGGAGAGTGATTTGAACAAGTCATGTTAAACAAATTGAATATGGGGTGTATGGTGGCATTAACATGCCACATTAATGAAAATAAAGGTTATCGAGTGTCTTCGAAAATGGTTATTGCATATTAATGACAAGCAATTCCAACATAGCCGTTGAATTCATAAAATTATAGAATTAAATAAATGTGAATGATATGAGATGCATAATTAAATAAGCTTACCAATAACATGTTTAATATTCCATCCCATGTTCAAATTGTTTTCCATCCAAACAAGCATTTATGTGTATAGCAATATTTTTTAAGTCTTCCATCCCAAGTTCAAATCCCTTTCCATCCACACATGCTTTTGTGTGTATACCAGTAGATTTCTGATATCCCATCCCAAGTTTAAATCATTTCCATCCAAAAAAGAATTTATGTGTGGGAATGTTTAATGGGTGCTTGCAAAAGCCATGCAAAAATGGAGGTAGGGAAATAAAAATGTGTCATAGATATAAATAACATAGCAGTGTGAATGGAACATATCAAAAATAGTTATGGAAAAGAATACTTTTAATATTAAAAATGTGAGTGAATAACACAATAACATATCAATAACATAACAACATGAATTTAGAAAATGATTTGGTTTGATAGAAAAATAATAACATTTGCTGGTAAGTGAAAAACTTAAGTTTGCTTACTTGGAACGTGATCAATAAAAAAGTTAAGTCTGCTTAAATGAACTTACAACGCTTCCAAATTAAGAAAAAATGAATTTGCATTCTCTCCAATTCAAAAGTTTGATGGTCCCAAATTGTATCTCAACAACCAAATTTGAATTTTGAAATTTGAATTTTGTTGGAATGGTAAATCCTAAAAATGGTATGAAACTTCAATTTGGTGCACATAATTAATGGATAAGGTTGGATTTTAAAGTTTCATATTGTGGAGCTAAATATTTGAAATTCAAATGTCATAGTGTATAATAAAATGTAAATGAACCAACTATAATATTATATAACTTGGGATATTTGATATTGTGTCTTATAAAACTTATAATCAAATATACAAAATTGAGTTTTTGGCACTCACATAATCAATGAAGTTGGTGTTTTAAAATTATCTGCACCTAAAAATATTATAAAAGGATGTAATATTTTCAAAATTGTATTTAATTTTGAAAATGATGTACATTTGTTTTAAATTATGATGTTTGTTTATTTTCAATATGTATGTAATATTTTAAGTATAAGTCTATATTTTTTATATTATTTATCCAAAAAATGATAAGACCTTTAATACAACGTATAGGTTATTTTAATCTAAGGTAGATAAATACTTATGCATAATTAAATAATTGTAAATTAAGTATAATTAGGGATTCCCTTCAAAATAAGGGTCACAACTATTGGACCCTATCCAATAATTGGTCCCCTTCCCCTATATTTGATTTTGAATTGTCAAATCTAAATATCTTCACCTTCTCAGTTTTAAATATTATTATATAAAGATCATGAAAAAGAAAAAGAAAAAATGCTCAATGATAATAATAAAATTTTAGTATTGACATATTTATAATAAATTAGTTACCCTCGTAGGCCTAGTCTACAATGGCTCCTATGTGGCGGGGGTGGAGTGTAATAGTGTTAAGAAAAGGAAATCAAAGGCCTAATCCTTAATGGAAATGATGTGGTGGGTGTGGAGTGTGATAGTATAAAGGAAAATAAAGGAAAGTCAAGTCATTTTTAGAGGTGGAGGTGAAGTGTAATAGTGTAAAGGAAAAAAATGGAAATGAAAGTCATTTATAAGATCCACAATGCTAGGGGACTTGTTTAAGATCTATAAGGTAGCTTAAAGCATATGAGACCATCTCATAATTTCAATAAATTGTCCATATATAGGAGACACCTAACAACTCTATGCAGGAGGTAGTTAACCATTCTTTAAATATAAGGCGGACATACATTACCCCCATATGATTTTAACTTATGACTTCCCTTTTAAGAGCACAAGTTATTCATCATCAGGCCAAATCATGTTTAAGATCTGTTAATACATATAGCCAAACTTATATTTGATATTCATTTGGCCATCATAAGGTAGTTTTGACCTTAAATTTTATGTCCATCTGATCATCATACTAAAGTTTTTCTTCTTTCTAAGAGGACTAGATCTAAAAATCTTGACATCTTGAGCATACCCTAGAGTTTGGAGGTCATTTTTTTTTTGAAATATTTTTCCAAACCCAACAACTAAATTAAAGCTATTTATCACCAGTGAGTGGGAAATTTGCAAAGAACATAACAAAGTTGTTAATGAATGTGGTATGTGACAAACCCAATATATACACCTTGAAATTGATATCTCTTGACATTTTTCAAATAAATAAATTTAATATATGTATACTAGTTAATTTTATTGGTAGATAGGATGATGACTAGTGCATTTTAAGTGATTGCTATAATATTTTGTTCAGGGGAGGAATCAATAAGTTTACAATCCAAATTTTATTGATACAACATATTTTTTGGCACTCACGTTATGCCACAATAATAAGCCAAGTAAGCATGCACACAATACCCTAAAATATAAAAGGTACCAAAACATAAGACAATACCAAATAAGGCCACATAGTGGCAACTATTGTTGTGAATGGTAGTTAGTGCAAATAAAAACTTAAATAATTTAACCTAGGGTATGTGAATGATTCTAAAAATTACATATGCTTTGAAAACATATTTATTTGTCTCAAAGGACTTGAAATAATAATAACTCAAAAAATATTTAACCTTGTCGATGAGTTGATATTTCATTTTTCCTATGCACATGATTAATAAAATTATAGTTTGCCAACTACAAGTATTACAAATTAAAACAAGGTCATGAAATGGCAAACCTTGTCAAAGCTAGTGTAGTTCAGGAAAAGAGAATAAAATAATATATTTTTTTAATGACTTTTTTGGTTAATACTTTTTTGTCATAATTTATCAGTACAATGTTATTTACATATGTGTTATTTTATCAACATCCTCGGACATCGATTTGATTAGTTGAAAATACCATAAAGATATGTTACTTATATGAGCTAGAAGAATTTAAATGATCATAAGTCCCATTTCATTTATAGATGTGAGTCTAGTTAATAACATTTTACAGTCATGTGTGTCTCTGCAAAAAAAATCAATAGATTTTATATTTGTTATTTCAATTGTGCATAGTTTAATGCTATGAGCATATAAACAATTTTCATTTGATTGTATTGAGTGATTGCTCACAATAACATTCACATAACATAGAAATCCAAATTAAATCAAAGGTTTTAACAATTTAAAAATCAAATAGACATGTCCCTCTATCATGTGAAGACACAATATTTAACCATAAAAAATAACAATACATGGAAATTGAAAATGTAGTGTGTTTCAAAAATGCTTGAAAAAGTAATCCAAAAAAGGGTTATTTATCAAATATATAAAGTTACAGAAACTTGATTATATGTTTACATTTTTCTACTCTTAAAAAAGGAAATCAAGTTAAAAATGAACAATAGATTAACGAAGATCAAGATCAGAAAAATAAAGCACCCTTCAAACTTAATTGAGAAAAAATAGGAAAATTATCTTGAAACTATTGCCCAAGTTTTTAATGCAAATGTTGCTAAAAAATAAATATGAATCATGAATATAAATGTTACAATCCCATGCATATCATTTAGATTGATATTGTAATCAATTTTTTTTTATGTTCTTATAAACAATATTTAATAAAAAAAGCTAACTGTAAAAATTAGGATCTTAAATGTAGTTGGTGAATGCCACATTCAATGACATTGTTGTAAGTCAAAAATACATAAAAATAAATGCTAATTATTATGATTTTATATCATAACTTAAAAAACTTACAAAACTTGTGGTACTAAACAAGTAAGCAATAATGTCAAAGTAATTTTGAAAACAAATACCCATAGAGACATTTAGAATACAACTTTCATCTTTTTTCTTATTAGCATTTTCTTTAGATTTATGTTGATATGTTAATCAAAATAAAATAATTGTTTAAAGTTAAGAAGCAAGTTCTATTGTGTGATATTATATATAAAAAATAACTTATTAATTCTTGTTTTAGATTGTCTTAAATAAATAAGACTGTATTGTCTAAATAATAGGTGCAACATGAAATAATTTATAAAATTGTTTGTTGGGTGTCAAGTTTTGCAATTGCCTCATCAAATACTTAATTGACAAAATGGGAGGCCCTAAAACATGAAAAAATAACCATGTATGTCAATATACATAGGCCGTAAAACATGAAAAAATAACCATGTATATCAATATACATAGAAGACAAAAGACAATATATTGTCACCATGATTTTCTACATTGAATTTGTTCTCAATTGTCATGTTTAATAAAGGATTGATAGATAATATTTTACTAATAACAGTTGCAGTTTCTAAAGTATAGATTGAAGGATTTTAGCTTTTGTAACTATTGATCGATAAACATTATATCTTGGTGTAGTTTAATATCAAATTTTCTCAACTAAAATGTAGTATATAACAATTTTAGAATATATTTAAATAAATGGAATGAAACTTACTCAAATATTCTTAAGTGTTGTTATAAGTGCATATCAATGTCCCATGTACTATTATCCTCGATGGATGATGCATTTGATTATGGACCTTCCCACACATGTAACTATATTACATGATTTTTACATGAACATTGTTGCATCTCTCATAATGTGACTACAATGGGGCTCTCTTCCTACCACCCCCAATACTCACTAAAGTAATACATTGTGAATTGGGCTTTACCTAATGATTATCTTTCCTATGCAATAAGACACAAATATTTACTAGAGTATTATATTATGCATTAGACTTTACATGATGTTATCTTTCCCATGTGGCACGGCATTTGGGTCATGATTAGTTGCATGTGTGTGTGTGTGTGTGCACGCGTGTATGTATGTATATGTGTATGTGTGTATATATATGTATATGTCTATGTGTGTATGTGTATATGTATGTACATGTATATTAATATGTGTATATATATGCATGTATTTATATATATATACATATATGTATGTATATGTGTGTGTGTGTGTGCGTGCACATGTGTGTGTTTGTATATATGTATGTAAAGGGCTTTGCATGTAATATTTTAAGATAGTTTCATGTGTTTTATGCAAATTTCAAATGGTATAGGCTATATGCAATCTTATTACATGTGGTGCTTATAAACATATAATTTTGAGATGAATGATTGCATTGACATGGTATTCAATACCTCACCTCAAAAATGGGCGTATATCAAAAGATTATTAGAGAATCTTTAAACCATTACTAAGTGAAGGCTAATCAATAGAAATTGGGTAGATTTACTTGGAGTAAAAGTATTTAATTCCATGAGAAAGAAGTAGGTTGAGTTGTTAAAAATCCTAGAGAAGTGGTTGTTATGTCTAGCTTTTGTCAAAAATATTTAAATGAAATGAATAAAACATTGGGCATTATTTTCAAGTTATGACAACATTTGGTTTACATATGGAGTATGTTTATTTATTTCTATGCTCATTTCAATTTAAATTTAAATTCAATATTAATTTAAATTTTCAAATGATTGCAATTAACATAAATAATAATGATTAATTGTTAGCAGATGGCCTTTGTTGACACATGTATACTAAAATTTGTGAAATGGCAAAGGTATGGATGGATGCAAGACAAAAGATTCCTCCTCCTCTTCCTATGGTAAGTCAAGGTATGTGCTTTAATTATGTATCATTTTAATTTGACAAACACATGCATCACTCACATGCACACATCAAAGTAGGGGCACTATATAAACACATAATTTTGGTACAAGCTTTATAATTACAGTGTTTTTTAGTATTATTTTTTGCATGTGGGTCATCACCTTTAATTAGGGGATTATTATCACTCATTTGTGTGTTTTTTTATCTCTATTTATTATTTTTGTGATCACGTGGTCCTCTTTTCTTCTATTTATTATTCTATCATGTTTGTTTTGTGCCTGTGGGTTTGTTTTCTCTATCCTCTCTTTATGTTTATGTTTATGTTTCTTATTTTGGAATGAAAATATCAATCTCCTCAATTATTCCATGGGTGGAAATGGTGCACCTTCCATTTCTATCATATTTGTTTTTGTGGGCCATTCTACTCATGGTCGTGTCCTTTTGATGTTTGGATTTGTTTATCAGTTGTTTACCTTTCTCTTTGCTAGATTTGTGCATCAATAGGTATTTTTTTCAAACATGAGAAACATATATATACAAATTATCTATGATTATTTTAACAAGGAAGAGACTCCATATCAAGTATAATCAAGGTTCTTAATAAGTTTTTAATCTATTGCTAGTCATTCGTTTTCAAGTCTAGGCACACTCTACATTGACTTCTCGCTGCTTAAGGACTTACACCATATATTATACATATAGAAGGTCAAGGAAAATGTGAATGTAGTTTTCGTCACACACTTAGGTAAGAGGAATTTGGAGACCTTTATTTATCCATTCATACTACACATGAACTATGAGGAGTCTGATTCTAACATGCATGATACGTAGTGAACTTATTTATGGTTCTTTGACCCAACTACTTCCCTTCTCCCTTTGCATTATATTTTGATTGTGGCAAGATAGTTAAAGAAATTTAAAGAGAAAAAAATAACTGATTATATCCATCAATAATATAAAGTGTAATTAAAAATAGGCATGACATCTAGATACAAAGAAACACATGAAAATTATGATTATGAAAGTGAGTGCAATATAGAAACAACATAGGAGGACTGTCACAACATGTTATTTTGACCCCTTGATATACTTTAATAGGTGTTGAAAATAGAATGTGATTAATGGTTATCTAAAATTAGACTTTATATGATAATTGCATATGGTTATTAATTTGATGTTATGATTCAATAATAAATTTTGATCTTATTATTTGATGATGTCATCATACGTATTTATTTTCTATTATGATGTTATTACAATTTAATTTATATATATATATATATATACACAAAAAAAAAAAAAAAAGATGTTGTTGATGTCATGTTTTATGACTATAGGATTCATAAGTACATGAGCTAGGCTAATGGTGGACTTTGACAGTCAGGGAAATGAAGGATGGGGCCAATGAGCAGTTGAGTAACATTGGCATGGGTATATGAGATGAAACTATAATAAGACATCTAGTCATAATGAGTAGTTGTAGTGTTGTTTAATGTATTTATTTTCCATCTTAGCTTGATGATTGAGCTTTTTGGGGCACTATTATTAGTATTTCCTTCTTGATTACAATTATTTTTGTGTCTAAATTTCATTATCTTGTTATGTCTTGTCTAGTGTTGTATCATCCAGTTTCATCCTCGTACATACCTTACTTTGTTTTAGTTATCTTCTCTTTTTGTTCTAGCCACTTAAGGGCCTAGTTACTTAGAATTGTGTTTTGGGTTGTTTACTTACCTTTTTAATCACATTGTAGTTAAGTTTAATCCATAGTTATGATGACTTAACTTTGAACATTGGGGTTTTGACTAGACTATTGACTAGGCATCTTGACATGTCTTGGGACTTCCATGTAGTTTTTTAAAAGATAGGTACAATGCTTTTGATCGGAGCAATAACTTGTTACATCAATGACCACAACCAGCCAATACCAACAATATAGCCACAACCGGCCAATACCAACACTACCACCATCATCGACGAATACCAACAATACCTCCACAACTAATGAATACTAATAATACCAAAAATACCACCACAACTAAGAAATACTACCAATACAGACACAATCAACCAATATCAATGAAACAACCACAATTGACCTTCCAATACCTCCATGATTTGAACCTAGGTGGTGCATATAACAATCAAGTTGCTTTATCAATGCACTCCCATCTCATTGGTCTTCCACATAGTCTTTGGCTTGGAACCTACATGGGCATAATTGAACCCATGCAATATGATGTGGTTTTAAACAAATATTTGTTAGGCCATGATGGTCAAGGGGTTTGTGGGCTTTTTGAATCACCTAAGGCATAATGACTAAATCTAGGTTGATGCATTAGGTTTTATTTTTTTATTTTGACTATAATTTGACATCTATGACATAATGAAAAATTTAAGCCTTTGATGTATTAGGGATCTGATGGCATTAGGGTTGACTCTCTACCCAAAATGGGTAATCGAGTGGCTTTGCATGGAAGATAGTGTTTTTAGTGTGTTAGCTATTAGAGAAAACCCTAAGAGGAAATGGCAACCATGGGAAGTAATGGAGGCATGAAAAATTGTCTATAGGCCTCAATGGAGGGAGAAAATAGAGCTAGGGAGGATGGAAGAAAAGGAAGGGCAAGCCGTAGAGAGAAGAGGAGCTTGGGTAGGAGGAAAATCAGGGGAGAACTTTCTATTTTGAAGGCAAATATTATTTCAAGTAATGTATTTAAAATTGTAAAATGGAAATTTGAGAATGTCATTACTATTAGAAATCAATTTTTACTCTTCTAGAATAAAAAATATATAATGCATTTACAGGTTCACAAGGAAGTTGTGAGGACTTCCTAATGAACTTGTAAAGCTCCTACTCATTTTTAAAGTCATCATATAATCATTTATTTTAGTTGTGAGGAAAAATTTAATACCATTCGATTTCGAAAACCTAACCATTTATATATTTGCATATTTTTGTATATGGTGTTTTGTATTTGGCCTTCCAGTAGAGCTAGTTTGAATACATTTTTTTGGTTATGCCGTAGCTGGGTGATACCCTTGAAGCTATGTTGAGCTCTTTAAAAAAAAAATAGGCTACATTAGGGCTCGACCTTGGACTTAATAGCAATAATTTTTAAATAAAATGATGTGTTATGGTTTATTGTTTGAGCTGGGTTGATTTTGTAATTGGCCTATTGCTAAAACATCTTGATTTGGGGTTTTTAACTTGGTTTTTACTTGTGTTCTACATAATTTTGGTACTTTGGCCAAGTCTATTTAGTTCTTATTTTTCTTATCTTATTCATATTTTATTAAGATTGAGTTGGTTGGTTATTGGGGTTAATGGTAATAGTTTTGTCTCTTTTATACTCTTGATTTGATAAACACCTAGCTGTGCTTATTCGTTATTTGACCCTTTGGTGTCATTATTATTTTGTTGAGTTTGATAGTTTGATTCAGGTTCATGTGGTTGAGTATAATCCTTGGTTGTTGGTTGTGGTGTTTATTTATTTATTTATTTAGGGTGTAACTATTGAATTTATAAATGTGATGGCTTATGAATCTCGTGTTGCTCCATCCTTGCCCTAAAAGCCCAAATGTCTGGCTCCACCGCCCAACTGATGGTTGGGGTGATGAGGGATATTGATGGAAGGATCATAGTATGGGTCAATTTAGATCAGTTCAGGCGTGGAACATCTCTTGGTGATTACTTCTATATTGGTTTAAGTTATTTACATGATTCATTGTTCTTAATTGATTGAGAATCTAGTAAATACTTCAACTGTGATAAGTTATATCAGACCTCTCTACATGTGTTTTTTCTCCTGTAACACTTCATACATAATGCAAAAAAATGGATTATTACTTGGTATACTTAACAAAGTTGGTGAAATGTATATATTGCCATGTTGATGTTCTTGGGCTCTCAATTGCTTTACTCACAGTCAATCTTCCTTCATTAATTATTTTAAAATCATTACAACCTGTAATTTTATGTTAGTGTAAATATTATATTATTAATTAGATTTTGAGATAAAAATGAGATGCTTATGTGAAATACTTAGCTTAGATTATATTCTTCACATGGTTGTTTATTCTAGTTATGTTGATTAATAGTTCATTGGGCAAGTTTAATTCTTAGGTAGTTTATGTGGAAATCCAAGTGATGCTATTTGAATGCATGGCATAATTGAATTCATAATACCTATTATAATTTTATTTAGTTGATAGATGTTAAACTTTTCCATAGTAGTGGCTTGGTGATTTTGGGTACATGGTTAGGTAAAAATTTGGTTAACTTATGTACTGATGTACACAAACTTAATATGCATTATGTTAGGTCTATTATTGACCATGTTGAGCAACGTGTAAGAGATTTCATTTCTTTGGTTTTTTTTATATTATTTTGAAAAAGACTTAGTATGATACAACCATGTGTAAATGAGTTTAAGTTGGGTTATCATCTTAGAGGATGGAATGATGTAAGTTGGGGATATGGTGGAAATTAAAATTATGAGTTCTATTCCACCTTGAATTTGTCATAACATTTTTATAAATAATATCCTTGGCAAGTTAAAAATTTAGTGATGGAATGAAAATGTTACTGATTTATGGTGTCAATGTGGCATAGAATCTTATATAGAAATCTTGAGTACGTATTATGTGTATACTACCTAGCTTTAGTTTCATATGAAAAATAGTTATCACAGTAGTGATATTTGTAAATTAAATTCAAGTGTACTAAATTATGGGATTAATATCATATGAATATTTGTAAGTACATAATGCTTATATAGTTAAATATAGATTATCACACTTATATATGTTTCATGTAAGTTGTGTAAAAAGGCTTATTTTTACAGTTATGCATGTTTTGACCTATGATGGAATATGCAAGTTAGTGTTGTAGGCATGCAAGTTGTAATACATGTGAAAATTGAAATTTATGAATTTATTATTGGATAATTGCTTATATATATAACCAAGTCAAGCCAGAATAACTAGTGAGAAAATGTAAGAAAGGCAATGGCATATATAGTCAACGTGACACTAGATTCTTAAAAGCTAATCTAGTTTAAAATGTGTAATTAATTCTTGTGTGTAACTATAAAATGAAAAGATAACAACAATGTAGGGACTATATCTCTAGTTTTTAACCTGTGGGATGATTATTTTGATCACATGGATGAGTTAATTATTGTATGTCAATGGTATATACAATCGATGAGATGCTCACTTGTGTGATGTCATCTATCCTTGATAAGAATAATTGTGATTTGTTCAATTACAAATAGTAAATCATCCTTGTGTAATGTGGCTATATCTTAAATTGTGATAAGTTCGTAATGAAATAATGGTGGTGCAATGATCCCTAGAATTATAGACGATGGTATAATGATCTAAGGGAAAAGCACCATATAAAGGTCTCTTGATTGTAAGAAATGTAATAAGACTTAAAGTAAATTAAAGCTTATTAACATCCTTATGGATTATATTAGTGTATACTTCTATTTGCTGACTTTGAGTACATTAAAATAAATCATTGACTAAGTTAGTTAGTATGATGATTCTTTTGCATTATAAATCTTGACTTCTATGTATGAAATGTTATATTTATTTTCTCTGATTTTGGGAATAGAGGGGTCAGCTTATGAATAACTATAAACTTCCATATTCCACCCCTTTTGATGTAAACACTATATGTTTATTAGAATATTCTAAATACCCTGAATGTGGTAATATATGTTTACCTACCATAGTCGAAGAGCAGATTTCCATAAATATGAGTCTCTTAGGTAGGGTAAGGACATCTGGGTGGTTTTATTAGGGAGGTGAGTGCCCCCATATAGGTCAAAGATTATCATTATGGACCCACATATTAATATGCCCTAATTTGTATGTAAATTCCATGAGGCATTATTCTTTTCCATAGTATCTTATAGAGGTAATTTCCCTAATTAAGGGTTACATGTACATAAATTTGACTATGGGCTATGGGTACATTATAATAAAATTTGAAGAGTTGATTGCATGTAATAGAACTAGGTGTAGTGGGATCTACCCATAGTCTTGTTTTAAACTCTGAAAGTAATGACACCCAAAAAAATTTGGGGTCATTTTTAAACTCTGAAAGTAATGACACCCAAAAAAATTTGGGGTCATTTCAAGGATATGATTGACAATAAAAATAGGTTAGCATCAATATTGCACTATACACAAATAATGTAGTCATCATTATTTTTTATGAAATTAGAACTCAAAATTTGGCACGTAATCAACTCCAACCCTAACAATCTACATCGAAATTAGAAATCATAAATTCATACATTGTGTGAATGGTCCTTTACATTTGCCTCTCTTTCAAGTTTAATTTTCAATAAAACATTTTTGTTTTGCATATTTACTATTTTTAACCACCCAAGTAGATATGTAATTATTGTCTTGCATTGCTAAATGGTAGATATCCTTAATGCATCTTGTTTTGTTAATTATGCTTAATTATTTCATGTTGGAACCACAAACCAATAAAACACATTCAAATCATGAAAATATTTCTTAAGACATCTTGATGAACTAAAAAAGACAAGACTGGTAAAGATCCTTGAATTTAATAACAATAAAGTAGATGAAGGGCTTAATACTTAGATTTTTTAAGATTGATAATCACTTTAAGTTGGAGCGACAACTAGATATGGGGCATAGTAAGGGCCCAGTCTTTGGAAAACACAAAGAGATAAGAAACCCAAGTAGGGTTGATCCATAACCCATTAATAGAAACACAACACTAAAACCATACACAAAGAAAAATAAGACACTTGTGCAAACAACCCAACAAAGCTTCAAGAACCACACAAAGTGAAATATCAAAGAAAAAAGACTGTTAAGTAAGAAAGTAAATAGAAAGAAAACATGAGAATAAAAGACACGTTAATGACCTAATGACTAAACAAGAAGGAAATCCCATGAGAAAGGTCCCTCAACACCAAGTGTCAAAAGTTATCCTTCCCCTAATGGAAAAAAGGGTTTTCACTATCCATTGAGTACCTTCATCAATGGAATTTAAAGCATCCAACTATAGCCATTTTTATTTTAAATTTTTGCCTCTTCTACTTTTCTTACCATAATTTGGTTTTTTAAGCAAACATTTACATTGGGAAATCGATAATATCTCTTTCAATCCAAATTGTTCCCATTATTCTTCTTAAAAAGAGGGCATTCTCCTTCTTGTTCACCTACTTTTAAAGAGCCTTCTTCCTCTATATGTAGAACAAACCCACTTTGATGCTTACTTAACCTACTTTTTCTAATTAAAGACAAGATATTCAAAGAAAACAAACCATCCCTACTATGAAGATGATTATTCCCCTTCTTGCTGATAGGAGTACATTACTCACATTTGGCCATAAGAACCCCCATTGCAATTCAATGTCCAAGCCTGCTTGAAGGAAACCTCTATCTACCAAAGGTTCAACCAAATAAGACTCTAACCCAACTCTTGGTGTATAAAATTGAGATTAAATTTAAAATCTAGACCAAAAAAACCCATATCAGTTTAGGAACTAACCCAATTTGAGGATCATTACCATGACCTAGGGAGTGACCATAATCAGGTAGTGAGTTTTTGAAAGCTATTCACTAGATCTAAGCTAAAGCAGTTAATATTATTAACCCATTTTTTTTCAAAAAATATGACCCAAACCTTGCCTATTATTTCCTTGGACACTCTACCACTTTATGACCAATTTGGTTGCATTTGAAGCATATAAAAGGCAAGCCTTCAAAATTGACAAACTGCATCTAGGAACATTGAGAAGGTAAAATCTTGATGGAATGATGGAAGAGCTTGGAGAATTTTGCCATGACATAAACCCTTAAAAAAATCTATTGAACATATAAACCCTTATCAATTCTGACAAAATCATATATCTTTTTAACAATTTGTTGCAATAGTCCATTATCTCTCATGGCCAAAAGAAGATTATAAAATCTAACCCAAATAGGAGCCTTTGAGATTAATGTGTTTGTAGGGTCAAAAAATGGATCTCAAGGGTGTAGAGAGGATTACAAAGCAATTTAGTCAAGAATTAGTCCATAAATAATGAAACATGCATAAAAAACTAACCAAATCTATCTATTCCTATGGGAAATACAAAGGATAACAAGAAACAAATGAAAGAAAGCAACACCATATTACCTTCCCAAATGGATTCACCATACCCATGTGGCTCAAAAAAAGTTCTCCCTTGATCAAGCATTCTTGTCTTTGCCAACAATGGTGGTAAGCTCCTCCAATGCCTCGAGAACACTCCACAAAACCTAGGCTCATGATTCTAAATCACTAAACTAGCCTATCAATGAAGCTTGCAATAAAAATCTATGATCAAATGCAAAGGATTATGGAAATAATTTATAATTATAACTTTGAAATATTCAATCTTTAAAGATATTTGAGCATAATAACCTTCCACCAAAATAGCTTAAAATTCATGTCCATGGCCTCTTTATTTCTAGATTTTTGAGATTGGTCAGGATTAACCATGACCGTCCATCTCAAGATTGAGATGTGTGGCCATGGATAATCCTAATATTTGGAATAAAATCCATAATTATCTTCATCATGACCTTAGAATACGGGGCATTTAAGAGGTATGGGAGGCATTAACTAGGCATGGGTGACCCATAATCTTGATATTTGTGGCATTTATGGCCTAGGGATGTCTTTACAAGAAATGATGTCACCTGATGATGCAGATAATAAGAATCAATTTTAAAAAATAAATATTCAAACACTCTCATGGAAAATCCACTTAAGCTCTTGATTTAAATTAATTAGCCTTAAACAAGGTTAATCAACATTTGTTCAATTATTTGAAAATTGGCCCTCAATTAATCAAAATGCTCAGAAAGTCATAGTACTGGGTCATAATTTGATTGGAGAGGAACTGAAAGGTGATGTTATATGTATTGGTGTTGTATTCCCATTTAGGATGTTTCTAATACCAAATAACAAATGTACGTAATGTGTACCAATGAATTATAAGAAAAGAGTGATCCTGAGCATTAAATGGTAAAATTGTCATTTTGATTCGAAATGATCTGATCAAAGTTAGCTGGCCCATAAAATGCATTACCCTTTTTAGAGATACTTTGACCTAAATTGGTACTTTTAAGTGACAAGTTTAAACCCTTTATGGAATTTATGGATTTTGACCTAAAATATGCATTTGAGTGCAATTCAAGTAAGATTGACAATTTCAACACAAATGGTGTTAGGAATTAGATGTCTACATTTTGCCCCTATTTGAGAAGGCATAGAGAGACATTCAAGCAAAGCAACATCTTTTCAAAGAAAAGAGTTATCAATAAAAAATTGGAATAGACCCATGATGTCCCCTTGAGAGGACATACTAGGATGAAAGAGAAGGATGGACTCTCGAAAAGAGAGAGAAAGTGAGAGATTAACCCATGGAATAGATCACATCTAGACAAGCTAATATTTGTACACGTGATTACCATCAATGATCAAACTATAATTAGAGGTACAATAGACCCCAAAGACAAGAGGAATGAGAAAGAAACAATCCATAAATGTAAGGGATACACTTTTAATGTACCGAATTTGAGAGTACAAGCTACACGCTTACGACATTGATCAATCCTGAGACAAGTTACACACTAAAATATTGCCATCATGGGATTTAATGTGGAGAGATTGGAATTATAGGAAAAGAGAGAACATTCTACTCAAGAAGGGAAGCACTACTAGAATGAGGTCTCCAAAGAGAATATAATAAGAAGTACTCTAGTAGAGCAGATTTGATCATGATAAAATAGTTTTACCCCAGTAGGGAAAATCTTGATCATTGATAAAGAATAAATAATGATTTTCCCCTGTAGAGATAATTTGATTTGGATGAGGTTCAAATGTTGTGCCCTAGCATGGGCAATTATCAAGCAAAATAGCTCAAGGATGTAATTGAAAAGATAGGTTAAAGCGAGCGGGCACAAACGTACATGCGATGGTATAATGGCTTAGAAAGCCATATAAAACCAAGCATATGAGAATGCACAAAGTGATGATAGAGATAAAAATAAGAATGGAGATAGATGATCTGACCTCAATAGAAATTGAGCGCTGCCTACATAGTTCCATGGACTCATGTTCTGATGTGAACTTCAAGCCAATGTAGTTCACCCAAGTTTGGGAGAGAATGGAATAAAGAATGATGAAAAATGACCAAGAATTGATTAGACTCACAATGTATGTGAAGAGACGCACATCTAAGCATAGACAAAGAAGCCTAAAATTCATGCTACCTAGAAGCCTAATTCCATATCATGATCCTAGGTTTTGTAAAGTGTTCTTGAGAATCGTTCATTGGAGCTGATGTTGATGTTAAGACGTTGATACCTGAGCACAAAGTGCTTGTTATAGCAAAAGAAATTAGTCATCATAAGTATGAATAACTTAAAATGACATAAGATTCTAATTGCATTGAGCCAGTTTAAATGTGAATATCTATAACTAAGGATAATGGTAAAATAATGACCAAAATCAGAGTTACAGTGATTTACATTTAAATAAAAAAGCAAAAACAAAGAAAAAGACAAACATAAATGAACCTAACTTGAAATCAAGATATGATTTTAAGTAGGAACAAAATGTTTAAAAACAAAATTCAAGAACGTCTTAATGACATGAGATCAAGATATGAATAATCAAGATCCATGTGGACCATTAAGGCATTCTTAAACACAAAGAGAAAAAGCAAAATCAAACAGAAAAACAAGACACCGACAATGATTAAATAAATAAAATGGTCCAAAAAAATTTAATAACATAGGATGAAGATATAAATAATCGAGATCCATGTGAATCATCAAGATGTTCTGAAACACAAAAGAGATAAGAAAAAAACAAATAAGGAAACACAAGACCAAGAAGAAACAAGAAGTAATAAAAAGAGAGAAGGAGAATAAATAAAAGGAGAGGTGTGAAAGCATAACAAAACACTAAGAAAAACTCAAATAAACACACATAAATAAAAACCAAGTTAGTGCAGTTTAAAGACAAATGTTCATGTATGTGTGGCAGAGGCGTTACTTTCCACCACATCATAACAAAGAATAATGACATGACAATTATTTCATAATTAAAGAGGAATAATGACAATAGAAATGAGGGAAGAGAAGAAAAGGAAGGGGTTCACCGAGTTGACTCCAGATGTATAAGACAAGTGGATGCTACCTACATAGTTCCATGGATGCATGTTCCAACATGAACTTCAGGCCAAATGTAGTTCTCCCAAGAACTGGGATAGAAGAAAAATGATGATCATACTAACTTGATTAATGTTATAGAAGAAATGGAAGATATGACAAACAAATGAGAATGGTCTGGCAAATAAGAAGCTAATAAGATGAGAAAGAGTGATCTTACAAAATAATAAGTGCATGGGATAAGATGAAATGAACTGGTGTTTCTGTGCTTGCAAAATGGTAAGAGCATTCAAACTTAATAGTTGCTCGTAAAATGATAAGAGCGTGGGATGGTGGAACAAGAATGTAAAAATGTATAGAAGTGTGAGACAATGTTTTTATTCTTTTTTGGATCATGTTCTAATGTTTTGGGTATTTTTAAAGTATTTCTAATGTTTTGGTGTTTTTGGGATAAAATATGCACAAGGTGGGACCATGTAGTCAAGGATATGCATGTCCTAAGAGTAGAGGTTCCAATAAGACAACTAAGTCAGTTGCAATGGCCCATGCTCACAAATGAGTGAGAGTGAGGCTCTTGATCAAATAGGAAAGAACAGTAAATATGAGAACTAAGAAGATGTCAATGTTCACTTATCAAAAACCACACAAGACTATCCTGGTTGAATTGCTTTATAGAACTGCTGCTAAAGATGTTCATAATGTTCATGAGACATAATTGAGATCATAATCGGTCAAGGGACAAAAAGTGTTCAAGCTTATAACATGTCTTAGACATATAAAAGAATATGTTTCTCAAAGAGAGCGATCTAGACTAGGATGAAAAATTTGTTTAGAGTACCAAGGGTTCAAAGCCTTTATTGTCGAGATTCATGAAAAGTGGACCAGGGTAGTATAAAATGTGTTCAAGGTAAGATAAAAGGGTGGGATAAAATTATGACAACACAAGTTGCCTCCAAGTCAGGGGTCTTATAAATAATGGTTCAAATCTATTCATGCGTAGAACCTCTTAAGGTGTACGATGTTCATGGGCTTTGAAAGTTCTTCACCATTAGGTTTAGCTAGTCAATATGCTCTTGATCCATATTTCACTATGAAAATATATGGTCCTAACCAATTAGGCTGAAACTTGCCTTTCTTTTTGGGTTCAACATTCATGTTTTTCTAGTTCTCTTTCAAAACTAAGTCACCAATCTCAAATTCTCAAGGGAGAATGCATTTGTTGTAGCTTCTCCAAAATATGTTCTGATAGCCCTACAAGTTTTCTAGGGCAGCCAAATGCTTACCATCTAGAAGTTCTAGTTCTTGCAGACAAGAAGCTCTATAGTCTTCATAATCTTCAATGTGCTCAAGTGATATTATTAATGATGGGATCTCAATCTTGACTGGGATCATAGCTTTAGTGCCAAAAATAAGGGATTATGGAGTAGCTCTAATTGGGGTGTGATGATTAGTTCTATAATCCTAGAGGGTAGGAAAGAGTTACAAGTGCCAATTACGACCATCATTATTGACAATCTTTTTTAAGATGGCTAGAATGGTTTTATTTGATGCCTTAGCTTGCCTATTGCCTTGCGGGTTATATGGAGTGGATTTCTTGTTCTTCATCTTGAATTTTGCACAAAGAGATTTCATATCTTGGTTTATAAAGGATCCACTATTATCAGATATAATACAGGCTGGGATGCCATATCGATAGATGATATGGTAATGAATGAATTTGGCTATTTGTTTCTTGGTAATATAAGTGAGAGGAATGGCCTCAATCTACTTGGTAAAGTAATCGATTACACTCAAAATGTGCTTATGGCGATTTGATGATGTTGGGTTAATTTTGCCAATGAGATTGAGACCCCATGTTGAGAATGGCTATGGTGTTGTAATCGGCTACAATGGTAAGGAAGGTGCATGTATCAAGTTACCATGCTACTGACAAGGAACACACTTCTTTACATAATTACAAGCATCTATCTCCATTTTGGGCCAATAATAGCCTCTTCTAAGAAGTTTCTTTGCTAGGACCACACCATTGGTATGAGCCCCATACATTCATTCATGAACCTCCTTTAGTGCCAGCTTAGATTCTCCCAAAGATAAACAATGAAGAAGCGTTCTATCATAGCCTTTTCGATAAAACATGTTTCTAAGGAGGATATAACGTGTAAAGTGATGAAGCGTTCTATCATAGCCTTTTCGATAAATCATGTTTCTAAGGAGGATATAACGTGTAAAGTGATGAAGGAAAAGTTTTTGTTGGTTATTGGAAAGGTTGGCGGAAAATAAATGGCTATGGAAATATTTATAAAAATCTTGGTAACATGGTAACTTAGGTGAGGGATTAGGATCAAAAATGGTGCATATCCTCTCTGAATCTGATAGAATATGTGCCGACTGAAGAAGATTTTCAATTAGGAATTGATACTCTTTAGCACTGTCATACATTTGAATCATGGAACCAATTATTGCCATGGCATTGGCAGATCTATTGTTAACTCACAGAACTTGCTTAAACTGTAAAGATTTAAAATGTGTTTTAAGGTTATCAATAATTTCCTTATAAGGAATAATATTATAATCTCTTGTTTGATATTGATTAGTTGTCCAATTTATGATTAGCTACGAATCTCCATAGACCTTTAAACTTTGAATATCCCACTGTATGGCAAGATGGAGCCCTGCAACCAATGCCTCATATTCAGCCATATTGTTTGTACACTAAAATTATATGTGGAATGCTTTGGGGATAAAATCCCCATGTGGCGTGATCAACAATATGCTAGCTCCAAACCCTCAATATGTGAAGGATCCATCAAAATAGAGTGTCCACTATTCAAGTTCTTGTTATGCTTATTCTACCATCATGATAGAATCATCTGGAAGGTCAAAGTTGAGGGGTTAAATAGCCGTAATAGGAGCTTCTACAAGTTGGTCTATAAGAACCTATCCTTTGATTGCCTTTTGATTATGATATTCACTATCAAACTCATTGAGGAGCATAATCCATTTAGCCATGCATCTTTGAAGAGCTACTTTAGATAAAAGGAACTTGAGAGGATCTACCTTGGTGATAACAATAGTTTTGTTATTTAACATATAATGTCACGATTTCTAAGTGGTGAACACCATAGCTAAACATGCCTTCTTAATAGGAATATAATTATGTTCATAGGCTACCAATATGCAGCTTAACTAATAAACCATGTGTTCCTTAACATGATCATCATGTTGAGCCAAAAGTGCCCCTAGTGCATTTTTCATGGCTGATATATAAAGAAGTAGTGGCTTTCCTTGTGTTAGAGGTTATAAAACTTGTGGATTGGCCAAGTATGTTTTAAGCTTTACAAATGATGTCTGACAATCTTCATCCCACTGAAATGTTACCCCTTTCTTTAAGAGGTGGGTAAATGGGTGGCACTTGTTTGCCAATTGAGAAATGAATATACATATAGACTAGACCTTTCCTTGTAAACCTCACAACTATTTAAGATTATTTGGTGGAGGCATTTCCATAATAGCATTGACCTTTGAAAGGTTGACTTCGATCCCTCATTGTGATACAATGAACCCTAGCAATTTTCTTGATGTGACTCCAAAGACACATTTTTTAGGATTCAAGTGGACTTTATATGCACGAAGCCTTTCAAATATTCTTCATAGAACGTCAAGGTGTCTAGCTCTTGTTTTTGATTTTGCTAGTATATCATCAACATAGTCCTTGACAATGTCATGCATCATGTCATTAAAGATGATAGTCATTGCACATTGATATGTGGCTTCAACATTCTTCAAACCAAATGACATGAATTAGTAGCAAAATGTCCCCCATGGAGTGGTGAACATGGTCTTATGTTGATCTTTAGGGGCTATCTTGATCTGATTGTAACTGAAAAATCCATCCATTGAGAATAACATCTCATACCCAGTAGTTGAGTCGACAATCATGTCAATGTTGGGCAAAATAAAATCATCTTTGGGGCATGTTTTGTTGATATCATGAAAATTAGTACAAACACGTATGCCTGGGGTCTTTTTACTTACTGGCACTATGTTAGAAATCCATTTAGAGTAGTCTAGTGGTTTGATAAAATTGGCTCCTAACAACTTTTCCAACTCAACCTTAACCAAAAGGGTGATGCGTGGATACATCTTTCTCAACTTTTGCTTGACTGATTTAGCATTAGGATGAATAACAAGGTGATGCACAACTAAATCCAGATCTAAGCCTGTAATGTCAGAATATGCCCATGCAATGATGACTATATAATCCTTAAGAATGGATATAATATGTTTATGTTCTACTTCAGGAAGGGAAGCTCCAAGATAAACAATTTTGGGATCCTCTTGGGTTCCTAAATTCACTTCTATTATACCCTCCATAAGGAGTGTAGATACATCTTCTAGAATTGTAGGTAATGTATGGTCAAGATCATCTTCTTTTGTTATTTCTTCTTGTTATTCCTCCCAAAGATTTGGATACTATGAAGAATTAGAATCAACCTTCTTAGGTAAAGGATAATTGGAAAAAACATCTAGAAACTCAAGAGCAAGGCACTCAAATATTTGATGTTGTTCTAAAGAGATACTTGTACTAGCTATGGAACTTGGGCTAGATGGAATTTCTACGTCCTGATGGGATGAGCAAACTTTCCTACCTGGGAGCCTCTGAAATAGGTTTTCACTCAAAGGCTTGTTTTTTTCTTTACTTTTTCCCTGATCAACAAGTGCCTCAAAGAGGTTTTCACCTAAAGATCTTGATTTTTATTCCTTATTATGACCAAGAAAGTTTGCTTGCTCTCCAAAGTAGGTAAAATAATTTAATGAAAAATCAAAACCCTGCTTATGATCCCCAATAGGGAATGCATCTCGTAGGCCCATGTATTCTACAATTGATTCTTCATTTTAAAGCTCATCGAGGTATATGACCAAATTTTGTTGATCCTAATCTATGAGTTTAGGATGGAAAAGGCATAGGTTATAATGAAGGTTTTCTTTAGGATGGGAAGAACCAATGGTAAAGATATAATGTCCTACTTCAGGAAGGGAAGCACCACTAGGATGGTTTTTTTCTTTAGGATGGGAAGCTCCAATAGGTGTTATGGTCAATATGGCATTTGAATAAAACAAATCTGAATCAACAAGCTCATTAAAAAGGCTATAATGGGACATTGTGTCACTGCTAGGAGTCTCGTTACTAGTAACTTCATAAGAGTCACTACCAAATGTTATGAGGTCATCCTCTAGTGGTTTAAATCCAAGACCATGATTCCAATTGACAACTCAAGCTGATAAGGGTTCTAAAATTCCTTGCACTTGTGGGCCAAGGCCTTTCCCTGTATAGTCAAGATAATCCATTATCTTGTTAGGGATAGGATACTTTAGATTCTAAAAATAATCAGTGAGGCCTTCTGAATATAACCAATCTCCCTTGGTAAAAGTTTCTTAATCTTTCTTTGGTACAATCGTAGGTTCAAAAACCACAAGAGGTTTTGGTTGCTTCTTCTTTGGTTTTTAAATCTGATTAGGCTTGTTAGGAGTCTGGGAAGTTTTAGGTTTACCAAAAAATTTATTGGATTTTAGTAATTTTGCAATATGGAGGACATCCTTTAGTTGGTAGTTGGAAATGCTTGCGTCTTTAATAATTACCTGTTTGTCTAGAGTTGTAAGAAATTGATCAATTGAAGTGGATACTAGATCACTAGGGTCTATATAATTAGATGGAGATAGATGAGAAATGATGGCTTTATTCTTCTTTACAATGAATTCAAAACCTAAGCAATAGTTATAATTATGAAAATCTACTTCAAGATATTTGCAGTATTGGTATGGCTGCTGATCAGTGAGAATAGTAACCTCGATCCCATCATGGGGAAACTTAAGGCATTGGTGAAGAGTAAATGGAACTACCTGTACTTCATTGATCCAAAGATGAATAAGAAGTATGTTATAAGGAAGCTCAATATCCACAATATAGAATAATGTGTGATGAGAAATAGATCCAACTATGACTGGCAACCAAATTGTATTGGATGACTCCCTCTCAGCATTATCGTAAGCCTTGATTGTAATAGTCTTTGGCTGAATGTCTTTGTCCATGTAACCTAATCGTCACACCTATTTAAGAGATATGATGTTCAGCCCTGAACCATTATCTATAAAAACCCACTTGTTCTTGTGATCCACAATGATTATCTCAATGTATAGTGCGTTACTGTGGTTTGGGCCAAGGGTGGACATGTCCTTTTGATAAAATGTAATTTGCCAAAATGAAGACAAATGTCCAACTAGGTTCTAGAAATGATCAAGGTTTATATTATTAGGCACAATAGACTCTTGTAAGAGTTTGTTGAAGATGGTTCTATGGACATCAAATGTCTACAAGAGTTCTAATATGAAAATTTGTGTAGGGGTTTTATCTAATCAATCTGTTATACTATAAGGCCTTTGAATTGTGGATTGAACTAGTTTAGTCTTTATTCAGATAATATTTGACTTTGGAACCATTGGCATAGTGTTCTAATTGGATTTATGGAAAGAAGTGGGTGAAGGGCTCTGGATGGTAACTCACGGGCATCTAGCTATAATTGCACAACCTAGAGGTGGTAAGGAGTCATTATAATTAGAAGAGCGAGGTAAAAGGCCTTGGGTGGTGATTTATGGGTGACTAACTATATTGCTATAATTTTGGGTTAGTGAGGAGCCTTTATAATTAGAATAATGGTACTATTGTTCAAGATTAGTAACTCATATAAATGGAGTAACAACATGATGATGTGAACTCAACATGGTATTACTAGGGGGAGAGGGTACTGACCCTATAATGATGGGTCTCACATTATGAAGAACATGAGATTGGCCATGTGGTGTTACAGTAACAGTGGCAACGTGGGTTGTAAAAATGCATCCCATAGTGTTATTATAGTCACAAGGTACATTGTTATAAGCCACATTATTAGTGTGGGCATTATGATCTCAGTTATCCTCATTACGATTCTGACTTTGTTATTGGTTTTGATTCTGCCTCTATCCTTGTGTTTCTATATGATTTTCACTTTCACATTCAAAGAGAGAATAAGAAACTAGAAGAAATGGTCTAAGGCTTGTATGTACCTGGATGAAGTCATGCACACCGTAATCCAAATATTGTGAGAACTCCTCTTTGGTTGTGGAGGATGACACCTGTGGAAGAAAGAGACTAAAACAAAAAAGGCGTTAGATGAGGAGATGGTGGGTTGCCAAGCAAAAGCTTGATCCCAAAAGCAAAAGCTTGAGGGATGTCAACCCACTGATTGATAAAAATAATGTTTGATAAAAAATAGAATGATAAAAGATTGAAATGATTAAAGACTGAAAAGGAAATGGAAGCAAATGCTTACCTGAATGCTGCTGTCGGCCTGGTCACAGTCGCCGGCGTCGGTGGTTCTACCTGCGTCGGTAAGTCAAGGTCTGTCGATGTCGGTTAGTATGCCGACGTCGGTGGGGGTAGTGGTCTCTGCGACCGGCATCGGTTGGGGCAGTAGTCTTTGGATGAGGTCTGGTTGAGTTTTTGGTCTGTGGACGGGTCTGAGACGAGTCTGAGACGGAGTTTAGGCCTTGTTAATGGTCTGTGCAAGGGCTTTGGGTAGAGTTGCAGGGACAATGGACAGAGTGTATGGTCTGAAAAAGGGCCAGATAGAAGACAGAGGTAGTAGGGAGACGGGGAGATAAGGATTCGGGTCTGGTATGGTGATATTATGGCTTAGAAGCAATAAATAGAAAACTAATTATAGAGACATTCTAAGCTATTGAAAATGACATAACAGAAGAGTACGTACCTCTTGCCTGCTGAAGAAGAAGTGTAGGAGGTCAGGCTACTGATGTACCTATTGTTGATGCAGAAGACTGTTACAAGGTGGGGCTTCTGATACCTGTTCTGATTGATGGTGTAGAAGCCTGCTGTGTGTCCCTGAGAGAGAGTGAGAGGTCTAACAGAAAGATTGGCTGATTGATTGATCAGATTGCAAGATCCAAGAGTCGGATGAAGAGCAGGGGTGAAGGGTGGATATCGGACACAAAAAACCGTTATGAAGGAAACCGATGTCGATAATATCATCGATGTTGGTCGACGGTTGACCGATGTCGGTAGCTGAAAGGCAGGAAAAAGGCTAAAAATAGCCTTTCGTCCATTCTCCCAACTGCCGGGTTTAAGTGGCGGGGTAAGAAACGGTCGAGAGGGGTTAAATGGGTGTGAGGATGAGGAATAGGTCATAAATGGGTCATGGGGGGATGAAGGGAATCTAAAGAAGGGCATCCTAGGGTGGTGAGGTGGCAAGGGAGAGAGAATTATTAACTTAAAATAAGATAATTATTTCAAATTAATAAGACATAGGTTAGGAGTGGTGAAGAGGACCAAGGGGGAGAGAAGGGGAGGACGACCAAGGGAGTAGACACAATTTCAGTGTCTACATTTGCCCTTTTTTGTCTTGTTGGTTGTTCTGGACAAACTGCAAGACAAAAATAGGAGTTGATTGCCCCAGGGATGGGATAAGGTTGATTTCATCTTGTTGGTTGTTCAAGTGAACTGCAAGACAAAAACAAGAGGGTTGGTTGCCACGATTATGGATGAGGTATTCCCCCTCAAAGCAGGAGTTGAGGGAAGGGAACCTGAAATCGGGTGCTCATTTGATAAAAAGTGGATGAAAAAAAGTGAGTGTGAACGCTGCAATAGTTGTGATTGTGCGTATACCACTGCACGAGATGGTTAGGTCAAATTATCGTAGGTCAAGGGTCGAGGAGTGCCAAAATTGAAGTAACCAGGCCCCAGCATTAGTCGTAGCTAATCAGGTTATTCAATCTAAGCTGAAGCTTCAATGATCGTCATGGTCCAGGTATCCTGGGCTCAGGAAGTGCTCCTAGAAAACACAAAAATATCACAAGTAGTGGGGATCAACCGGCTTGCGATCCTATACTTGTGAGGGTCAAAAATAGTCTGCGCATAATTTTGCTAACCAGTCGTGGGGTAGCATACATGCAAAAACAACCAAGGCAAAGTCATCTTGGAAGTGGTCAGGGTCGGAGGAGATAGGCATGATCCCCAAAGTGGTTGGTTGAGACGATGCTGAGATAGATAATTAGTCGAATGAATGGATGGACGAAAGAATGTGGCTGAGCTAACCTCAGAACACTGAGTGCTACCTACATAGCCCTTGTGTGAAGGGCCTCAGGCCAATGTAGTTCTCCCTAAAAGGGAGGAAGAGGGTCAAAGGTATGGATTGGTCTTGGTCGAGGTCAAGGTCATGGTCAAAGGATTGGTCAAAGGAAAGAATAGTTTGTCCATCAGGGAGACGAACAAACGAAGGTGGTCGAGCTAACCCCAAAAGACAGTCATGTCATCTGAGTGCTGCCTACATAGCCCCGGTTTTAGGGCCTCAGACCAATGTAGTTCAAACAAAGAGGCAAAATGGTTGATGATTGGTCTTGGTCATGATGAATGATGAGGGTAAGATGATGTTGCAGCCTTTTCCATATTGTGTGGTGGTGTATTCTGCAACATTGGTCGAGTGGTCTTTCATCCCTAGCAATTTTCCATATTCGTGATGGATGTATGCTAAAAATGAATTGAGGTCCATTTATGCTTCAACAAGTAATGGTTTATGCTTAACATAAATTGTGTCTGGTCGATAGTTTCCATGTGTATTGGTGTCTATAGAAACTAGTGTGAATAGGCCTTGTGAGTGGTCTGAAAAAGTGTTGAGTTGATTTGGTTTGGGTTTGGTTGGATAGATAATGATTTGGTTAGATGCGTGACCAAGATGTGTCAAAAGTGAAAGGCGAATTGCTCTTTCATTGACAAAGACCAGAATGATGGCATAGGTAAGGGGTTGTTTAGAAATAAAAGACCCGTTTATGCATTGCATCGTTGACCAGTGGTTGTGTTAGAGAAGCAATTGAATCACTTGACGTTAAGTGAGCTCAAAATCCCTTGAGTATGTTGGGGTGATAGGATTGATTATGAGATGGAAGGGGGAACCCTTTCTGGCAGGAACAACTTTGCCTCTTTTATAGGTGACCCTGAGAATGACTATAGACAACTCCATGACTTTAAAGGTTGTCAGTCATTTTTTTTTTGAGGGTGCAGACTGATCGATGCGGGAAGCCTGCGAGGGGATGTTGTCTTGCTTTGTGGTCATGTCGTGAAGCTGATCGTTGTGGGAAGCTTCAGAGATAGTGCTGTGTATGTAGCAAAATTTAGGAATAGCCATCCTTCGAGGGAGTGGTCTATATTCTGCTTTTTATGTTTTTGATGTGACTTTGGCCTGGCTGTCCTTCAAGGGAGTAGTCTAGTAAATACAACAATGATGATGCAGCTGTCCTTCGAGGGAGCAGTCTACATTTATAGTTTTATGACCTTGGTTTATGCATCCCATTTTTATAATTTTGTTGACTGGACTTTTGGTCATGGACTTAACTATAGAGGTTTGGAGGGTTTCCCTTTTATTAGGACGAAGCGTTCATGCTTGACAAAAGGGTTAGGATTGAGGGTTGAAGGAGATAGGAATGACGGTGACAGGGACTGCTCAAGGGATCAAGCTCAAGTTAAACATCAAATGAATAATTACTTGACTAACAGTGGACTGGTCGAAGATGTAAGACATAAAGGGGCTCAAGTTCTAACAAAGTCCTGACCCATGATTGTGTTATGATGCAAGGTCCGAGTCAATTGGGAGCAAACTTGCCCCATTTGCTTCGTTCCAAATTAGTCACATGTTGATTGATTTTGAAGGAATTAGTCAATGTTTGGTCAAAGTTTGGGGTCGATGTTGAAGAAGTTGGTTGATATTTGATCAAGGTTTGATTGAGGTCGGTTTGAACGTTTGGTCGAAGATAGGTTGAATGTTTGGTCGAGGTCGGGTTGACAATCTGGTTGAGGTCAGGTTGAATGTTTGGGATTAAAAGAGTGATTGATATTCGGTCGAGACTGGTTTGAAAGGTTGGTCGAGGCTTAGATGAAGGTTGAATTTGCCCAGTGGTTAGGGAGAATGTTTGATAGATTGGTTAAGGTCGATTGAGGCTTAGTGGTCAGATTGACTATGTTGATGTCGAATAAGGGGGTTAAAGGCAGTGAAGGGACCATAGTCTAGCGTGGAGATCTCGATTTAAGTGATGAGGTTTGAGAAGCATGGGTCGGTGTTGATGATTTGTCAAAGGAGTGGTCAAGAGGATCCTTGATGAGAAGGGAATCCTTTTTCTGGTATTGATGAATGACAGCGGTAAGAGCGCAATAACGCTCAGTGTCATGTCTCGGAGTGTGGTGATAATGACATAATTTAGAGTTATCGAACCAAGATGGTCTTGGTCTGAGAGTTGATGAGTGGGATGGTGTTTTGTTGATAGTATGGTTGAGAAGAAAGGTGTCTTTCTCCAAGCATTGGTGAATGACAACCTTGAGGGCACAACAATGCTCAGTGTCGTGCCCAGGCATGTGATGATACGCACAAATCTGAGTGTCACCGAACCAGGGCAGTTTTGGTCTGAGAGATTGATATGGTTTAAGAGGCGGGAGCTTGATGCGAGAAGACTGCAATAATTGCCATAACAGTAGGGCATAAGAGCCTGCTAATGGGTCTGCGTGTTTTGTTATAGTGGGGGTTGATGACTTTGGTTTGAGAGGCATAAGAGGCGTTGGTCATACCATCATTTTTGTGGGTGGTGTAGCCACACGTGGAGATGGCACTTTGGTGGTGATAGGTGTTGGATGTTTTGGAGGAAATATATGTCTGATGGGTTGAGAGGATAATGGAGGCAACTTGCCTCTATGAGGTATGGGAGTAGGAAGCACCCCTATTAAAGTGGATGGATGTGGGCCCAAAATTGAAGGTAATGATGAAGGTGGGGGAGGAGTCCTTCGGTGTGGTTTAGTGGCCTTACTTGGTTTGGGGCGAGGGCCACTATTGTACGAGGCGAGGTTAGATACGGGTTTGAGTTCGGATGTGGACGGAGGTGAGTGAGATGTAGCAATCTCAGGCAAAGGGCAAGAGGAAACCGTGACAGGGTCTTCCTCGATCAAAATGGGTGAAGAAATTGGTTCTTCTCTTGGTGGAGAAGAAATAGGAGAGTGTGGCTCTGCAGTTGGATAGAGCGTAGGAATGGTCATGGTCTCAATGTGTGGTCTAGGCATGGGGAATGATGACAAAAAGGATGAGGGTGAGGCAACTGGTGTGGGTGCCATCAAAGCATCCTCCAATATGAGAGAGGTCGATGGAGGACTAATAGGAGAAGAAATTTCTTCATCCTGTGGAGGATAAATAGGGGAAGAAGGGTCTTCCACCTGTGAAGGAGGTTGGTTAAAGATAAAAGGTGAGACCGTGTTGACCGTGTGTATATCATGGTCTTGAGGGTCATTAGTCATGGTCTGGACATTGTTTTGGGTAGGCGGGTGATTAGGAAAGGGTTGTTTGAAGATGTCGACGTGTTGGTTGGGTGGGGCGTTTGGGTTGTCCAAGATGAGATCCCCCTTGTCTAGCATGTCTTGGACGATGTTTTTGATGGTTTGACAGTTGTCCGTGTCATGGCCTTTGACACGGTGATAGTTACAAAAGTCATTCTCCTTGTACCATGCAGGGATAGGTGTTGAGGGGTCGAATTGAAGTGGTCAGATTGAAGGGAGATTGAGGACCCCCTGCTTGACAAGTTTATCCAAGACAGAGGCATATGACTCTCTAATTGGAGTGAATTGACGTTGTATGGATCGATGTTGGAAGTGTTTATTGATGTAGTCTGATGTTGAAAATTAAGGTTGGTTTGTTGAAGATGATGGTCTAAAGATGACAGCATTTGCCAACCCTTTGGACTGGGAGTGGGTAGAAGAAGGTTTGGATGAAGAAGGGTCATTAGATTTTGCATTGTTATTACGCAATTTGACCTTATTTTCGTCGATGGCATAGAGTTCAAGCTTTCTTGCCATGGTGAAAGCTTCATCGAAAGTGCAGAATGTCTGGATCTGCAAGGTAGAAGAGATGTGCCTAGCACATGCTCGAGAAAAGAGCTCAATGATCTCAAGTTGAGGCAAGGAGAAGGAGAGCTGGTTGATCAGACCTCTCCAATGGGCAACAAAATCAACTATGGATTCGTCGTCAAATTGCCTGATGGAATAAAGGTCTGTGATTGAGACTTGTTTGGTGATGTTGATAGAAAAATGGTCGAGAAATAATTGGGCGAGTTGAGTGAATTAAAATATAGAATACCTGGTAAGAGAGCTATACCAGTCAAGGGCAGTCCCTGAAAGTGACATGGGGAACGTGCGTAGAAGTAACGCATCGTCATGGGCTATGAGATAACAAGCGTGTCTGAACACTCGAAGATGTTGTTGCGGGTCCTCCTTACTCTGAAAGTGAGTAAATTTAGGGATTTCCCACTGGTTGGGATAAGGTTGGATGGGCACAGAAGGATGGATGGGTTCGTTGCAAATTTGCTCATATGAAAGAGCATTGCTTGAACCAGAGATAGAGGTCTCGAGACTAGACATTTTGTCCATCAGCATTTTGATTATGTCAGCGACGGATTGGCAGGTGGGGCACCCCCTAGGTTGTAAGGTACATGGAAGGTGGTCGAAGAGGCGTATGACATACTTGGTTGCGCTTGTGTAGGTGCAACATAAGGGTAGTGCATCATAGGGATAGATGTCGTGGTCAAAGGGGCTCATTCCATGAAGTTGAAAGACACAAGTTGACTAGATATTGCCAGAGGTGGTTGAGTGGCAGCATTGGTAAAAGGATAGGTTGTCACTCTCACGTGTATAGGTGCAAGAGTGGGCGAGGTCGAGACAACCAAGTTTTGGTATGGTGTAGAACTTGGTTGAATTGTGTGTGGTTGAGGAGGCAATGACACCCCGATGGAGGTAGGTTTGAAAATAGATGAGGAGGCCAAACTTTGCGTATTGGCCATGGTCGAGTGACTAGTCGAGACAATAGGCTGAGTCATGATGGGTTGGGTAGCGGGTGACGTCGATGTCATTGCCACTACACCTGAAAGGTTTCGCATTTGGTTTCTTGCGAGATAGTTTTGGAGGGCTTTGACATTGAGGTCCAAGAATCTTTCGAAATCTTGGTCCCCTTTAGGAACAATGGGAGTCTGAGTTGGGGTCAGTCGAGTAGGATATCTTTCGGTCTCTGAGTGGAACTCCATTATAGGACTATTTATGGACGGGGAAGATGGAAGTGGTTGATGCCTCACGTGGTCAAGAAAAGCCTTGGTTTGACTGCGTGTCAAAACCATTCATGGCAAGAAGGGTCGGGTTTCAGAAACTATGTTTTTTTAGTTTCAAAAACTCAAGATGTGGTTTTTGGCAGAAAAGGGGTCAGGTTTTTGGCTGCTATTTTGAAAAAAAGATTGTGATAGTGACCGATGTCGATTAAAAAACTGATGTCGATGAGGAAATATGGCTGACGTCGGTCAGATAATCGATGTCGGCGATTGAAGGTTGCCGACGTCGGTGGCAAAACCGATGCCGGTGACTGTGGTTTCCAAAAACTCAGTGAATTTGAAGATTCTTGAAAAAAAAAGGAGAAGAACGTCCTCACTAGCTCAAACAAGCAGATAAGAACAAAAAAATAGAGATGGAGACAGGCAGACTCTAAGCGTTAAATCATAAGAATTAACTTTTAGAATCTTGTGGCTTATGCCTTAAAGTGATGTTTGGGAAGATTGGCTTTTGAGACGGGTCCTAGAAGAGGTAGTCTATGGATGGTTTCAGGTTTGTTTAAGCGCTCAAGAGTCTGGGTTAGGTTCGGTACGTGGCCTGGTGCTAAGGAGCAAGCTCCCCTCACTTCACGAGCCCAGTGATAAGCTGGTCTCGCTTAGCCAAAATATACCTTCCCTAGAGATTATCCTCCACCAGAGAACGGAGTGGGCTTTCCCCTTGGTGGTGAAATCCAAGTGAGATTGCCAAGGACGGGTAAGGTATTTGCTAGGGGATGAAATCCCAGTCGGGCCTTGTCTCAAGTAAGTTTGATGTTTGATTTGTGTAAGTGATTCGGTTGTGTAACATAAGTGTGATCAATTCATGATGCAGTCTAATTACTAGATGTGGACTAAGAAATGCAAGCAAGTAGAAATGAAATGCAGTGTGTTTTAAGCCCAAGTCGAAATGTTAGTTCGTATGAAGACAAATGGAGAAAGGGGTGAAGAGTATGACTTTTGACTAGTCTAAGATGCAAGAAAAGAAAGAAGAGTTCTTTTTAATCCTGCTTATGATGTCTTTTGGAAGAGAAATAGAAGAAAGAGGTGAAAAGGAGAAACCTAATGCACCTATATGAACAAAAAGAAAAGAACCCAAGGAAGACCCTAGGGTCCCACTGGGCGTGCCAGAATGTTTCTATACGATTTTTGCTTTCACATTCAAAGAGAGAATAAGAAACTAGAAGAAATGGTCTAAGGCTTGTATGTACCTGGATGAAGTCGTGCGCACCGTAATCCAGACGTTGTGAGAACTCCTCTTTGGTTGTGGAGGATGACAACTGTGGAAGAAAGAGACTAAAACAAAGAAGGCGTTAGATGAGGAGATGGTGGGTTGCCAAGCAAAAGCTTGATCCCAAAAGCAAAAGCTTGAGGGATGTCAACCCACTGATTGATAAAAATAATGTCTGATAAAAATTAGAATGATAAAAGACTGAAATGATTAAAGACTGAAAAGGAAATGGAAGCAAATGCTTACCTGAATGCTGCTGTTGGCCTGGTCACAGTCACCGGCGTCAGTGGTTCTACTGGCGTCAGTAGGTCAAGGTCTGTCGATGTCGGTTAGTATGTCGATGTCAGTGGGGGCAGTGGTCTCTGCGGCTGGCATCGATCGGGGCAGTAGTCTTTGGACGAGGTCTAGTCGAGTTTTTGGTCTGTGGACGAGTCTGAGACGGGTCTAAGACAGAGTTTGGGCCTTGTTAATGGTCTGTGCAAGGGCTATGGGCAGAGTTGCAGGGACAATGGACAGAGTGTATGGTCTAAAAAAGGGCCAGACAGAAGACATAGGTAGTAGGGAGACGGGGAGATAAGGATTCGGGTCTGGTTTGGTGATAGTATGGCTTAGAAGCAATAAATAGAAAACTGATTATAGAGACATTCTAAGCTATTGAAAATGACATAACAGAAGAGTACGTACCTCTTGCCTGCTGAAGAAGAAGTGTAGGAGGTCAGGCTACTGATGTACCTATTGTTGATGCAGAAGACTGTTGCAAGGTGGGGCTTCTGATACCTGTTGTGATTGATCATGTAGAAGCCTATTGTGTGTCCCTAAGAGAGAGAGAGTGAGAGGTCTGATAGAAAGATTGATTGATCAGATTGCAAGATCCAAGAGTCGGATGAAGAGCAGGGGCGAAGGGTGGATAACAGACACAGAAAATCGTTATGAAGGAAATCGATGCCTGTAATATCGCCGACGTCGGTCAACGGTTGACCGACGTCGGCGGCTGGAAGGTAGGAAAAAGGCTAAAAATAGCCTTTCGTCCATTTTCCCAACTGCCGGGTTTAAGTGGTTCGGTAAGAAACGGTCGAGATGGGTTAAATGGGTGCAAGGATGAGGAATAGGTCATAAATGGGTCATGGGGGGATGAAGGGAATCCAAAGAAGGGCATCCTAGGGTGGTGAGGTGGCAAGGGAGAGAGAATTATTAACTTAAAATAAGATAATTATTTCAAATTAATAAGACATAGGTTAGGAGTGGTTAAGAGGACCAAGGGGGAGAGAAGGGGAGGATGACCAAGGGAGTAGACACGATTTTGGTGTCTACACCTTGATTGTGACCATTTTGATTATTTCTTGGTGGTGGTGGATCATGTCAAGGAAAGGGTTTTTTATAGATTCCCATATCTTGATTTGTGTCTTGATTCAGGGCCAACTTAATTTTTAGCTCACCATTTTTATTAAAGTCCTCAATAATATGTCGTAATTAAACACAACTATATGTACCATGACCAGTAACATGATGAAAGTTACACCATTCAATCTCTTTATACTAGTCTAGTTTTGGTTGATCTTGAGGAATTGGCCTTGATACTGGCCATATAATTAAATTAGCTATAATGAGCTTTTGTAACACTGTTTCAACTGATTCTCCTAACTTACTAAAGACTCTAAAATTTTTATGAAATGTTCTTTGTGGAGGTTGTCTCTGCAAAGTAGGTAGTGGATTTGAGGGAGTTAATTATTCATTTAGAGGAGGCATAGCCTATACTGTTTGGACATGTCTTATTTCTGTCACCCCCGTTTCCAACCATGTTCTCATTTTTGTGAAAGCCCTTAGACTTATCTTGTGTAATTATTTGAGGAGTTAATGATTTAGTCTGATTAGATGCTTGTCCTTGTGTAAAGATCTTAACAAGGCCCCTAGCAATAAGAGCCTTCTTAATCTACACTCTTTTATCAATAATTTATTCAAATGAGTGAGCACAAGCTAACCATAGATTATGTACAACTTTAGGATGCAAATTATGTGCAAAGATATCAAACAACTATTTGTCTAGTAAATTGTGTTGAAAGCAGCCTGCCAACACTTTCCACCTTTGTAGATATGCAGTGAAACTTTCATCATCATGCTGCTTGGCTTTGCATAAGTCAATAATGATCAATTCATGTTCTATGTTATATGAGAAATGGTTAACGAACTTTTCATATAAGTCGTTCTAATTCACAACTGATCCCTTAGGTAGTTTAAGTAGCCAATCAAGAGCTTATCTTGCTAAAATTTATGGAAATATTCATAGTAAGTATTCACTACTATATGTAACCTCTTGACATAAGATGAAGAATGATTGTATGTGTTCACATAGATCTCCTTTCCCTTTGCACTTGTCAAATTTGGGTCCCTCAAAATGAGGTGGAAAGGGGTTTTAAAGAATAGATAAGTCAAATGGATATGAGCATATCTCATCAAATTTTTGACTCTATTATTCATCTCTGATATTTGGATAATTTCCTTAATAGAGTTCCATTCTTGTATATTTGGTGCATTTGTGGATTGGATAAGATGTCGTTGGGGTGGAATGTGCCCCTGGTTTTGTTGCTATTGGGGTGGAATGTGCCCTTAGTTTTGTGTGGATCTATAGGGAGTGTAGAAATTTTGATCCATGATTTGGTTCTGATTTGCTACTTGAGTTGAGAACATAGGCCATTGATTCTTGGATTGTAAAACATTCCTTGAATTTGGCTATTTCAAACTTTATTGATTTTGGAAATTTATATGTTTATTTACTAATCTTTGGGTTGGTTGAAAAGAACTAGCCAAATTGTCTTGAGGGATTTCCTCAATTCAGACTGAATGTTTGGTTTCTAAGTTTGTAAAGTAATAAGAGGTTCTTGATAATTGAAAAATGTATGTTCTGTGTCAAATGGAACATCTTGTAAGGTCATTTATGTCTTTAACTGTTCATTTAGATTTCCTTGATCCACTATGGTAATGTTCTCATCCAATACTTGTTGTGTACCTTCCACCATATCTTTATGTTCTTTTGAAGCATTATTGGGAATTGAAGCGGCAGGTAGGGAGTCAGTTAAGTCTGCGACATGTTGATCTACATATAGTTGAATTATTATCTTGATCTTATCTAAAAGATCCATATTTATGGGTTTTGACTCTACTTGTATTTCGTTTCCTTTATTAGAGGAAGAAGGTATGTCTATTTGTGCAAAAGCTTACTCTTGCCATCATTGTTCTCCTTCTCTAACTAAGGTATGTAATTGTTCTATAGAAAAGTCATAAGGTAGTCTAACACCTAATTCTATCAATCTAAGAAGGGATTCATCTTGATCTTCTTAGAGTTGATATTCATTGTAATCATCTTCAAATCCTACTGTTGTGGGGATATCATCAAAAACAATGGGGTTATCTTGACCATCATAAAATTGCTCATCCTCATAACTAAGGCCATAAGAGGCCCCACTACGAGTGAACCTTTGACTCATGTCTAAAAAGAGCTATTCTATGTTTTTGACTAACTTTGGACCAATGTTCGGCAACCAATCAAAGTATGCTTTGGCTCTTTCTTAAACAAATAACCAAAGTACCAATTAGACTATAAAGGAGGGTAGTTGGAAACCACACCCAATTTAGAATATTTGGTTCATGAGTTTACTCAACCTTTGGTAAAGTTGAAATCATATAGATCGAAAGAGTGTAAGGTAACTCGAAGACCCAAGGTGAAAACTAGTACACCAAAGCCTAGATCTTTGTGATACATGCACACTACAAAAGCTAGCTTCAATTTGACAAGTTGACCCTATAATTTTAGAGGAAAGCTCTTCGAATTACGAAGAAGACAAAATGAACTAAGCAACTCAAGATGTAAAAACATATGGAAATCACTAAGTATAAAGTATAGGACCAAATAGGCAGCACAATGTCACCACATGATTCTAGTAGGATAAAATATGTTCTAAGATCTAAAGTGTGAGTGATATGCAAGATGACTTGAGTCCACGAAGATGATAATGTGATTTTGAGTCTTAATAAATGACCTTCAATCCAAATAGAAAATTGAACCCAAGTTAAAACAAGCTTAGTGCACAAATGGTGAACCCACTTTGACGCACCAACCCTTAGAACTTAGAAAGGTTCAATTTTAAATGTGGATTATAAATGAAGGATTTAAACAAATTTGGGTAAAAGATCTAGAATCAATTGGGCAGCATGACTGCACCAAAGTGGATGACATGACACAAATCTTTTGATAACAAATTAAATAAAGAAAAGATGAATTTTCCATTTGGACAGCGTAACGCCTCCCTTGCTCAAAAAAATTGAGGACAATGTGTTTTGGTTAAGTTCATTGAGTTAACAAATAGTTTTAGACACAAATCAAGACCAAGTAAGCTAATGACAAAAAACAAACATCTTAATTCTAAATTGACAAGGTATGACAAAGTGGGGTCTACTAAACTAACAAGGTTTTGATCATTCTAGGGGAATCAATTGCATAATGACTTTCATGTCAAACGATGTAAAAGACAAGCATATGAATTGGGTGACCAGAACATTGGCTAGTTGTAAAAAGGTCTAGTCCTTTTTACAACCACTACATCCTACTATTTGCTTAGTGTAGTGTGATGTCCAAATGCATATATGTCCCATGTGTAACTCCAAAGGAGTCAAATGAAGTCAATTCCAGAAGGTGAAACCCCATGTCAAAGCTTCCCTAAATAACTTGTGGGAGGTAATGACGTCCCCCTCATAAGCCAAGTTTGAATGAAAATAAAGAAAGAATAAAATAGAAAGACCTTAGGGTCATTTTCAAGATCACCAAAACTTTGGTGAGTTTTTGGGGAGTGTTTTAGATGACATTCTTTCTAAGCCTTGGACTAGGATATTTTCAATAGGAATGGCACTTTTGATTCCAAGGGTTCCCTAAAGGGGACAAATGGAAGAGAATACATGCAAAATTCCTCTTTTTTCCAAAAAAAACTTAAGTAAACAACTATTGCAAGCAATAATTGACAAGTGTTCTCAATTTTAAACCCTAATGAAATGTTTGGTGGTGTTCATTTGACCACTTGGTCTTAGTTTCAAAATTTGAAAACATTCACCAAAACATCTAAATTCTTTGTTAAACACCCAAAACAAAGTTCCTAATTGATTTTTAAGCATGAAAGAGGTGATTTAAACATGTTTTTATCAAAGCAAAAGCTTGTTGCTGCAACAAAAATGTTAGCATGTCCTTTAGCTTTGAAGCTCTTTTTAGCTTGAAATAATGAACTTTGAAAAAATAGCTTTTAGGTCTATGTTTTTTGAAAAACATAGTGAACGACGTCAGTTGTTACAATCGATGATGGTTACCTTGGCTAATTGAGACCTAACTGATGTTGGTTTTACTAACCAATGTCGATTAAGCTAGGTAACCGATGTTGGTATCACTTGTTGACGTCGGTTACTATGTAAAACTGTGGCAAACAAAAATGATAAAATAAAGTTAGAAAATCAATTTGCATGAGTTTTGAGGGTCCAAATGGATATTTTAGAGTTGCAAAGTGATCTTCTTTAGGTGTGAGATGTGTCTAGTCCCATTGGGTGTGCCATGATGTAGAGAGGATTACAAAGCAAGTTAGTTAAGCATTAGTCCATAAATAATGAAACATGTATAAAGAACTAACTAACCAAGCCTATCTATTCCTATGGGAATTACAAAGGATAGCAAGAAATAAATGAAAGAAAGCAACACCATATTACCTTCCCAAATGGATTCATCATACCCATGTGGCTCAAAGACATGTTCTCCCTTGATCAAACATCCTTGTCTTTATCAATAATGATGGTAAGCTCCTCCAATGCCTTAAGAACACTCCACAAAACCTAGGATCATGATTCCAAATCACTAAACTAGCATATTAATGAAGCTTGCAAGAAAAATCTATTATCAAATACAAAGGGTTGTGGAAATAATTTAGCATTATAACCTTGTAATATTCAA
Source organism: Torreya grandis (assembly GCA_037957365.1). Taxonomy (NCBI): domain Eukaryota; kingdom Viridiplantae; phylum Streptophyta; class Pinopsida; order Cupressales; family Taxaceae; genus Torreya; species Torreya grandis. The sequence continues at coordinate 943,232 of JARHVA010003566.1, forward strand.
GCTTTGAAGATATTTGAGCATAATAACCCTGCACTAAAATAACTTAAAATTCATGTCCATGGCCTCTCTATTTATTGATTTATAAGATTGGTCAGGATCAACCATGACCATCCATCTCAAGATTGAGATGTGTGGCCATGGATAATCCTAATATTTAGAATAAAATCCATAATTATCTTCATCAGGAAGAAGGGTCGTTGAAGAGGCATGGGAGGCATTAACTAGGCATGGGTGACCCATAATCCTGATATTTGTGGCATTTATGGCCTAGGGATGTCTTTCCAAGAAATGATGTCACCTAATGATGCAGATAATAATAATCAATTTTCAAAAATAAATATTCAACAACTCTCATGGAAAATCCACTTAAGATTTTGATTTGGATTAATTAGCCTTAACTAAGTTAATCAACATTTGTGCAATTATTTGAAAATTGGCCCTCAATTAATCAAAATGGTCAAAAAGTCATATTACTGGGTCATAACTTGACTGAAGAGGAACCTGAAGTTGATGTTAGATGCATTGGAGCTGTATTCCCATTTAGGATGTTTCCAACATAAAATAACAAAGGTACGTGATGTGTACCAATGAATTAGAAGAAAAGAGCGATCTAGAGCATTAAATGGCAAAATTGTCATTTTGACTCAAAATGATCCGATCAAAGTTATCTGGCCCATAAAATGCATTGCCCTATTTAGGGATACTTTGACCTAAACTGGCACTTGTAAGTGACAAGTTTGAACCATTTAGGGCATTTTATGGATTTTGACCTAAAATCTGCATTTGAGTGCAATTCGAGTAAGATTAACAATTTTAACACAAATGGTGTTAGGAATTGGATGTCTACAAAGGGCATAGAAACACACCTCAATTTCAAAAAATACATGATCCATTATCCCATATGAAGGCCTACTCCTCCATATACTGCAAGATGACCAAGAAGAAACCAATTAGCAATAAGTAAAGAGAAGGCTCTAAAATATTTGACCAATTTTTTTCTACTATTAACATAAATCCTCCCAATAAGGATGCTTCCCCATAATCTAAAGATAAAAGATTTAAAACTAGAGTCCTTATTTAGGGATACAAATTTCCTCATCATTTAGTTTTAAAACTGGGGTTACACTAGAGAAAACCAAAGGAATGTCCCTTAAAAAAGTTTTCTTAAAAATATGTTGTGCCTCCCCTTCCAACCTAACCTTCATACTCATAATTGACACAATAGATGCCTCAGGGTGCCTATCCTCTACCAAGCCATCGTTATTCAAAACAAAATATTTAAGGGTACTCCTATGAATTAGATGCAAAGAAAGATTAGGATTTTGCTTGATATTTGAGATTTGTAGAAGTTACTGCAACTGCGGTAAGGGTTTATAATATTCATAAAATTTGATAAAACAAGGTTCCTACCTTTTGATGTCCTAAAAAAAAGCACATCTCCACTTCCAGTCCCTAAGCTTCCTTCTTTCCATGAACCTCACCTTGAACTCCCACCCTTTTTTATGCCATCTTGCATAATAGCATCCACCACCAACCTTCTTCTCACAGGGACATGCCCTACTTTTAAAACTAATCATTGACCTGGCTCCTTGATTCCTCATTCATCATCATTGTTTTCCATCCAACGTTTTAGATTCTAACCACCCACCCAAGGGATTAATACTCTTGATTTGAAATGATAATTAAAATCTTTTATATTTTCAACAAAGGGAAAATGTTCATGTAAAATTGCTTCGATCTTGGATTAAAATTTCAATATGTTTTAGCTACATTAGTTTATTGACACAAAGTTTTAAATTATATGTTTCATCTTATAGCTTTATTGCACTAACAATGTGATCAATTATTTACAACAAAAAATTGTAAGTGCTTTGTCAATTATGGGCCGAAGTAATGAATACATCCATGTATCTGTAGGCCTCGATATCGACTCTAATTAGTAAAACACCATATGAAGTTAAAATGGTTCCAAACCAAAAGTTAAATGTTTAATAACTTTTGTTTCCACATGAAATGCTTTGATTTTAGTTTAAAACATTAAGAAGTTAGATGCTATAAGCGAGAAATGTATTTTTTTTGGCTATTCAAATGAAAATAAAGGTTATCACTTACTTGAACATGAAATCACTAATTTTATTATAAGAAGCATTGATGTTGTCGATGAAACAAAATATTTGGATGTAGTTCAACTTGGAAATGAGGTTATTAGGATCACAACAAAAAGACCAAACAAATCGGAATAAGTATTTAGAGCAATCAACAAGAAAGATGAACGTTAGAGATCAAAGAACACTCCTTTCCATATTCAATAATGGTTTTGTACCTTTATGCTAGTAATTATTTAAAATTTTCCTTGTGAAATAAAGAGTTTTCTATATCATTATAATCCATGTAACAATTCTTATTTTCTAAAATATATTTTTTATGTTTTGAGGACCTTACATTTCAAACCATGTTTGTGTTAGGATATAAAGCTTGATCCTATTTATAAATATTTTTAGCTACGTTATCTCATTTTATATATAAAGGGATTTATTTAGTCTATTCACGAGTTCTACTTACAAGATTTTTAGATATGTTGCTAGGAATTATAAGATGATAAACATATAGTAGAATCAAAACTTGCATAAAAAATTCGACCCTAAATTAGTGTGTCAAATTCTAAAATGTTTTTTAGAAGCTCAAGTTCATAAACTGAAAAAAAGTGACAATATAAAATAAATATTTATGTTTGTTTTGTTTTTAACACTGTGTATTATGTGGATTTGATCAAAATTGGTTATCAAATAAAAGATTTAATTTACACATTATTAAAAATCCCTCATAAAAACAAATATAAAATTCAAAGGTAACTGTGGAAACTCAGAATTAATTATCAATATATACAATTTTAAAATTCTATTCCATTTTTATGGATTTATACTTTTACAAAAACTAACTAATAAAGACTCTCAACTAGATCAACCAACATCAAGGCTAATATAACAAAGTATTATAAGAAATTAATAGGTACAAAAGAGGAGTATTGTAACTTAAAAGTATTGTTCTAGATTTTAATTCAATATTAGTGGAAAACCAACATATGTCATAATACAAATGTTATTGAATTATTAAATAAAGAAAAAAATGAGAACAATCTCTTGCCATTTTTGTTGAATAATATATTATATTTCAGGGACATGAGATCCACTTCAAGATTATTGATCAAAAGTTTATGGTAAAGGCTGTTAGGATTTATGTTTAAAAGAAAAACACTGAGCATTACTGTTCCCCCACATTTAATAATTGAGTCATTTTTCCAGTGTACACACAAAATTACATCTGTCAGTCATTTAAATAATATTTATGACCCTACCATGGCCTTTGTGTTTTATTAGATTTTGAATTAATATGGTTATTGATTAACCCTAATTTAGATAAAATGAATGGAATACAAGTATAATGTTATTAATCAATTTGTGACAAGCATAATGGAAATGAAATACTTAAATCGATAAAGTGCAATTGAATGAAAAAAGACTAGCTATGAACAAAATGGAATAATTAGTTTTTTATGTCTAAAATATGATTGTGTGAAGCTGATAGATAATGTAACTGAAAAACATAAACCAACCTTGTAATTGCATAGATATTGAGGTTGAGAATGATGAAGGACATAATCATTCAACTTGGGATAAGATCAACTACCACTATAGTCTTGAGTTAGGTTGTTCTTGTCCTTTTCTAAAAATTAGGAACTTAGGTCACAATCATTTGCAATAACTTAAATTAGGTTTGTGTGCTAAGTTTTGATCTTCAGATGTGTATAAGACTTGAAATAGATTCTTCAAGGTTGAAACCCTAATAGGGTTTTTAAATGACTAAAAAATTTCAAATATAAGAGGGGAAGTGTAATAGGCTAAACTGATCATATTCACCCCCCTGATGACTGAATATTGATTATGTATCTAATAATTTGTATAGTGAAATTCAACGTAGTTCTCCTACTTAGAGTGGTTTGTGTGATTATGCTCCTCTGACTTTATGAACGTATCTAAAGATAAATTGAATACTTGATCATGATTTGCTTTGGACTGGACAAAATTGTCTTTAAACTTGGTTGAGGACTACTTCAAGTGATTAGAAGTAAAATTGGGAAGATTAGGGAAACATTGCTCAATGTGAAATAGTGTAAGTATGCCTCTATATTGAAATTGTCAAGTTTTATATAGTTGTCTTGAGTGCACCATTATATCAATCCAAAATGGGAAAACCTCGTGCTACATATCCTAAAATTATGGACCAAACTGTAAGCGAGGGTCCAATTTGGAAAAAAAATATTAAAATAGCAAAGGAGAAAAATGTCCCATAAAGGACAATAATGTTTGCCATTATTTTCCCCTACTACACATTTTTGTCCTTAAGGGAGACATGTGAATTTTGGGTCCAGGTGTGTCTGTGGAAATTATTATATATGTTTTTAGTAGTTAGAACATTCATGTAGGCATTGTATAGCTATTTAAAAATTAAAAAAATCCATATAGGTGCTTAAGATAGAGTGAGGTTGCGAAATAGGTACATATTAAGTGCTTAATTTAATTAAAGTGAAATAGGGTCAATATTGGTATTATCAAGTATTCATAACCAAATTTGAGTGACTACACTTTGATAAGAACAAGAAAATTCTTAAAACTTTAAGAATGAAATGTAATAACTATTTACTTTAGCCAAAACATTGATTATGATTACAATTCTACAATAGAGGTCTTTAGATAATTTACAATATTTTTAAATCCTTTTTGGAAATAAGGATCAATATGAAAGAGAGTAGCCCAATCAACTAAGGTTTGATCCACTCTAAAGCAGGACAATTAAGTGAATTTAAATTTCACTGATATTATGATGAGATATATTGAATCTAAGCATATGCCAAATATGGAAAGTATAACATTCAATATAATGATAATAACAATACAAAAGAGAAATTATACTTCACTTATACAATGATCATATGTAAATATAAATATTAAAAGTGCATGAGTGGATTGTCTGCATATTTAGTCCCATCATCAGATTATGGATATTTATTTTCTATCAAGCCAGACACTTGTGTTGTCCTGTGGACACTAACATTGATGCTACTATCTTGATTTCAACACCTATATTCAGATCATAATTCAGACTATTTTATAGAAATTCCACATTCACCTATTAGATGTCATTATCACCTTTCATGTTATATGTCTAGATTGTGTGCATGGTTTCTTGATATCGGTCTTTTGATAAAAACCATAGATCTTCTAATTAGGGCATGCCACCTTACAAAATGGGTGTTAATGAGCTAAAGTGAAGTCAATATGACCTCAAAGATCCCTCTATCAATGCAAAATACTATATATATATATATATATATATATATATATATATATATATATATAATTATATATAATTTGTAGAGGGCCTCAAACTGATGTAGTTCTCCCCCTTATGTGGGCTTGTGTGTGAACAATTATGTAATATGCCATATGTGAGTGTATGTAGTGATCTAGCTTATATCTTGGAACATACTACTCATGGGATGTTATTTTGATGTTTTATACTTGCAATAAGATTACTCCTATGACTGATTTAGAAATAGGAAATAATATGGTAGAGTAACTTAGTTGTGCACTTGATTTTCAATAGTGTAGTGTAAGCTTGAGAGGTACTTGATAGATGATTAACGAGTGGGATTTATCTTATATTTATACCACCTCTTTTGAAAAATTTCTCACAAAAAAGGCTATTGAAGTAAAATAGATCAACCCATATATATTGAAATATTTTCAAATATGAGCGTTTGTAAGGTACAAACACATGCATTGGATTAGGGACACTAGCATCAAGGCTAGTGTCTAAGTTTGAACTAAGTGTCTAGGAAGAAAGAAAGTTTTTGAAGTTTGTAACTAAAAATGATAGATATATATTAGGTTGTGAGCATACTATAGGCTACATGTGATTTACGTAAATATAATGTTAGGGTTAGACTATAAAATAAGCATTTAGGCATAATGAGATGGTGAACATGAGCCTTTTAGCTGCAAGGAAGGTCAAGAACTAAAGGATAGAGCCATGGTTGATATTTTCCAAGTTAAAAAACTAGTTTAAGATATAAATCTAGATTTGAGTATCTATATTTCCCCCCTTTAATCTAGTAATGGATAAGTATGAAATTACTAGGTTAAAAGAATGAAATGTGTACCATAGTGTGTAAAACACACCTTGCTTTCACTTAAACCCTATTTGAATTTTTTATACTTATATGACATGTGTGTTGATGTAATCATGTTTCCCCTTGATAGTTTTCTTTGGTAATGATGTTTCATAGTTGAAGCATTGGAGAGAGGTTCACAACTAAACCTTGAAAATGTGAAGAGGGGAATTGGAGGGTGATCATTCCCCTAATTTGGTATGTGGGTGAGTTATTACAAGTCCATTAAAAGCACTGAATCTCAATCACACCATTCAAGTGTAAACATAATCTAGCCAATCTCACCTAAGTCAAATGGTGTAACCATATCAACCCACCATAAAAAAAAGTAGTGCCAAGTCCATTGAGAGCATTGAATCTCAATCACAATAATCAAAGGATCTAACTGCTCGAGTAGATAAAAGCTCAAACAATGCATCTTAGTAAGGTATGCACATGAATATTAATATTATCTGAATAATGTATTTTTCTATTTAGTGCATTTGCATGGCATATATACCTCAAATGTGTCTCAAGTTGAAGTAGCTATCAAAATGTAACATTTATTTTATAAGCTGTGTATAATATGTATCACAAATTTTTAAAACTTTGTCCCAAATATGTGCCAAATGTATAATATTTTGTCCCAATTGTATATTTGAATCATGTAAACTATATCAAATTCTACCAATTTATCAACTTCATGTATGTGGACTCATGTCTCTATGACATGCCTCCCTTTTAAGGTGATGTGAATGCAAGATGTCAGTCACCTTATCTCAAAAAGATAAGATAATGACGTTATATCTATATCGATCATGTAGTAAAGAAGCATATAGTAGTATCACGTCTAAGTATATGTATCAATGAAGCTCACAATACCAAATCACAACAAGCTTTAAGATGCATGATATGGATCATGAAAACATATAAAAGTAACAAGCTCAACAAACAATGAAGCACACACATAAGAGTACTCAAATTCACACAAGGAGGGATCTAAAGAGACTGTAATTAAGGGGTATATTCAAATGTCACACACTCAAGGGAAGGACATATTCAAATGTCCACATTAAATAAATGAAAAAAATTCAAGGCATTATAGCCAACAAGCTAGGAATATGTTCAAATTTTACATAATCAAGATAATAAAGTAAACAAGAAATACACTTAAACAAACCATATAAAGAGATGAAGTAAGTGAAATATAAACAACTAGCATAAACATGTCATACTAGTCCCTACATACATATGTTAGAAAATATCTTATAAAATAACATATCAAGTACGTTATGTAAGATAGTAGCATGAGTATAGGCATGTGTAGATGTTAATATATAAGCTCAATGTGATAATGGTAAATGATCATAAAATAATATATCCTATGTCAATTGTGATAAAATAGAAGCAAGATACCCCCATCGTAAATGCTTAAATCTAGAATTACATGTTAAACTAGTCTTGTACACTTGATAAATATATTTCAAGGATCTATCTTTTAGTTTGACCTTCCTCACATTGAAAATGTTCGCACTCACCACCTCACTAGGTATAATTAATTACATAGTCTAATCTTAATTATTCTGATTATCTATATCACATGTAACCACATAATACCTAAAATTTGATATATATATTTTACAGTCAATTATACCCTCCTTGAAGTATTAGCTATTTAGGAAACACTCATTGATAAAGGGGTCTTTGAGGTCATCTCAAAATCATGAGACCACTAACCCATTTTTGGCAAGGTAATACAACCTAAGGTGAATATATAGGGTTTGAGCTATAAATAGTCATTGACAACTTATGTATGAGATCTAGCTACATCAAATTAAAGGTAACATAGAACCCAAAAAGACCCAAGGAATCACATCTTGATACAATGAATATTCTGTATAGAATAGTTGTGTCAGGATTCATATAGTAGCATCAATGTAAGTGTCTATACAGAAGCACAAGTGTCTAGATAATTAAAAAGAATATTCTCAAAATTTGATGATTATTTCTTGAACATTAGATAGACTATTTACACACTTGTACATCTCATATCTATTTGTGCATAATTGCATAAGCTAAGTATCGCTTATTATTTGTGATTGTGTAAGAAAAATATTATTTAGCATTATATTTTCTATATTTAGTATTTTCATAATTCAACATTGAAATTGAATATCATAAATTGAATTATTTAATCAACTTACTTTAAGGAATAAGTTATCTCACTCATGAATAACATATTCTTCCCAACCCTTAATTCCATAAAGGGTCAAACATTTGGTGAACCTGATCTTTAAGTGTTCTTGTGCAAAACCCTAGTTTGACCTACAATTTCCTGATTTCTGAATTGTTACAATCTTAAAATTAGGTTTGCATTTACTACAAAGGAATTGATCATGTTTAATATGAATACATCCAGTACTTATTTTATTAAAAAATATATGATGGTGATACTTATTTTTTATTTCCCATACATTACTAAATCAATAAAAGATATAATCAAATGGAGTAACCAAATTGGTTAATATAAAGAGAGTGATATAAAACATGATCATAATTTAATCTCTCTTTACAACACTTAAACAATAGTATTGAGCCTCTTCCTCCCCCTCACCTTAAGGAGGGTGATAACTACCATCCCTCTAACTAGGTCCATGTTATCACTTTACCAAAGGGTAAGGTGGCCGATCCTATAGTTTCAAATGACTGTATTAAATATATCCTTCTTCAACCCCCTCCACATCCCACATCCCCTCTAAATGGTGTGTGTATGCATATTCAATCCAAAGTGATAAGGGTTGTGCTTATGAAGCCTTAAAATATCAACATCACTATGAATAAGTTCATCAAAGAGTTGCAAAAGAATTTTAGTTCAAAGATACTTTATTGGAAAATCATATTACATGCCTAAATAATCTAAAATATGATAGTGTTAATCACGTGTTAACATCTTCATCTAGCAATGTTGTGCTTGACAAGGTTTTATATCAAAATAAGAAGTTAAAGAGAATTTATCTATAAATAGTGATTCAAAAAGTGAAAAAAAGGTTAATAAGAGTCCAAGTGAAATCCTAAGAGAAATGCTTTCAAATAAAGTATCAAATTACCTCATATACATCCTATTATAAGTTAAATTATCATTGTGCATAACATAGAATGCATGGCCATCATACATATTGTTGTTTTGCCTTGAAGGACAAAACATAAACTATAATGGAGATCCTATAGTATATGTTGATAAGTGTTGTCATTGATGTCAAGGTTGATGTCATTGATGTCAAGGTGCATCTGGTGAAGATGCATGGTGAGTGGTCTTTAAGGTATGAGCATGTGTGCTTGATGTGACAAAGAAGCCAATGAAAGAGAGAATTTTAAGGCAACCTAATGCCTCTCTATTGAGAAAGAATTTGAAGGTAACCTATTGATTCTTTTGTTGGTTGATGTCAAGGTTTAGGTCAAGTGAGCATTAAAGAATGTTTGAGTACTAGTTCTTGAGTACAAGGTGTTTTGAGAAGCCTAGTGTAGACCTTGTGAGAAGTTGTGCATAGTGAAGTTTGGTGAAGTAATTAATCACAAGATTATGAGAGGTTATTTATAATTATGTGATAATTCAAGAGAAGTGTAGATAATTTTAGAAGTGTTTCAATGTCAGTTGTCAAGTTTCAAGTGCTTAGGAAGCCTAGTCATGGCACTAATCATAGCATGAAGAGACCTTGTGAGAAGGTATGTGTATGATGAATTGATGAGATGAGTCCGCACAAGCATGAATGTATGTATAAATCATGCATGTGAGACATTAGATTGCTCATGAGAGTCTCAGGGTGAGCTTATAGTGGTAGGATCTATAGATCAAGCATGCAACTAGACCAGTTCTAGAACCTGCTTAGCCTGATGAGGCATCATGATCTATTGTTAAGGCATATTAAGGATGTATGATAATGTTTAAGCATGAGAGAGGTGCTTGAGTATGTGAGTGAGGTGGAGACCACATGGAAAGAGGCATGAAGGTTAGTTTTAATGCCTAATGTGATTTATAGGTCAAGGTCTAGAGAGTAAAGAGAAAGAGAGTGGCCTAAGGTCATGATCATATTTCAAAGTGTTTGAGCTTATTTAAGTATTTTAATAGGTGAGGTATGTTGTTTCCAATATGTTCATGTAGTTTGAGGTCATGGTTTTCAAGAAAAGGCATGAAAAGTGGTTTTAAGGTCTCTCAAGTACACAGAATGAAGGCATGCGAACCCGTGAAGGACTTTTAGGTGTTCATTTGAACATGTAACCTCTACATGGGAACCTAAGATATTAAAGAGAGATGGGGAAGGGTCATATCTAAGAACTACAGTCATTAGTTTTGGATTTAAGGGGCAATCCTTTATGAATAATTGTTAACACCAAAACCTGTGTTAAACCTCTCTAAAACCCTAAAAAGGAACCGATGTGAAAGATCTTGTTAAAATTAGAAAAAAATGGTACAAAATGATTTAATAAACTATTGGATCATCTATTCAACTCTCCCAAGCACCTCTAGGTGTGATTGAGTTATCAAGTGTGTGAGTAGACCCTATATGAAAGTGTTAGTTTCTTAGAGATTTTTTGTTGTAGTTAGAGTTGACCAAGTCAAAGTATGCAAATGGATAGAGGATGAAGATTGAGACTCATGTTTCATATCCATGAATGTTTATATAAAATTTCAAGCATTCAAGTATAGTAACCTAGTCATCCAAGTTAGTCAGTCACTAACAAGCCTAATGGTGAAAATAATGAGAAACCCAAGGAACAATGAGAAGATGATTAGGAATATGTTATCATGAAATAGTGATGAAACCAAGTGCATAGAGATGTTTTTTAGTAATTTTAAGACATGATTATGTTTGGTATAATATTTTTAAGTTAGTGATTATAGTGAAAAATTTGCTCACAAGTTTACCTATCAGGTTCAGATGAGACAATGAGTTATAAGGTTATGAGATTGGTTAGCAAGACCAATATTGCCATTTGACCATATTATCTTTATAAATAATAATGGTATAATTATATCATAAAATCATATACACGCATAAAAATTCTATGTACATTGTCATATATGTGTTGAAGGTCATTGTCACCATGATTGTGCTTTAAGGTAAATTGGCAATTATGGGTAAGCAAGTTGTAGTGATGAGTTTGAGACTTTATACCCTGATTTGAAGTATCTAATGTATATAGTGTTGTTTTTTAGGATTTTTATGTCCTATCCATGCTTTTTTTAAGTTTTTATATTTAGTGAAAGTGATTGAAATGTTGAAGCTAAAATAGCTTGTTTGGTTCTAGTTTGTCTGTGTATAGTGAGATCAAAAGATTGGTCTTCAATACCAATATTTGACATTAAACCTTGTGATTTTTGTATTTATGAGTGGTATATAGATGTAAAAGGATATTTTTAAAGTATAATTGGTCATGGGAAGTCTTATTTCAGGTGTTGAAGATCAAGTTATTCACAACTAGGTTTTGGAGTGTTCTAACATTCTGAGTGGGATATTTGCAGAGAATAGTTTGAGTCCTTTTGCCCTAAATTGTGAAGTCTAAAGAATATGGTTATGTTCTTGAGAACATGAATTTTTTGTATATGTGATTTATTTTCATGTTTTTTTAGATAATTTTTGCTTAATATTTAGTAGTTCAAGATAGACTTTTTGTGTATGAGAAGGCCTAATTATGAATAGTATAAATGGTCTGCTTCAAGTGGTGGTTTACTCTAAAAAGTGTTATGGAGCTTAGATGAGTTTAGTATATTTATATTTTATTGTTATATGATATGTTCCTTCTGTGTGTGGAGTTTGAAAGTATTCCAAGGAAGGCAAAGTGTAACGTGTCCTAAAGTGGACCTAATGGGATTAGGTTTCCATGAGACCTAAAGGTGAAACGAGGTCTAATAGAGTTATGATAGACCTAAAAGGACTCAAAACTTATTTGATCCATGTTTATGAGATTCCATATGATCTATTCCATGGCTGACCTTAGAGGTTAAGGGTGATTAGCTGACTAAGAGGTATATGAACAAGGAATGGTATATATATATAAGGCAATTTTATGCCTAGTAATGTGTGAAGATAAGAGGCAAATGAAATAATACATTGGTAAGTAGAAGAGGGTATTTTAAACCATATAAAGTGTGTATAGAAACTATGATTAAGATTTGACAAAGGTTTTGCATATGAGGATCAAGGTCATATGACCTAATCAGTCTTGAAGAGACTTAATTAAGAGAGGAGACCTAGAAGGCAGCTTGAGAGGGATAGGAGTGTGAAGAGTTGAAGAGGTGGTCATCATCAGTTGATTAAGAAACAAGGTGTTTTAAAGGTGATCAAATCAATTAGGTGACTTAGTTGGTGCTAATCCATCTAGGGGGTTGGTGCCTCCTTGCAAGTTGGTGCTTGCTAAAGCCTAGCTGAGTTGGTGCTTAGCTAGTTGGGATTGGTGATCCATATGGATTTGGTACTTCACTAAATTATGATATTTTGAATTATAAGAATATAGTCTATTTTCAAGCATCAATGGGTTTTCTTCCCCTTGAAGGTTTCCCATATATATAATGTGTTGTCTTGTGTAATCTCATTTCATGCTTATATATTTGATTGCTTATGCATTACTTGATGTATATGTTGATGTGATGGTTCGTATATGATAAGGAGGAATTAAAAGAAATATTTTAAGACACTGATTTACCCCCTTCTCAATGATTGTGCTTCTAATAATAGATACATCAATCAAGTAACCCACTCACATTATGATTACCTCTCTTAAAGCACAAGTGTAAAGACATAAAATATGGTTACCAAAGGATAATTCAGAGTAAAAACAATTACAAATGCAAAAATTAAAGCAATATATGCTACACAAATATAAGGATGATAAAAAGAATTCAAAAGACAAAATTAAAATGATACAAATCTAAATCTTAATAATGATACTCATATTTTGAAATAATACGGTTTTGGATAACAATATTTACAAAACTTTGGTTATTATGGTCAAGAATTGGGAAAACATTCATAGGGAATCACTCATCCTATTGCCACAATTGATCATAATGATCATCAAGGCTTGGGATATATTGGAAATACTAATGCAAATCATTCAAAGATAAATATTCATTTTGATAATGTAAAAGAACAAGAACCTACAAAGGGAAATAGGTCCAAGTAAAAATGGCAAATGGAACAAGAACGAGTACAAAAGGAACATTTACAAAAAAAATAAAACATAATGTTTTAACTATTTATGAATTAAGATATGTAAATCTTAGGTTGTTAAAGGGCTGAGCATAATAGTAACTTAAAATAAATATAGGAAATAGGTAATTTGATAAGTTCTCTCCAAAATAGAAAAGGTGGTGAGAAAGTGTACTTATCTGGAGAAAAATAGGTGTTTATGTGACTTAGGAGGCTAGAAAAAACTTAGAGATCAAGCAAATATCTTTCAGTATATGATTGTAGTTAAAAAAAGCTTCAAACAATAACACCCCTTTGAGGACAGTAGTTCCAATAGCACTAGTATACTTGTAATGACTTTTTCTTAGGCCCTTCTTTGATCAAGTATGCAAGTCTATATGTGACAACTAAGTAATATGTCATGTGCTAGGCTATATTATTGATTGAATTTACATAATTATGTGCCAAGATGGTAAGTGATATATGTAAAATGCCTTGTGAGGCTCTTTATATAGAAGGAACTTTGATTTGAATGTAATACCCTTGTTCACTAGCCAACATGATGCAAAAGAGGGACAAAAACATAAGGAAGGCTCAAGGGAGGGTTAAAACCCAAAATAAGAAACACATGACCATTGGATACTAGTTCCAAAAGGTGGACACTAGAGCCAATGGTACTACTATCTAGATAAGGGTACTAATGTCCTGAGGTCCCAAAAAAAATAAAAAAATGGGCAGAATAGGCTAGGGGCCTCCATGACTAGGAGGGGAAGACTTAGGACCACTGTAGGTGCAACAAATAGGGAAAACAAGACATAAAAAAGACCAAAAGACCCAAAATGACCATGTGAACAAGATCTACATTCATCACTAAGACATTATTAAATAACAACAAAAGACACAATACTTATGGTTGTTTGACCAAATTTGGGTGTATACATTTACCCCATTTAATTCTAGTAGTTCAAGCAAAGAACCAGAGTAAAATAAAAAGAGGAACATGTACATTTACTTACCTTTGAAAATGTGCTTTGGACTTGGCCCACTTCTTGGACAAAGAAGTGGATAGGAACTAGAATGAAATATGTAAAGAGGAAATCCATAATGTGGGTGCTCCCTGTATTAAATCTAAATAGTGAAATAAATTATGAGGAGCAAAACCCTATTTTCCCCCACCCTGATATCTGGATAGAATGTGAGAATTTAAACGAAAAATGTGGAGAAATAAGGCTGCTTTCCCCACTTTGATATATGGACTGAATCTAAGTATGTAAATTGAAAACATGAAGAAAAATGGCATGTTTGTCCCCACTATGATATCTAGACCGAATCTGAGTATATAAACTAAAAATGTGGAGAAACAAGGTTTGCTTCCCCTATTTTGATATTTGGACTGACTATGAGTATGTAGTCTAAAACTAGAGGTCAAAATTATTGATTGACTTACATAATCTAGGCCTGGTGAGAGGCTATGGATCAACCACTATAGACAGTTATGTGACCCAAATTGGTGAAATCTTGATGACATCCTGGCGATGATCTAAGTGTAACCTGGCCATCTAAACATAGAGAAAGGTATAACTTGCCATTCCATATGTACAATCTAGTGAATCCCTTTGGGATTGAGGAGATGTGCCCTACATCAAGCCCCCAAACTTGATATGCAAGTAATATAAATGTGTATCTGAATATCAATATATCTGATTCAAATTGCATAATATGCATATCTAAGTAAACTTGTGTGTCTAAATATTTGTATACCTAATTAAGCCTATGTATCTATAAATTTATATATATGTGTATCTATATATCCAAGTAAACCTATGTGTCTGAATATATGTATTTGAGTAAACCTATGTATCTAAATATCTATATATCTAAGCCAAACTATGTATCTATAAATTTGTATCTTTGAGTAAACCTGTGTGTCTGAATATCTATATCTAAGGAAATGTGTGTATCTGAATATTTATATATCTAATTCAAATTGTGTCTGAATATCTGTATGTGAACCGATCTATGTGTCTATGTGAATCTATATCTGAACCAACATGTGTGTTTGTGTGAATCTGTATCTGAACCAATCTATGTGTATATGTATCCCTTTTGGTGAGAGAGCTAAAACTATGGTAAGGGTGTCTAACCAAAAGTGATATTATCCAGTATGTTGGTGATAGTTAGATGGCGAGTTTGATTAATTTATCAATTGTAACATAGTTGCTTGTTTTTAAATTGGTAGTGGGATAGACCTTTGGTCTATATGGAGTTTGTTAAGGAAATATAGGTTTTTATCATTTTTGTAGAGTTGAATGTGATTGAGATATTAGTAGAACTAATATAGGCTAGGTACATCAGGTTCAAGTCCCACCAATAAGGAATAGATCACAAATAAGAGTTATGATTCTCTAGATATCACGTTTGGAAGAAGTTGGTATTAGTTGGTGAAATTGACATGCAAGGTTAACCTTAATAAGGTGGCATTTTTAAAATGTGACTTAAATAGGTTGGTTGATTTATTTGACAATGCATTTTAACCATTTGACTTGATTGTGATTGTTTGTTCTGAGCTAGACAATATGCTAAGGAGATGAGGAGCTAGTGTGACCCGTTATGAGGAGGTGGAAGCACTTATCTAAGTCAAGGAGGAGGTTACCCTAGTAAGGGATCTATCTTTTTTTACTACTTTTGACATATTTAGCATATTTTTTATTATTTTCATTCAAAAATTGGTAGTTTAGAGCCATTTTGAGAAATGTGGTGCTATTCTCCTAAGAATGGTGTTAGTGTCCAGGACATGGTCCTATTATCCTGAATAGGGTGATATTATCCAACACTACCATCCCATATGTAGCACTAGTGTATAATAGGCCTAGTTTATGGTGCTTATTGTTTCTTATTGGTGTTTTATGACTGTTATTATATAATTATTTGATATTTAATGATGTTAATGTTGGATTTATCTATATTTTATAGGTGGATGTGTGTATGAGAGAGTTTCAGAGTGGTCGAATGATGAAGTCCTTATGGGGATTGCCCTTGACATATGAGGAGATGGATGTGGTAGATAGAGCCGATCTAGGTCTTGTGGCATCATTGGCTCTGATGCCTTAGGATGAACATATGATGACAACATTATGCAAGAGGTAGAATGTATATACTATTAAATTTTGGATACCCATTAGGGAGATGACTATCACATTAGAAGATGTCTACAAGATCCTAAGGTTGTTGATTATTGGATAGAGAGTAGTGCTATAGAAGGCCACTAGTGACTGAGATATAGAGTAGGTTGCGAGGTTTTTTTTAGTGATGTCTATAAGGACTCATTGGGTAGGGAGTAATAATGATGTATTATTGCCATTGATTATTATAGCAAATATTCTATGGTTTTAAAAGTTTTTAACTGTTATGTTGGCTTTATTTGTTCCTATGGATGGGAGTGGGGTATCTATCTCATATAAGATGCATGGGATAATATTTGATATAGAGGAACATGACACCATGTACTCATGAGTTCACACTATGTTATCCCACTTGTATCGATATTTATGCCACTTCACTTAAGAGATGTGTGCAAGTGGTATTGGGTCTTTTACATTATTGTATTGATGGGCATATATCAATGAGTAGATAGGTGTTGCCTTGATGGGATGATTGGACTCACCCCTGGATTTTTGTAGAGAGGTGGACAAGTATGACTTACATGCTTAGGAGGAACATGATGGAGTGTTGATAGGTGATGGATAGGTTGATGGTTGGAGATATTATTTAGAGGCCCTATATGGGCTATGAGGGATAAGCTAAGGATGGTGCTCACCTGAGATGAGTGAGAGTGAGTTGTTGGTTATATGATCATTGGGTCAATGTACCTAATAAATTTTAGTATGATTGAGTGACATGGTAGTTTTTTTTTTCTCAAGATGTGCCATCGATATCATTGGTGTGGTTGAGGAGTTGTTAGGCTCTAGGGAGGTCAGGGAGTAGGCCTAGATAATCATCTATAAATTTAGCTTTGATTATGTTAACAAAGTGGTATCTAGTGCTTGATATACCGAATGTGGATGATGTAGGAGTGATTGATGCCTATATAACATGGTAGAAAGAGAAAAGATGGGCACCATTAATCCCAAGAGGTGGGATCATCATAGAAGATGCATTAGATGTCGAACCCCTTTAGGATGTTGAAGGTAGGTTGTTATTGTATACTTGTATGTTCTACTTCATTATTTATTTACTTAGATAGGTAAATTATGTTTAATGTTGGTATGTGTAGGTCAAGGAGATGATGAGTATTAAGAGATTACCATTAAGTCTGCACCCTAAGTACTGACACAAAATATCTTTGATGATGTCATGGATGATGGACTAGTGGAATGAGCCACATATGTTATTGACATCCACACTCACTTATTTGATCAAGTAACCATTGCTACTATGACATATAGGTGATTAAATATTGATAGGGATGAGGCATGTGCAGAGCTATAAAGATGAGCTATGCTTGCACCTGATGTTCTAGGTGGGGTAGGTATATAGACAATAGATGGCTATATACATCTATAATGAGATCATGTGGAGGTGCTGGTCAAGTTGGGGGTATTATAGAAGAGAGCGAGTAGATGCAAGTCTTGATCAAGGTCTTAAGGGGATAGTGGAGACTCTATTTCCAATATGGATGTATTAGAGAGTAAGAGTGAGGGGGATGGTGCTGGTGACTAAGACTGAATTATTGAGTGACTTACAGTATTGTATTGAAACTATGCCTGAGTTATAAATACATATGGATGTTTTTTGCTTTATGGGCATTGGGTATATTGGTATCTTGATTTGTATCATCATGTATTTTCACTTGTGTTTTATTAAATTCATTATGTTAAATGGTGATATGGAAATATGTTATATGTCTTAAGTAATGGTAATGAATTATTTATTCGTTTATGAATATTTAAGTAGACATGTATAGTGGATTAGGAATGTTTATTATTAGTATGGGTGTTATAAGAGTATCATAGGATATTTGAGTGTGGATCATGTAACTATTATTTATTCTATCTAAATTTGGATGGCAGGGTGAAGAAGTGACCCTACTGCTCATGTTGTGTTAGTGTAGAAGTAGATTGTAAAATTGATATTGCTCATGGTACACTGTTAGTATCTAGGTGTGTAGACTCTATGGTAAATATCTTAATCAACTGTTAAACTATGCTTTGATTTCTGTGATCTCTAGAAAATATCTTAATCAATTATTGAACTATGTTTTGATTTCCATGATCTCTAGTAAATATCTTAATCGATTGTTGAAATGTGATCTGATTTCTATGATCTTTAGAAAATACCTTAATCAGTTGTTGAACTATAACTAGGGATTTAGAAACATTATATTTTTATACCATGTTACTATAAGTAGGTGGATCTTTGTGAACTTTCTGCCATCTCTACTGACTATTGGTGAATGAGATCTTTCATAAGTAGGTGTCCTAAAAACCACATGGATCATATGATGAGTAACCAATGGATCCTTAAAAGGAACATCTTTGGTTAACTCGATCATAAAGGAATGTGATATAGGAGATAGTGGAGACCAAGATATTGATGCCCCTTATGTAAATACTATAATTCCTCTATTGACATACTGGTTAATACAATCTTAGAGAGCATAACAATTGTTGTTTGAATGTCCCTTCATCTTATGAAAATTACAACATGGTTTATTTTGTATCCTATACAAATGGTGGGTTGGATGGTGATGAGTAGAAGGAAGTGTGATCATCTCCTTATCTAATAATGTAAGATATCATGAGGCCTATCTTTGTCTGAAAACTATATATCCCCTTTGTTGATGTCTTATGCTATATCCACTGTAGGAGGTGCTTTGTGAAGTGGCTCTTTGTCCTTGCTGAGTATCTTGATTGGTTATATTTGTTCCACTTGTTTCTAAATCATAAGTGGAATAGGTTCATGTACCATATTAGATGACTATGGCTTTAGGAAACCTACATCCAAATCTACCTCTAAATATGTTTCAACAAGTCCCAACTCTTTCTCTAATGCCATAGCTATGTTACATAGATGCCAAAATGATTTGGATGTCTGATATAATAATTTATCCTTAAGAGGAAAAATGAGGCCTCTAAAAAAGATAAACTATATCTCTAAATTTGTCGACTAGTAAATCAACTAATGCATACATCATTTGAATCTTAGAGTGTACCCAGTTCTTATTTCTATCTCACCCTAGTGTAGTGAAGGAAACCTATCAGATGTGACTCAAGGTCCATTATTTGTATGTAGTTCTTGAGAAAGACTACTTATAACTCATCATATGTATGTAGTGAACCACTAGGGAGTGCATGATGAGACCAATTTAATGTCTCACCCTCTAGAGACTTTATAAATAATTGTAGTAGAGTAAAATTGTTAGTGACATGTGCCATGGATTTCCCATAAGCCTAAAGGTACAAGTATGGGTCTCTATGCCCATAAAATTTGGTATCTAAACGTTGGGTGGCAACTTTGTAGTTAATATTCTACATGGAATAGGATTGCCATGGATGGCATTGGAATCAACTCAAGAGTGGTATGCTTTACTTTCCAATGTATCAAGGAGATTACCTATTGTGAAGGTATATTATCATCATCAAGGGGTTCATCTAACTCTTGAATTTTGTTATTAATCTTAGCTATTAGTACACTATGTCGGTGACCTTTTTTAAGGAGTATTGGTTTACTCTTTGTAACCTTTGGAGGGGTGATAGCTTGGACCTAGTGCGAGGGAAATGAGATATCACCCTCATAGAGGTTAGGTTGAGAAATGGGTTTTAATATAGTAAGGGGGGTTGAGGGAGATTCATTGGTATCTCTTATTTCATTAATTTACAAATAAGTATCACATGCTAATGGACTAGAAGATACATTATTATCATGTCAATGTAAGTTATGTAAACTATGAACATAAGAATAAGTGTGTGTGTGTTTTTTAGCATTTGAACTAGCATTAGTTTGAAAATGAGAGATAGGTGAAGTAGGGAGATAACTAGAAGGTTTAGACACAATGTCTTCTTCACCAGAAACATAATAATCATTGTTATTACAAGGTTCATCAAAATTAGAGTTTAATTCACTTGTAGAAGTAAGAGTAGAAGAATTATCATTTGTATGCTCACTAAGAGAGAGAGAGAGTAGGAGAATACTTTAAATTTTTAATACGATGTAATATATTATCTTGTGTGGGTGTAATGCAATGCATGTCTTCACTAGCTATGCATGGAGTGCATGTATGATTATTACTTTCAATCTTGGAGTCAAGGGTAGAAGAAGTAGCAAAAATGTTTTCATTTGTCATATTATGACATGTAGGAGAAGAGTTAGATATATTTGCATCATCAACATTTTTCAAAGAATCATTATGTTCAACTTGGAATGTAAAAGAAGGTGATAAAATAATTTCATATAATTTAGTTTATGCATTGGTAAAAGGAGTAATATCATTTGTACATGATTTTTCAAAATTAATTGATAAGGGTAAATAAGATGATTTTCTCTTTTATATATTGCTTGAATCATGTGAAAGTAGATTTCATTTATTACACTTGTCTTATTTTAATTTGAATAAGGAGGTAGCAACAGTGGTTGAAAAGCTAGGATCACATTGGAACAAAGCACTACCAATAAGAGTTTCCTTTGGTATTATATTGTTAGTTTGATTTTGAGGTGTAGGAGAAGAGGGAGAGTTAAGATAAGGAGATGCATCTAGTATATCCTCATCAACATTGTCATGCTCATAGTAATCCTCATATCCATCATTACAACAATCATCATCATCATCATTATAAATTAAATCATTATCATGTGTTAATGTGCAATCTTGAAAATTTGTCCATTTATTATTATAATTATGAGAAAAATTCAAAAATTCATCAACTGGGTGAGGGGTAAGAGGTTTCTTGGATGTAATTTTAAACTTGCCAAAGAAGGTAATGTAAATAATGAATAATAAACACATAATAGGTAGAATGTAATCTAACATAGGTATATGTGTAACTATGAGAAATATTCAACCCAAAGTATAGAAAAAATAATGATTGTACTTGAAACCCTAAAGGCTAGTATTTGGATGTATAGGGACCTAGTATATGGATCTAGGGTTTGATGAGGGTTGTTTGGAAAAAATAAATTATATTAAATTAATGAAACCTTGATATAGGACTAATTGGGATGAGTTAGGTTGTATCAAAAAATATGATATAAGTGTGTAACCCTAATTTAGTACACAAAAAATAAAAAAAGTAAACCCTAGGCTAAACTAAGGTTTAATCAATATTCAAAGTAAGTCATGTTCACCAAATATTTTAACTATTTAGGACTTAATAGATGTAACTATTAGGTTGTTAAAGGGATGAGTATAACAACAATTTAAAATAAATACATGAAATAGTTAATTTGACAAGTTCTTCCCAAAAAAGTAAAGATGATGAGAAAATGTACTTATCTAGAGCAAAATAGGTGTTTATATGACTCAAAAGGCTAGAACAAGCTTGAAGATTAACCATATATCTTTCATTCTATGAATATAGATGAAAATAGGCTTCAGTCAATAGCACCCTTATGAGGAGAATAACACCAATGGTGCTAGTGTCCTTCTTAGAAGAACTACCTAAAACTTTTATAGATGTTATGGGAGAGTTTGAGGGACCTATAGGTGATTTTGTGACTTTTGGAAGTTTGTCTGTGTCACTATTTTGCATTAATATCTTTTAAAACCCTAATTAACACATACACACATGAAATAATAATTGGATCAAATGTAAAATAAAGGGGAAAACTGGGTTGTGGGATATTATGATCACACGAGATAAACCCCTATTATCCTAACTGTTACCTACATTAATCCCAATGTTAGGGTTCTCAGATCACATGTATTTATCCCTTAGGGAACACACATAATCAATGCATATTGTATGCTAGAATGAATTTCAATTAGGCTCTTCTTTGATCAAGCATGCAAGTCTACATGTGATAATTGAGTAATACGTAGTGTGTTGAGCTATTTATTGACTAATTTTATGTAATTATGTGCCAAGATAATAATTGCTAGATGTAAAATGCCTTATGAGGCTCTTTATATAGAAGGAAATTTAATTTGAATGTAAGACCCTTGTTCGTTGGCTGACAAGATGCAAAAGAGGGATAAAAATGTAAGAGAAAGCTCAAGGGAGGGTTATAACCCAAAATATAGAAGAAAATGACTGTTAGACACTAACACCAAAAGGTCAACACTAATGCCAATGGTGCTACTATCTAGATAAGGGTGGTAGTGTCTTGAGGTCTCAAAATAGAGTAAAAACTAGGCATAACAGGCTACAGGCCCTTGTGACTAGGAGGGGATGTCCCAAGACCACTGGGGGTGCAACAAATAGGGAAAACAAGACATAATAAAGACCAAAAGTCCCAAAATGACCATGCAAATAAGAGTTACATTCATCACTAAGACCTTCTTGTGAAAGAGCAATAAAAGACACAATACTTGTGGTTACTTAACCAAATTAAGGTGTATACATTTGTCCCCCTTTTATTCTAGTAGTGCAATGAAATGAAAGTATTCGATTAAAAGAAAAAGAGGAATGCGTACTTGTATTTACCTATGTAGTTGTGCTTTGGACCTAGCCCACTTCATGGCCAAAGAAGTGGATAGGAGCTGGAATGAAGTATGTGAAAAGGAAATCCATAATGTGGGTGCCCCCTATATTTATTCTTAATAGTGAACTGAATTGTGAGGAACAAAACCCTATTTTCCCCCCACTTTGATATCTAGATAACATGTGAGATTATAAATTGAAAATGTGAAGAAACAAATCCTAGTTTCCCCCAATCTAATATATGGACTAAATTTGAGTATGTAAACTAAAAACATGGATAAATAAAGCCTGTTTGCCCCCACTCTGATATATGGACTGAATTTGAGTATGTAAACTAATAATGTGGAGAAATAAGGCTTGCTTGCCCTGACTTTAATATTTGGTGAATCTGAGTATGAAATCTAATATTGGAGGTCAAACTTATCACCTAGCCTATATAATCTAGGTTTGGTAAAAGGCTATGGATCAACCACTATAGATGGTCATGTGGCCCAAACTGGTGAAATCTTGGTGACATCCCCATGATGATCTGAGTGTAACTTGGACATTTAAACATAGAGAATGCTATAACTTGCCATTCCATTTGTACAATCTAGTGAATCCCTATGGGATTAAAGATGTGTGCCCTACATCATGCCCCTAAACTTGATATATGTGTAATGTGATTATGTATATGAATATTTATATATTTGAGTAAAATTGTGTAATCTGTATATCTGAGTAAACCTATGTGTCTGAGTATTTATATACTTGAGTAAACTTGTGTATATGGAAATCTATATATTTGAAAATCTATATAGCTAAGTATCTATATATCTTAGTAAACCTGTGTGTCTAAATATTTATATTTGAGTAAACCTGTGTATTTGAATATATGTATATTTGAGTCAAACTATGTATACATAAATTTACATATCTAAAAATATGTATATCTGAGTATCTATATGTCTGAGTAAACCTATGTGTCAGGATCTAGAACAGAAAGCTCTGATACCACTTGTCAGGATTAAGAGCATAATTGATTACCTTTGTATAAGCAACTAAACACAGAATTTAACCAGAAGTAATAAGTAACTAGAATTCAAAAACAACACATAATATGAGAGATAATACAATCTTGTATTAACACTCTTCCAGAAGGAAATACAATGAAGAAATCACACTCTTCCCACACCTCTTGGGCATACCAGTAATTCTCCCTCAAGATTTCTCTCTCTCACACAATCAATTACAACCACAACTCAACAATGAGTTGTTCCCTCCACCAGTCAGTAACAATACTGCCAGTCCACAAAGTACTCCAAGTACTCCAAATAGATCTCCCTAATCTTGCACCTTGTTGTGTTGCGAATCTCCTTTGACCTTGCTACCCCACATATCTCCTTTGACCTTGCACATACACACACCTACAGATCTAACTAATCTTACTTACCATGTAGATCTCCCCTGATCTTGCACAACCTACAAATCAACTAATCTTACAATTGGAAGGATCTCTTCTTTGTCCTTGATTACAATATAGCCCCATGGGTCTCTTAAATAGATCCCATACAAATAATAATTAGACTTCTCAATTATAATAATTAGAAATGTAGACTCAAGACTAAAATTAGTCTTTTACATGCAAACTATCTGTCTAAAAATAGAACAGTTTTGGAAGTGCATGCAAATGCACACACACAGGTTGCCGACATCGGTTCCTATCTGATCGATGTCAGCCGACCCATAACCGATGTTGTTTATTGCATACACTGAAGATGACTAACATCAATTGATTAGACTGACGTCGATTGCTCTAAAACTTAGCAACCTCCTCCATTTGCATCAGTGAAGCTTTTAGCTCCATAACAATATCCCACTTGGAGATAAACAACTACACCTGTACCTGTACCTGTACATCATCTAATTTTGTTTCCTGGCTTGTATCCCTCTTTAAGTTTAATTTTGAAGACCAACCACCACATATCCTGTGGTGCTTCTTCTATCATCCAAGTAACCTACCATATCTGAATCTACATACCCATGTAGAGAAGTGCTTGACCCTGCATAACATGTATAACTGCTGCTGGTCCCTCTCAGATACGTGAGAATCCATTGAATTGCTTTTCAATGCTCCTTTCTTGAATTGGCCACAAACTTGCTGACAACTCCCACTGCTTGGGTAATCTCAGGTCTAGTACTCATGTACTCAACCTCATCATGTGATTTGGGACACTGTTCTGTGAACTGTCCATCTATAGGTGTGCTAACCGATTTTGCATCCTACATATTGAACCTCTCCACTACCTTATTCACATAATCATCTGGAGACAAAATCAACCTGTGACTTTTCCTATCTCTAGAAATACTCATGCCAAAGAATTTTGCTGCTCCCAAATCCTTCATGGCAAACCTCTGAACTAACTTTACCTTTAGCTCAGCAATCTCCTGCATGTGTGACCCTGCAATAAACATATACACTATATACAGTAACAAGATAATGTAGCTAATATTATCCAACCTAGTAAAGTAAACACAATGGTCATATTGAAATTGACTAAAGCCATGCTTTGTCATACACCTGTTAAACCTTAAACACCATTGTCCTGCAGCCTACTCAAGACCATATAACCTGGCCTTCTATCTCATGTGTCTATTCTCTCCTTTCTTTAACCTGGGAATCCATTCATCTTTTAGTGCTTTCATCCCGACTGGAAACTCTACCAAATCTCCCATTTGGTTCTCTCCCAAGGAATCAATTTCCTCATTCATGCCATGCTCCCACTGTTTCCTAGATTCTACCTGCATTGCCTCTTCAAAACTTCTTGGTTCTTGACCATCAGTGAGCAACAAGTAGTGTAAAGAAGGGGAATAATAAATTTGAGGCTTACTTACCCTTTTAGTCCTCCACATGGGCGTTTGAGACTCCTTGGCAGCTTGCTGTCTGCCCAAAATCCATTTTGACAGTGACCAATCTCGGTCACCTCTAGCCGATCCTGGTCTGGACCCGATCGATGTCAATTCCACCTAATCACTGACGTCGGTTCCCTGACCGATGTCAGTGTCCACTTGGTCACTGACATTGGTTCCCTAACCGACCTCAGTATCCACCTGCCTGACACAACCGACTCTGGTCTGCACATGATTGATGTTGGTACCTGCCTGTTTGACGTCAGTTCTCACTTGACTGACGTCAGTAACTGTGTTTTCCTGTGAGTGATGATTTTTATCCATGAGCTCACTTTGGATCATAACCTTGTCTAAACAACCCTGCTCAAAATTATTTATCCCCTTGAGCTGATCTCTGTCCGTCATCTTCTCCTTGAAAACTAAGGCTTTCCTATTCTTGTAAAAAACATTAGATTTCTTCTTTATGCAATAAACCCGATCCTTTCTTGTAGCATGAGTTTCAAGAAACCTCACTTTCTTCTGTTGCTTACAAAAATCTCGATCTATGCTTTTCGAATCTGAACTCTTACCTTTTGACTCAAGAACATGCATCCCCTTCTTACTCATGTGACCAAGCCTACAGAGCCACATCTTCACATCTACATTTGAAGTAGATAAATTAGAAGGAGAATCAGTAATACAAGTAGTTAGATAAAGAGTACTTACTTTCTTACCATAGGCTAATTCAAGTGCACCCTTGGAAAATTTCCAAGATTCTGCTGTGAGAGTAACTGTGCAACCCTCATCACCCAACTTTCCTATAGAAATTAGACTCCTCTTCAGGCCTGGGACATGCATGACATCCTTCAACACCCATGTGTTGCCCATCTACAATTTCAGCCGCACTTTCCCTTTGCCAACCATTTGACAAGGCTTACCATCCCCTAAATAAATCTTTCCAAAGTCTCCATGGACATAATCATCGAAAAATTCTCTATTTGGGGTTGCATGGAAAGAGGCACCAGAATCTAAAACCTAAGATTCCACTTTATCCAAGGAACATATAAGAGCATCCTGTGCAACAATACCTTCAACATCTACTTCTTCATTTCCTTCATGCTGATCTTCTTTCAACCAACAATCTTTCTTTACATGCCCTTTCTTTCCATAATTTCAGCAAATTATACTGCCATACCTGGATTTGGATCTCCTACCTATCTTTGACCTTGATCTCCCTTGCTCGATCTTCTTTCTTTGCTTTCCCCTGCTTTCAACACTTAAAGCATTACCTGATGATTCCCCTCTGCTTTTCCTATGAATTTCTTCATTCAAGATTACACTAAGAACATCATCAACTTTCAAGATATTTGAAGCAGACGCAGTATTACTAACTGCCATTACCAAACTATCCCAACTTTCAGGTAATGAGCATAAGATTAAGAGAGCCTTAATTTCATCATCAAAAGCTATATTGACTGAAATTAATTGATTTACTAATCCATGGAAATCACTGAGATGACTATGTACCGATCCACCTTCTTACATTTGCAAATTAAATAATTGCTTCCTAAGAAATACCTTATTCGAAGCCGAGGGTTTTTCATATAAATTTGCCAAAGATTCCATTAACTCTTCCGTTGTCTTAGCCTGTGATAAGTTGGAAATCACAGATGATTCCAGGCTCAAACTTATAGATCCCAGAGCCTTCTGATCAAGAACATTCCATTCTTTATCTTTCATATTTGTGGGCTTGCATGCAACCCCACCCAATGGTAAGTATAGATCTTTCTGATACAGATAATCTTCTATCTGCATCTTCCATAATTGATGATTCTTGCCATTGAATTTCTCCATTCTTAGCTTACTTTCTTCTACCATTGCTATACTCCCACTCAATCAAAAACCCCTGAGAGTGACCTATAATAAAAAAACACTAACCTGCTCTGAACCAGGCTCTGATACCACTTGTCAGGATTAAGAGCACAATTGATTACCTTTGTATAAGCAACTAAACATAGAATTTAACCAAAAGTAATAAGTAACTAAAATTTAGAAACAACACAAAATATGAGAGACAATACAATCTTGTATTAACACTCTTCTAGAAGGAAATACAATGAAGAAATCACACTCTTCCCACACCTCTTGGGCGTACCAGTAATTCTCCCTCAAGAGTTCTCTCTCTCACACAATCAATTACAACCATAATTCAACAATGAGTTGTTCCCTCCACCAATCAGTAACAATATTGCCAGTCCACCAAGTACTCCAAGTAATCTAAGTAGATCTCCCTGATCTTGTACCTTGTTGTGTTGCAGATCTCCTTTAACCTTGCACACACACACACCTACAGATATAACTAATCTTACTTACCATGTATATCTCCCCTGATCTTACATAACCTACAAATCAAATGATCTTACAATTGGAAGGATCTCTTCCTTATCCTTGATTACAATATAGCCCCATGGGTCTCTTAAATAGATCCCATACAAACAATAATTAGACTTCCCAATTATAATAATTAGAAACCCAGACTCAAGAATAAAATTAGTCTTTTACATGCAAACTAATTGTCCATCTAAAAATAGACCAGTTCTGGAAGCGCATGCAAATGCACACACACAGAGAGGTTGTCGACGTCGATTTCTATCTGATCGATGTTGGCCGACCCACAACCGATGTTGGTTACTGCGTACACTGAAGATGACTGATGTCGGTTGATCAGACCGACATTGGTTGCTCTGATACTCAACAACCTCCTCCATTTGCATCAGTGAAGCTTTTAGCTCCACAACTTAACATTATGTGTCTAAATATTTGTATCTGAGTAAACTTGTGTATTTAAATATCTATATCTCTGAGTCAAACTATGTATTTGAATATCTGTATGTGAATTAATTTATGTGTCTATATCTGAACCAATATGTGTGTCTGTTTTAATCTATATCTAAACTAATCTATGTGTATATGTCCCCCTTTTGGTGAGAAAGCCAAAATTATGATAAGGGTGTCTAACCAAAAGTGAAACTGTCCAATATGTTGTGATAGTTAGCTAGTGAGTTTGGTTAATTTATCGATTGTAATAGAGTTGCTTATTTTTAAATCGACAGTGGGATAAACCTTTGGTCTATATTGAGTGTTTTAAGGAAATATAGGTTTTTGTCATTTTTAAAAAATTGAATGTGATTGGGATATTAATGGAACTAATATAAAGTGAGTTATATCAGGGTCAAGTCCCACGCATAAGAAATGGATCATAAATCAGAGTTATAGTTATCTAGATATCATGTTTGGAAGAAGTTAGTATTAGTTGGCAAAATTAGCATGAAAGGTTAACCTTAGTAAGGTGGCATTTTTAAAATGTGGCTTAAATAGGTTGGTTGATTTATTTGACAACTCATTTAAACCATTTGAATTGATAGTGATTATTTGTTTTGAGTTAGAGAGTATGCCAAGGAGATGAGGAAGGAGTGTGACCCGGTATGAGGGGGTAGAGACGCTTATCCAAGCCAAAGAGGAGGTTACCTTGGTAAGGGATCTATCTTTTTTTTCCTTACTTTTGGCATATTTAGTACATCTTTTATTATTTTTAGTTAAAATTTGGTAATTTAGGGCCATTTTTAGAAACGTGGTGCTATTGTCTTGAGAATGGTGCTAGTGTCTTGGATAGGGTGCTAATGTCTAACGCTATTATCCCATATGTAGTGCTAGTGTCTAATAGGCCTAATTTTTGCTGCTTGTTGTTTCTTATTGGTGTTTTATGACTATTGTTGTATATATATCTAATATTCTATGATGCTAATGTTGTATTTTAGAATTAAATGTGTATGAGAGAGTTTTAGAGTGGAAAAATGATGGAATCATTATAGGGATTGCCCTTGACAGATGAGGAGATGGCTATGGTAGATAGATCTAGTCTAGGTCATGTGGCATCATTGGCTTTGATGCCCTAATACAAATATATGATGAAAAAATTATACAAAAGATAGAATGTAGATATCGGTACTTTTTTTTCATCTCATCATTCTTTTGATTTGTCCATCTTTGTCTTTTATCAACTCATATATTTTGCCATAATGTTTCTAATTATGTCCAACTTGAGTTGCATTTTATGGTCCTTTCCAAGTTTTCAAATGCATTTTATACATTTTTATTATGTTGGTGTTTTTGTACTATTTTCTTGATGTACAAATTCAATGAATGGGTATTTAGCTATCTAGTCAAACTTAAATGACCTTCTAATTATCCATGTACTTCTATTATTTCACACAATTTTTTTATGTTTTTTTTAACTAAATATTATGTTATCTAATTATAAATCTCATCTAGTATTAGGTACTCATCATCGACATCCATGATGATGTCCTCTAGTCTCATTTTCCTTGAATTCAATGAGGGCATTTCATACCTAAGGATGTTTTTTAGTGGATGCATATATTCAAAAGGGTTACCAGTGGGTTTTGCTTGTAAAATGAGTTCAAACCTTGTAATTATTATTAAAAATTATTCCTTAATACAAAAGTGTAAATAATTAACGATACAAAAAATCATATAATATTTAGTACCTATATTTTACATTTGATACCTAGGGACGTCTCCTAATGGAGGCATATCTTTAATACTATTATCATTGGGTTCTACACACAAAATGGTTGTAGACTAATTATTAATAAATGTTGTAATAAAAGTGTAAATAAATAACAAAATACTAAATCAAATAATATTTAGTACCTATGTTTGACATTTTATACCAAGGTACATCTTCTAATGGAGGCATATCTTCAACCATGTTATCATTGGATTTTGCATTCAAAATAGTTGGGGACTTCTCATTATTATTGAACCTTAATATGAAAGTTTAAATAAATAACAATATAATCATTTAATATTTGGTACCTATATTTAACATTTCATACCTAGGTATGTCTTCTAGTGGAGGCATATCTTTGATACTATTATCAATGGGTTTTGTAAGTAAAATGGTTGTAAACATTAATTATTATTAAACCCTAATAAGAATGAATAAATAATAATAATACACAATTTAATATTTATACTTGTGTTTTCCCTCTAACTGAAATAAGATAACAATTTGTTTTATTTTTTGAATTTCCCTAACGCCTTAACACTCTCAACACAAGCCATCAAATCAACACTACAGACACGTGACACTTGGTTTCAGTCACCTAAAAGGTAGTTATAGTCACATGATAGCTCCTTGTAGTCTCCTAACATGCCCAATGCCTAATTATTATCTCTGGAACATATTTGTTGTCATTTGACACCTACTTGCTATTATATAACACCTAATTACTATCATCTAAATCCTAATTACTATCATTTGATAACTACTTACAGTCACCTACCACTTGGTCCTTAGAGATACAATAAATGATTCAAAGAATGCAAAAAAATCATTCAATTGCTCGTTTGCATATTTAAACATTAAATTTGAATAGAAAATGAATGAACAACCCAAAATTCAACATAAAAAACCTAAGAGAGATCAAATCTTGGTAAAGACACCACATACCATAGCAATGAACCTACACATTAAAATAAGTATTGTTACTTTAGAGACTAATATAGGGGTTTCTATCCATACACACCTACTTGTTGTAGTCTGACCCCTAGTTGTTGTCATTCGACACCTTCTTGTTATGGTTTGACACCTGATTATTATCATTTAACACTTGGTCATTATCATGTGACACCTATTTTATATTGCCCAAATTAGGTTACTATCATCTAACACTTGATTAGTGTCATCTAACACATGGTTGTAATCACCCAACTACTAGTTTTAGAAGCTTGACAATAGATACTAGTGCTTGAGATAGTTTAATGTACTTGAAGAATGAATGTCATTAGGTTATAAAGTTTAATATATTATATATAGTGGTAAATGCCCCTAGATTGGCTTTCTTGGTACCATCAACATACATTAATAAGAAAAAAATTATTTTAAAAACTAGGTGAACCTACCCTTAAATTTATATTATAGCCTAAATTTTAGGTGATCTTGTGATATTAGCTACCCCAAAAAACTTTTAAATATTGACTTTGTAAAATAGAATATTCATGAATTAATGAAGATTCACCACTAGAAAAATCCCTGCTCTAGAGCCATGGACACTAATATTAGCCTTAGATGGTTGCATCGATACTACTATCTGAACTTGACATAGGTGTCCTATATATAATACTTGATGGAAAAGGATGTGACCACCTAGATGATTTTAGGTTTGTCTTTGCCTTCATTTTGGTGAATTCAGATCTAGGTATTAGACTTTCACTCATGAAATTAAAAAACCCTAGTTCTTAATCTTCATGGTGACCTTGGAAAAAATGGGTTAGTGGGCACATGGTGTCAAGTTGACCCCAAAGACCTATCTATAAATGATCACTACATACATAACCAATAATCTGAAAAGGGCCTTAGATTGATGTAGTTCTCCCCTATGTATTAACTTATGTGTGAATCATGTAATATGTGCAAATCAAGTATAATAATGACCTAGCTTGTAACTTAGAAAATATAGATCTTGAAATTATCCTTTAGTACTCAGACCTGTGTATGTGTTGTCCCTATGACTAATATGTAAATAGAAAAAAATAAGGAAGTTTTGATTTAACAAATGATTGATTGAATGCTTTTGATAAGTTGTCTTAGGTCTTTTCTAAGTCTTGTAGGTGAAGAATGAATGAGGGTTGATCTTGTATTACTATCAATCACTTTGGATAAGTAAATCACATTAAAGCACTTAGGTTAGACATTAGGATATGTTTCATTTGTAAATTATATGAAATTAGGGCACTAAAAACTTGTTATAGAGTAAGACACCTACATCGACCCAAGTATCTATCCTAGATACTAGTGTCTATGGAACATGGAAGTAGGTACAAACTTAGAATTTGTAAAGGTGGAAGATAAGTAGATTTTAAACTTTCTAGGAAAAATAACATGTCTAGGTCATCAACATAAGACTAGTTGGATCAAAAGATAGGTCATGGGGCACAAGATAGACTTCTTGAAGTGGGCAATGTCTATAACTAAGAGGAATAGCTAGGGTCTGAGTTTGCCAAATGTATAAGACTGAGGTGCTATATAATCCATAAATATCATCTACAAGGGATACTTACCACCCACATCAAAGCAAATATTAACATATTGTGGGGAATTGAGGGCTTCCACACATACATCTTTTGAAACCCTCTTGTATTATAAATTATGCTTGATTATTTTGTTACACACTTTGTATGTTGTTTTAATTAAAGTATAAAATACAAAAACATTGATAAAATATAAAAATAAAAAAATGCCTTGGTTTTCATCATCAATACATATATAATTTACCATAATATTGTACTTAGCTTTCTTATTCTACTTATTGTGTCTTACATTTATCTTATTTTTAGTGTTTCCTCTTTTAAATTTGTAAAAACCAAAAAGAAAAAACATTTATAAAAGATAAAAATACAAAAAAAATATTTGATATTATCTTGGTCATATGTGTTTAAAACTTTTGGATTTAAGGGTAAGCAGAATAGCCTAATAAATATACTAAATTTAAATATTTCAAATTATAATATTCTAATAAATATACTAAATTAGAGAATATGCTAATTATATAAAAGTACAATGCCAAGCAGTATTTTAAAAGTAACAATGTGAAGGAGAAAAAAGTCTTAGGTTATGTAATGATGTACATGAGATCTAACAAGAACAATTACAAAAGAAGACAATCTGATGATTCACATCGATTCAACAAATTATAGAAATTATCTTTTTATCAACTAGGACACTAACATCAAAATGTGGACACTACCATTGATGTTTCTATATTGATTTCGATGCTTATGTCTAGCTCAAAATACATATATTTTTCTAGAACTATCAATTTAAACCTATTAGGGTTTGATTTCACCTTGTAGGTTATCAATTTAAATTACATGCACATGTTTCTAAGATCAATTTTTTTCTCAAAACCCTAGGTCCTCTGATTAGGGAATGTCACCTTAAGAAAATGGGTTAGTGGGATCAAATGAAGTTAAGCTATCCTCAAAGTTCCCTTAGTCAATGAACATTACCTATATAATCATATAATCCAAATAGGGCCTTAGACTGATGTAGTTATCCCCCTTGTGTGGGATTGTGTGTGAAAAAATATGTAATATGCTATATGCTATATGTGAGTGAATTTAGTGATGTAATTGTAACATGACAAATATTTCTCATGAGATACTCTTTGAATGTTGTATACATGTAGGAAGACTACTCTTATGATTGATTTGGAAATATGGAAGAATATGGTAGTATAGTTTAGTTGTGCAAATGATTTTCATTAGTGTAGTGTGAGCTTGAGAGGTGCTTGCTACATTAATAATGAATGAACTTTGATTTGTATTTATACCACACATTTTGAAATAATCTCATGGGAGGGTTAAATAAGAAAAATATGCTGAACTGTATATATCGATATGTCATGAATGCCAAACATTTTCCAAAAGGGAAAGACACACAACCATGTCATTATAGCTAGTGATTGAAGGATGTCCATTTTCTCAATGGGGACTAAATTTCATTGGTGAACTCAATCCCAACTCCTTTAAAGGTCTTAAATTCATGTTAACAACATATTATTGTACTAGATTGACTAAAGCCATTATGATGAAGAACAACACTACAAAATAAGTTATCATATTCTTATAAGAATATATAGTCACAAGGTTTAAAACACTATTTTCCTTAGTTTGTGATAATGTACCTATTTTTCAATCAATAAAATTTGCCTAATGGGCTTACAACAATAGAATTATATTGAAGTTTTCATCTAATTACTACCCAAAATGGAATGGTGTTGTTGAATCTACAAATAAGAATTTTATTGATGCAATTAATAAATTTTCTAAATATAAACTTTGAATTTGTTGTTGAAATATATGATATGGGTAGATTAGACCAGAAATAGAAAAATCCTTTAAGGATTCACCATTTTTTCTAGTCTACATACAAGAACCTATGTTTCCAATAACACTAAGGATTATAACATACCAATTCATGCAAAAGTACATGGGATAAGACCATAAAATACAATAAAAAATACTAAACATAATTTAAATGGAATATGCATATGAAGAAGCTCTTCACAACTTTAGTAAGCCTCAAGACATTGTCAAAATATGGTTTGACAAGAGGGATAAAGTGAAAGAATTCAAAATTTCAGATTTGGTCCTACCATGGAACAAATCACATGAGAAAAAGGGCCAATATACCAAACTTTCCCCATTATAAATTGGTCCATACAAAATTTTTTAGATCTTGGGAAATAATGCATTTAGATTGAAAGGATTACAAGGTAATAATTTATACTTATGGTGAAAGGATAGTACTTGAAGCACTAATTTTTAGTGTTCCTTCATCATCCACTTCAAAATTACTATGAGTCTTAGTTTAGCGGTAGATTAGTTTAGAATTATGTTAGTTTGATTTCTAACATTGTTTTAATTTCATAGTTAGTTTGATTCATGTTTAATTTTAGTTCATAATGTAATATTTTACTTTCTTTATTGGTAGTTAGTCAATAAGTCTTGTTCAAGACCATTTTATAAAAATAATTTCACCAAGAGATTTTATTTAAGCATTCAATTTAGATTTGGAATACATGGATTTGGTTATTGATAGATTGGTTGATCTAAGCTCAATACATTATAAGATTTTAAGGATCTAGGAGATGTAGTTAAAATTTGGAAGTACATGCATGTTTTACCTAAACATTTCATCTCCTTATCATGTTTAAAATTTTGTTTAGGATTACCATGTGACTTAATAATGATTTTTCATTAATAACAGTCATGTTTGCACCTAAATGAGAAAATGGTTTCTTGGGAAAAATTCAATGACAAGGGAAAGTTAATTCGACAAAGTTTTTTGATATATCCTTCAACTTGGCTACATTGGTTAGAAACCCTCCAAGAATTTAAGTCAAAATCAAAAGAATATGAAAACATTATATTGTAAGAAAATAAATATCTTCATGAGGGTGAGTTAGATAATCTCCATTGACACCATGGGAACCTAAGTGGCAATGCAGAAATACCTAGAGTAGAACCAAAGATATCTCTGCTACGGTTATAAATGACTAGTTTGTAGTAGATCAATGTTAGCCCTTCCTTTTCTAAGCCAAATAACACATTAAAAAAAAGATTAAATAATTACTTTAATATAATTTTGGTTAATTTATCAATCCTAAGTGAAAGATGAAAACCCAATTGTATGGTAATTGAATCACTATTCACATATGTATGACTTTATCTTGGTGTTAAAACTTAGTTAGTCACTTGATAAAAATAGAGATTAAGTATGGTTTTGATGACATCATGATATTTTCAACATACATGCTAGTTTGTTTTCAAAATTTAACTGGTAAATATGGGTTTTAACACCTGATGATGTTCCCCACAAAAGTCTCATTTTTTTGTGATCAACACACCCCCATTATTCTATGACTAAGCACCCATATCTATATGAATAAAACTTTCAAAGAGGATCTTATGAAAATAAATTGTTAAAATCTTTGGTAGTATGGTCCAATATTCCTTGTAATTTCAAATCTTATTCTAATGCACACTGTTAACTATGTTTTCAATGATTTTAAGTTGGATGTACATAGGCAAATTAGCATTTAAAAAAAACTTATTTATACAGGTTTTAACCATAGTTCATAGTGTTTTGTCCCATTTTTACATTGTTTCAACTATCTCACACTATGAGATTATTTAACCCTAAATTTAGATACAGTGGGGTATCTAGGGTTAAGAGGATTATATTAGCTTTTACACAAGGATGGTGAACTAATATAACAAGTAGGTCAATTAATAGAAAACATAGATAGACAATATTTTAAATTTATACAACTAAGATTGCTAAAATGGTAAAGTACAAATATTGATAGATATTGCATTAAATTAGAAATAAATGATACTTAGCTAGTTTACTGTGCACATGTATGTTTTGGAAGGAATATGTTGGAAGTGTACCAGAAGATGATCTTAGAATAGTCATCATATTCTTGGAATATCCTTTCTGTGGCCTTAGACACTTGTGTTGGATTTAGATAGTAACATCTATGTAGGTATCTAACTCTACCATTGATGTCCTGTATGAAATATTGATTGGATAAAGATACAACCAATTGGAGCCTTCTAGGTTTTTTATCACCTTTATTTTGATGTCTTTAGATTATACACATAAGTAATTACTCTTTGTTAAATGATAAAACCCTAGCTCTTCACCCTTGGAGTGACTATGAGAAAATGGGTTAGTGGGATCATAGTGTTGAGCTAACCCAAAATACCCCTCTCTCAATAGGAACTGCATATAAAGCCAATACTCCAAAGAGGGCCTCAGATTGAAGCAATTATCCCTACATATTGGATTGTGTGTGCATAAGGGTGAAATGTGTGATATAAAAGACATGTAGTGACCTAGATTATAACTTGGAAAATATGGCTCATGGGGTAATTTTTGAATGCTTCAGACCTATAGAAATACTACTTCTATGCATAATATAGAAATAGGGACAAACAGGGAAAATTTCCTCACTTGAATGCTTGATTTAGTGATTCTTGGTATATTTCCTCGTGAGTTGTATGTGATTTCTAGGTGAGTAATGAAGGAGGGTTGATCTTGTATATATACTAATCCCTTTTGGAAATATCCCACATTCAAGCACATAGGCTAACGTTTTGGATAAATTTATTTTAAAAATTAGATGACTTTTGGAAATTAGACACTTTGTAGGAAAATGGACATTTGAGTTGATGCATGTGTCCACCAAGGACGTACGTGTCCAAGAAGCTAGAAAATAGGTACAAGTCCAAAACTAGTAGTGAATGATAATAATTGGGTTTAGAACTTTTGGTATAGTATAGAAGGCCTAGTCATTAAAATAACAATACTTGGACTAATAGATAAACACTTAAGCACAAAGAGATAGTGAAAATGAGCCTTTTGGTAGTAGGAAGGTCTAGAACTAAAAGGTACAATCATGATAGGCATTTTCCAAGTGTACATGATTGAATTATTATATAAATTAGATTTTAGTATCTATAGAGACTTATAGGGTTTTATAACAAACTCCTTTATTATTTTTAAAATTATATCACAATATTTGTTGCTATTCTACTTTGTTAATATATGTATTTGAAATGAACTTATGTTTATAATGGCACACAAGTTTCTTCCATGCATTAAGTAGTCTTCACACCTCTACATACCAATTTTTAAGATTGGATGAGTGTGAACCTATCCAACTTTCCAAGTGTCATAGTTTCATTTTCCACACACCTCACGGTCCTTAGACCTCCTCGTGTCAGGTTTTTAAACTATGGAATAAGAACTATTTAAAAAACAATACATATCCTATTTGTAATGCCATGTGTCACAATTTTTCATCCTCACATCACTCGCACCTTCACACTACAAAGATTCAAATTTTGAGAAGTTTGAGTTATTCATAAAAAGTTACATGTCATATCCATATCCTCTTACATCTTTGTATCTTCACAAATCCACTAAAAGTATTAGACCAAACTGTTGGGTTCAACATGCCCCATTACTCAAAATATCACATGGGGAGTCTCTTGCATTAACATACTTGTTTCTTGTTTCTATTCTTATTTACTTATATGGTCATAATTATGAATGCTACATAAATTTATCTATATGGATTCCCATCTTAAGGTTTAAAATTTATAAATGTGTTTGATGAAATTGAACAACCTTCATTTGGCTATTTATTCATAATGATTAGACAATCCTTATATAGGGTTTAAACAACTAAATTGGTGCAATTTGCCCATTATCAATGAAAAGTCTTCCATTGGTTACAAAACACTTGTATTAGTTTTAAAATATTACCTTATGGTGTTCATGATGTATTTGGATGATTATTTTAAACATTTGAGCTTTAAACATGAACATGACCTTTTATTTAGGTTAAATTAAAAAGGGGGCCATTTTCAATAATTTATTTCATTGGAAATTAGGCTTCATTATTGAACTATTTAGATTGAATTTTTATCTTTAGTCATTCTTATCTAGTTTAATTTATAGTTTAAATGCTCATATTATTGATTTGAATTTATTATTTTGGCTCTCAAAAAGTGGCTTAGTTGAATTCATAATATATTTTACTTAGCCATATTTACTTTTGT
This sequence comes from Torreya grandis, assembly GCA_037957365.1. Taxonomy (NCBI): domain Eukaryota; kingdom Viridiplantae; phylum Streptophyta; class Pinopsida; order Cupressales; family Taxaceae; genus Torreya; species Torreya grandis. Next base: position 982,351 of record JARHVA010003566.1, read on the forward strand.
CATGGTTTCTTTCAAGTCTTTTGAAAGGTGAATCACACGTAATTTATAATTTTATGGGCTTATTTGGACCTTACTCAACTAAATTTAGCTTTGTCTACTCACTATGTTGGGTTTTTGCTATTTAACTAACATATTAATGGTTTGCTCAAGTCATTTTTGCCTTGTCTTTATTTGTAGATATTTTTGAAAGTCTTCCAAGCCATCGATCCTCACTAGTTAACAAAATCCTAGGTGTTTTGGTTTGTGGGAAGTGGCTCATTTGAAAATGGTTGTCTTCTGAGCCCTAACCTTCTAGGATTATGACACATGGTTGCATTTTAGGCACTGTGAGCCATTCACATGTCGATAGATTAGAATATTTGAGTGAAGCTAAAGTCTATATTCAACCTAAAATCCTAGGATCATGCCATATGGCACAATATTAGAGAAAACGGGAGTGGAAGGTCAAAAATAGTCCATAGAAGATACAAAGCCTAAAGTCTCATGATGACACCATGTGGTATCATCATAGAAACTAAAGATCAAGAGGGTTAATTTTAACAACACATGACTCTGATGGAAGACTCAACACAAAGGTGCCATATGACATTATTGATGGTTTGGAGCTCACCCTAAAATGAAAATAAGTATAATGGTAAAATGGGATAAGTGTCTAAGAATTTTGAGTCTTGAGATCATGTCATGTGGCATGATCTTTAGGATTCAAAGATCAGGGAGGGAAATGCAAAGTTTGAATTTGTTTTGACCCTAAAGTCTTACAATTACAACATGTGGTCACATCTTAGGGAGTCAAAGTTTGGAAGGGTAAATACATAGTAAATAAATGAAAGATCCCCCAAAGTCTTAAGATTGTGCCACATGGCATGATCTTAGAGACTCAGTCTGTGGAATAAATAATACCCACAATGAATCCCCAAAGAACATAATATCCATAATGATGCCACATGACACCATAGTGGGAGCCATAACATGGATGGAATAAAACATAGAGTAGTTGAGAGATGATCTCCCAAAGTCTTAAGATCGTGCCACATTACACAATGTCAGGGACTAGGCCTATAGAACATATCTAAAGGCATGTGAATCTTGAAAGACCTCTCTAAAAGTTAGATTTTTATAAGTGTCAAAATCACATGCATCTACAACTAGAGAGTTTGAAAAGTGAAAATCCAACACATGGCATCACCTTGCAGAAGGAGATGGCATCTGTAGATAGCAAGACCTTAAATTTGCTATGACCAAGTAAAGAAGATAGTGGGCCAGGAAATGATGGTTTCACCTCACATGGAATTTTATTGTTTTTATCAACAAACCTATTTTGAATTACTTATAACTACATAATGCCATACATGGCTGAGTATCTAACTAGTTAGTTAGACCAGGGAATCTTTCGAAGGGACTAGAAAGGAGATTTTATAGGATTAATTCAAAAAAGCATAGACTCAAATATTTTAAACCAATTAGGACTTAAAGGAAATCAATAAACTATTCAAGTTAGCCTACTTGGGCACACATAGGTCAATTTAAAGAATCATTCAAAATAATTGGTCCAAGGGGGATGGAATATTTAACTAACCATTTAGTTAGACATATTTCAAAACCATGCATAACTTGAGCAACATGGCTTGCATAGATTGATAGAATGCCAAGTGGAGCATATTTTTGGTTAGGCTGTTACAACAAAATCAAAAGGCAATCATGGCCAGGTATGGGGATCTTTGTGTTATATGAGGCAAGCTCCATTATTTTTATTCTATATAAGATAGTCTAAAGTCTTGTAAAAAAGGGGAGGGGAGATTTTTATGCACCAAAAATCTATATAAATTGAGGAAGGGGGACATTTCTATGCACCAAAACTCTATAAAAATTGAGGAAGGCTATGACCTATCACTTTTTGGCTTTATCTTGGCCAATGATTATCTGCCTAAAGGCACATTGAATACTTTTACAAATAACATTAAAGTAAATACCTGTGTACTTCAAAATTTATGTTGTTCTCTAGTAATGACCCTTTATTTTTTCTGATTGAATAAGGTCACTTAATTCTAGGAGGAGATTATAATAGTAGTTTGCCAATGAATATGTAGTTAGATTGTGTAGTAGCTAGTCTGATTAGTTTTGAATTTATGTTCCATTTACTTTAAAGTTGTTTAAATCCATTATGTGTAGTAGTTATAGGACATTTACATGATTTTATTTAATATAGATTCAAGATAATATGTTCACTTAATTCCTCAAAATATTATCCATTGTGTTACTTTGATTTATGCTATGGTCAAACCTGGTACCCAATGGTACAATTATGACTAGGCATATTGTTGGTTGCTCTAGATGACCCACCCTAGAATTAGCTATTGGATTAATTTTTTTGAGAGGATAAAGGGAGGAAATAATCATGGGATGAATTTACCCTCATTAATTCCATGATTGATGTTCGTTCAATCCAAGGACCAAGTAGTTTAACCAATTTTAATGTGAGAGCGAAAAATGCTACCACTAGAGGTTCAATTAATATGAGCATTCATGTTTATTTACTTGATAATTATTTCTCTATATCTTGCTTCCTATTTGATTCAATTGTGAAACAATAAGCTCTACTTCACTACAATTCCTATCATAACCTAAACTAGGGCAGATCATCATCCAAAAAAATATAGAGGAGAGAGAGGGTAAGGTAGAAAAATAAGGTGTCTTTGATCTAAAAAAGCTTCTTGTTATTATAGAACTAGAAAACATGCCTAACTATAGTTATACCACTGTGTGCCTGGTCTAGCAATTACTCAAACTAATAACCATTCAATGGGCAAAATATTAAGGACAATCATGAAAGCTATGGATCTATTGAATTGATTCTAAATATAGCCTATCTTTTACTTTGTAGCTATTACATATAATGAATGTAAGAATTCTAAAATAAATCATGAACAAATCCAAAAGACTAGTTATGATAGTTTTTGCACAACATAACCATGATAATTATTTGTAAATAAGCACATTAACAGTCCTAGCACCAATTAACCAATCAAATCAAAAGACTGGAGATATTAAATGAATAAAATAATAAATATGTATTCAACATTCTAAAATCATTTTATTACAATCAATATCCTCTAACAGATAATTTAGGTAAAACATAGAAGGAATGACAGGTGAAATCCTGATGCAATTCCTCTAAATTTTTAACCCAAAAGGTATCACCCTTACAATGGTAATGCAACCCATTTAAATGGGAAATTCATAGAGCTCATGACCTTGTCTTACAACTTACCCCACTAAAAAAGTAGTTATAAACATCAATGATGATATATAAATGCAATTGAGATTATGATAGATTTGCCAGCTTGACCATGATTTGTAGTTAGAGGCCATACCTCTTTAAAACAAATATTTTTATATGTTAGCCACTATTTTATTTTCTAACAACAAAGTCTCGAATCCCATCATATATTTGAATTCCGAGTTTGTATATAGCCTTTGATGACCTTGATGACTAAACATGCTGTTAACTTTGGTTCTCTATCTCCTTTGATGATTAGGACTATTTACATGGCTCATCAGGGTTCGCATATCCTCCTTAGCTAACATTATTTCCATGGGGTGTTTCCTCATTTTTTTACTCAACCTTCACCTATGCCTTTATGTTCTTAGGCCCACTATTTCCTTGTGGCAACTTGTCATTTTTCTGCTCCCTATAGGCTAATTCCATTGGCTGATGGTCTTGGGCTCATGGGATGGTGGCACATGACATCACCCCAATGATTCAAGACCCTGGATCTCTCTGGATAAATAGTCCCCCAAGGTCCCAAGTGAATGGGATCATGCCATATGGCACAATCTTGGCCACCCAAGTCCTTAAGGATTTTAGATCTAAACTTTGGCTTCTAGGTCTTTGAGTCATCAAGATGATGCCATATGGCATCATATTTCTAACCCAAAATCTTGAAATGTTTACTAAATTATACAAACCTCCTTGGAACTACATACTAGTAGGATGTTGCCACATGGTGACATCTTGCTAATCCAAAATCTAAAGGGTTTGATAAATTGCTTAAGTCTTGTAGAGTGGCATAAATATGATACATGGCCCTGAGATCCTTTTGAATAATCAACTAAGTCATGAATTCCCTCAGGTGCCCAAGTGAATGGGATTATGAGGGATTAGGGAGAATACATGTGAAAAATATAAGGAAACAAACACAAGGCAAAATGAGAAGTTAAGTCAGTCAAAATAATGAAAATTAACTAAGTCCATTGATCGAGAAATGAAGATCTAACAAGGAATAAGCATGAATGAATTTTAAAATCAAACAAAGATCCCAACTGTAGACATTAAAAAATCTTAGATATTTTCATTAAAAGGCCTAAAAAAATGAATTTTGACTTATGAAATTATAGGAAAGCCTATATTATTTGATAATTGACTAAATTTAACATCTAAACATTCATAATTCTTAGTCAATTTTGCCATAAGGACCATATAATTACAAAACAAATTACTGAGGGAATTGCACAAAACTCTTAAGAAATATTATTTGCCTAAGTCCATGTCAAATTTTGCCCAAAAAGGGGGTTTTTAAAGTTCTTCAGGATGTGATTGTAAAATGATCAAGACTCTTTCAAACTTAGGCAAATTCAAATAATCATACCAAGGGCTAGTTCTAGACATGTCATTTAGACCAAACATTTTTAATAAAGACTTGATTATTCAGACTTGGTTATATCAATGAAACAATCAAAAGGTCAAACTTCACATTGAGAAACTTGTAAAACAAATACCAATTTAGAACAAGTGTGTCCCCATATGAAAGTATTTAAAGATGGGGCATGTTGGGACACAATAAATAGTGACTTTCATGGGGAAAATGCTATAGAAGTATTAAAAAACTAGAATCTTAGTTAAATCACTGCAAAAGTTAGACCATAAACCTTCACACTTGAACACAAACATAAACTATGGTTAATCCCTTAAACAAAATTAGAAAGATGAAGGCATTGAAGTCTATTTCAACTTGTGGCATACTAAGTTTCAATTCAGCCTTTCATCATCAATATGCACAAAATGATTAATTCATTTTATAGCTCTTGAATTCACATGACATAATTTAGATTTGTCTAAGCAATTAGAACTTATGAGAGGGAAAATATTAGTTATTCATCTTGGCGGGGGGGGGGGGGAATTACATGGGCATTGACATACTACCAACTAGGTATCTTTAGCCCTAATAGAGATACCTCTACTCCCACTTAAGGCCTTGCTCTACTTCTATCTATAATGGAAAGCCTATGGTGGAAGATGCTTGAATCACCCTTTCTAGGAAAATTTATGATTCTACATTTAAAGTTCAATTTCCTATGATTTATTTCTTTTTAGAATATTTCATTGCCCATTCCATTGAGGGTTGGGAACTAAACCATGGGTATAATTATAGACTCAAAAAATTTAGATTACTAAGACAAATTCAAACCAAATTAGTGCTTCCATTTACTTCAAATGTTTATTAAGTGTAATTGATGGCTTTAGACAATAAAAGAAACCTTTCTAAAATCTACATGTTTTATTTAGAATCATAGGCCTATGAAATTCAAAAAATATACCAAGAAAATTAAAATAGCTTATGCAATTGTCTAAATGTGACTTTTCACTTTCTAAATTTAAAGGATAAAAAACATATCTCAATTATACATCCACCATTTAAGGTTCCTTTGCTTGCTAACACAAGGAGAGGGGAATCTATGGGGTTCACTCTTCTACTCAATGCTTTTATTTTTAGAACAAGACTCACTATGACAATGGGATGCCAAGGATAAAGAATAGGCCCATAATAAAATGTTGAAGTAAAACATGGCCAAAATATACCCACATAAAAAAAACCAAACCAAAGCAAGGAAACATAGAAAACATGAAACCTACTCTAAAACAAGCATATATACAAACATGAAACTACTCTAGAAAATAGGGAAACTAATATAAATAATCAAAATGCAAAAATTAAGACCTAATTAAAGCAAGAAAAATAAAAAAGTAAGAAACTATGTACACTAATCTAAAAACAAGCCCAACAAAATTGGGAGGGTAGGTCTGGAAACCCTACACAACATGTTTCCCATTGCTTGGTAGTAGTGAGGCTCTTCCATTCAATGTCCTTAAGAAGGCAAGGAAATCCTTGTATTCACTAGACCAATCTTTTAATTTCTTCCCTATGAAACCAAGGTAATCAATAAGCATATGTTTGAAATAATCATGTTTCTTAGACCCAAAATCAGAAGGAGCATTGGAATTGGAATTATTTACCTCAAAATATTGAAAAATATAATTGAGAGATTTAGTTACTTAAAACTTAGTGGCTATGATCATTTGGGTAAGAGGTTCAAGGCATACCAGTTCTTTATGACAAGAACCATCTGTTGCATGAGCATCTTCTTTCTCTTCTTCAAGCACTATCTCAATGTGTTCCTCTAAATCTAAAATTTGAATGACTTCATCATTGTCAAAACTATAATATTCTTATGCAAGAAAATCATAGTTAATGAAAGAAGCTTGATGATCCATAAGATCAAACTAGAAGGCTTCTACTAGAATAGAGGTAGAGAATAATTTTATGATATGCTATTATAAACTTTTGGATATCAAACAACTCTTCTATTTGTCTTGGATGGAGGTAACACAACTAATCTTCTACTTGAATGGTTTCTATGAAAGCCATGGTCATAATATGTATAATAGACACCCTTAAAAATGTGGTAATTAGGGGGACTAGACATGTAAATACAAATCTAAGACAATTTCCTGAGGAGGTCTAAGATTTATGGGGACTCTATTATGAATCTTATAAAATCTTAAATTGAAATCTCTAGTTATCTCATGAGGTTGTTTTTTAATCATAACAAATTCCTAGAATAAAGCATGAAAGTCAATCCCTAGACTAAACTAAAGCAAGAAAATATTTTCTAAGTCATTCCAATTAGTAATAGAATTAGGATCTAAACAAGAAAACTAATAACAAGCTTCCTCCTCCAATGTTAAAGGGAACAACTTACAAGCAACATTTTCAAATCATATATTTAAAGCATGCATAGAAAACTTATAAGCCATAAGATGCTATTCAATATTCCTTATGCTTTCATTTTTAAATCTAGGAAGAAACACAAAGGGATCCTCAAGGAATTCATGCTGAATACCCAGGATGTTTTTGGTTGATTCACCAAGCCAAGACAATGTGATAGCCCTAAGATTTAATGAATTAGGGATAGGCTACATAAGTATGGAATAATATGTGCAACAAGCTTATATCAAGGGTTTCATTCCTCCTATGTCTTAATAAGTGAAATAAGAAGGGTAAAAAAATTAAATCTAGACCTTATGATCCTTGTAGTGGGGTCGAGGTTCCTTTCAAACATACAAATATCAAAATATAAACTAAAAATCAAGAACAATCAACAAGATTAAATTAGTGAAAAAATTAGGCCCTCCTTTTAGCACCAAGAATGTTGTGTGTGTGTTTGAAGCACATAATAATGGAGAAAGCATAAAGGAGGGGTATCAAGACTCAATCAATAAATAGTTCCTTCAATGCCCTCTTTCTAGCATTAGGAATGTCGTGTATGTGTTTGAAACACACAATAATGGAGAAAGCGTAAAGGAGGGGCAATGAGACTTAATCAGTAAATAGTTTCTTCATTTCTCTCCTTTTAGTGCCAAGAATGTTGGTCGCTTCAGTTGACCCACCCTAGAAGTATCTATTAGATTAATTGTTCTAAGAGGACAAAGGGAGGCAACAATCATGGGATGAATGTCCCCTCATTAATTTAAGATTGATGTTGGTTCAATACAAAGACTGAGTAGTTTAACTAATTTTACTTCAAGAGAAGAAACTGCTACCACTGCAGGTTTAATTAATATGAACATTCATGTTCATTTACTTGCTTGATAATTATTTTTCTATATCTTACTACTTATTTGATTTAACTTGTGAAACAATAATATTTGATTCACTATAGTTCATATCAAAACCTAAACTAAGGCATGCCATCATCCAAAAAAGTAAAAAGGAGAGAGTGGCTAAGGAAAAAAAGAGAGGGTGTCTTTGATCTAAATGAGATTTTTTGGTATTAAAAAATTGAAAAGCATGCTTGACCATAATTATACCACTATGTGCCTAGTCTAACAATTGCACAAACTTATATCCACTCAGTGGGTCAGCTTATAAGGATAATCATGAAATCCATTGATCTATTGACTTGATTATAAATATAAGATATATTGTACTCTATAACTATTGCACATAATGAAAATAAAAAGTCTAAAATAAAGCTTTAAAAAATTCAAAATACTACTTATGATATCTACTGCATAACATAACTAAGATAATCATCTGCAAACAAGAACATTAATAGTCCTATCACCAATTAACTTACTGAATAAAAAATCTAGGGATATCAAATGAAAAAAACATAATGAATCTATATTCAACATTCTAAAATCATTATGGTATAATTAGTATCCACTGGAAGATAATCTGAGTAAAATAGAGAAGGAATGGCAGGTGTACTCCTGGTGCAATTCCTCTAGAGTTTTTACCCAAAAGGTGTCACTTCTTACAATGGTAATGCAACCCATTTAAATAGGCAATTCAGGGAGCTCATGGATTTGTATTCCATATCAACCCATTAATGGGGTAGTTACAAACATCAATGATGATTTGGAAATGTAGTTGAGATTCTGATAGATTTGCTAGTTTGATCATAATTTATAGTTAGAGGCTACACCTCTTTAAAACAAATCTTTTTATCTTTTAGCCAGTATTTGATTTTACAACTTCAAAGTCTTGAACATCACCATATATTTGAATTCCTAGTTCATATGTATCCTTTGATGGCCTTGATGGCTAGATGGATTGTCAAATTTGGTTCTTGAGATCATTTGATGACTAGGCTTATCTATGTGGCTCATCAGGCTCTACAGATCCTCTTCTTTGGCTGATATTTTTTCCACATGGCATTTCCTCACTACTTCACTCAAACTTTGCTTATGCCTTTATATTCTCAAACCCACCATTTCCATGTGGAAACCTATCACTTTCCCACTCCCTACATGCTAATTTCATTGCCTGATATTCTTAGGCTCATGAGATGATGCCACATGGCATCATTATGGTGAGTTGGGTCCTTAGAGTTCCCTAACTATATAGTCCCCCCAAGGTTCTAAGTGAACAAGATCATACCATGTGGCATGATCTCAACCACCTAGGGCCTCAAGGCTTTCACCTTTATCTTTTAGGTCTTTGAGTCACCAAGATGATGCACATGGCATCATCCCATTGACCTAAAATCTTGTAGGGTTTGTTAAATTGTAAAAAATGCCCCAAGACTATAGAGTAGTGGGATATTTCCATGTGGTGACATTCCACTAACTTAGAAGTTCAGAGGGTTCATCAAAATTTCTTAAGTCCCATAAAATAAAAGAAAGATCGCACATGGCTCTAGGATCTTTTTAAAGAATTAACTAAGTTGTGAAGTCCCTTGGGTGCTTAGGTGAATGGGATCATGCCATGTGGGATTATCTCAGTCATCTAGAGGGCTCAGGGAAAAAACCCATAAAAATTACAAGGTAACAAACACAAGGAAAATTGAGAATTAAGTTAGTTTAAACAATAAAAATAAACCAAGTTCAATGATTGATAAATGAATATGTAACAAGGAATAAACATTAACAATTTTTCAAATCAAATAAATATCTTGATTGCAAACATTAAAAAAGCTCAAAAATTCTCATTAAAAGGCCTAAAAAAATGAATTTTGACTTATGTAATTACAAGAAAGCCTAAAATATTTGAAAATTGACCAAATTTAATATCTAAACAATTCATAATTCTTAGTCAAATTTTCCATAAAGACCATACAATTGCAGACCAAATTGCCAAGGGAATTTACACATAACTTTACATAAAGTTAGATTATTTGCCTAAGTTGAAGTCAAATTTTATCCAAAAAGGGGGTTTTCAAAGTGATTCATAATGTGATTTTAAAATGATCAAGACTCTTTAAAGCTTAGGTAAATTCAAATATTCATATCAATGGTAAGTTATAGATGTGTTATTTACACCAAGCATTTGTAATGAAGAATTGATTATTCAAACTTGGTTAATATTAATGAAGCACTCAAAAGGCAAAACTTCACATCTGTAAACCTACAAACCAAAGACCAACCAAGAACAAGAAGGTCCCCATATGAAAAAAATTGAAGATGGGGTGTGTTGGGACACAATACATGCCTTAACATCTTTTCAACATTGAAGGTCCTATTTTAGTCAATAAACCATTATTTCCCTACCCTGCCCTTTCTCTCTTTTATCTTTTTTCATTAACACCTTGCCCATTATACTATAATTATCCTACCTGTGTGAAGGAATTAAAATGAATTGAACCAATAAAATTAAGATTTTTTTTAGATAACACATTAATGATTGAATTTATGGTGATAAACTACCATTGCTCTCCAAAAGTAATGATTATAAATTTCTCAGCTCTTTAGTTTAACCAGCTAAATCCTAAAAACTAGGGGATATTTTGTCCTCTTAGACCAATTAATCCAGTAACTATTTATATTATGGGTCACAGATGGAGACCAATAAAAACTAGTGCTAGAAGAAGGGCTTGAACCTATGGATACTTTGTGTTACATTGATTTGTCATTTGTTGTGATCTTTCAGATTCTCTATATTTCATGTTTTATTAGTTTAGAGTTATTGGTCTAAATATTTTAAATCCATATTTAATATCTTAAATAATCTAAAACCCATTAAGCGAATCAATAGATCATAAGTGATCAGAGGTAGATTGAACTAATAGAGGGAGATCAAGGCATTTAGTCACCCTTACTAGCTCCACCTCCCAATCTAATCTGAATCATCCCATACCCATTATTACACCCATGGATTGGTTATCAGGGTCTACAATAAACATTACTGGTGATGTGTATGACCTACCTATGAACCCTAAAAGGTATCTTCTGAGGTTCACCTAAGCATTGGGAGAACTTTAAAAGAACATGCCATGCCCTATAAAACTACCTTCATGTTACTCAATGTTCAGTATGATGTATCATATAGGCTATTACTTTTCACCTTGCTTGATGCAGCTTATGATTAGTTTCTCAACCTACCTGAGGATTCAATTAGAATCTAGAATCAATTGAGTAGCATGTTTTTGGCCCAATTCAATTAGGTGGTAGACCCCAGGGTTTTATATCAATAATTTGCTTTCATGAAAAAGGATCCCAATGAGCCTATACATAATTTTAACTCCCATTTTCAAAATATGTATAGTAGGGTGATGGTCTTGATAGATCAAATAATCAACTATCATTAAAAATGTTTAAGAATGCTTTAGACCCATGGACAACCATGTTCTTAAGGAGAGATCCAACTGTCATGGATTTTACTCTTGCCTATTTAGGGGAAATAAAAGTGGATAGGAAACTTAACCCACAAGGGAAAATGCTTCCCCTATTCCTAACATCCTCCCAAATATCCCAACATTGAATTTTATCCCACTTGTAAACATTGCCACAACTTTTCCCAATCATAAATTAGGTTCCTCTATTTCATGTTGCTCCAAAATAGAATTTGGGATTTATGAATTTTATTGGTAATGAGGCTATACCACAATATTATAACAAGGATATTGTCCTATTTGAGATTTATTGCCCCACAAAATTCCAATCATGAATTGATGAATCCTAATCTAGATGCAATCTAAAGGATGGTCCAAAGGTTGAGCAATGATTTCCTTAACTAGAAAAAACAAGTGGATAGTTCAAGTAGTGGAAATTATACCCCAAATTTCACTTATCAACATAATTATAGGCCCAATAATAGATAGGGAAATAAATTTAAGCCTCCATATAATAAAATTCTTAAGATCAACATCATGGAGATCACCCTACCAACTAGTGTCATGTGTATAACTTAGCCTAGCATGGGGAACTTGATTCTGTTGAGTTTTGTCATGCCTTTGAAATCATTCAAAAGGAGATTTATGAGTATGATATTATCCTAACCAAAAAAATCATTGTAGGTCACTCTAATTTTTCTCATTTATCAAAATCCCCTGATACAACCATGTTTTTAGAGATCTTAAACTTTCATAGTGAAGGGGACAATGAACCTGAGGAAAATACCAATGACATTCAAGACGTGCAACAATATTAGAAGGGAAATTATAATTTTAGGAATAGGGCACATTATCCCTTGACCACCTTAACACCACCTAATAATGTTGTTACACCTCCTGATCTAAAAGCTAGAAATGATCCACCCCCACCAAAGTCAGGTGATAGTCAACCCACTACTAGGAAAACAAGTTAGAACATGGCTAATGATATGAAATTAATAAAATCCAATATAACCCTCCATGAATTATCACAAATTAATGAGTAAAGGGATTTACTACCAATGTTATGATACACAAGACCAAAACTGAGGTTACACCCTTCTTCCTTATAGTCTATATCTTTGGCAAGAATTTACATAATTTCTTGGTTAATTTAAGTGCCTCAACCAATGTCATGCATGCAGGGGTTTGTATAAAATTAGGATTGGTCCCTATAAAATTAGATAAAGTAGTGGTCTAATTAGATAAGTCTAAATTCAAGGTTGTAGGAGAATTATTGAATATTCATATGCAATTGTAGGTTGAGCCAAGAATATAGAAGTTTATGGACATGTAAGTTTTCAAGATCATAGATGCATATGGCATGTTGCTAAGTAGGGATTGGTTCAAATCTCTTAATGGCTATATGGAAACAAAGTTATCCCACATGTGGCTACCATGGAGGATAATGGTAAACTGGATCAGATTTGATAAAGAGACATGCATGAAGATAATTATTATAGAATATAATGTAGTCAGTGAACATGTCAACTTTACCTCCATAGATTTGGGTGTATATACTCTGACCACCAAATCGGTAAGGAAGAAACAACTTGACCAAGATCAAAATATAGGTATGTGGTCTTTGTATTTTGATGGAGTACACCATAAATAAGGGTCCAGAGAAGGCATTATGTTTATTGATCCTTATGGTAGAAAGTGTGAAGCAACATATAGACTAAAATTTAATTATATGAATAACATATAAAAATATGAAACATTAATCTTGGGATTGTAGTTTACAGCTAGGTACGATGTCCACCAATTAAAGGTATATGGTGACTCTAAGTTGGTCATCAATTAGGTACAAAGTAAATTTCAATGTAAGCTCTCTTATTTAAAGAAATATAAGCACCGTGCTTGGGACATGATAAAGTATTTTGATGTTTTCAACATTATTTCCATTCTTAGAATTGACAATGCCATGGCATATTCATTAGCTATTTCAATAGCTAACCTCACACCTTTAGACAATATCAATTTACAAAAGTTTTCTATTTAATTTGTTTCCTATCCATCTATGCTTGATAATGTAAATAATTTTCAAGTATTTGAGGATGACAAACATATTTTAAATTTAATTTCTAATCCCAATACTTTTAACATGTAGGTGATTGATGAGGATGAGAGGGGTAATTTGAATGAAGAACATTGTGATGCTGATGGAGTCCTGAACCTTAAGGATAATCATATTATAATGGAAATGATATCATTAGAAAGGTTATTCAACTTGGAAAGGTCTATATCTAGGCCTAAAATATCCATTAAACCTAATTAGAGGTCATGATTTATTAACATAGGGTTGCTAATTAGCCTTGAAACATCATTATAGTGCTTGAATGCAATGATGAAGAAATGCAAAGTTTGTAAAAAATGTTAATCCATTATGAAGGCATCATTGATTAGACTTATGGAAACTTGAAGTTGTTTAATCCAAGCATTAGGACACATAATATTCCCTTGAACAGTGATAAGAAGCCATTCAGACAATACCAGAGGCTTGTCAATCTTGTTCTTGAGCCACTCATCTTGAAGGAAGTTCAGAAGTTGTTGTTAGTTGAGATAATATTCTTGTAAAACATTCAACTTGGGTAGATAATTTAGTACTAGTCAGAAATAAGAATGGATAAATCCATCTTTATGCTGATTTTAGGAATTTGAATCAAGCTTCAAACAAAGATAACTATCCTTTTCCATCTCTATGTGAGGTCATCCAAAATGTCAGTGGATATGAGATATATTTCTTAGATGGATTCATAGGTTAAAATCAAGTTTTGGTTGACAAAGAAGACCGATCTAAGATAGTGTTTCCCATAAATTGGGGCACGTTCGCTTATAATATGTTTGGTTTGATCAATATTAAAACCGCGTTTCAGAGATCCATGAGCATTATGTTTAAAGGACTAATTGGTAAGTGAATTATTTTTTACATGGATGATTTGATAGTATTTTTTGAATGTAGGCCAAACCATTTAAGGCACTTGTAGAGGATATTTTAACATTGTCATAAGATAGTTATTTTACTCAATCCAAATAAATGTTTTTTTGGTGTGATAAAAGGTAAGCTTCTTGGTCATGTAATTACAAAAGAAGGTATTTCAATTGACCTTGATCGAGTTGATTCCATTTATAAAATTCAATTTCTAGTTAGTAATAAAGAGATGAAATCATTTTTTGGAAAGATAAATTTTATGAGAAAGTTCATCTCAGGTTTTGATAAAATAGCTAAACCATTTAATGTCATGTTAAAATAGGGAGCCAAAGTGGAGTGGATGCCTACTTCAAAAATAAACTTTCAATAAATTAAGGATGCCATAATGCAAGCCCTTATTTTGGTCAGCCCAGATTATGCAACATATTTCTACTTGTACTCTTTTTCATATGATCATACAATCGTTACAATCCTTAATCAAAAGTTGGAATACAGAGAGTACCCTATAGTTTTCATGAGTACCAATTTGAAGGAAGTTGAATTGAAATAACCTATTTTGGACAAGCAAACCTATGCATTTATTAAGGTAGCAAATAAATTTTGATATTAAATATTGAGTAACAAGGTCTATAATATAGTTCTAGATCTTATTATCAAAATGATGTTATAATAAAATGATCTTGAAGAAAGAAGAGGATGACAGCTCTCAAAAATTCAAGAGTACAACATTGAATTTAAGTTGGTAAGGATCATTTAAGGTTAGGGTCTATCAAAACTATTTTTTGAGATTGATCCTTGCATTTTTATTATTGAAGAAAATTAGTTTGAAATTAAACATAACCTAGGGTACAATCTTATTATTCATTACCTATTGTATAGTATTCCACCAATTGGACTTGATAATATACAATAGAGATCATTACGATTGAAGGCTTTCCATTACTATTTTATATCATAGAAATCATGAAGGTATCTTCTTTATATTTTTAACAGAGGAAGAAGCACCTGATGTTATGAATTATTTTCATGAGAAATTAGGATGTAATCATCCTTTTGGTAATGCAACATCTCACAACATTTTAAGAGTTGGTTATTATTGTCCAACCCTATTCAAGGATGCTCATGATCATGTGTGGTCTTGTCATCTCTATCAAAAATTTGAAAACATATAAATTCATGTTACCATTCCTTTTCAACTAGTAATTAAAGAACACCCCTTTTCTTATTAGGGTCTAGACTTCATTGGCATCATAAATATGAATTCTTCAACTAGTTACTGATTCATTCTTATAGCCAATGACTATTGCACAAGGTGGACTAAAGAAAAGGAAACAAAGAGTACTAATACATAATAAGTGACTTGATTCCTTTAAGAATTAATTTCAATTGGATTCAACACCCATATGGTACTTGTATGTGATAATAGACCCGCCTTCTAGTTAGCTAAGTTGATCGAGTGGGCATATAAAAATGAAATCACTTTGAAGTTATCTTCAAACAATTACCATTAGGGAAATGGTTTGGCTAAATCTAGAAATAATAACTTGTTGAATTTCATTAAGAAAGTAGTGGAAGAGAACCCACGTAATTGAAATTTTTAACTCAAGATGATTTGTGGGTTGATCGAACAACACAAAATAAAAGCCTTAAGAGTTCACCTTTCAGGTTAGTCTATGTCGTGGAATAAATATTTCCAATGACACTCAAAAGACCCATGTATTAATTCATTCATGACTACATCAAAGTAAATGAGTTAGGTCAGTCTAGGCTATTAGACCTAATCCATATGGATGATATGATGGATGAAGCCTTGCATAGCTTCAACATGTCCCAAGCAGGTATGAAAAGGTGGTTTGATAGAAAATCACAAGTGAAATGCTTTCACATTTTAGACTTAGTTTTATCATGTGACAAAGCCCATGAGAATAAAGGTTAGCATTCTAAGTTCAATCCTCTTTGGTTTGGTCCTTATCAAGCTGTAGAGTTGTTAGGACATAGGAAATGACCTAAAACTAGTAGTCAATGAATAGTTTATAAAGTATTACTTCTCAACTACTCTATCCAAATCTATTTTAGAATGAGGGTCATGAGGTTTGCTACATGTATATACTATATAGTTTGTTCCCTATTTTCTTAGTTTAATTTCATGCTTTCTTAGGTTAGGTTTACTTTCTATTATTTATTTGTTTTGGATTTGGTTGTATTGGCTTGTTTGTTCATTTCCTTGTTTTGCTTCTTCCCCCCAACTTGTTTGAGTTGGTTTGTCTTGTTCAAATCATTGGTACTTTTTAGTATGCCCTTCCCAAAGCTGATCAAATCTAATTACTTACCATATCATGAGAAGTCTATTCCTAAAAAGATAATCTCTTAGCCTTATTTTTGGGAGCTCCCTTTATTGTACTTTATTCATGCTTTGGTCTTGGGAAGTGAAGTTTTCTTGTAGTATACATTGTATCAAAATTAAAACTAGGAAATAAATATAATAGTTGAGACAAAATCATGTTAAAACAAGGTTCCCTCAGGTTTTAATGGGCTAGCCATTTCAAATGGTGGATGTATGTATGAGAGTCATTCAAATTTAAGAAGTTAGATAATACATAGTCATTATCGAATAACTTTATAGAATAGAAGTAATTATTTTGTACATTTTTAGAATTTTGAAGGCTTGTGATTCTAAATAGAACATGTGTAATTTTAGAAAGGTTTCCCTTCTTGTCTAAAATCATCAATTATAGTTAATCTAATTTATAAAGCAAAATGAAACACTGATTCATTGAATTTTTTTTGGTAGTCATGAGATCTTTGAGTTTATCCTTGTACTCATGGATTGGTTCCCAACCCTCAATGGATTGAACAATGAAATATTTTTGGAAATAAATAAATCAAAGGGAATTGATTTTAAATGTAAAATCCAAGTCTTCCTTGAAAGGTGATTTAGGAAAATCCATCACAATCTTTTCAACCTTGCTAGCAGTGGAGTAAGGCCTTGAGTGGGACTGAAAGTATCTCTATTAGGGATATGGATGCTTGGTTGGTAACAAATAAATTCCCATACCATCCCCCCATAAAGTTGAATTATCAATACGTTCTTCCTCTTAGAAGTTCTGATTGCTAAGGTAGGTCTAAATTATTTCATGTGGATTTAAGAACTATAAAAGAATCAATCACTTTGACACACACCGATGGTATTAGGTAGAATTAAACTTCGTATATCACATGTTGAATTAGATTAAGTGCCTTCATCCTTTTGACTTTGTCTAAAGACTACTTTGTAGTTTGTGCTTTTGTATAAGGTGTGAATAATCTAAATTTTGAATTTTGATTGTATTCTCCCCATAGATGTCACCATTTGTTGATTTAAACATGCCCCATTACTCAAAATCTCACATGGGGACCCTCTTGATTTAACATATTTCTTGTTTATGTTATTACTTCCTTGCATGGTTAAATTTATGAATGCTACATAAATTGCTTGATATGGATTCCAATCTTAAGGTTTCAAACTTATGAATGTGTTTGATGAAATTGAACAACCTTCACTTGACCATTTATTCACAATGATTAGGCAATCCTTGTCTAGGGTTTAAACAACAAAAAATGGCCCAATTTGCCCATTATCAATGCAAAGTCTTCCATTAGTTATAAAGCTTTTGTCTCAGTGTTAAAATATTACCTTATGGTTCTCATGATGTATTTAGATGATTATTTTAAACATTTGGGCTTTAAAATATGAACATGACCTTTTATTTAGGTTAAAGTAAAAAAAGGGGCCAAGTTTAATAATTTATTTCATTAGACAATAAACTTCATTATTGAACTATTTCTATTGAATTATGATCTTTATTCCTTTACATCTAGTTTAATTTATAGTTTAAATGCTCATATTATTATTTTGAATTTCATGTTCTGGCTAGTTTAGTCATTTTCATAATATATTTTACTTATTTGATTTTATCAAGGTTTCTTTAAAGTCTTTTAAATGGTTATGTGCACTTGATTTATACTTTCACAGACTTATTTGGACCTTACTCAACTAAATTTAGCTTTTGTTTATTGACATGTTAGGTTTTTAATATTTAACTAACTTATTAATGGTTTGCTTGAGTCACTTTTGCCTTATCTTAGTTTGTTGAGATCTTTTAAAGTCTTCCCAGCCATTGATCCTTGATAACTATCAAAATCTTGAGTGTTTTGTTCTATGAAAAGTGGCTCATTCAAAAATAATTAAGTATTTCAAGCCTTGACCTTTTGATAAATGACACATGGCTACATCTCAGGCACCCAAAGGTTAGGGGGAGGAAGTCAATAGTTTAATGTCATGATATCCTAAGCTTATGTGAGCCGTCCACATGTTCATAAATCATATGATTTGAGTGAAGCCAAATTATATATTTAGCGTGAAGACCTGAGATCATGCCACATGACATGATCTAAGAGAGCATAGGAGAAGATGGTCAAAGACAATCTATAAAAGTTTTAAGGCCCAAAGGCATATGATGATGCCACATGGCATCATCATAGGAACTAAGGACTTAGAGGGTTAAATCTAACAACATAAACCTCTGATGGGAGATTCAATGCAAAGGCACCACATGGCATCATCGATGGTTTAGAGCTCACCCCAAGATGCAAAGAAGCATAATTATAAATTCAACTAAGTGTCAAAGAATTTTAAGTCCCAAGATCATGCCATGTGGCATGATCTCAAGGATTTAGAGATTAGGGATGGGAATAAAAAGTTCAAAGTCCCATGATTATGATATGTGGTTGTATGTTAAAGAGTCAAAATTAAAAAAGGTGAATAGATAATAAAGAGTGGAAAGATCCCCTAATGTCCCAAGATTGTGCGATATGGCATGATCTTAGATACCTAGTCAATGAAAGAAATAAGACCCATAGAGAAGCCCTAAATATCCTAAGCTCCATGATGATGTCACATAGAACCATCATGGGATCCAAAATGTGGAAGAAATAAAACATAAAGAAGTTGAGTGATGATCTCCCAGAGTCCTAATATCATACTGAGTGGTATAATCTCAGGGACTCAACTTGTAGAACATATCTAAAGGCTAGTCAAGCTTGAAAGACTTCCCAAAAATCTAGATTTGAATAAGTGCCAAAATCACATGCATCTTTAGTTGGAGATGGCATTTGCAGATAGAGTCCCTAAATTTGATAGCCCAACAAAGAAGAGAGTGGATTAGGAAATGATGATTTTACTTCATGTGGCCTTTTGTTGCTTTGATCAAATAACTTTTTTTGAAGGACTTATAGCTATAGAATGCGATACATGGCTGAGTATCTAACTAGCTAGTTAGATTAGGGAAAATTTTGAAGGAACTAGAAAGGAGATATTATATGCTTAATTTAAAAAGGTATGGATCTAAATATCTTAAACCAATCAAGATTTGAAGGAAATCAAAAAACCATTCAAGTTAGCCTACTTGGCCACATGTAGACCAATCTAAAGGATCATTCATAATACTTGGCCCAATAGGGATAGAATATTCAAGTGACCATTTAGTTAGAGATGTGTCACAACCATAGAAAAACTAAGTGATAGGGATCATACATATTGACATCATGTTGAGTGGAGCATATTTTTGGTTGGGCTATTGAAACAAACTTAAAAGGAAATCATGGCCAGAGATGGGGAAATTTGTGCTATACAAGGTGAGTTCCATTCTTTTTATTTTATATAAGATAATATATAATCTTGAAAAAAATTGGGGGACATTTTTATGCACTAAAACTCTATAGAAATTGAGAAAGGATATGACTTGTCCCTTTTTTTGCTTTGACTTGGCCAATGATTATCTACCTAAAGGCATAATGTATACTTTTACAAATAACATTGAAGTAAATACTAGTTTGCTTCAAAATTCATGTTGTTATCTGGTATTGCCATTTTATTTCTATGATTAAATAAGGTCAATTAATGCTAAGAAGAGCTTGTAATTCTTTTTTGCTAATGAATATTTAGTTAGATTGTATAGTAACTAGTCTGATTGGTTCTAAATTTATGTTTCATTTAATTTGAAGTTATTTAAAGCCATTGTGTGTATTAGCTATACTCTATTTATATGTTTTTATTTAATATGTATTTATAATAATCTGTTCACTTAATTCATCACAATCTTTCTCATTGTGTTACTTCGGTTTGTGTTGTGGCTAGACCTGGTACCCAATGGTATAATTATGACCAAGTATGCCTTCATATTTTTAGCAGTGAAGGTCCTATTTTAGTCAAGAAACCATTAATTCCCTACCTTTTTTAGATAGGTATGAATATTTTTATCAGAGCAATAATCGGTTCATCAATGGCCACAATTGACCAATACCAATACTACTGCCATATTCGATGAATACCACCGATACAACCAAAACCAACCAATACCAATGAAATGACCATAATTAGCTTTCCAATACCTCAAAGATTTAAACCTAGGTGGTGCATATAGCAATCAAGTTGCTTTACCAATGTGTAGACACCAAAATTATGTCACACATGTGCATAACTCCCTGTGTCGAAACCCCCCTCTATTCCATTTTAATAATTAACCTTCATAACCCATATTTTCACCCCTCATACATTTAATTAATTTAAAAATATTTAATTTAGTTAATTAAAAAACTACTTATGCCACCTTACCTGGCCACCTCATTTTAAGACTAATTCTTACCCTCTAAGTTACCTCAAGACTTAGTCCCCTAATCTTAACTATCCATGACTTGTTCTCACCCCTAACATAAATTCCTAACTAACTACATTATTCTTAACCTCTCATTTATACTATTTTATAATGGATACCACACTTGGAAAGAGAAGGAACAAAAAATAGGCTAAAAATAACCCTTTTACCTATTCTCATTCCACTGACGTCAGTCAACCCTCAGTCGACGTCGGTGGGATCATCAACATAGATTACTTAAACCAAATTCTAAGCTAATATTCAGGTCAACAAAAATAAAAAAAATTAGTCATTCACATACAAGCTTTGGCATTCAACTGTCTATATCCAAGCTTACCATTACTCTGCACAAATCAGTCCAGATTAGGAATTGATATACTGCACAGAGCTTGGATTCTTTTGAACTAGCAGCATAAGCTTGTATTTTTTGTTCACGTATTGCTTCAACATGCTTCATTAGAGCCATCTATCTGACACTCATGGTTTATCCATTTCACCAGCTAAGTATATGTCTATGTTTTGTAATTCCTTTAAATAGTCATTTTACAATTACTTTACATTATACTATTTATCATTTTATGAACCTCTTGACTCTCCTTATGAAGGAGTTTTAAAACTTCTTCACCTATTTCCCTTTGCTTCAAACATACCAACCCTCTGTCTAGACCCACCTGAGTCTTACCCACTCCCTTATGACTTCCCAACCTCACAAACCTAACCAACATCTACCTCCTAGCTCAAAAAAGTCTCTTGTAACCTATTGAGAACCTACTGCCCCTACCGACATCAGTGACATAATTGACATTGATCATATCTCCTTACTAACATTGGTAGCCTAACCAATGTTGGTGACTATGTATTTCCACTAACCTCCCTGAGCCTGCCTAAACAACCTCTAAAAACACAAATAACTCACATTACCTACATTGTGTCACTCTCTACTGCACTTAGACTGCAAGAATGGTAGAAATATATCTCTCTTACTCTTTATTTCATTTTTCTATTCATTACCATTTTATTTCAAAAAGTGGACTTTCATCCCTAAGGAAGTTTGACACTTCCAAGAATAAGCGCGTAGCTTGGTAGCCCACTTATATATTTACTAACAAATATTTTTGGTGATAGTGCTTTATTATTCATAGGTAGTCCTCCCTAGCCAAAGAGGAGTGCTCAACATCATCTGGATATGATGTGCAACCAATCTAGGTTCTCTTTAATCTCTAATCCCTACCCTTCATCTCTGTTTCTCCTTAAACATCAAATAGATTCAAAATTTAGTGAAACATTTCTTGCATGCCTGGTGGGACCCTAAAGTTTTCCTTGGGTTCATTGCTTATTTTAAGCATTCATATATGTGTATTATAGTGAAAATTTCATTCCTTGCACTTTCTCCCTCTTTTTTTTTCCTCAGAATGAAATATTCAACATTTTATTTTCTATTTAAAGGTAATAAACTACAATTTCTTCTTCCTTGCTACTCTTCTCTTTCTTTTGTCTCTAAAAGAAACTTATCATTTTTATTGAAATTTAAAAATAATCTCTTCTTTATCTCTTTCTTATATGCACATTAGGCTATTGAAATTAATTCTCTTCTCCTATTTCATCATTATTCTCATTCGAATCAAAACACTTTAGATTTGGGTTTAAAACTTACTGCACTTCATTATTTGCTTGTTGCATATTAGCTCACCTAGTTAATTACAAGCATTATGAATGAATAATAGTACACCAATGTTACACTAATAGATCACACTCATAAAAATAAACATCTAAACTCACCTGAGATAAGGCCCTTTAATATTTCATCACCTCGTGGATCACATTACCCTATCCGACTATCCTACTTGGATTTCACCACCAAGGGGAGAACCCACTCCATTCTCTGACAAAGTATAAACTCTAGACATAAGGTATATTATGGTTAAGTGGCTTGGCTTGGCTTTAGGTCCATGAAGTATGGGGAGTAAGCCCTTATAACAAGCCATGTACCTAGTCTAAAATAGATCTCCTCTTGAGCACCAAAACTAAATTGGAACCAACTCTAGATTGCTTTCTAGTACCTTAGGTAAACAAACTCTCATCTCACTATTTGATTAAGGCATAAGCCAACACGAGACTAAAATTAATCTCTAAGATTTAATAATTAGTGGCTGTATGTTCTTTTTTTGCTTTTTTATTACCTTCTATATTTTGGAGTTGGTAAGGATATTTTTCTATTGATTTACAAAATCAACACTATTCATAATACTTAGGTTGTATAACCTGTTATATTAGGTTTTTTTAGTGTTCATCCTCCTTATACAGACCTCTTGCATCCTCTATTTTGCCTAATTCTTGCCTCCAAGTTTCTAAAAATGTTGGATTTTTCATCTCCTAGGACTCCATAGTGATTGACATTGGTTAAATCCACCGATGTCAGCAGACTTTAATTTACCGACATTAGTCAATTGACTGATGTTGGTGACTGTGTAATTTGGTTATTTTTAGTTTTCTCAAAATAACAAGCTAAAACAACCTACCTACCCATACTCAAACCAATTTTTTCCACACTCAGTCACTAATACAGATTTTTAAGACTATTTATACTTCTTCTTGTATGGTATTGACATGAAGCCAAGCCAAAATTCTTGCCAATTACATAAGATGGCAACCACTACCACCTTCCCCTCTTATTGCTAATTCTATCATGGAGCATAATTTAGATACATAACATACTCCCAGCCCCAACCAAATT
Organism: Torreya grandis; assembly: GCA_037957365.1. Classification (NCBI taxonomy): domain Eukaryota; kingdom Viridiplantae; phylum Streptophyta; class Pinopsida; order Cupressales; family Taxaceae; genus Torreya; species Torreya grandis. The sequence continues at coordinate 1,006,139 of JARHVA010003566.1, forward strand.
ACCATTGTGCCTAAAGGAGATCAATATTTTGATAAATTTCTTGATCATAATGTGGCAGCCCTTCAGCATTACCTTGCCATGAGCCAAACCCATAATTCGTTGGGTGACCCACTATATGGTATGCCAACTTCTCTAATGGAAACAACTTCAGTTTTAGCTATCTCCACTATGTTCCCCATGGTTACTTAAACCACCGCTTCAACAAGTAACCCAACCATAAATAATATCCAAAGTTCAACACCACCAACTGCCCAAATCCCACCTAACCCCTATCGTGACTTCCCTGCCTTCATAACCACAAGTAGTTTAGTCAAGTTTAACCCCATTTTAGAATTTGGTGGTACCCATCCCATCTACTCTCACACCTATAATTACATGAGTTATGAATCACCCTTCACCTAGTATAACCATGCAAACAACCCAAACTATAATAACAACATTCAACCAAAACATTGTCTCTAACCTAACAGGATAAGCCCCTTTCATTTCTGCCCCCCAATCTATGACTCACTACCCCTATGTTGTGTCAACACAACCGAAACAAGCTATGTCATACACTACCTCTATTTCTTATCAAGCTCCCTATAACTTAAGGGGTGTCTCCCAAACCAATCCCCCTCCACACCTCATTAGGATGCTGATGGACAAGATGTCTATTCTAGAGACATCTATGTTGGGTTCAAAGAATGTGTTATCTTATGATCAAATATGCAATGAGCCCATCCATCCTTCTATGTCTATTCACCCTTATCCAAGCTAATGGGAAATCCCCAAATTTACTCACTTCTAGAGTAAAGATGACCCACAACAACATTTGTGAGCATTTAGACATACTTGTTATTTAATAGGGCACGATGATGCATTACTACTTCACACCTTCCCTATGTCTCTTTTGGGTGCTACCCTAGATTGGTATAGCTCCCTAACTTGGCACTCCATTTTCTCATTTACTCAACTCACATAATTATTCCTAGACCATTTATCTATCAACATTTCTAAAAAGGTTTTTATTATAGATCTTTATTCTATTAAACAATTTGATGACAAGTCTATCACAAATTTTGTCGCTCATTAGAGAGGCTTAATCAATCAACTCTCCTTATATTTACCCCAACTTGAGATTATTGAGCTCTTATCAAGGGCATGTGCTAATCAAATTTCATCCACACTTTGAGTATAAACTTTCCATACATTTGATGAAGCCTTTACAGTGGCACAGAAACTCGAGATCTGGGCTATAGATGAAGACATAGTCAAATTGTGTATTAAGAATGTCAATTCCAAATCAAATGACTCCTCTTCTTCTAAACATTCTCCTTATAACCAAAAATCTAAAGGCTCCACTAATGCAATGGTTGTTAAATCAGCTTCTTCCATAACCACAAACCAACCTAATTCCTTGACCTCACAAAATCTGACCAGACAATTCCAACAATGGTACAAACAAAGATGATACACTCCCATTGGGGAGTCATATACTTCTATTTTGGAAAAACTATTGCAATAGGGAGCCATAACCCTTCCTCAAATCAAGCTTCCTATATAGTTTGATCCCTCTGATCCTATTCCTACTTGGTATAAGGAGGATGAGTTTTGTGGCTACCATCGAGTCAAAGGCCACAAGTCTAATAACTATAAAACATTCAAGAACATTGTTCAAGACATGCTTGACAGTGGTGATCTCATCTTGAATAACCCTAATGTGTTTGATAATAAAAATATGGATGTGTTCAAATAACCTTTTCCTAGCCATTAACCCAATCAAAATAATGTTCAAACCATGACTGATAACTCATGTGATCATAATATCCATACGGTCAATATGGTCTTTCCTTTACCTCTAGTCCAACCTCTCCCACAACATGAGGCACCCATTTTACCTACTCCTCCCCCAAAATCAGTGGATTTTGTTTTGCCTATCCTTATTCCTTGGGTAGAAGATCCTATTTCACCCATTCCACTCCCACATGAGGAAGGGCCTCCTTTACCTCTCCTTTTGCCACAAGAGGAGCCTATATTGCCAGTTATTTTTACACCCAATTTACCTATCCTCTTACCACTTGAAGACCATGCCTTACCTATTCCTCAACTACATGTTGAGGGGAACATCATTCCTATGTTATACCCTCTTGAAGAACCTTTTTTGCCTACCTCTCCTCCACAGATGGAAGGTAGTTTCCAATCCACTCCTCCTTTGCACCTAGAGGAGCCAGTGTTATCTACCCCTACATTAAATGAGAGACCTATTATGCCTACTCCAATTCAACCAATTTTACCACTTCTTTTATGTATATAAGGTCATACTTTACCTATTCCTCACCCACATATTGAGAGAGTAATTATACCTATGCTCTACCCCCTTGAGGAAACTTCTTAGCCTACCTCTCCCCCACCCATGGAAGACCATGCCTCTTCTCCCATCTCTATCGAATAAGACCATGTTGTGTCTTTTTCTTATCTTAGCCTCAGGTAATAGAGGCCAATAATTTCCCTCTTTCTTAATCACCTAAGTCTTTTAAAGAAGCAATCATAAGGCCTACGTTAACTTCATCTAAACCCTTCTCATGGTTAGTGGGAAATCTAGAATTTCTTTACTCCATGAAGCTAGATCATGTGGCATTTTAAGACTGAGTTAAAACTCCTTATCCTACACAACAAGTGTCATCCTCTACCACCAATCCTCTCAATACCCTTTACCCCAAGGTCTTTGATAAAGTTAGAGCTTCTTCACCAAAATCACTAGAATCTCATCCTTCTACTTCAGAGCCCTCACCTTCATAGGTGTCTACCACATTAAAGCATATCAAGTCTTTAGGCATTCACCTGGTCTCTAATTTAATTCATCCATAGGTGAAATTAAATCTAACTCTCCAACCATAAGTTGGAGTTCCATGACCTAAACTAAGGAAGAATGTTAAGCTTCCTAGATCTCACTGATATTTCCCTCTTCCACCCTCAACTTTGCCTTCAATTTTGGGATGACATCCCTCTACTTTAGTTGGGGTATCACTGATCCAAGTGAAACTAAAGGCTAAGTTACCTTCACTACTACCTCTACCACCTAGTAGGCCTTTCACATCTGACACTATGATACCTACCACCAAGAAAGTGTCATCAAAACATGTGGCTCCACCACCACCTAAACAGGTGCCACACAAAATCACCCCCGTGACTCCTAAACCAAAGAAGGTGTCCACCCCAATCACAACAAGTGCTAGCCCACTCACAGGTTCTCAGATCTTTTTCCTATGTCAGTTGTTGCAATCCTCCATAATAATTATTCCTCCCATTAAGCCTTATAACCCTCTTGGACTGAATCCATCTTGGTTTAATGATACACAAGTGTGTCTATATCATCATTTGATTGGACATGATACTAAGAGTTGTAAATTTCTCATGGTAGTCATTCAACAACACTTTGATATCGACACTCTCTTTGTTGATATTCCTATTAACCTTCCTACTATTCTACCTATGGTATCCACAATGCCTCATACCATTCTACCTAAATTTAAACCCAAAGATGTTGTCATATCCCCTTTGCCACCTTCTTCACCCATGTTTCAGATCAACATAGTTAATGTGACCATGTGATCACAAAATCAAAAGGATAAAGGAAAGGAAAAGGTCATTACCCCTTAGGTTCATCCATTCTCCAAAGATACTTCTCCTTTGAATCTCAAGATTTCCATCTTGGGTGTCACAAAACCAACATCTTCAGAAGTTATTCAAAACTTGATGGTGAAACAACTTCACCAAACCCTTATGAAAATGTCCTTGTATGAGTTAATCCAAAACTCACCCTAATATCCTTAAGTTTTGATTAGTGCCTTGCAATTAGTTGAGGTATAACTTGATGATCCCTAACCTCTTTCATCTTTGGTTAGCTCTCTTAACACCATCTCCCTGATTTCTTTTAGTGATTCAAAAATTCCACTTCAACACCCTAAAGATCAAGATTATACCCTTTTTATCACCACATATATCGATCAAACTCATGTCAAAAGAGTCATGATTGATGGAAGAGATAGTATTAATATTATCTCCACCCATGCCTACAAACAACTAGCCCTTTTTGATAATTACATGTCTCAAACTGATGTGATGCTCTACTCCTTTAATGATACCACAACTACTACGATGGGCACTGTTGTCTTACACATCTGTGTGGATCCCCACACAATTCTTGAGATCTTCTACATTTTATAAGGAAAGTTCTAATACAACATACTACTTGGATGACCTTGGATACATGCTATGCCATGTGTGCCCTCGAATTTGTATTGCTATATCAAGTTTGAGCACAATGGACAACTGCATGTTATTCCTGTCGACCTACCTCCTTTTAAAACATACAACATGACTTGTAGCCCCAATGATGTTCTCATTCCATTAAAGACATCATATCCTCCACATTATACTTTTAAAGCTTCCACAAGCTCCACTACCTGGTTACACAGATACTGGAAACACAAATTCCTAACAAAGACCCCATGGAAGTAACTTTCAAGCATCTATTGCTTAGAGAATATCATTTATTGAAACTCAACATGTTCCATAATCCAAAAGAGTATGGAAAGCTTCATATATACCCCAATTATGATCCTTGTATTGGGATGGTCATCCCATATGGTCCCCCTAACCTTTGAAATAATTTCACATATGGGGGAATTGATCAAGCTCCCAATGTCAATAATCCATCCTCTTCACCATAACCATTTACCTATGACTTCTCTTTCCTAGGCAAGCCTAACTTTGCTCACACCTATCTTTATAGGTGTGGCTAGAAAAGATTTGGTTGGGGTCATTATGAATAGGGTGTTCATACTCCCATTGAATCCATCAACAAAACCATTTAAAATGCCAAAAAGTGGCATGGAGTGGGTTTTGATGAACTAACTAAACTCACCAAAGCTTCTCATATACCAATTATCAAAGAGCCAGTCTCTCCTTTTCCATCATCTCCTCCACCATCACCTACCAAATCAGAGGTATCTATACCTCCTAAGTTTTTTTTTCAATAAATTCCATCCATTTGGGTCCCCTCACCTATCACCCAGTTCAGGAAACAAGGTCCCTTCCTCTCATTCATCCTAAAATGATTGATGAATACTCTCCCACTATCAACACTATCTAATGTCAAGATGATGATGCTATTATCACATACATGGGTGTAGATGATTCCTATATCTAATTATCACTCCCATATGAAACACAAGCTATGTTAAATAAATCAACCATTGACATCAATTTACCCTCTCACAATAATCCCCATGTCTTTAAGATTGGCCAATCTTTGGATTCCTCTGAGCAAGCAAATTATGCCATAGTTCTTAATGACTATAGCAAAGCCTTCACTTGGTCTTATAATGACATGCCTGGTATTAACCCCTCTATCATCACCCATAACATTATCACCAACTGAGATGCTAAACCTATTAAGTAGAAGCTTTGCAAAATGCATCCTCATATTGCTCTGCTTGTCAAAGAAGAGCTCCAATGCCTCCTTTCTATTAACTTTATTCAACCCATCGACTACCCACAATGGGTTTCCAATATTGTTCTTATCACAAAAGTGACAAGGGGAATTTACATATACACCAACTACCTTGACCTAAACCTCACTTGTCTAAAGGATGACTTCCCTTTGCCAAGTATCAACCAACTTGTTGATCTAATAACCAGCCATGAGATGCTATCACTTATGGATGGGTTCTCAAATTATAATTAAATCTTGGTTTCTCTTAAGGATAAACACAAGACAACTTTCATTACCCCATAGGGGACTTTCTATTATCGGGTCATGCCCTTTGGCCTAAAGAATGCTAGTGCCACCTACCATCGCATCATGACTTATATCTTCCATGATTCTCATGCCATCGATGTCAGTCAACCCTCAACTGACATCAGTGAGATCATTGACGTCAGTTACTTAAGTCAAATTCTCAGTTAATATTTAGGTCAATAAAAATAAAAAAAATCAATCATTCATGTACAGGCTTTGGCATTCGACTTTCTACATCTAGACTTATTGTTACTCTACACAAATTAGTCTAGATTAGAAATTGATATAATGCATATAGCTTGGAATTTTTTGAACTGGTAGCACAAGCTTGTCTTTTTTGTTCACGTATTGCTTCAACACACCTCACCAAAGCCATCTATCTGGCACTCATAGTTCATCTATTTCACTAGCTAAGTATATCTCTATATTTTGTAATTTATTTAAATAGTCATTTTACAATTACTTTATGTTATACTATTTATCATTTTATGAACATCTTGACTCTCTCTGTGAAGGAGTTGTAAAACACCACCAATTTCCCTCTACTTGAAACATACCAAACCTCTGTCTAGACCCACTTGAGTCTTACCCACTCCCTTACAACTCTTTCCAACCTCATAAACTTGACTAACATCTACCTCCCAGCTCAAAAAAGTCTCTTGCAACCTATTGAGAACCTAATTCCCCTACTAACATTAGTCACATAACCCACATCAATCATATCTCCTTACTAACATCAGCAATCTAACTGATGTCAGTGACTGTGTATTTCCACTAACCTCCTTGAGCTTGCCTAAATAACCTCCAAAAACACAAATAAATCACATTACCTACACTGTGTCACTCTTTGCTACACTCAGACTGCAATAATAGAACAAATATCTCTCTCTTACACTTTCATTTTGTTATTCATTACCATTTTGTTTCAAAAAGTGGACTATCATCCCTGAAAAAGTGTGATAGTTCTAGAAATAAGCACGTAGCTTGGCAGCCTACTCATATATCTACTAACAAATATTTTAGTGGTAGTGCTTTCTTATTCATAGGTAGTCATCCCTAGCCAAAGAGGAATGCTCAACATTGTTTGGATTCACCACACAACCAATCTGGGTTCTCTCTTATCTCTAATCCCTACCCTTCATCTCTATTTCTCTTTAAACATCAAATAGATTTCAAATTTATTGAAACACAATGCACCCCCATCTCATCAATAAAATTTTAGGTACAGGCATTTTTATAGCCAAAATGCCCAAACTAGTGGTGAATAGTATCCCTAGCTATGGACCATAGAATACCTCATCGCATTGAACACAAGTTTCAATCCACTTGCTGACCCCCATCAATTTAATACCAAACCAATTAACTCACTGCATGTGGATAATTTTTATGAAGGTGTACATACCTTACCCCCTATCAGATTAGAACCCATGACCACCCTTTTAGGAGCACATGTTCTTCACTATTAGGCTAACTCAGGTACACTATTAATTCTCTACCTTACCCTTTCTCTCTTTTATCTTTTTTTATGAACACCCTATTGATAGTGAAAAATGTCACACTCACGAATCAACTTGTTTGCCTATTGCGAAGGTCAAGATGGAATCATAAAAATTTAATCATAAAGAACCTATGGTAAAAAATCAATCATAAAGCATGTAAAAAGGTCTTTTAAAGTTTTGAAGATTACTATGTTCAATAATAAATCTAAATCAAGCTTATAAACTTTTATTAAGTTTATCAAATACAACATGAAAATCAACTATGTCAATAAGAGTTACTCATAAACCATGTTTTGATCTAAGAAGTTAATCATTCTTTCAATATATATAACTCCATCTCAAATCTGATATAAACTATTATTCGACCTATCTGAGATAATAAAGTCTATGAATTAGACAATCTCTTGAAGGACATACATTTTAGATTGTTGAAAAGTATATCTTATGTTCGTGCTCATAAATGATTACCAAAGATAATAAACAAGAAAGCATAAAAGATCAATATAGCTTCACAATCTTAAAGAGATGATAAAAATAACATCTATCTACTAAGAAACTAAACAATAAACTAATTAAGAAAACTAAAAATAAGAAATCTAATCTAAACTAAAACTAACACTAACTAAAGAAAGAAATTAGAAATAAAAGTAAACTATCAAAGAAAGAAAACTAATGTTAATGAAAACTAAATTAGAAATCAAACAAATACATTATAAAATAGAAAAATTATGAGTCTTAATAAATAAGAGTCATCTTAGCAAATCAGATCAATTTTATTTAAGAAATCGATAGTCTTCACACAAAATATCTTCAAAGATAACTTTTACAATTAATTAGATCAACAATCTATCATAGAAAGTGATGTTTTCATTATTATTCGGATTGAATACTCAGATTCTACACATAGGACTGTAAGTCATAATCATAAAAAGATATTAAAATTGATATCTTTAGATAATCAATTATAAATGACAATATAAAACTGAATATACTTACGTTGTCTAAGCAGGTTGATTGGTCAATTTACAAAAGTCATGCTATCTCAAAGAAGTTGCATAGAAGAGAGAGATAAATGATTGACTTCACAATATATAAGTCTTCAATACCTATATTATTCCTCTCCTTAAAATGAATCCTTGATCTCCTTTTATCCTTCAAATTTAATTGAAAAATAAGTTATAACTAACCTTAGTTAGTTATTAGTTTAACTTAACTAATTAATTTTTAGAAGTTAATTAATAATAAACAGTTATTAGTTAAGGTAAGATTTAATTAAGACTTAAAAGGTCTTGATAGATCAAGTATTTGATTATAGATTGGGTACTCTCTTAACAAGTTGGGAACCTTATCAATTAATAATAAAAAGAATACATATATCAATAAATAAATTGATAAGTCAAAGTTATGAAATCCTTATTTATATTAACCACAATGCATATTTCTAAAAATTAACTTAAGCACATATATATATATGTATATATCAAAAAATTAAATTTTTCTATACTTTCCAAAGCTTCACCATCAAAATATCAAAACTAAAAGTTGAAATATCAAGTCTAATAGTATAGTATTCTACCAACTAAAAGTTCAACTGAAAACAAAAGTCTATCCCTTAGACATCTAGTAATATTCATAATTTGAAAGCACTTCAATTACAGACTTCCCTTGCTCATTGCCACATTCATTGTACTCCATTTCTACAATTGGAAGATGAACTATATTTGTGCCTAAATCAGTTGAGGGATCATCAATCTCCATCTTAATCCATTTGGTCACTCTAACCTCAACATGAGTATCTGTATCATTCTAACTGTATGATCTTTTATCTGAAGGTTTAAAATAAAATTATATATTCATAATTTTATTTTCATAATTTTCTGTCAAAACTCATGTTCTCCTACTTATTATATACAAACCATCTGAAAAATAGAGTCAATCCAAAAATTAAAAATTGGATTTCACAAATTTTATTCTTGAAAATATCTTTCAGAAACCATATATCTTTTCCACAAGCCATATTCCCAATTAAAAACCAAATGTATGAAATTTGAGATATAATATGCGATCTATAATCTTCAAAATGAAACCCTCAAAATATATCCTATTTATATTTTTTTAATCACTATTTCACTATGCAAACATCTTCTTATACATATATATTATGTATAATTTATATAGGAGCCTTTCAAAAAGAGAGTTTCAACATTATACAATCGAGTTCTTTCACCTACTTCAGTTTTCAAAGTGCTATTATTTCAATATCAAACTTCAAGAGTGAGGTGTAAAACTATAACTACTTTCATTATTTTTGAAAATCAGCCCACTATTCTTCATAAGTAAAATTATGTCAAAGAAAATTTGAAACTGAGATTGAAAATTATATTCTCACAATACCAAAATATAATGGCTTTTATATGCTCAAAGTACTTTCTAGCATAACCTCTCTATCATGGCCGACCATAGTTATCAAACACTTTGTCATCAAAATAGAAATCAAGATTTCAAAAACTTTGTTACCAAATAAACCCTCTATGGTAGACATAACTAACAAACTATATAAAATATCTGCATGCATATTCCATACTTATGTCAAAACTCTTAACATGACTTAACAGGTATCCAATCCTCAACTGACATATTTCAAACCAAATCATCCATTCAACTTTATAGAACTTGAACACAACTTTGTAAGTTAAAAATATATTTTAAATCACTTTTTCAAAATCAAAGAATATATATATATATGTATATATTCTTTTCTATTGTTCATTTATTTCCCATGTTTGAAAGAAAACTCAAAATGACTTTCAAATATGCTAAGATTTTAAAACCTTAACAAACCGTACATGCACAAATATATGGTTTCAAAAACTAAGACATCACATAATTCAAAAATAACAGACCCACTAAACCCAAAATTTAAGCAATGATAAAACTTTCCTTCATTTCAAACTTGATCAGATTTATTTCCATAACATGCATGCAGACTTTTATTTTGAAATTGAAATTGATATGCATGCACCATTATCCTATTATGCATCAGAGTCACAAAATCCATGAAAATAAACATACAAATTTTATTCTTATAAAACCCAAAGTCTAAAAAAATATGAAATAATATACAAAATATTTAAAGCAACACTACAATTTTTCCACAAAAACTAGAACTAGATGAATATCTAAAAATAAGAAAGATCTATATCAGGTATCCTACTTGAACCAAATCAATTTTTTACTTTATCCATGACCAAGGATATATCAAAAACTAGAACTAGTTTTTACTAATATTCAAGCATGAAAGTGATATTCTTGACCGTAGTATTATTCAACTCTCAAATTATTTATGCACAGGTTCAAACCCATATCTTCCTCAAATCTTATCAACATGAAAAACAACTTCCATATTTATTCCATGTAATAAAATATGTTTAAAATAGTCATGAATTTTTTTCAAAACTATTCAAGATATACCTGGTCATGTTTCCTTACAATTTTCTACTCAAAATTCTTCTCTACAACTCAAAATCTAAATTATCAGTGTTACGCTTTTGTAAACAAAATTCATGCAATGACCAAGACCAAGAAAATAACCTATTTATAATTACCACCCTCTACCATAACTACTTGGTCTATGTTTTTACTTTTAATTGGCTTATCTAAATTGAAAATGAATTTAGCAGTTTTGCCAACTTGATTAGTAAGTCATCAAACTTAATAATCACTAGTTTTCCTACTAAATCTCTTAACAACTTCCATGAATCAAGGTATGTATGTTTCATCTTAAAGTCTCAAGCCACCAAAATCTTAAATTGATCTTGAAGTATCATCAAGTATACATTGTCATTAACTCTTGTCAGCTCAATGTGACTCAATGTCTTATCGAATAGACTACCAACTTGAATGCCACATAAACATACCACATCAACTTGATTATGAAACATGATAACCATGTTAACCTTATGCCTTATGAAAATTATGTTTCAAAACATAGACTTGAGTTATAATCCTTGAAATAAATCCTTATGCCTTTGAAAACACCATAACCTATCGTTAAAAATCATTATGGTTTGATAGGTTTATTAGTACCATTTTAAATCTTAGGATAAATAACCTTAGGTTAAGATGTTTTGAAAACATAAAGTCATATTATCTGTAGAATTTAAGCTTATACAATGTTCGAATTAGGAACCTTAGTCAAATAGGATTTAGTATTGAACACTTAGAATTTTAAGATCATTTTATATGATTAATAACAATTAATCAGATATCAAACCAACCTGAATCATAACAGTATTTAAAAAGTTATCTATACCACAAGTGAATGTATGTGAGCTATCAATTATTTTTATGGATCCATAAGATGATCATTGGTGACTTTCAAAATTAAGTTTTTATAATTCAAATGATGTATTTGATTTATTAAACTATAAGTTGCATTGTTTCCTTAAACTATAAAATTATGACTAATCCATCTATATACTCATGATTTAAAACTAAAATGATTGGGTTATCATTATAACTAATTCATATAATATTCCTATTTAACTCAAACCAAATTTCACATTGCCACTAAAATATAAAATTAGTCACCATAAATTGCTTACATCAAATAAAAATTGATCTAAAATTTATATACCACACTCAATTGAAAATCAAGGTAGAAATATGAAAATATATAATAGTAGTCATATAATGCTTTCAACCATCAAAGTATCCTTATTTCAAACTGCAATGTTGTATTATAATTTGATCAAGAACTAAAAAAGTAGGATAGTTGATCACAAATATTTATAATGATAAATATATGTGCATATTTTATTATTTATCCACTATATTTTTTGAAACCACTTAAAATATAAACATAAATTTATCAACTAATCATCATCAATTCATAATTAAAAATATGCATCCAAATATATTATTAATTGATCGAGTCTCCGACATAGTTTTAAATTTTATGACTGAGTCATCTCTATGATAGAAAGTATAAATTTTAAAAAAATGAGGGAGGTGTGAAAAATAGGCATAACACTAACGACCTGGCTAGCTAGTTTCAAATATGAAATTGGGTAGCAATCAAATTACATATTATATGGACATTAACATGAGAGTGTGATCTAGGTAAATTATTTCTCAAATAGTTATACACAAATCCTTTTTAATAAATTTCAACAAGAGATGAGATGTTTGACTAATATGGCATGAAGAAAGGGAATGATATAACAAGGAAGTTTGGGCTAGATGCACATACAATTGTAAATGCCTCAAATATAATATCTAAAAATAAAGTATAACTTTAACAACTAGTTATAACTGAACATATATTATTTATCTATAAAAAAAAATAGAGTTTATAAAGAATAATATCTAAAAATAATTGACACTTACAGTGGAATTACAACATCTTTGCATTCTCCCTCATACTATAAAAACTTCGTCCACTTGAAACACTTGTTGATCTTTTTAAAAGTAAAAGTCAAATAACAACAGAAAAACAAACAAACAAAAAAAGAAAAGAACACAAACTAAAAGGAAAAAAGAAAAACAAAACATCAAAAATTGACCAAATATTTACAAGTAAAAATAAATAAATCATTCATTGACATCAAAAATCATCCACTATGAGACAAAATGAAGGATACACCATAACTAGAAACTAACAAAAGCAAAGAAATAAAATTTAATAAATAAAAGAGGTATAAGAATAAATGATGAGAGATCTTCTTCAATATGACTATAATGAAAGACAATATTTTTAACATACAAATATTCATGATAAGTCAAGCTATATGATTTGAAATTAATAAGACAACATGATAAGCACATTAAATAACCTTGAATAAATAGAATTAAATCATGATTATGCATGCTTTTAACCATTTCTTGGTTTTATATTCTATATGAAAGCTTATCTATCTAATTTGGATTGAGATGAATATTTTAAAGGTTAAGATAGAGAGATCTTGATCAGTAAATTGACTTAACTATTAAGGTATCTATAAATAATTTTGAATATCTCTTGATTTAACATATTCAATAAAATCTATTATTTCAAATTCTAAAGGATCAAAATTTGAAACATTCATATTCAATGTTATTAAACAAGTCTTCTAATTTAAATTTTGTAGAAGAAATTTTTAAAAAAATATCATACTTGTTAATTTCATATTGTGATACAAATAATCTATAAAATCAAACTTTTCATACTCAACTTCAGACAATTGATTGCTCATCTTAGTGTCTGCAACATCACAAACACATTTTTCTATTGTTATAGTATTGAATCCAACATCAAAGAGATCATAATTTTCATTATCAACATGATTTTTTGAATCAAAAGTGATAGGATATTATTAGAAGTATTCAAATTAGATATGCTATTGTTATAGATAGTAATAAAATCATAAGTAGATGAATAATTTTTTTTGGAAAAGTAATCATATTCAAAATCTAAAGAAATTTCCATATCTAAGTCAGGAGTTTCTAGTTCAAAATTTTAAAACATCATTATCTTCTTCATTAGTTATGTCTGAAAGAAAATCAGGAGTAGTTTTATTTAAAAAAAAGCCATTACTAAAAAATAAATCAGAATTGAGAGAAAATATGTTATCAGATGATTGATCAGATTGAATAAATGAATTAAATTGCTCTAATTCTTAATTTGATAAAAAATTTAAATTAAAACACTCTGATGAAGTATCTAAATTGTAATCTAATTATTAAGAGGTATTTTGAGTATACCATGTTAGGATTTGATCATAGACAAAAATATATATAATTTTTTTTGAGAAATTCATGTTTGAAATGCAACATTAATGTAGAGAATCTTTTGCATTTGAACATATCATAATTGAGCGAGCAAAGTTTACAAAAATCTTGATTTTATCATTGAATGCAAGCAAACTTCAAGGCTGAGCGAAAGTCAACAATACCAATTTTATGAATAATTTGAATATAATTCTCAAGTAAGTTATTCTTCCAACAAAGAAAGAAAAGATCACCACTAGATAAAAAAAATAAGAATTTCATTTAATTTTGAAAGAAAGCATAATAAATATTCTCTTATGGATTTTTTTCCAAATAAAGTGTAAACAAAGCTATTAGATGTTGATATACTTGATTTTTAATTAAGATTTTGATGTAAAGCCATTTTTGAGTGAGCTCATCCATATTTTTCATAACTGAGCAAGAAATAATGATGAAACTAAAATCAAAATCTAGGCGATCAGTTATGATAACTATGAATTAAAAATTGGTGACCAGTTATGGTAAGGTGAATCATTGAAACAAGAATGTATAAAGATAATTAATTTAAACTCCCCATTAGAGTCACCAAATTTTTTGATGGTGAAAAATGTCATGCTAATGAATCAACCCATTCACCTATCATTTGCATCAATATGAAATCATACTAGTTTAATCGTAAGGAACCTATGGTTGCGTGTAAGGGGATATTTTAAAGTTATGAATATTAATATGTTCAATAATAAATTTAAATCAAGATTACAAATATTTATTAAGTTAATTAAACATAACACGAAAATCAACTGTCAAGAAGAGTTACTCATAAACCATGTTTTGATCTAAGAAGCTAATCATTCCTTCAATATATATAACTCAATCTCAAATCTAATATAAATTATCATTAGATCTATCTGAAAGAATAAAGACTATGAATTAGACAATCTCTTGAAGGACACAAATTTTAAGTTATTGAAAAGTATATCTTATTTCTGTGCTCATAAATGAGTACCAAAGATAATAAACAAGAAAGCATAAAAGATCAATATAATACAACAATCCTAAATAGATGATAAAAATAACATCTATCTACTAAGAAACTAAACAATAAACTAATAAATAAAACTAAAAATAAGAATCTAATCTAAACTAAAACTAACACTAACTAAAAAAAAAAATCAGAAATAAACAAATCGAAGAAAGAAAACTAATGTTAATGGAAACTAAATTAGAAATTGAACTCAAATAAATAAAATACATTATAAAATTAAAAAATTGTGAGTCTTAATAAATAAGAGTCATCTTAACAAATTAGATCAATTTTATTTGACAAATCAACATCTTTCATAAAAAATATCTTCAAAAATAATTTTTATAATTAATTAGATCAATAATCTATCATAAAAAAGTGATGTTTTCATCATTATTCAGGTTGAGTAATCATATTATACATATACGACTATAAGTTACAATCATTAAAAGATTTTAAACTTGACAATTTTATGATAATATAAAATTGGATATGCCTGCATTGTTTAAGTAGTATACTCAATTGTTAGAAAAAGTACCATTGATCTATCTGTAAAAGTCATGCTATCTTAGAGAAGTTGTATAGAAGAGAGATAAATGATTGACTTCACAATGTATAAGTTTTCAATACCTATGTTGTTACTCTCCTTTAAATGAATCCTTGATCTCTTTTTATCCTTCAAATTTAGTTGAAAAATAAGTTTTAACTAACCTTAGTTAGTTATTAGTTTAAGTTAACTAATTGACTTTTAGAAGTCAATTCATTATAAATAGTTACTGGTTAAGGTAAGATTTAATTAAGACTTAAAAGGTCTTAATAGATCAAGTATTGATTATAGACTGCGTACTCTCTTAACGAGTGGGGACCCTTATCAATTAATAATAAAAAGAATGTATACATAAATAAATAAATATATAAGTCAAAGTTATGAAATATTTATTTATATTAACCATAATACATATTTTTGAAAATTAAATTAAACATATATATATATATATATATATATATATATCAAAAAATTAAAGTTTTCTATAGTTTCCAAAACTTCACCATCAAAATATCAAAACTAAAAGTCGAAATATCAAGTTTGAAAGTATAATATTCTACCAACTAAAAGTTCAACTGAAAACAAAAGTCTATCCTTTATACATTCAATAATCATCAAAATTTGAAATCACTTCAAGTAGAGACTTTCCTTGCTCATTGACACATTCATTGTACTCTATTTCTACAGTTGAAAGATGAACAATATTTGTGCTTGAATCAGTTGAGGAATAATCAATCTCTAGCTTAATTCATTTGAGCACTCTAACTTCAACAAGAGTATCTGTATCATTCTGACTGTCTGATCTTTAATTTGAAGGTTTAAAATAAAATTATATATTCATAATTTTATTTTCATAAGTTTTTGTCAAAACTCATGTTCTCTTGCTTATTGTATACAAACCATTTGAAAAACAAATTGAATCGATCAAAAAATTAAAAACTAGATTTCACAAATTTTATTCATCAAAGTATCTCTTATAAGCCTTATATCTTTTTCACAATCCATATTCTGAATTAAAAACCAACTATATAAAATTTAAGATATAACATGCTGTCTACAATCTTCAAAATGAAACCCTTGAAGTATATCCTATTTACATTTTTTTAATCACTATTTCACTATATAAACATCATCTTATACATATATATTATGTATAATATCTACATGAGCCTTTCAAATAGAGAGTTTCAACACTATACAACAAAATTCTTTTACCTACTTCAATTTTTAAAGTGCAATTATTTCAATATTAAACTTCAAGAATGAGGTGTAAAACTAGAAATACTTTCATTATTTTCAAAAATCAACTCACTATTCTTCATAACCAGAATTATGTCAAAGAAAATTTAAAACTAAGACTAAAAATTATATCATCACAATACCAAAATATGATGGCTTTTATATGCTCAAAGTACTTTCAAGCATAATCTCTCTATCATGGCCAACCATAGTTATCAAATACTTTGTCATCAAAATAGACATCAAGATTTCAAAAACTTTGTTACCAAACAAACTCTCCATGATAGACACAACTAACAAACTATCCATAAAATATTTGCATGTATATTCTAGACTTATGTCAAAACCCTTAAAATGGCTTAATAGGTCTATAATCCTCAACTGACATGTTTCAATCCAAATCATCCATTCAACTTTATTGAACTTGAACACAACTTTGCAAGTTAAAGATATCTTTTAAATCACTTTTTTGAAACCAAGGAATAAATATCTTCTTTTCTATTGTTCATTTATTTTCCATGTTTGAAATAAAACTCTGAATGACTTTCAAATATGCTGAGCTTTCAAAACCTTAACAAAACTTACATGCACACATATATGGTTTCAAAAACTAAAACATCACATACTTCAAAAATAATAGACCCACTGAACCTAGAATTTAAGCACAAAGATGAGAAAACCTTCATTTCAAATTTTATTGGATTTATTTACATGACATGTTTTCAAAATTTTATTTTGAAACTAAACTAATATGCATGCACCATTATCCTATTCTGCATCAGACTCACAAAATCCATGAAAATTAACAAAGTTTATTCTTATAAAACCTGAAGTCTAAATAAAAACTGAAACAATATACAAAATATTTAGAGCAAGACTACAATTTTTTCATAAAGACCAAAACTGGATGAATATCTCAAAACAAGAAAGATCTATATCATATATCCTACTCATACCCAAATCAAATCTATATTTTATTCATGTCTAAGGATATATCAAAAACTAGAACTAGTTTTTACTAATATTCATGCATGAAAGTGATATTCTAGATTGTAGTATTATTCAACTCTCAAATTATTCATGCATAGGTTCAAACCCATAGCTTCCTCAAGTCTTATCAACATGTAGAACAACTTCCATATTTATTCCATGTAATAAAAACTATTCAAAATAACCATGAAACTTTTATCATTACTGTTCAAGACATACCTAGTCATGTTTCCTTACAATTTTTTCCTCAAAATCCTTCTCTATAATTCAAAATGTAAATTTCCAAAGCTCCACTTTCACAAACAAGCTTTGTGTAATGGCCAAGACCAAGAAAATAACCATTTTCAATTGACACCCTCTACTGTAACTTCTTGGTCTATGTGTCCACTTTTCATTGGGTCATCTAAATCAAGAATGAATTTGGTAGTTTTACCAACCTGATTAGTATGTCATCAAACTTAGTAATCACCAATTTTTATACTAAACTTCTTACCAACTTCCATGAATCAAAGCATGTATACTTCATCATAAATTCTCAAATTACCAAAATCTTAGAATAAACTTGAAGTATCCTCGAGTATACGTTTGAATTAACTCTTACCAACTCAATGTACCTCAATGTCTTATCGAATGAATTACCAACTTGAATGCCACATCAACATACCGCATCAACTTGATTATGAAACATGATAACCATGTTAACCCTATGCCTTTCGAAACTTATGTTTCAAAACATAGAATTGAGTTATAATCTTTGAAACAAATCCTTATGCCCTTGAAAATACCATAGCCTATCATTAAAAATCATTATGGTTTAATAGGTTTATCAGTATAATTTCAAATCTTAGGATAAATAACCTTAGGTTAGGATGTTTTGAAAACATAAAGTCATATTACCTTTATAATTTAGGCTTATGCAATGTTCAAAATAAGAACTTTAGTCAAATAGGATTTAGAATTGATCACTTAAAATTTTAAAATTCCTTTATATCATTAATAATAATTACTTAGATATCAAACCAACTGAATCATACGAGTATTTCAAAATTTATCTATACCACAAGTGAATGTATGTGAGATATCAATTGATTTTATGAATCCATAAGATAATCATAGGTGAATTTTAAAATGAAGTTTTTATAAATCAAATGATGTATTTGATTTATTAAACTATAAGCTACATTATTTCTTTAAACTATAAAATCATGACTGATCCATTTGTATGCTCACAATTTGAAACTAAACTAATCGGGTTATCATTATAACCAATTCATATAACATTTCTATTTGAATCAAACCAAATTTCACATTGCCACTAAAATATCAAATTAGTTACTATAAACTACTCACATCATCAAATGAAAACTGATTTAAAATTTATATACCACACTCAATTGAAAATCAATGTAGAAATCTGAAAATATATAATTATAGTTATATAATGCTTTCAACCATCAAATTATCCTTATTTCAAACTGTAATGTTGTATTATAATTTGATCAAAAACTGAAAAAGTAGGATAACTGATCATAAACATTTATAATGATAAATATATATACATATTTTATTCATTTATCCACTATGCTTTTTGAAACCACTTAAAATATAAACATGAATTTATCAACCAATCATCATCAATTCATAATTAAAAATATGTATCCAAATATACTACTAATTGATTGGGTCTTTGACATAGTTTTAAATTTTATCACCGAGTCATCTCTATGGTAAAAAGTATTAGTTTTAGAAAAAATGAGGGGGGTGTTAAAAATAAGCATAACACTAGCGACATGGCTATCCAATTTCAAATATAAAATTGGGTAGCAATCAAATTACCTATTATAAAAATATTAACTTGAGAGTGTGATCTAAGTAAATCATTTCTCAAGCAGTTATGCGAGAACTAATTTTAATAAATTTGAACAAGGGATGAGATGTTTGAATAACGTGGCACATAGAAAGGGAATGATATAATAGGAAAGTTAGGGTTGGATGCACATATAAATGCAAATACCTCAAATATAATATCAAAAAATAAAGTATAACTTTGACAACTAGTTATAACTCATCATATATTATTTATCCATAAAGAAAACTGAGTTTATAAAGAATAATATCTAAAAATAATTGACACTTACAGTCAAGTTGTAGCACCTTTACATTCTCCCTCATAACATGAAAACTTCATCCACTTGAAACACTTGTTGATCTTTTTAAAGGTAAAAGTCAAACAATATCAGTAAAATAAATAAACAATAAGAAAATAAAAGAACACAAATCAAAAGGGAAAAAGTAAAACAAAATATCAAAAATTGACCAAATATTTATAGGTCAAAAAGAAATAAATCATTAACCAACATCAACAATCATCCACTATGAGACAAAATAAAGGATAAACATAAATGAAAACTAACAAAATTAAAGAAATAAAATTTAATAAATGAGGTATAAGAATAAATGATAAGAGATCTCCTCCAATAAGACTATAATGAAAGACATTATTTTCAGTATACAAATATTCATGATAAGTCAAGTTATATAATTTGAAAGCAACAAGACATCATGATAAACACATTAAATAACCTTGAATAAATAGAATTAAATCATGATTATGTGAGCTTTTAGTCATTTCTTGATTTTGTATTATATATGAAAGCTTATCTATCTGATTTAGAGTGAGATGAATATTTTTAAGGTTAGGATAGAGATAATCTTGATCAGTAAATTGACTTGACTATTTAGGGATCTCTAAATAATTTTAAATATCTTCTGATTTAACATATTTTGTAAAATCTATTGTTTCAAACTTTAAAGGGTCATAAAATTTGAAACTTTCATAGTCAGTGTTATTAAACAAGTATTGTGATTTAAATTCCGTAGAAGAAACCTTATCAAAAATTTCATACTTATTAATTTCATATTGTGATCTGAATGATCTAAAAAATTTAACTTTTCGTACTCAACTTCAGTCAATTGATTGTTCATCTGAGTGTCTACAACATCACGAACATATTTTTCTATTGTTATAGTATTGAATCCAACATCAAAGAGATCACAATTTTCATTATCAACATGATATTTTGAATCAAACGTGATATGACAATTGCTAGAAGGATTCAAATTAGATATGATATTGTTATATACAGTAATAAAATCATAAGTAGATGAATAATTTATGTTGAGAAAGTAATCAGATTCAAAATATAAAAAAAAATTCATATCTAAGTCAAGAGTTTTTAGTTCAATTTTTTTTAAAACATCCTTATCTTGTTCATTAGATATGTCTAAAATAAAATTAGGAGTAGTTTTATTTAAAAAAAGTTATTAAAAAATAAGTCAGAATTGAGAGAAAATATGTTATCAAATGATTGATCAGATTGATTAAATGAATTAAATTTCCCTAATTCTAAATCTGATGAAAAATTTAAATTAAAATACTCTGATAAATTATCTAAACTGTAATCTAATTCTTGAGAGGTATTTATAGTATACCATTTTAGAATTTGATCATAGATAAAAAAATATAATTTTTTTTTTTGAGAAATTCATGTTCAAAATGCAAGATTAATGTAGAAAATCTTTTGCATTTGAACATATCATGATTGAGAGAGCAAAATTTACATAAATCTTGATTTTGTCTTTGAATGTGAGCAAACTTCAAGGTTGAGCTAAAGTCAACAATACTAATTTTTATGAATAATCTGAATATAATTCTCAGGTAAGTTATTCTTCCAATAAAAAAAGAAAAGATCACCACTTGGTCAAAAAGAAATAAAACTTTAATTTAATTTAGAAAGAAAGCGTAATAAATATTCCCCTATGGATTCTTTTTATTTCAAATAAAATGTGAATCAAGATATTAGACTTTGATCTACATGATTTTCAATTAATCTTTTGATGTAAAGCCATTCTTGAGTGAGCTCATCCGTATTTTTCATAATTAAACAAGAAATAATCATAAAACTAAAATCAAAATCTGTGTGACTAGTTATGATAACTATGAACTAAAAAATGGTGACCAATTATGATAAGATGAATCATTAAAGACAAGAATGTATAAAGAAAGATACTTGATTTAAACTCCCTTACAGAGTCATCAAATTTGTTGATGGTAAAAAATGTCACACAAACAAATCACCTTGTTTGCCTATCATGAAGGTCAAGATAGAATCATACTAGTTTAATCGTAACAGATTTATGTCTAAAAATTAGTCCTAAGATGTGTAAAAGGGTCTTTTAAATTTTTGGGGATTACTATATTCAATAATAAATCTAAATTAAGCCTAAAAATGTTTATTAAATTGATTAAATGTAACATGAAAATCAACAATGTCAAGAAGAGTTACTCATAAACCGTGTTTTGATCTAAGAAGCTAATCATTCTTTTAATATAAATTACTCAATCTCAAATATGATAAAACTATCATCTGACCTATATGATAGAATAAAGTTTATGAATTAGACAATCTCTTTATGGACAAAAATTTCATATTATTAAAAAATATATCTTATGTCCGCGCTCATAAATGATTACCAAAGATAATAAATAAGAAGGCATAAAAGATCAATATAAATCAACAATCCTAAAGAGATGATAAAAATAACATCTATCTACTAAGAAACTAAATAATAAACTAAGAAAACTAAAAATATGAAATCTAATCTAAACTAAAACTAACACTAAACTAACACTAACTAAATAAAGAAATCAGAAATAAACAAAAAATTTTGGAGAAAGAAAACTAATGTTAATAAAAACTAAATTAGAAATCAAACTTAAATAAATAAAATACATCAAAAATAGAAAAAATGTGAGTCTTAATAAATAAGAGTCATCTTAGTAAATTAGATCAAATTTATTAAGAAATTAACATTCTTCATACAAAATATCTTCAAAGATAACTTTTACAATCAATTACATTAACAATCTATCATAAAATGCGATGTTTTCATCATTATTCAGGTTGAATATTCAGATTTTGCACATAAGAATGCAAGTTGCAATCATCAAAAGTTATTAAACTTGAAAATCTTCAGATAATTAGTTATAAATGACAATATAAAATTGGATATGCCTACATTGTCTAAGAAGTATACTCAACCATTAGAGAAAGTACCATTGATCTCTTTGCAAAAGTTATGCTATCTCAAAGGAGTTACATAAAAGAGTGAGATAAATGATTGACTTCACAATGTATAAGTCTTCAATACATGTGTTGTTCCTCTCCTTAAAATGAATCCTTGATCTCCTTTTATCCTTAAAACTTAGTTGAAAATTAAGTTATAACTAACCTTAGTTATTAGTTTAACTTGACTAATTGACTTTTAGAAGTCAATTAATTATAAAAAATTATTGGTTAAGGTAAAATTTAATTAAGACTTAAAAGGTCTTAATAGATCAAGTATTTGATTATAGACCGGGTACTCTCTTTACGAGTGGGGACTTTTATCAATTAATAATACAAAAAGTGTATATATCAATAAATAAATAGATAAGTCAAAGTTATAAAATCTTTATTTATATTAACCATAATGCATATTTTGAAAAATTAGCTTAAGCATATATATATATATATATATCATAAAATTAAAGTTTTCTATACTTTCCAAAAATTCAGCATCAAAATATCAAAATTAAAAGTCAAAATATCAAGTTTGAAGGTATAGTATTCTACCAACTAAAAGTTCAAATAAAAATAAAAGTCTATCCCTTAGAGATCTAGTAATCATCAAAATCTAAAAACACTTCAATTACAGACTTTTCTTACTTATTGACACATTCATTATACTCCATTTCTATAGTTGGAAGATGAATTGTATTTATGTCTAAATCAATTGAGGAATCATCAATCTCCAACTTAATACATTTGAACACTCTAACCTCAACATGAGTATCTATATCATTCTAACTATCTAATCTTTTATTTGAAAGTTTAAAATAAAATTATATATTCATAATTTTATTTTCCTAATTTTTTGTCAAAACTCATGTTCTCTTATTTATTATATACAAACCATCTGAAAAATAAACTGAGTCGATCCAAAAATTGAAAACTAGATTTTGCAAATTTTATTCATGAAAGTATCTCTCAAAAACCATATATCTTTTCCACAAGCCACATTCTAAATTAAAAATCAATTGTATAAAATTTGAGATATAACATGATGTCTACAATCTATGAAACTCTTGAAATATATCCTATTTACATTTTTTTAATCACTATTTCACTGTGTAAACATCATATTATACATATATATTATGTATAATTTTTATATGAGCCTTTCAAAAAGAGAGTTTCAACACTATACAACAAAATTCTTTCACCTACTTCAGTTTTCAAAGTGCTATTATTTTAATATCAAACTTTAAGACAAATCCAAAAACTTCAAGATTGAGGTGTAAAACTAGAAATACTTTCATTATTTTTAAAAATTAGCCCACTATTCTTCATAAGCAGAGTTATGTCAAAAAAAATTTGAAACTAAAATTGAAACTAAAAATTATATCCTCACAATAGCAAAATATAGTGGCTTTTATATGCTCAAAATACTTTCGAGTATAACCTCTCTATCATGGCCGACCATAGTTATCAAACATTTTGTCATCAAAATAGACGTCAAGATTTCAAAAACTTTATTACCAAACAAACCCTCCATGGCAGACACAAGTAAAAAACTATCCATAAAATATCTGCATGCATATTCTAGAATTATGTCAATACCCTTAACATAAATTAACAGGTCTCCAATCCTCAACTAACATATTTCAGACTAGATCATCCATTCAAATTTATAAAACTTGAATACAACTTTATAAGTTAAAAATATCTTTTAAATCACTTTTTTGAAACCAAGGAATAAATATATTCTTTTCTATTGTTCATTTATTTCCCATGTTTGAAATAAAACTCAGAATGACATTCAAATATGCCAAGATTTAAAATCTTTAACAAACCCTACATGCATAAAGATATGGTTTCAGAAATTGAAACATCACATACTTCAAAAATAACAGACCTGCTGAACCCAAAATTTAAGCATGAAGATGAGAAAATCTTCCTTCATTTCAAACTTGATCAAATTTATTTCCATAACATGCATGTGAACTTTTCTTTTAAAATTAAAACTGATATACATGAATCATTATCCTATTATGCATTAGACTCGCAAAGTCCATGGAAATAAACATACATATTTTATTCTTATTAAACCTGAAGTTTAAATGAAATCTAAAATAATATACAAAATATTCAAAACAACACTATAATTTTTCTATAAAAACTAGAAATAGATAAATATCTCAAAACAAGATAGATCTATATCAGATATCCTGCTTGAACCCAAATCAACTCTGTATTTTATCCATGACTAAGGATATATTAAAAACCAAAACTAGGTTTTACTAATATTCATGAATGAAAGTGATATTCTAGAATGTAGTATTATTTAACTCTCAAATTATTCATACATAGGTTCGAACCCATATCTTCCTCAAATATTATCAACATGCAAAACAACTTCTGCATTTATTCCATGTAACAAAAACTATTTAAAATAGCCATAATTTTTTTCTCAAAACTATTCAAGACATACTTGGTCATGTTTCCTTGCAATTTTTTGCTCAAAATCCTTATCTACAACTCAAAATCAAAATTTCCACAGCTCTGATTTCATAAACATGCTTTGTGAAATGGCCAAGACCAAGAAAATAACCTATTTGTAATTACCACCTTCTACCATAACTACTTGGTCTATGTGTCCACTTTTCATTGGCCCATCTAAATCGAGAATGAATTTAGTAGTTCTGCCAACCTGATTAATAAGTCATCAAACATAGTAATCACTAATTTTACTACTAAACCTCTTACCAACTTCCATGAATAAAAGCATGTATGATTCATCATAAAGTCTCAAACTACCAAAATCCTAGCATGATCTTGAAGTATCCTTGAGTATGCATTTGCATTGACTCTTTCTAGCTTAATTTGCCTCGATGTCTTATCAAATAGACTGCCAACTCGAATGCCACACCAAATACCACTCAAATTGATTATGAAACATAATAACCATGTCAACCTTATGCCTTTTGAAACTTATCTTTTAAAACACAAATTTGAGTTATAATCCTTGAAACAAATCCTTATGCCCTTGAAAACACCATAGCCTATCATTAAAAATCATTATGGTTCGATAGGTTTATTAGTATCATTTCAAATCTTAGGATAAATAACCTTAGGATAGGATATTTTGAAAACATGAAGTTATATTACCTTTAAAATTTAGGCTTATGCAATTTTTGAAATAAGAACCTTAGTCAAATAGTATTTATAATTGATCATTTATAATTTTAAGATCCCTTTATATCATTAATAATAATTACTCAGATATCAAACCAACCTGAATAATAACAATATTTAAAAAATTATCTATACTACAAGTGAATGTATGTGAGTTATCAATTATTTTTATGAATCCATAAGATGATCATAGGTGACTTTACATAATGAAGTTTTTATAAATCAAATGATGTATTTGATTTGTTAAACTATAAGCTACATTGTTTCCTTAAACTATAAAATCATGACTAATCCATCTGTATGCTCACAATTTGAAACTGAACTGATCGGGTTATCATTATAACCAATTCATATAGCATTCCTTTTTGACTCAAACCAAATTTCACATTTGTACTAAAATATCAAATTAGTCACCATAAACTACTCATATCATCAAATGAAAATTGATCTGAAATTTATATACCACACTTGATTGAAAATCAATGTATAAATCTAAAAATATATAATAGTAGTCATATAATACTTTCAACCATCAAAGTATCCTTCTTTCAAACTACAATGTTGTATTATAATTTGATCAAGAACTAAAAAAGTAAGATAGTTAATCACAAACATTTACAATGATAAATATATATCCATATTTTATTCATTTATCCACTATGCTTTTTGTAACCACTTAAAATATAAATATGAATTCATTAACTAATCATCATTAATTCATAATTAAAAATATGCATCCAAATATTCTACTAATTCACCGAGTCCCCAACATAGTTTTAAATTTTATGACAAAGTCATCTCTATGGTAGAAAGTGTTAGTTTTAGAAAAAATGAGAGGTGGGGGGTGTGAAAAATAGGCATAACACACCTTACCCATTATACTCTAATTGTAATACACATGTGCAGAAAGTAAAAAGAATTGAACCAATGAAAGTAATAATTTTTAGATAACACATAATTGATTGAATTTTTGGTGTTAAACTGCCATTGCTCTCTAAGAATAATTATTGGAGATTTCTTGACCCTTGAGTTTATAGTCCTAATAATGAGAGGATATTTTGTCCCATATGTTGTTGCCTCCCTTTGTCCTCTCAGACTAGTTAATCTAATAACTATTTATGTATTGGGTCACATATGAAGACCAACAAAAACTCCAATAATTATGTAATAATAATCCAATCAAGATGCACCACATGCCACATTTTAAAAATCTCTCTACCATGCATAATATGTAAATTCAAAATATCCCTAGGGATTATTGATAGTTACATGAATTTAAAGTAATTTTAATAGGACACATGTCACTTTTACATTTTATACGTACTTCATAGTCTCAAAGGATGTCATAATGATTAATGACTGTGAGAGTGAAGACCAATCAGAATATGCAACATATCATGTATCAAGGACCACATGGTAGTACACAATCAAGTGCCATTGGTAATTATAAGAACATAGATAATTCCAAGAGATTATTAGAGAAAAAAATCCCTCCAAAGAACACAGAGAAATAAATTATTTGGAGGGATTTTTTTCTCTAAAGAACACAGAGAATTCCAGAGGTGATTCCATTATTTTGAGAAAGAAATTGTAATGTAAATCAATAGTGAAAAGGCTTCAACATAGAAATGGATTGCTATATGTTCTACTTTAGGAATTCTGAAGTCTTCACATACACCTTGTTCATTTGATATGCCTTGGGGTTAGGATACAAACACTATAATGCTATTATTTATGAGGTTGATAGAATGAGGCCCATTATTGATGAAGAAATCCCATGCTTAATAAATGTGGATTACACAAATGACCATCTGGCCATACAAAAATTAGCGTTTCACAAAGAAACAACAAATCCCAATGTATTTCCCCATGTATGAATCTTTTATAATGTTTTGATTACAACTCAATATTTGGATGACATGGTCTTGTCTCTCTCAAAAAAAGAATCTAATTGCATTTTTGGCTGGTCTAGCCATTGATGAATATTATTAGCTCCCTCAACTTATTACCTTATACAATCAATCAATGGTATATGAATGGCTTAATTGCCATAACTTGAGATAGGTTTTTAATGACTAGTCCAAGGGCATTGAATAGATGGTCAAAATTGAGGATTTTATAACACTCATCAAAATTTTTAGGTATAGAGTTTGAATCAACATGGTTTTAATGAATAGACTATGGTGGTTCCTAGATTTGCACCTCACTGGTCCAAACTTTGCATGTAGTTTTGAGTGGCAAGAAAAGGATGAAAATACCTTAAGTGAGTGCCATTATATCTAGGAAGGAGGTGTTATCATCCACTCACCAGGATTGGATGATAGCTAGAAGGCAACTTACTACAAATGTGGTTAGCTTCTGGCATCTTTTAGCTCTACCTGGGCCAAAGTGAGAGTACCTAAGGAGTATATTGGAAAGGAGGAAAGGGTTTCTAATGAAGGGCTTCCCTTAGGACTAGGAGCACATGTGAAATTATTAACATGACATAACTACCCTTACTTAGCCATCCTAGAGAGGTTGTCACACAGGCTAAACAAATGTCATGAAATAGACTAAAGATACTAAAAGTAAAGGTAGATGGTGGAAGGTGGTTACAACTTCTATGCTTTCAAATAATTATCAAAATAGATGTAGGAAAATGGAAAAGGTAATGCTAATTCTTTGGAATAATAGGCTCAAACAAAATTTAGATATGCAAAGGCAGGGTACATCTGAGTGCAAGTGACATGTAAAATATGTAACTAGATAACATCACTTGCATGTAGACCCACTTTAGAGTAATTAAGGAGGGTGAATCTATGGGTAGGATAAGGTAGGGAAATTTTTTTCACTTAATAGAAAATAATGTGCTGGGTTAATGAATGAGCACAAAGAAATTCACTAAACTACTATATCATCTTCACTGACAAATGCATTGTAGATCAGAAACAAATGAAATGAAATCATGCATAGATGATCATCAAAGTCTAAAAAGTAATATTGTGAATGATCCTTAAAGAATTCCTTCCAAATGAATTCATGAGCCTATGACTACCCTTAAAAAGGCTATCAACACCCTATTCCCAAATCTTAGAGCACAAAGGATTTTACGACCTAGCTATAAACTCTAAATGACTACCATAAATATGAATAAACTAGATAACCAATAAACTAAGCATGTAAAATAGATCCATGCACTTCAAAAATAGGAAGAAAATGAAAACCCTGAACATATTTCATTAATAAATTGAATGGAAATTAAATATAATGTGTTCTGAATAACATACAACCTAACATTGTGCAAGACAATTCTCTGACAAGGGTGACATCAAATGCTCTCAAATCTTGCCAATGATTTTATAGTAGAATTAAATTTAGCACTAGAAAGACTACATAGAGATAACTCTTCAAAAATTTAGCTCTTGACTCAAAATTTTAATCAACCATTATAAAGGGACAAACCCCCTTTACTTATACAATTAAGCTAAGCCTAGCATATTCCTAAAGATGCTCCATCTAGAAAATTCTTTCACCAGTTCAGAGTCTATTAAACCTTGTAATAAACATGATTCCTTGGATATGCTCATGTTTTTGTGATGATTACAAGATTGATCCTCCACCTCGATAGAATATTTTCTAGTTATCTACATGGAGGAAGATCTCACAAGAGATAAAAAAACCTTTGCCCTATTACATAATAGACAAAAACATCCCTTTCCTATCCACATGATTATATAAAAACTAACTAAAAGAGATGTGCCACTAATGGGCCAAGTACAACTATTTTCTAGCAAGAAGAAGGGAGGGAAGAGAAGAAAGAAGTGGTGTTAGCTTATAAAAAATGAAATATTTAGGTATACTGTAGAGTCGATCTAGATGATGGAATATTTTGCCAACTTGTTCCTATACTTTTTATATCCTTCTAGCATAGGATTGAGATTCCCTTAGTCTGGGCCTGCTTGATATTTCAATTTTACTCAGTATTCTTCAAGCCAGGTAACAATCTTCTTAAGCATGGTTTGCTTTCATCTAATGAGCTCCTTAAGTTAGTCACAAGACTTTTCAAGTGACACGAATTAATTTATTTTGTCAACATCAAAGTAATCTTATGGTGCATCAATGAGGCTTTTCAGAGTTGTGTATATTATCTCTTCCTTCAAATCACTTGCACCATCAATGCTTACCATCTTCCTAAGTGCAACATCTATCTCTCTTATTATAGTCTTGAGGTACTGCTCTTCTCTTTTCAAGTTGAAGATGCCATCTTTAAACATCTCCAATTGATGCTTGATTACCATTTGACATTCTCTAGGATTTTTGTGATCATTGGGAGTAATGATACTTTCTACTATCAAAGTATCTATGCCCATCTTGTAGATTTCATCTATTTTATACTAGACTCCTTCCTAATTCTTAATGTTTGTCTCATAAATAAGAATTTGGGCATCATAATCCCTCTTGTTATCCACTATATTTTTCAAGAATTTCAATTCTAAGTGGATTACTTTTTTGGCCCTGGTGCATAAATCCTCTTACCTTTTTTCTATTTCCCTTCCTCTAGATTTCAAATCATAAATTTGGCTAAAATCAAATGACTCTATTGAGAAAAGAGGATAATCTAGATTAGTACTGGTAGTTAGAGCTACTACCTTAGGCTCACTCAGTGTCTTTTGAAAGTACTAGATCATAGCCTAATTTTGTGCCTTTAACTCCTCCATGGTGGATTTTTCCTTATCCATTCGATGAGCCACCATGTTTTCCAGAACCTGAGTTGTGCTTTAGCTCATTCCTTGATGGCTCCCCTAGATTGTAGCTATGAAAAATTTAACTTTCAAGGGGAACATCTTTCTTTAGAAAAAATTGTGGGAGGATGGCTATCTCTACATTTATTTCTCCCATACCAATGAATATGGTTGTAGATTGTGTTTTGGCCTTCTTGGGGGGTTTGGCCTTATACACCTGAGCGATCATTATTACATTGATTTCCCCAATTTTTCTCATGATGTTTTTCTTTTCTTTGATCTTCTCCTCAACCTAGAGAAGGGGTCTAGTCTAAAATTCCATTGATGTATTAGACCTTGATACATGCCTTGAGATAGCGTAAGGTGGTGTCATCAAAGTACCTAGTGTAGGAAGTGCCACAAGAATGGGCTATAGACTCAACATAAATTGTTCAATTTCTTTGTCACTCTCTAACTCCTCACCACCTTCTTTTTCTAATTTGGGTCCCCTTTAAGGTTTGAATATATTTTCTCCAATACTTCAAAATCTCACCCGCATTGGTGACTCTTTAAGCAATTTCTCAATGGAGCTCCCTTGTGCTATTGATTGACTAGAAGTTTATATAATCACTTTACCTTCTTTATTCACTTGATATTTAGGTATAAATGAAGCTATGGTGGCTTCTTTGTTGCCTTTAGTCAACTGTCCACCAATCATGGCCTCTGGACCTTTATTCTAGATTGGATCATGAATTTTGATATGAGGAAGGAAACCTCAAGGTACTTCAATTAAGGCAAAATTACCTAAAGTACCCTCCTCAACACCTTTATTGGATTGGTCCAATTCCTCACTTATCTATGTATGGGTGGGGGTAGCCATTTGTAGGTTTGATCCCACACCTTATTTTTTACTTTCCTTCTCTTATGGTGCTAAAATTGACACCTTTGGAGGGGAAGGGAAAACTGGTGATACTTCTAGAGTTGCTTGTGGGCCTTTTTATTCAACCACCACTTCAGGACCAGTGGTGGCTTGAATATTTTGCTCTATGTCCACCTTAGCTTTCTCATCAGATTTATTCATTTCTTCAAATTTATCTTGATTATCTTAGCCTGATGATTGGGTGATGATATTTTCAACAAATGTTTCTATATTTGATGAGGTTGTTTATTTTTCCTGAGGGGCCTAAACTTGAGTGGCCTCCTCAACCCCAACTTGCACAACATATTCAAAACGAAGAGGATTAGTTGAGGCCAAAGTTTTTTCCTCATCAACCTTACATTCCATTCTTGAAAGACCCTCTTTTAAAAATAAACTAACCATTGAGACCTTTACTAGGGTCTGAGGTCTTTCCCTTAGAGTTCTCTTCCTAGTTTTCACTTATGGAGGAGTGAATGCTCATTACTTCTTCATAACATTAGAAATGGGCCTATTTTCATTTGAGTCATCTTATTCACTCATATCCCTTAACATTTTATCATATGGGGATTTATCCTCTTTCCTTTTCAAGGGAAGTTCCTTAAAAGGTAGGTCTTTGAATACAACCTCCTTCCTTTTCTTAGGACTCCCAACTAGAGGCTACAGAGCCCTCTTGAATATTTTTTACTTGGGTTGCTCTACCTCTTATTCACCTCCTCTCTTCCTTGAGTAAGTCATTGGAGGAAGGAAAACTATTGGCTGTTATGCTGGTGGAGCCATGGGTGAAGCAAGTGGAACATTAGCTAAACTGACTACTGGGATGGTTGGTACTTTTGGGGCTCCCTCTGATGTAATGCATATTGGGGTGGCACTGGCAAATATAACCTCCCCAATGGTGATATTATCCCAATTATCAACTAAAATTGTTAACTTTGAGAAAGATAGTCCCACCTTGGACTGTGATATAGACACAGACTCCACATCAATTGGTTTGGTGAAGTCAACATCACCAACCTTGATTTTTCCTTTGACCCTTACCATTGGTGATGGAATCAAGGGAACACCACTATAAATTAGGAGGAAACCCTTCAAATCCTAAACTTATCTGAGTTCCCAAAGGGTAGGGGTGTTATAGGCACTAAGATCAAAACCATGTTCCTTCAACCATCTGAAGGTTCTTCTTATGATTGCCATGACCCTCCATGGTATGGAATCATTTTCCATAGTAGTGAAGTCCACTTGTGAGATGGCTTGGGTAGTAAATTATTATAAACTATAGATAGTGTATTATTATCATCCTTTGTGTCTATTAGGATGGGATAAATATTATAGGTGATGAATTCTTACACTGTTAGGCTTATAAAGTCTAACTTTTTGACATCTTCTTTGATAGTACAATCAGAGTAGATGTCTTCATAATATGATTGATGCATAATCACACCTATTGCTATGTTCACCAACCGTTTGATATCATAAATTAGCCTTGGTGACATCTTATCAATCACATATTGGCCCATTTCATGTTTCAATCCCTTGGCCTTGGTAACATAGGGACATGAATAATGTCCAATTTTATCCAAAAATTTGAAGAGATTGTTTAGCTTCTTTGTCACTATCATTTCATGTGGGGGCACCATTTGCTAGCTCAAATCCATCATTGCTAGTTGATCATCTAGGTATCTTAGTAGCTTATATGGAAACCTCGAGTAGCCACTTACTCTGATATAAGCGAACATTCTAAATCAAATATATGAGGCACCATACTTATCAATTATTTCTTTGGCTACCTTAGACATCCCATTGAGGATTATTAGAGGATAGAAGACACTCATCATAGTATTGAAGAAATAATTATAAACTTTACAAAAAAATTGTCTAAAACCATCTATAGTTATTTCTAGATATGTCTCATATATCTTCATTCTATTGGGATTCCTTGTGAGCCTATGGAACGCCCTATTAAGCACTAGGCTGTACATTAGGTAGGAAGACATGTGGAATATACCTATGAACTTCTCATTTGAGTGGATTTCAACTTGAAGCTACATCATTTGGATATGCAAGTTGTCACTTAAAATGGTGGCCCAATCTAACTTCTTTTATTGCTCCAACACACAAATTAAAATTATGAACATACAAGGCTCAAACTTCTCTACAATGGGCATATCATAAATTTTGGCTGCCATGGCAATCATGTACGAAGGCAATTCTCTAAATTCCACCAGTTTTAGACTCTTAGACATTCTCGACACCTTTTACCTTTTCTTGACTAGCCAACAGGAGTTGACAAAGTCCCATATTATTTTGTCATTCTTGTCTACATACTCATGGCATTCCTCCAGGGAAAGTGTGATAATTTCAAGCTAGGGAGGAATCCCAAGCATGGTGATGATGGACAAAGGAGTGAAAGAGTAGAAAAATGATTGAATTTCATTGTAAATAGTCCTAGTATCTAGTTGACACACTCTAGCACATATAATTACTAGTTTCAGGTATTGGTAGCCAATGGAAATGCTATTGCATGGACAATATAACTCATGCTAAGATTTGAGATTACTGGTGGAGGGTTTGGTTGTTACAAGGCATTTAACAAAGCTAAAAATTCCAACCCTTGAACATTAATATCTTTGATTCCATCAAGAACAAAAATGATGTTGTTTTTCACAAATGTTAAAGAAGAGACCATTGTTTCCTAGCTTTATAGTGCAATACTTTGAACTCAAAAAAATTATTCATGCTAATCAACCTTAAAAAACCTTCAAAACCCCTCAAAAGACATAATAAAAGTAGCTATAATAACACTTATTGATAATATGGAGGGCTGCATTGTTCCCAAAATCCATCACTTTTTTCTGTGGACAACATGCCGATCATTTTGGTCCTGCAGGCCAAAATGGTCTCTTTCTTTCTTTCAAAATGTTCTGAGCAGTTGAGTTTTTCAAATATTCAAGACTTTTCAGCTAAGGAAGCCACAAGTTCAATAGGTAGGCTTTCTTAAAGGTAAGTTCAAAACACTTAAGGCATTTCCTTAGTGTTTTGAGGATGGTTCAACACCGAGGTTCAATCAAAAGACTTAACGGTGGGCTTCAAACAATTAGAATGAACCATTGAATCTCACCTTCACAAGGTTAAAAGGTTTAATGAGTTCAAAGGTTCAAAAAATTCAATGGAATTAGAGAATGAAAGGATAAAGAGAGTTAGAAGATTCAAAGGATTCAAAGAAATAGATCTGAACCGTTGAACCATTGAACCTTGAACTTCGAAAGGTTCAAAGGTTCAAAGGGTTCAAAGAGTTCAAAGTTTGAGTGAAAGATTCAAGTGAATGGATGAAGTGGAATATTATAGAAATAGGTTCAACCAAATGGTTTAACCAATGGTTCAACTGAAGAAGAAAACTAAGTGAACGCGGCCCTTTACAAAACATTGAATCGCCGAACCATTGAAACTTTGAACCAAAAGAGTTCAAGGTTCAAGGTTTAAAGTTGTTCAAGAAACTAGTGACATCAACATAGACATCAAATTTAAGGTAATGGAATAACCGTTGATTTTTAAAAGACTTGAGAACAAACTCAGTGATCAGCTAAGGAAGGAGCTGAAAGAGCTAGCAAAAAGTGAGAAGATAGCCCCAAGAGCTTAGATTGCTAGGAAGAGACAAAATGTGGAAAGAAAAGAGGGAATGAATATAGGAAATCTAGAAATATTTTAAAAAGAGTTATTCTAGTAGGTGGAACAGTCCACTAGGTGGACCTCAGAGAACATAAACATTCATAGGTGTAGCCTATTTTTCTACATTGAGTAAAGGTGAATAGACAGCCGTGTAAGCATCATAAAGAAGACCAAACAACCCATTCTTAGGAGACATTTGAGATGATTTGAAATGCCAAATTCAAGGCTGATGACTTGTTCTAGTATGGCCCTTTCATAGATATTAAATGCATTCAATTTAGCATGGGCCATTTTCATGAAAACAAGTGCCCAAGTCTTTCTTGTGATGCTATATATTGTAATATCTCATTTTGTATAAGGGAGATCTCTCTATTATTAGAAGTGAATCTCTACCCAAATTGAAAGGCATTCTTGAGACTTTGAGCTGAGACTGTTAATCATATTTTTTTAAGTGAATGAGAAAGCAAGTGACCTTTCAGACTTTGTGTTGAAATAGCTTGTGTTATCTAGGAAATTCTTCTTATGTGTTTTTCCTAAATACAGTCTTGTCCATTTAATCAAATAAGTAGAACAAGTGGAAATAAGCTAGAAGATGTCTTGAAGCTGACTATGGAAGACTTTGTGCTACCATAATTGTCTTTAGTCTATGTTTTGTGTAAAGGATACTAAAGAGACTTTGAGCTCTCTTTATCCTTCATAATCCTTTACTCTGTTGTAGTTTTAGGTGGAGAATTTGGGCTGTGCTTAATCCTATGGTGTCCTTCATCCTAATCAGTGAGAGAAGTAATGAAAGACTTTGTGTTTTCATGGGTTTCTTGTGGTTACGGTTACTACCTAGGAAGTCTTCCTCTAGTTTTTTGAACATCATTTCTGAAAGAAGAGAAATGCCTTTATCAATCACGCAAGAATTCTCCTCTATTTTGTGAATATCATATCTGAAAAAAGAGAGATGGATAGTATGATTTCACCCATGTGTGTATTTTTAGCTTATATATATATATATATATACTATAAATTATAGGGAACCTCCCCTTGCTGAGAAGAGAGATCTATCTCATTCTGGCTGTGGTCACCACACCCATTTTGCCACATAAATCTCCTTATGCTATGGTTGATGTAACCATTTTGCCATCAGTCAACTGGTGACAAAATATTCACCCAATAGGATGTACACAATTGAAGCTAGAAATCTTTGAAGAATTCATCATAATCACTCACTAGATAGGTTACATGTAGCTAGAGCACACAAATAGCTTGAAGACACAAGTAGAAGCTCTGAATGCAAACGATAAATGTGAATGAAGGAAAATTCCTTAGTTATAATCCTTTACATTTCAAATTTAGGTTACCATTAATGCTTTGAAATATAATGGTTAATTACCAACCACCCCCTTTAGTCTTTTAAGCTTATTTTCAAAGAGGAAGGAGAAGGTGCAATTATTTCCTTCATGATGGGCAATCCTCATTGCAACACATGGATCCATATAAGCAAACTTTACATTCTAATGCTTTTTAGGCCTTTGGGTACTTTTGCACTTATTCACTTATTATTTCCTTTGGTACGATAGTGCAATATGTTCTAAGTTACCCATGGGATTTGAGAACACCACATGTCATTACATTACTTTACAAATCCAAGAGTTTGGGCCTTGGAGACCTTTTGCACCTTGACCACCAAAAGGCAAGTGAGCCAATCTTCAAAAAGGGCTCAGAGCTTATAAAACCCCAAGGACCCACCATGTGTGCAACTTAGGTGCTTGCTCAGATTATCAACCAAATTTTTACCTTTGCAACATCCTTATTGATTATGGGGAAGGGTGCAAGATCCTTTCGATCACTGAAAATTCACTCTTTACTTGTAAAAATAAATGAACAAGTCATTACCTTATAAACTCAATGAATTTGGCCTGAGCATTTTCATAGGACAAAGTCTTATAAGTCCCCTAAGATAACCACATGCTTTTCATTCAAATGATTAGGTATTTCCTCACCTCATTCATCAAAACATGATGAAGATTTAACTCGACAATTTCATCCAGGGCCCCAGGACTTTTCTCTTTCAAGCACAAGACAATAATTCAATGTATACAAAGGGACTTGGATACATCTCTATATTTTCACAATGAAACTTCCCACCATGAAACCTTGAACAAAAATATTAGAACATAGCAGATTTATAAAACACCCTTTGGATTTTTAGAATGGTCTTTTGAACTATTGAAAGTGCCTCTTGAAACTATTTAAAGTGTCCTCTAACTTTTGAAAGTTCCCTTCAAGATTTGTGTAAGTATTCTCCAAATCTAGAATTATCCTTTAGATATTTTGTAGACACCCTTCAAGAATTTTTCGAGGGGAAAATGCTTGAAGGAAATAATCCTTTAGACATTTAAAAAAGGAAAAATGACCCTTTGAAAGTGTCTTTTAGGTTATTTGCAAGTGTCCTTAGACCTTCAAAAATGCTCTTCAAAAATTATTCAAAGGAAAAATCCCTGAAGGAAATGATCCTTCAAAACTTTTGCAAACATAAAATGAACCTTTGGGATTTCTGGGAAGTATCTTTGGCTGAAAGAAATGACCTTAAAATTCTTTCAAGATTTTTGTGTGGGCAAAATGCCTAAAGGGCAAGTACCCTTTAGAATTTTTGCCGTGGATAAAAAGTCTGAAACAAATGACCTAAAATCAATGAAATATCCCTTTGAAACTTTTGTAAAACACTTAGCCCAAAAGTGATAAGACATTGAATTCCTTTAGAACTTTTGTAGCAAAAAAAATGTTTGATGGAAATAAGTCTTTAGACTTTTTGTTTGAGATAAAAAATCCAAAAACTTATTTCTGTCAGATGATTTAATAATTTTGGAAATATTGGTGTATTATTCCTAATTTAGTTTAAGGGTTTGAGTAGTAAAATTAGTAAATAAATGTGAAATAATTAATCTACTAATTTGTATAAATTATATTGTAATTTTAACCTCTCTAAAAATATTCATAAGATGGAGAAAATAAGACTTAGCTAGAAATTGACTGATATGACTGAGACAGGGTCTGAGATCCATTATACAAGACTGAGATACTATCATAAATTAAGATCTGACATTTGTTTTATGATTAGATAGGGGCACTAAAAGTGGATAAGAGTGGCACTAGAAATGTAGTCCACCTCTTTTAATGTTGTCTTGAGGATCCAAACTTTTTGTGTTTTGTTCGCTAGGTCTGTATGACCTTGTCCATGAAGTTTCGATAGATGGAAGTCTATAGAGCTCCCTGTAGAGAAAATTTTATCTTCAAACCCTATACTCCATTATGCCTTGACCAATTTTGAGAAAAAGAGGGGGGGTTAGTGTGTGTAAGATTCACTGAACATGTATCCACACCCCTTGTCTGGGCATGTTACCTACATACCAATACTCCTAAGAGGTTTTAAGCCATATGTAATTCTCCCACTTGATGTTATTTTTGTAATAGTGTATATGAATATGAAAAATACTAAACTAGATGTGATTGAGGTGGCTAGAGATTGGTGTAAGGAATTAAATAATCTTGTAACTATATTGTCTAGCTGTATGCAAAGAATAAGGAAGATTGCTTGAGTAATCTTGTTTGTATTCTTGCTTGCTTAGTGATATTTACCAACCCTTTTTAAATGATCTTTGAATGGGATTTTATAGGGATATATTAGTCATGGGTTGAATGGAATCACCTTAGGATAATAAGGAGAAGGATGGGGAACCAAAAGCAACTAACTATTGGGGCTGAAAATTCACTTAGACAGGAGTGCCGAAAGCGAACAAGAGTGGCACTAGCACTATAGTCCAAGTGTGGTGCTATTGTCCTGAGCTAATGGGATCGAGGGGGATGGATTAGTCATGGAAAAAAGGGTATATCTTAGTTAGGATCAATTATATAAGGCTATAGATGATTGAGAATCAATGAAAATATGCCTATGAGGGTCATGAGAACAAGCAAGAGGGACCTTAGGGTTGGGTGTCATTAGCCACACTCAATTTACCAATTTTTGCATTTTATATGAATAAATTTATCCCCCTTTATTTTAGTGATGCAACAAAGCAAAATACTAGGATCAAGGAAAAATAAAAAGCATACATGAACTTACCTAAAAGGGTGAAACTCATGAAGCTGTGTGATGCTGGGTATGCATAGAGAGAGCACGTTGTGAAGTATGAATCTATAATAAAAATAAAGAGTAGAACAGTTTTTAATAAATACTCTATATCTAAAATAAGAACATACAAAGTTAGGTAAGAGAGAGGAAGATAAAGGAATGAATACACCTCATCGAGTACATGGACTAATACAAAACTTATTGTGATGTTGAGTGATGTTGGATGTGTGCTGTATCAAGAGTAATATCACGAATGGAGTTGAGTTCTCAATTCCCTAAAAGTGGTTGAAGAATGCAAAGGATATCCCTTTGGCTCCATCATTACCCACTAATTCAATCTAGGTGGTCATGCGTGTGTTAATAGATGTTTGGATTGTGTGTCCAATCCCTCTAGATAGGTGGCCCAAGAATACAAAGGCTAACTAGGCCTTTGGATCTATCATTGCCCCATAAGTGAAGCTATGAACTGATACCAGTATGAAATGTGTTTAAAATGAGATGGATCTTGAAGCCCCTAAATTATATATAATCTAATAATGTTGGCATGGATAGATGAATGTATGATGGAAAATAGACCACTCTTAGCCATTTTAAAAGATGGAGATTAGGCTTGTATGAAAGCCACTCCAAAACTAGTGCACTAGGCTTATATGAAAGCCACTCAAAAATGATTCCAACCACTTGCAAATGGAATAAGGCACAAATCTATTAATAATTCTTGGGTGATGCTGAACTTGGAAAGAAAACAAAATAAATGTGTCATGTACATTGCCCCTAATCATTGGTGTCTAGAACATGGATTTTGATCTGGAAGTTATACTAGCTACCTTATCTAAAAATATAAGTGAGAGCCATCATGCCATGCATAATGCCCCTATATCTAGATTCTTTAAGCAAAAGTGTACTAAAAACTACTAATTTTGAACTAGTTTGACTATGAAAAACTATAGCTAAACTTACTTTTTTGCTTGATTTTGGAAAGTCTAGTTTTTATACTATTTAGATAAGAGCATCAAAAATAGATAGTAGTAGAAATAACACTGTAGTCCAATCTTAGAACTATTGTCTTGGGCTAAATCTATTAACTATTTTGACATTTTCATTATCTACCTAGTTTATTCTGATTAGTTTGATGTTTGGTTGCTATTCTAGGTGTTCTGAATGCTACTTTTTTGATTGTTAGGAGTTGTGATCTCTATGAAAAAACCCCTATTTGTTTCCCCATCTTTTGAGGATAGGAATGAAGATCTTGTAATGATTTCCCTCAGAAGAAAGAGCCTTATAAGTGTGTTATGCTATAATGATACATGATATAATAGAGATAATCGATAAGATATCTCTAGATATAACAATGTTTGAAATGGAGATTGTTAGATCAATAAGGGTATGCCTAGATAGATATAACAATGTAATATCATATGAAATGTATTGGACTATAATTGGAAGTCTGGTTAGTTTTTAGTTGGAAAGTATGGATGGAGCATGATGTCCATCATGGCATCCAACATAGCAAGATCATGCATGATGTGGATCATGGTATTGCAAACAATAAGAAGTAAATAAGCAACAAGCACACAAGGCAAGAAGCATATAAAAATGGCCAAGGGGTTAAGCAAACAAAGGACATGAGCACATATCACTCGAATTGGAAATCAATCATACAAGGCATGTTTAAATACCACATACACATATAATTAAAACAAATAAGGGTTGGCATGAGGGCCATAATCACATAGAAGAGTACAAACAAAGGAAATTAGCAAATGTCCTAGGGCACACACATGAATAGAAGAAAAAGACATTGGCTAATTTCCTAAAACACATACATAAGACAAAACAAGAACTAAGAAATGAAAATAATCTAGCTACGTTAAGCAAGAAAGTAAAGCATGTAATAACTAGAAATACAATCACATCTAATCTAATCAAAGCAAGATGTGAAAGTATGTAAGACATGTTAGTACAAGACTAGGTATATTCTAAGAAATACACAATTGATATATATTAGTGAGTGTCAATAGAGTAATCTATGTAAGCTAGTAAGTAATGTACATGAACATGATAACTAGAGTGTGTGGTGTATGAATGACATAACATGGATGGTGTAGTCATGTAGAAGATGCTCCCAGTGGGTATGTATATAGATGTATGTCTCGATGTAGAAGTAGGATGCCCCATCAATGGATAGAGTGAAGCAATCAAAGAGATGGATGTCACTATGCACACTTAAAAGAGATCAAGTGAAGCATAGTAATGTAGATAAATCAACAAACAATAGCATATAACATCAAATGTGAGTCTAGCATAGTATTAGAAATGTAAAGCATGGATAATGCATACAATCAAATTTTTTTTGGTATTGTTGAATTATTTGCATGTTTTTGGAATTTTGATATATTTGAATGTTTTTGAAATTTTGATATATTTGAATGTTTTTGGATTTTTGAGAATTTGATCTATGTACAATCAATCACAGGAAGACTATGTACAATAATTTGAAAAAAATAATATTTTAAAGTAAGAAAAAAGAAGCTATGTACAATTAATACCAAGAATAAATTATACTAACTGATGAGTCTCATGGGAGACTCCCTATCATGGTGTCCTGTATCTAGGAGAGGAATCATGCATGATCATGAAACATGATGGGAATGTTGAGACTATGGCTCTAAAATCTATATATGCTATAAATGATCTAGAATATTTGAAGTATAAACTGAGTGTGGGGTCCCCCTATAACTTTGAGAAGTAGATGCAACTGTAGGGCTCTTAAGGACCCATTTGGTAATAGGATAAGATCTCTAAACATGTGCTCTGTGGGTAGATGCATGAGATCTTAATGATACTACCCTAGGTGTGGACACTATAGCTAGAAGCTATCTAGAATCTTGAATTTGTGGAGGTGTATAAATTCCTTATGCTGGTAATGGATGCCTCAACTGTGTTTGAATTGCAACTAGAGGAGGAACTATAACTAGTGGAGAAACTAGAACTGGAGGCTAAACTAAAATTGGTGACTACAAAGTAGAAGATGGATCTAAAGTGGGAAGTGGTAACTCATATGGAACTCCAAAAAATATAATAACCTAATTGTCATGAATGAATTTCATGCATCTAAAAACTATATAAGGTACTATTTGATGTTTTATATCCATGATCAACCAAGTAACATATCAAAAACTCATGCACTTGGAACTATAGTGAATGGTGTGGTCACATGTGTTGGGTCAACCTATATAGGAAGTATGATCTTACCCAATAAACTCTGTATGTGCCCACTGAATCCACTAATAACTATGTCTATCAAGGTAATATCCTACTCTAAATATTACAAATGCTACAATAATGTCATAGTGCACATGTTCATGCTAGATTCATTGTCTATGATAACACTGTGAATATGATGATTATGAATATAAGTTATGATAAAGAGTGCATGATAATTTTAATCATCCTCAATGATCTCGTACTCTGAGAAGGAGATGGAAGGTCTAGCTAGAACTCTGGAATTGTATACATCAATCATGTTGCTCAAAGGTTATGACTCAATTGAAGGTGCACTGTATGTATCTAGTGGTAGATGTGTATGATATGCATGGTGAACTATTGATGTGTCCCTTTCCCCTTATCTATAATACTATAGAAAAGGATCTGAAAAGATTTTAAAGCTTTATCCTATGTTTGCTTTGCATGAGGAGGCTCAACTAAAGTGCCAAGATCAATATGATTACCATATATTAAATCCTATATCTTGTGTCTCAAATTGATGCATCTATTTGTTGTATGGCTTGGTGCCCTATGAAACTCAAAAAATACATGTTGATCATATCCTCATGGAAGAGGCTTTATTGGGTCAACTTTCTAAATAAGAGGGAGAGATATGATGTTACATTCCAATAGCTACTATAAAACTTTGGCTGGAGAAACTGGTAGATTAGTAAAGGTTCACTGAGGAGGTGATGATAAAACCAATCACTGAGGGGGCTCAAAAGCCACATTTTTAGACACCTAAATCTAGCCACCAATGACCATCAATCAGGGTTTTGACCAATTTCCACCAAAATGCACAATTTTACCTAAAAACACTAAAACACATTAAATGAGTTGAAATTGATATATTCAAGTGCTGATTTTGGATAGAGTGTCATTAAATGGGGAAATACAATTTATGAAGTAGCTAACTTTGATCAGATCATTTCAAGTCAAAATGACATTTTTGCACCCAATTGCTTTGGATTCCTCTTTTTTTTATCAAATTTCAAGTACAAGACATGTGTCTTTATTATTTTGCATTGGCAACATCCTAAATGGGATAAAAGTTTCAATGCATCTAACATCAATTTCTAATTCTAATATAGTCAAAATATGAGCCAATAATATGACATTTTGACCAATTTGATTAATTTGTGCACAAATTGTGAAGGTTTTACATCAAAGTTGACTAATCATGTTTAAGGCTAATTTAACCAAATCAAGAGCTTAAGTTAATTTTCCATGGAGATTTTTGAATATTTATTTTTAGAAATTGATATTGAATATCTACATCATCAAATGACATCATTTCTTAGAAAGACATCCCTAGGCCATAAATGCATAAAATATGTCATCAAGCCACCTCATGCCTCATTAAGACCCTCCCATGCCTCATCAATGCCTCCCATGCCTCTTAAATGCCCCTTCTTCCCAAATATTTATGGGGGATATTTATGAATTTAATTACATAATTCAGATTAATTCATGGCCACACATCTCAATATTGAGATGGATGGTCATGGTTGATCCTAAACCATTTAAAAAATCTATAAATAGGAGGCCTTGCTTATTTATTTTTAAGCTCTTTTATGCCAAACTTATAATGCCCAAATGCATTCAAAAATCCATTAAAATTAGTGTTATAATGTCAAATTATTGAGCCAAGCCAAGCCAAGCCAAAGCCAAACATGGTTCCAAAGAGAGATGGAGGTAGCCACACTTCATTGATGCAGACTTCATGAGCACAAATCGAGTAAACCACTTTAATAAACTATTTGGAGCATCCAAGAAAGGTGGAAAAAGGTTTATTTTGTATTTTAGTTGTGTTTTCCATTCTAATCTTGTTAAATAAGCTCCCCCATTGAGAT
Organism: Torreya grandis; assembly: GCA_037957365.1. Classification (NCBI taxonomy): domain Eukaryota; kingdom Viridiplantae; phylum Streptophyta; class Pinopsida; order Cupressales; family Taxaceae; genus Torreya; species Torreya grandis. The sequence continues at coordinate 1,050,789 of JARHVA010003566.1, forward strand.
AGGCTTAAGGTGTTAGCTATTAGTGTGTTATTTTGATTTTGATTTCATAAACTGACACTATACTAATCTCCCCTTATTGTAATATTATGTTCATAAATAACACACCTGGTGGGACTCAATACTCACCGTACCCCCACAAGAGCCACTTCATACTCACTTGTTTATGGTACTGAAGCCATACTTCCTATTGAGGTCGAGTTACCTTCACTGGACATATCTTTCAAGCATGTCCTAGATGATCATGACTATCAAATAACTCACCTGCAAGAGCTATACCTACTTGATGAAAATTGCACAGCTATGCTTAATAATCTTTAGGCATATCAAAACTGAATCAAAGGCTACTACAATCAGTGCATCAAGCATAACACATTTGAACTTGGTGATCTTGTTCTTAAATAAAACCAATAGAATACCATGATCGAGAAGAAGCATAAAGGTAAATTCAAACCAAATTAGATAAGGCCTTTCATCATTACTACAGATTATGGATTAGGAGCATATATGCTCATTATACTAAATAGAGATGAACTTCTTGAGCCAATGAATATTATTCACCTCAAGTGGTACTATGATTGAGCAATATGGTGTATCATCTATAATTACTATTTTAGTTGTGCTATTTTATCGCTAATATTCTTTATATGAATATCATTCTTATCATTCCTCTTAGCTTATTAATTATCCATTTTACCATTCCATTCTATCAACCAAGCATGTTTTAAATCCTATCTACCTAGCCTATTTGACCTTGGTTTCACCATTAGTTACACTTTTCAACACCAATGAATTTGATCAATTTCAATAGTTGTTTTGAGCATTTTAGATAGAGATAATATTGTGGATTAGTATGATAGAAGTTTTAGTGGTTGAATCCTTCATTTATTGTTCCTTTCTTATCACCTATCTTGATACTAATTATAACTACCTATGGGTAAATTAGTATAATTGATCTATGTCATTATGCCCTAGTTATAACCACCTATGGGCAAACTAGGGGTAACATTTGTTTATTGAGCCTTGATGTACCAACTATCCATTCTTTATGCTGTACTATGCCTTTATTCCAACTATGCCTATTTTATTTTAATTGACTGTTACACTAGTTAGATTCCTCTGATGTAGGGCAGAACTTCAATGACTTGAGGTCCTACCTTAAGACTATTTAGGTAGCACTCAATACTTGTTAAGGTTAGCTCAGTCACCCTAATCCATGCTTTTGTCATTCTATGAGTAACCTAAGCCATGCTTTTGTCATTTTATGAGTTTGAACCATTCTAGTGTCGCGTCATTCTCAATCAAGTTGAGATACTCTAAAAATTCTAAAAACATTTGTAAAACCATTAGAAAAAACCAAAAACATCTACCACTTATTTATCTTAAGGATTATGGGAACCCTTACTAAGTTGCAAGAAAATCACTTAGTTTTCCCATCCTTTTTGGCCTTTTATTCCACTCTCTCATCATTTTGTGAGAAACTTAAGCCACACTCTCATCATTTTGAAAGCTTGAACCATTTTAGTGTCTCATCATTCTCGATTGGGTTGAGATACTCCAAAAATTTCAAAAACATTTGTAAAACTGTTAGAAAAAACCAAAAACATTGACCACTTCTTTGCCTTAAGGATTCTAGGAACCCTTACTAAGTTGTAAGTAAATCACTTATATTTAGTTTCCCCATACTTTTTGTCCTTTTATCCCATGATCTTGTTATTTTTCAAGTAACTTAAGCCACGCTCTCACCGTTTTGTGAGCTTGAACCATTCTAGTGTCTCATCATTCTCGATCGAGTTGAGATACTCCAAAAATTCTAAAAACATTTGTAAAACCATTAGAAAAAACCAAAAAACATTGACCACTTCTTTGCCTAAAGGATTCTAGGAAGCCTTACTAGGTTTTAAGAAAATCACTGGTCATTTAGATTCCCCATCCTTTTTGTCCTTTTATCCCACTCACTTGCCATTTTACAAGACCATTCTTATTCTTCTTTTACATTCATTATGTTATTTTCAGTTATCATTTTATTCTCATTCCCTAGGAGAACTACATTTGGTCTAAAATTTTTGTTGGATATCACATCCATAGAACTATGTAGGTAGCATCCACTTGCCTAGTGCATATGGAGATAGCTCAACCACCCCCTTCCTTTTCTTTTATCCCCCATTTTGTTAGTTTGTTAAGTTGTTACCTATTTTCTAGGGGCACTGTTCATATGGCTTAAATTTACATTATTTATTTCTTTGTTATTTTGTTTGTATGCTTGTTTGTTTGCTTTCAGTACTATTGCCTTGATTTAGTCTATGTGAATTCATTGGGTGATTTCTTGCCCACACTTACAATTTAATCTATCCATATTCATACGTCTATATTGGCATCATGGTTTCTATCATTGGTGCATTGTTTTCTATTGAGTATTAGATTATGAGAGTTAGTCCTTATGCATATTTAGGCCAAGTAATCATGATGTTATACCATGATGCCTACTGATGCATGCTATAATAAACCTCAACATTAAGAATTCTATTCAACAATGGCAACATTGACATCTCTTCATCATCAACATCTCAATTCAATCCCAATCATATCCTACATAGAGTAATTAAACAATGAAAGAATTTCAACATTTGTTTAGTTCAGATGAACATCTCACTACTAGTAGGTTATCCAAATTCATATTTATCCTTTGTATCAGATTATCATCATCATCATCAACCAAATCAATCATGTTTACCATAATCAGGGTCCAATGATTATAACCACTTATGGGCAAATCATTGCACACTATCCCATTTGCTTTTCTCAATGATTATACCCACCTTTCAAAAAATCATTGTGTTATCACCACTTTATTTTTTATTCTCATACAAGGGCATGTTTCTATATTTTTTATCTAGCCTAACTAGGACAACTTCATCTTCTCAATGATTATAACCGTCTTTGGGCAAATCATTGTGTTTTTATGCCATGTTGCCATTATTGGGGTACAATGTTTATAACCACCTTTGGGAAAACTATTATACACCATCCCACTTGTATTCTTAGTGATTTTTACCAATTATTCAATATCATTGTGTTCTCATCTCATTATTTTCCTTTCTTTAGCCCCCTCATCTCCATTCTTTCTTTTGAGGGACCGCTTGCTGACCTTTCCTTGTGCCAACCGTTCCCTCAAGGGGGCATCATACAGTTAGTTGTAGGCATACATGACCTTTTAATTATTTGAGAAGATATTATTGTGATTATAAATTTTAATGCCTTCTCAAATAAGGGCAAACTATATACACCTAAATCTGGCCACCAATGACCATCAATCAAGATTTTGACCAATTCCCACCAAAATGCACAATTTGGCCTAAAAACACTAAAACACATTAAAAGAGTTAAAATTTATATATTAAAGTGCTGATTTTAGTTATAGTAATTAAATGGGGTATTGTAATTTATGAAGCAACTAACTTTGATCATATCATTTCGAGTCAAAATGACATTTTTGCACCTAGGTGCTCTGGATTGCTCTTTTCTATAAAATTTCTTGTCTAAGACATGTGCCTTTGTTATTTTGTATTGGAAACATACTAAATAGATTAATGATTCCAATGCATATAACATTGAATTCCAATTCCAATCCAGTCAAAATTTGAGCTAATAATATGACAATTTGACCAATTTGATTAATTTGTGCACAAATTGCAAAGTTTTGCATCAAAGTTGACTAATCATGTTTAAGGGTAATTTAACCAAACCAAGAGCTTAAGTTAATTTTCCATGGAAATTTTTGAATATTTATTTTTAGAAATTGATATTGAATATTTGCATCATCAAATGACATCATTTCTTGGAAAGACATCCCTAGGCCATAAGCATAAAATATCTCATCAAATCACCCCATGCCTCATTAAGACCCTCCCATGCATATTAAATGCCCCTTCTTCACAAATATTTATGAGGGATATTTATGAATTTAATTACATAATTTGGATTAATTTATGGCCACACATCTTAATCTTGAGATGGACGATCAAGGTTGATCCTAAACCAGTTCAAAAATCTATAAATAAGAAGCCTTGCCTATTGATTTTTAAGCTCTTTTATGCCAAACTTATAATGCCTAAATGCATTCAAATATCCATTGCAATTAGTGTTATAATGTCAAATTATTGAGCCAAGCCAAGCCAAGCTAAATCCAAACATGGTGCCAAGGAGAGATGGAGGTAGCCACACTTCATTGATGCAAACTTCGGTAGTACAAACCAAAAAATTCATTTCAATAAACTGTTTGGAGCATCCAAGGAAGGTGAAAGAATGTTTCTTTGTATTTTAGTTGTGTTTTCCTTTTTAGTATTGTTAACTAAACTCCCCCATTGAGATAGGCTGAAGGTGTTAGATATTAGTGTGTTATTTTGATTTTGATTTCATATACTAACACTATACTAATCTCCCCTTATTGCAATCCTATATTCACAACATTAACTATCAGTTAATTCTGACTCTTGCTATCATTAACCTTGACTTTATATTGAACTTTGCTATTACTCTTGTTTGTTTTTTTTGAGATACTTGTGTACTTGAGTTTTCCCATTTAAATTAGTTTGAATTTTCTTTTCTTTAGTGCATGACATAATTCAAAGAAGGAAGAAAATATTTTGAACATGATTGATTCATGCAAAGCTGGTAGAATATTCTATTTGAAGAGATATTGTAACTCTTGATTAGCCATGGGGCTAGTCATCTTAGCCAAAATAGTCTTATATAAAAGAACATAATTTGTGAGATGCTAATTTGACCTTTGTTTCTATTATGTAACTTGGACATATGAAACCTCATCACCAATGTTAATGCTGAAATGAGCTAGGAACATGTCAACTAAAGTATTGAATACCTTGATCGATTGATTAGGTAGACTGTAGAACTATTGTAAAGCATAATTATTTAGGCTCCATGAAAATAACTTGGTTAGTAACCCATCATTTGGTACATAGTCCAAGCATGCTGTATGAAAATCTCTCAAATATGTATTTGGATCACCCTTGCCATCATATAGAGTAAGCTTAGGTTGAACAAAACCTTGTGGTAAGGGTGTATAAGAAATGTGACGTGCCAATGGTGTATGTAGCAGAGAAAAAAAATCCAATGCTTGTGTAGGTCTATAGGCACCTTGATTAAGATGTAGCAATTTGGATTGAAGAGATTTTATATCTTACACAAGAGCTACCACATCAAGAGACAAAGATGTACTAGCTATAGATGGTGGCATAGAGGCATGTTGGGTTACTATAGGGGGTTGTTGAGACATAGTTTCCCCCATAGTGTCATTTGTAACTGGTTACTCTAAAGGAATGGAAGACTCAACTTGTTTTTCCTTTTTGATTTCCATGATAGATTGTAAAATAAGAGTAAGATCTCAAGGTTGGTCCCAGAGTCTTTCTTGAAAACTTTATAGGATCAAATATTTGTTGAGGACAACTTCATTATTAATAATTGGTGGAAGCTGATCAAGAGTTTGATGTGGTGGATCATGAACATGGTGTTTGTATTATCATTTTTATTCTCATATTAATCTTTGTCAAAATTATCCTCATTGAAGTTAGTGTAATATAAATGTGTAAAATCTATAACATGAACCTAAGTTGGTTGTTTATCCATGGTATATGGCTGAGTTGCAGGAATCTGGGTGAATTCAGGAGGATTACCTTTAAATCTTGCATTTCATCTCAAAGGAAGAGATGAAAGTAACTTAGGTGGTATAAGGAAAACAACTTGGACAATAGTATAAAAGATTAAATAGATATAATCTAAACAAGGAACTAGAATATGCATAAAAAGGATACAAAGCTCACAAACAAGTAAGGTGATACCTCAAAAAGCAATGGAACCTAGTATATTCAACTAAGTTTTTGAAAAATAATTATTTTGAGATTTACTATGAAAATTTGAAATTTAAAGTGAATTTTTGAGTTAGATATGCAATTAAAAAATTATAATTTTATTAGAAAATTTATGATTTAATGGGACCTAGTATATGCAAATAGGGTTTAGAAAAATAAATATTTTTGAGAATTACTATTAAATTTTGAATTTTGAAGTGATTTTTTGATTTTAATATGTTATTAAAAATTTAGAAAATTATTGGAAAACTTCTGGGAAAATATTGGGACCTAGTATGGATAACTAGAATTTGAAAGAAATTTATTTTAAAATTACTACAAAATTTTAAAATTAAATGATAATTTATAATTTTAATATATAGGCAAAAAAAAAAGAGGAAAAATTAGTAGAAATTTTACCCTAGGGTTTTTAGGGGTTTTATGTGCAATCAAAGTAAGTCAGGTTCGCCAAATGATTTAACAATTTTGGAAATATTGGTGTATTATTCCTAATTTAGTTTAAGGGTTTGAGTAGTAAAATTAGTAAATAAATATAAAATAATTAAGATACTGATTTATATAAATTATATTGTAATTTTGAATTTTCTAAAAATAGTAATAAGATGGAGAAAATAAGACTTAGTTAAAAACTAGTTGGTATGACTGAAACAAGGTCTGAGATTCATTGTGTAGGAGTAGGATACTATCACAAACTAAGATTTAAACTTCATTTTATGATTGGATTGGAGTTATAAAAGTGGATAGGAGTGGCACTAATGTTGTAGTCCACCTCTATTGCTATTGTCCTGAGAATCTGATCTTTCTGAGTTTTATTTGCCAGGTATATGTGACCTTGTCCATGAGGTTTTGATAGATGGAAGTCTGTAGAGTTCCCTGTAGATCATATTTTATATTTAAACCCTATAATCTATTATTATTTAACTAATTTTGAGAAAGAGGGTGGTTTAGTGTGTAAGATTCACTAAACGTGTATCCACACCACTTACATGGGCATGCTGCTCACATACCAATACTCTGAAGAGGGATCAAGCCATATGTAGTTCTTTCAAATGATGTGATTTTTGTAATAAAGTGTATGAATATGAAAAATACTTAACTGGATGTGCTTGAGGTGGTTAGGGATTGGTGTAAGGATTTATATAAGCTTGTAAGTGTATTAGCTACATGTATGCAGAGAATAAGGAATATTTCTTAAGTAGTCTTGCTTGCTTAGTGATATTTTCCAAACCTTTTAAAATTATCTTTGAATGGGATTTTATAGGGATCTATTGGTCATGGGTTGAATGTACTTGCCTTAGGCTAACAAGGAGAAGGATGGGGAACCAGAAGAAATTGACCATTGGGGCCAAAAATGTACTTAGACAGGTGCACCAAAAGTGAATAAGATTGACACCAATGCTATAGTCAAAGTGTGGTGCTATTGTCTAAAGTTGACAAGATGTGGGGGGATGGATTAGTTATGGAAAAAGGGGTCTGACTTAATTGGGATCAAGTTTGGAAGGCTATGGATGACTGAGAATCAATGAAAAGATGCCTATGAGGGTCATGAGATCAAACAAGAGGGACCTAAGGGTTGGGTGTCATTAGCCACACTCAAGTTACCAATTTTTACATTTTATATGACTACATCAGACATTATGTTTGTGCAAAAGGCCTAAAAAAGTCTAAGGGAAATAACACCTTCACCAAGAAAAGACAACACAAAGGACTTAGAAAAAGTATCCTAAATCTTTTGATGTTGAATAGGGAACAAATTACTTGGTGTAGATTTAGGCTCCAACATTAGATCTTGCTCGAGGACATGTACCCCTAGTGGGTACATAGAGAACACTAGACTAGATGCCTTTCCATTGGGCCATGGAGTCAAAGAGTTTGCAAAAAAGGCAAGGGAAACACACCATGGGTGAATAAAATTATAAAAAGGCATTCAAAGACAACAAGGGAGAAAAAGGAAAAAGCACAAGCTGTATAAACACAACCCTAAATAGGGAAACAAAACATAAAGGGACTATACAATATGTACATATTTACATAAGCTAGCATGGACTTAATCCAAAAAGTGCTTGAGGTATATGTCATTAACTAGTATTTTTAATATTTCTCCATCAAAATCTCTAAGATAAAATGTATGGTTCCCTATTTGATAGTAAATAGTGTAGGGACCCATCTATAGGAAATAAAATTTACCATGTTTTCCCTTATGTTCATTTTTGTTATCACAGAGTAAGACTAGATCACCAATTTGAAAAGTTCTCAAGGTGACCTTTTTATCAAAAATCTTCTTGATCCTTGCCTTGAACTTTAGGTGATTTTCATGAGCTTGTATATGAGATTCATTAAGCTCTACAATATGGTTTATTCTTTCCTTATAGTGGTTTACTTCTCTTTCATCCTCAGTTATTTGTTACATAAATTGGTAAGCCAGTAATATTATATTAAGGGGTAAAATAACTTGAAATTCATAAACAAGCTCAAAGGGGCTTCTTCTAGTAGAAATTTTAGGAGTCAACCTATCAGCCCATACAACAAACTTCAAATGATCACCCCATTTCTTTTCATTGGCATCCAAAGTCCTAATAATCTTCAATAAATTCTTGTTACTAGACTTAGCCTGCTCATTTCCTTATGGATTGTGATTGGAGGCATATGATATATCAATCCCATAATCTTCACATAATGTAACTAATTATTTTTCTCTAAAACACATGACATTATCATCGATAATTTTGATTGACACTCCAAATTGAAAAATCACATTATTTAAAAAAAAAAATCAATGATTACTTGGCGGGTTGATTTTTTGGTAGGGATTGCTTCAACCCATTTTGTGAAGTAATCAGTGGTCACTAAGATCCATTTATGACCAGCACTTGAAGCATTTGATATTACATGAATGAAGTCTATTCCCCACTACTTGAAATGTCCCTCAATAGAAACTGGCTATAGGGGGAGTGATCTGGATGCTTTCATTCTCTTAGAGAATCATTGAGACTCTCACATCTCCTTACCATAGTAACAACATATTTGAATAGAGTGGGCCACCATTAACTAGCCCTTATAATCTTGTGTGTAGTGACTTTGGGATCAAAGTGACCACCACATACAACACTCTTAAATTCTGTAACTAATTCAGAAATCTCATGTTCCACTAAGCACCTTAAGAGGACATGATATAGGTTATTGAAAGCTAAATCATCCTGTAATAGAAGATACTTTTGGGATATTAACTTCAAGGTCCTCCTTTGATTTTTATCTAAGTGGGGAGGAAAATTATGAGTCTTCAAATAATATACTATATCTTTATACCATAGAGATTGGTTGTACTTGGATTTAGAGCTATCAACAACCCCTTCTATATTATTCATCTCTACAACCTAGAAGTTGACTTTAGTCATCATCTTGGTGAGACCCATGCCTCTTACCAACTTATTAGTTTGTATCTCTAGGTTATATTCTTGAATTTTATTGACCCATCGACATCTTTTCTCGATGGTTTCATTTTGAGTTAATATGTCCTTTACCATAGTGTGAGGTACATATGCCATGATCTTTGAACTTATAATGTAGGATATGAACTATTTGACAATCTTTAAGAGAGAAAATGCTTATTTTTACATTATAGTATAGTTCAACTCAGATCCCTACACTGCCTTGTTGAAAAAGGCAATTGGATGCTCATGACCTTCGTCATTCTTTTATAGTAGCACTACAATAATAGTATATTCAGATGAAAATGAAAAGATCTAGAAATCTTTTCTATAGTCAGGACTGACAAGCATTAGGGTAGTTTTCAAAGCTCCCTTGATGTCCTAGAATGATTTGGTAGAATTTTCCTCCCACCTTATAGTTTGATCCTTTTTAACATTAAAGTAATGGGTAGAGTAATCTCTATAAAATTGGAAACAAACCTTTGAAAAAAGTTAATTTGGCCAAAGAAATATTGAATACCTTTCTTGGTCTATGGGATGGGTACCTTGTCGATGGACTCTACCCTTTTAGGATCTATCATCACACCTTGCTTAGACATAATGTGCCCAAGTAATTTTGCCTTCTATACTCCAAAGTGGCACTTCTTAGGATTGAGGGAGATTTTGAACTCCCTACATTTGATGAGCATCTACTCCAAGTGCCCTAACTGGTCATCCCTTTTCTTAGAGTAAATTATAAAGTCATCCTAATATACCATAATGAATTGGTTGATTAACCTAGTGAAGGCTACATCCATTACTCTTTGGAAGGTGGTACCTAGTTTCTTTAAGCCAAAAGGCATTTAGATATACACATAAGTGCCCCATGGGGTATTGAAATTATTCTTAGACCTTTCAGACTCTACTACTACTTGGTTGTAGCTAGAAAAGCCATCCAGAGTTGACAATAGCTTGAAACCAGTAACATCTTGAAGTATGTTGTCCATATTAGGCAATTGATAATTATCCTTTAGTGAAGCCTTGTTCGAATTTCAAAAATCAACATAGAGCTATATGTCTCCATTTTTATTTCTTATAGGGACTAGAATGGCCACCCATGATAAATACCTAATGATTTGAATGATCCCACCATCCCTTAATTTCTTCAGTTCCTCTTGCATCTTGGTGGCCAAGATGGGATTAATAGGTCACTATTTATAGTGGAATGGTTTTGTACTAAGCTCAAGGGGGATAACATGCTGAAACAAGTCATCCTTATTGGAATTTCAACTCTAAATATGACCATGATAAATAGTCTTGGTATTTGATTAAAAGTTTGATTAATGCTTCCTTCTCTTTCTTGCTCAGGGGAGTGCCAAGATAGATTTTCTTTGGATTATCTTTAGTCCTAATGTTAATATTAGTTACATCCTTTGATATAGAGATATTACTATATTTAATTCTGTCAACTTTGTTAAAGGATGTTTCAAGACTAACCAATCCTCTAGGGATAGTATTAGTCTTTAACTAGATAACTTCTTTTCCATACAAGGTTTCTTTTCCATCACATACATGTACCATAGAGTCTAGACCTATAATAATTCCTTCAAATGCATCTATACAACACATAGAGATTTTTATTTGATCATCATTATCAAAGTCTTGCCAATGATCAATGTTATCCAGGACAGAAGGCCTTAGTAGCACCTCTACCTCATATTCATAAGAAGGATTTCTATTTTCAAGTCTAAACTCTGTAACCCTCTTTGGAAGTATATCTATCACTTGATTAGAATCTCAGGGATGATATTCAATGTTGAAAGTGTCAAACCATTCCAAGCAGTCCCATACAGTGTTTTGGTATTACTTTAATCTCTTTTATTTCATGGTGTAAACATCTTAAAACTACTTCACCACTAATTATAAATCACCCTTGAATAGTAACTGACTAAGTCCATATTCATGGGTGATCCAGAGGCTGATCAGGAGTGCTTCATATTCTACAATATTATTTGTACACCTGAAGGACAATTGGAAGGAGTACTTTTAAGCTTGGCCATTAGGGGCATAAAAGACATCCCCTACTCCATTTCTAATATTCAAACATGCTCCATCAAAATGCAAAGTCCAGATGGAGTCTTCATCCATAATACCAAATTTAGGAGGTAATTCCTTGTACTCAACATTCCCCACAAAATTCCCTATGTTTGTGTCCACATATAACACTTTATTCAACTGATATTTAGGATCTTTTAGGACATGAAGCATTTGTGAATCCTGATTCAGGAACACCATCTTCCCATCTAGAGGTATAGTGGCATAAGATAGGTCCATCTGAACACTACCCCCAATAATAGCAACCCATTTTCTAGACATCAACATACCCCATTTTGGTGGATAGTCTACAATAACATCATCCATACTCAAGAATTTACCACGGTATTGTGCAAGTTGCACCAAAAGTCCTTTAACCATGTCAATAATAGGTAATTCTATGAAATTCATGGTAAGACATCATCCATATACTACATTTACTCATATATAGAGTTCATTTAGAATAGTCAGTGGCATAATGTTACATGATGCACAAGAGCTAAACATGCAGTTGTGGATAATTAAACCATTAATCAATAGGGTGGTATAGAATGAGTCAACATCCATCTAAATCTCTATCAATGTTGTTCCTAAATACACATCCAAGTGATGTTCAAGGGATTCTGAGGTGTTCTCACTTTCCACAAGGGAAGTGGGAGAAGGCTCATCTTGAACAATCTCATTGGAATTAATTTTCTCAATGAATCTCAAACATTCAAAGGCTCTTTTCTTATGCTCTAAAATTCTAAGAAATTCCAAAAAAGGCACTATGACCTTTAGTTGACTCAATACATGGGCTATGTCATAGAAACTGTATTTAGGCAAAGGGGTGTTAGCAGGTAGACTTGTGACACTTTTATTTGGGATACACCCCTCAAGAGTCAGGGGGAAAGAAATAGGGGAACCAAAATTTTTAACTTCACTCTTTAAGGGAGGCTTCTTGGGTTCATCCTTCTTAAGAATATTAGATAATAGGGGAGTTCTATTATTGGCCTAGGTACCTTTTGGCTTAGCATTGTAAGGTGCAAAACTAGGCTTGGCGGAATTTAGGACCTCACTCCCTTTGGTCTCTTTCTCATTTGTCTTTGATTTAGGGTTAACAGAGTCTTTAGCATTTGAAGGATCATTTTAATCTTTACTTCTCAAATTTTACTCCTTCTTATATTGGGAAATTACTCAATGGATCATCAATTGATGGCCCTCAATTGATGGAGGTGAATCTACATATTTCTCTTTCATCATTGATCTTAGAAACTCAAAATTATGAACTAGTAATTCATATTCATGCATCATATTTATCTCATATATGAAGTTTGGGGTTGGGACCCTTACCTTTTCATATGCTCTCCAAAAGGCTTGAGCAATAGTAGCGCTCATTAGCTATGTATATGGAGAGGAAACCATCACATTTGGTTCATAAATTTGGAAAGTAAAACACTCATAGGCTGTAATATCTTCACAACCAAGAATAGTTAAAGCACTCACATCTTCTTCTTGGAATTGAATAATATAAATGTCATCTTCATCATATGTAGATTCAAATCCTTCTACACCTTGAAAATCAATATCAATTGTAATACATGGAGGATGAGGAAGGAAGTAGTTGTTACACTAGTCAATATCAAAGTCAATTGTATTGAGCTTTATAGCTAAAAGATTTGATACTTCCCTTCCACTTCCTTGATTCTGGTTTCTCTCATGCTTATCATCTCTTATAATCCCTTTTCCTTTATCATTATTTATGCTTTGGAAAGTTGGTTGACCTTGACCCTAGTCCCTAGGATGATTTATTTCCTCTTTATTGTGATCCCTCCTATCATCATGGTTAGCAGAACCCTGAGCAACCCCTTTTCTACTCTAGCCAACTTGTAAGGAATTTTTTTCATAATAGTAGCTAAAGTTTTCATATTTTCCTTTAGACTTACATTATTATAGGAGGCTTGAGGCTTCTATAGATTTACAAGTTTGACACTAACCTTCTTTTTAAAAGGTTTACCCACAACTTTGATATTATTCTCTATTTGGATAGGCAAATTAAAGGCCATCTTCAGATTTGTGGGATCTTTGTCTCTGAGATAATAGGTTGCCTTCTTGTCAAACACATCATAAAATTTGATCATAGAATCAACACCACTAGCTTTAATATCCTCTATCAGCTTTCTCAATACCTTACTAAATCTGGAATTAAAATCCTTAACACACTCATTAAAATTTTTCTTGAGGTTATCAAATTTGGCAAGCAAGAATCTAGGATCAATGATATCGCCAAATTGCATCTTAAATGCATCAATCATGGCTTGACATATGTATATAAATCCATTATGGAGGATTTAGACCACTCACAAGCCTATTTTTCTAGTGTGTTCATAAAGAGCTTTATGCATACATCTTCTAGATCAATTTAATAGTCTTTATTAATATTTAAGAAAGATTTTAAATGATACTTCCCAGACATGGCATTATTCCCTTGAAATTTAGGCTATATATTTATAACTTTCATGAAAAATTTATTAGGGAAACTAGCAATACCATTAAAGTTGATAGGCCTAAACCTTGGGATCACAAATGGTCTGCGTTTATTAGCCATACCTTGATCTTCTTCTCTATCATTGTTACTGCTTGCATTAAACTCCTCTTCCTCAGATCATGGTGTCCCATTTTTGAATCTGAATATGAATATGAACTAGAGGATAAATGTGAATGAGTACTATGAGGAGGATTTGAAAGAGGAGAAATAGAATGATGCCTTAATGGCCTTGCAGGAGGAGAAATACTTCTTCATGGAGAAGGGGCTTGACTTATAGGTAGATCATGTTTATCTAAAGTGCTTTGATATCCTTTAACTAGACGGATATTTGAGAAAAGAGGGTAAATAAAATGGGGGACAAACTATTCAGGTTTTACTTAATTGCCTAAGTTTTGGCCTATAATAGGCTTACACACTTGTCTCCTTCTAGATAGATATTTTAACTCAGGGATAAGCTTTTTAGATGGATCTTTCTAAAAGGAATATATAATACCCTCCATATTTACAGATCTAAAATAAAACTCTTTAAGATAGAGAAGAGTATATATAATAGACACTAATCTTTAAATTTTTTAAAGTAACGGAGTCACCATTAGAAGCAAAAACTTCTAGATTAGAATAAATAGAACTACTAACGATAACTGATAAAATGAAAACTTTCAAAATATCAAAGATAATTCCAAGAACATTTTAAAACTTCTTACAATATAGGGGTGAATATCCTTAGTAGAAATATGGTGCCAATTTACTATTGACATCACAATAGACTCTAAATCCTTGGTAATGATACCAAATAACTAGTGGCGACATTGACACACCAAAAATAATTAGACCAATATAAATAGGTAGAAAGATTTAGAATATGAAACCAACTCTCTATAAGATTCCTCGATAATACAAAATCCAAGGCTCTCTTATTTCCTTGGCAATGGAGCCAATAAACTGGTGGTGATATTGACACACCAAAGATAATCAAATTAACACAAATAGGAAAAAAAATTTAGAACATGAAAGCAACTCTCTACAAGAGTCACCAATAACATAGGGTCTAAGGCTCTCTTCTTTGCCTGGTAATGGTGCCAAATAACTGGTGGTTCCCAAATTTTCACCTCATTGGTCCTAGTTCTACATGGGTTTTGGAATGACAAGAAGAGGATGAGAATACTCTGATGGAGTGTCATTGTAGCCAGGGAAGGGGGTGTTATCATTAACTCACTAGGATTGGATAATGGCTATAAGGTAGCTTACAGTAGATGTGGTTGGCTTTTGGCATCTTTTGGATCTACTTGGGTGAAGATGAGAGTACCTAGGGAGTATCTTGGAAAGGGGGAAATGGTTTTTAATTAAGGGCTTACCTCAAGATCAAGACTGCATGTCAATTCTGAATAGGACATAACCACCCTTTCTTATCCCACCTGGAGAGGTTGTCATACACGTTAAAAAAATGTCATGAAGTAGACACAAGCTATTAAAAGTAAAGGTAGATGGTAGAAGGTGGTTTTATCTTCCATGATTTCAAAGAATGATCAAAATAAATGTAGGTAGACGGAAAAGGCAATGCTATTTCTTTGGAATAATAGTCTCAAACACACTTTATATATGCAAAGATAGGGTGCATTTGAGTACAAGCAACATGTAAAATATGCAATTGGATAACATCATTTGCATGTAGACCCACTTTAGAGTAATCAAATGAGGGTAAATCTATGAGGTAGGATAGGGTAGGCCAAGATTTTCAATCAATACAAAATATGGTGGGTTAATGAATGAGTACAAAGAAATTCACTAAACTGCTATATCATCTTCATCGACAAATACATTAATGATCAGAAATAAATGAAATGAAATTGTTCACAAATGATATTTGAAGTCTAAAAATTAATATTATGAATGATCCTTCAATAATTCCTTCCAAATGAATCTGTGAGCCCAAGACTACCCTTAAAAAGGCTATCAACACCCTATTCCCAAATCTCATAGCAGAAAGGATTTTACAACTTAGATATAAACTCTAAATGACTACTATAAAGATGAATAATCTAGATAACCTATCTACTAAACATGTAATATAGAGCCTTGTACTTCAAAAATAGCAATATAATGAAAACCATGAATATATTTCATTAATCAATAGAATATAATGTGTTCTAAATAACGTACAACCTAACACTGTGCAAGACAATTCTATGAAAAGGGAGACATATCAAATGCTCTTAAAGCTTGACAATGATTTTACAATAGAAATAAATTTGGCACTAGACAGACTACATAGAGAGAACTCTTCAAGGATATAGCTCTTGTCTCAAAATTTTAACCATCCATTGTAAAGGGATAGACCCCTTTTACTTATACAATTGAGCTAAGCATAGCATATTAATAAAAATGCTCCAAATATAAAATAATTTCATGGGCCTAGAGTCTATTAAACCTTGTAAAAAACATGATTCTTTAGATATGCTCATGTTCCTATGATTATGTCAAGATTAATCTTCCAGTTCAATAGAATATTTTCTAGTTATCTATGTGGAGGAAGATCTCACAAAGGATAAAATAAAAACTTTGTCCACTTGCATAATAGACAAAAATGTCCTTTTCCTATCCACATGATTATACACAAACTAATTGAAAGGGATGTGCCACTAATGAGCCAAGTACCACTATTTCCTAGTGGGAAACAAGAAAAAATAAGAAGGGAGGGAAGAGAAGAAAGAAGTGGTGCCAACTTAGAAATATTGAAATATCTAGTTATACTCCGAAGTCAATCTGGATGATAGAATCTTTCACCAACTTGTTCCTATACTTTTTGTATCATTATAGCATAGGATCAAGATTCCCTTAGTGTGGGCTTGCTTGAGATTTGAATTTAACTTGGTATTTTTTAAGCTAGATGACAATCTTCTGAAGAATGGTTTGCTTTCATTCGATGAGCTCCTTAAGTTGATCACAAGACTTATCAAGTGACACCAACTACTTTATTTTGTCAACATCAAAGGACTCTTGTGGTGCATCAATGAGGCTTTTTAGATTTGTGCATGTTGTCTCTTCCTTCAAATCAATTGCACCATCAAGGCTTACCATCTTCCTAAGTGTAACATCTATCTCTCTTGTTGTAGTCTTGAGGGACTGCTCTTCTCCTTTCAAGTCAAAGATGCCATCTTTGAGCATCACCAATTGATGCTTAATTGTTAGTTGACATTATCTAGGCTTTTTATGATCATTGGGAGTAATGATCCTTTCTACTATCAAATTATCTGTGCCCATCTTGTAGATTTCATCCATTTTCTACTGGAATCCTTCCCAATTCTTTAATGTCTATCTCATAAATAAGCATTTAGGCATCACAATCCCTCTTTTTATCCACTATATTGTTCAAGCATTTTAATGCTGAGTAGATTACTTCTTTGGCCCTGGTGCATAAATACTCTTATTATTTTTCTATTGTCCTTCCTCTAGATTTTAAGTCATCAATTTGGTCAAAATCAAATGACTCTATTGAGAAAAGAAGATAATTTGGAGAAATACTGGTAGTTGGAGATACTACCTTAGGCTCACTCAGTATATTTTATAAGTATTAGATCATAGCCTAGTTTTGTGCCTTTAACTCCTCCATAGTGTCTTTATCCTTGTCCATTTGATGAACCACCATGTTTTCCAGAACCTATGAGCTATGCTTTAGCTCATTCCTTGATGGCTCCCCTAGATTATAGCTGTAAACAATATAACTTTCAAGGGGAGCATCTTATTTTAAATCACCTTGTGGGGGGATGGCTATCTCTACATTTATTTCTCTTATACCAGTGAATGTAGTTTTGGAGTGTGTTTTGGCCTTCTTGGGGGGTTTTGCCTTATACTCCTGAGTGATCTTTACTACATCAATTTCCCCAATTTTTCTCATGATGTCTTTCTTTTCTTTGATCTGTTCCTTGACCTAGATAAGGGGTTTAGTCTAAAATCCCATTGATGTAGTAGACATTGATGTAGGCTTTGAGATAATGTAAGGTGGTGTCATCAGAGTACCTAGTATAGGAAGTGCCATAAGAATGGGCAATGGACTCAACACAAATTATTCAATTTATTCATCACTCTCTAACTCCTCACCACCTTCTTTGTCTACTCTGGGTCCTCCTTCAAGGTTTGACTCTATTTGCTCCAATACTTCAAAATTTGGCCTAAATTGGTGAGACTCCTTAAGCAATTTCTTAATGGAGCTCCCTTGTGCTACTAACTAATTAGAAGGTTTCACAATCACTTTACCTTATTTATTCACTTGAGATTTAGGTAGATATGAATCTATGGTGGCTTCCTTTTTGCCTTCAGGCAATTCTCCACCAATCATGGCCTCTAGACCTTTATTCTAGATCGGATCATGAATTTTGATATGAGGAAGGAGACCTCAAGATACTTCAATTAATGAAACTTTACCTGAAGTACCCTCCTCAACACCTTTATTGGATTAGTCTAATTCTTCACTTATGTCTATATGGGTGGGGGTACCCATTTACAAGCTTACTGCCCCACCTTCTTCTATACTTGCCTTCTCCTTTGGTGTTAAACTTGACACCTTTGAAGGGGAAGGGACAATTGTTGATAATTTTGGAGTTAATTTTGGGCCTTTTTATTTAACCACCACTTCAAGATAAGTGGTGGCTTGAATATTCTGCTCTGACTCCACCTCATCTTTCTCATCAAATTTATTCATTTCTTCAACTTTATCTTGATTATCCTGGCCTGATGATTAGGTGATGATATTTTTAATAAATGTTTCTATGTTTGATGAGGTTGTTTCTTTTTCTTGAGGGGCCTAAACTTGAGTGGCCACCTCAACCCCAACTTGCACATCTTCAACAAAAATAGGATCACTTGAGGCCACAGTTTATTCCTCATCACCCTTACCTTCCACTCTTAAAGGACCCTCTTATGTAAATAAAATAACCATTGGGACCTTTACTGGGGTCTAAGGTCTTTCCCTCAGAGTTCTCTACCCAATTTTCACTTGCAGAGGAGTAAATGCTTGTTGCTTCTTCATAACCTCAAAAATGGGCCTATTTTCATCCGAGTCTTCTTCTTCAGTCATATCTCTTAAAATTTGAGCATATGAGGATTTCTCCTCTTTTATTTTCAATGGAAGTTCCTTAGAAGGAAGGTTCTTGAATAAAACCTCCTTCTTTTTCTTAAGACTCCTAACTAGAAGCTATAGAGCCCTCTTGACTCTTTTTTTCTTGGGTTTCTCTACCTCTTCTTTACTGTTAGGATGCAAAACACCAGAAGCACACAATTGATTACCAAATACCAAGCAACTTAATATGCGGAAATAAACTAGATTCACCAAGTAACTAGAATTCAGAATAACACAGATATGAGAGACAATACACAACTTGTATTAACACTTTATACAAAAAAGAATACAATAAAGAAGATGCCACTTCTTCTCCACCACCTCTTCAGAGGCTCGCCACACCTCAAGTGAACAGTAATTCTTCTCCCCAAAGCTCTCCCTCTCAGGTCCCAACACCCAACTCAAATACAGAGTTGGTGTTCACCTCCCGTGCTCCACGCACACCACAAGTGCTCCACGCACTCCACAAGTACTCCACGTACTCAACAAGTACTCAAGGTACTTCAAGTAGATCTCCCATGAATCTGCAACAACCTTCAATTCAATAGACCATACTTATGGAAGGAACTCCCTTGCCTTACTCTCTTGCTCTATCCAAGTACACACCTGTACTCCAAGTAGATCCTGCCTGATATTCACTCCCTGTTGTGTTGCTATCTATATGATCTTGCACACCTGCAAATCAAACAACGGTTCTGCTCACCTGTGAACCTTGACCTTGCACACACATACACCTATAGATCAACGATCTTACTTACCATGTAGATCTCCTATATAGGCCATGCAACTATGACCAAGATCCTACACACCTAAAGAATCTTGTTGACTCTCCAAAACCAGCACCTGCCCTGGTACTGCTGTGGAACTAGGAGGAACACCCTTGCTCACCTCACACACAGAAGGAACAAACTTTGCTCAACTCAAACTAGAACACTTTTCCAATACAACCATGATTCTATTATATAGATCTCATCAAACAATAATTAGACATCTAATTACAATAATTAGATCTGCGGCTCTCAGTCTATAATTAGCCCTGACCATGCAAACACTTGGTTCGTCAACCAACTGCCCGTAATTAACTCGTAGTCGAACCACACAGGAGACCGACGTCGGTCCTTGTTTGCCTGGAGGTGACTGACGTCGGCCGATATATGACCGATGTTGGTTGCTTCTCTCTGCTATCTTGCCGACGTCGGCTGATCAGACTGACCCCAGCTTCTCTGTAACTTAGCAACCTTCAGCAACCTCCTCTCCTGTTTGCATCAGTGAAGCTTTTAGCTCCACAACCTAACAATCTCCCACTTGGAGATAAATAGCTACACTGTACCTATACCTATACTCCATCTAATCTATTTCCTGGTTTATATCCCTCTTCAAGCTCAATCTTGAAGACAACCCACCACACATCCCGTGGTGTACCACCTGTCATCCGAGTACCCTGCCACATCCGAATCTACAACAGCTATAGTGAAGTCCTGACCCTGCATAGCAACACCTGCTGCCGGTCCCTCTCAAAAAACCTGAGAACCCACTTCCCCAAATTGGCTCCTAACTCTAACAGCTCCCACTGCATGGGAATACTCAGGTCTATACCAGACCTCATGTGATTTCGGACACTGTACTTGTCCAGCCCTTAGTGTGCTTCAGCTCTGCATCCCAAACCTCACCAACACCTAATTCACATCAGCTCCCACTGGAGACAAAATCTACCTGTGATCTCCATGCCTCCCATGTTAAAGAATTCCGCTGCTCCACACTCCTCATGACATGCCACTGAACTAATCTTACCCTTAGCTCAGCAAAACCATGTATGTACTAACCTGCTATAGCAAAACATATCGTCCACATACAATAACAGAATGATGTCATGACCATCATCCTCCTGGTAAGACAAACCACAGTAGTTACCCTGACATTGACTGAAGCCGTGCTTCGTCCTCCACCTGTCAAAACCTGTACCACTGTCCTGCAGCTTCCTCAAGACCATATGCTTGGTCTTCCGTCTCACGTATCCGTTCTCTCTATTCTTCTACTAAGGAATCCATTCGTCTCTGTGCTTTCATCTAGCTGGCAAACCTACCAAAACTCCCATTTGGTTCTACATCATATCCCTGCCTAGCTCCCACCTGTTTCCTGGATCCTTCCTGCTCTATAATCAACAACAAGTATAAAGAAGAGGAACATGAATTTGAGGGCCTACTTACACCTTCAGTCCTCCATATGGGTGTTTGAGACTCCTTGACAGCATGCTGTCCACCCAAAATTTGTTACAGTGACCGACCTCGGCCACCCCACAGTCTGCATCCGATCGATGTCGGTTCTCATGCGTCTGTCCCTGACTACCAACCTGCCAGCACTGGTGTCCCTGCTGCCGACGTTGGTCCTCCTGACCGACATCGGTCTTATCTACTGCCGACGTCGGTCCCCTGACCGATGTCGGTCTTACTCTGCCTGACACTGCCGGCTTTGGTCTACATAGGACCGACATCGGCACCTGTCTGTTCGACGTCGGTTCTTCCTGACCGACATCGGTATCTGTGTTTGCCTGTGAGTGATGACTTTTTACCCGCGAGCTCCTTTGAATCAATCCCCATGTCCAAACTGCCCTGCTCAGATGTATCCAGCCTCATCCACTAAACTCTGTCTGCCATCTCCTCCAAGAACACCAAGGCTTTCCAGTTCTTAAGCCTGTCAAATATATCTGTCTTCCGCTTAAGAACATGCATCTCCTTCCTGCTCATGTGACCAAGCCTACAAAGCCACGTCTCCGCAACAGAAGAAGAATCAGTAATATAAATAAGTAGATAAAGAGTACCTGTCTTCTTACCACCAGCTAATTCAAGTGCTACCACTGTGAGAGTTCTTGTGCATCTCTCATCACCCAATCTTTCTGAAGAAATTAGCCATATCTCCAAACCTGGGACCTGCATGATCTTCATCAACACCTGTGTGTTGGCCGCCTGCAATTTCAGCTTCACTTCCCCTTTGCCAATTCTTTGGCAAGGCTCACCAGCTCCTCTATCTGGGGCTGCATGGAAAGAGGCAATCGAATCTTTTATCCAAGATTCAACTTTATCCAAGAAATCTGCAAACACATCCTATGCAACAACACCTGCTACATATGTATCTTCAGTTTCTTCATGTTGATCTGCTACCAACCAACAATCTTCTTTTACCTACTCTTTCTTTCCATGGGACCTTAAGTAACCATCTGTGCTTTTCAACTCCTCCATTCTTAACTTACTTTGATCTACCATTGCTCTACTTCCACTCGATCAGAAACCACTGAGAGTGCCCTATAACCAAACACAACCCTGCTTCCTATAACCTGGCTCTGATACCACTTGTCAGGATGCGAAACACCGAAAGCACACAATTGATTACCAAATACCAAGCAACTTAATATGTGGAAATAAACCAGATTCACCAAGTAACTAGAATTCAGAATAACACAGATATGAGAGACAATACACAACTTGTATTAACACTTTATACAGAAAAGAATACAATAAAGAAGATGCCACTTCTTCTCCACCACCTCTTCAGAGGCTCGCCACACCTCAAGTGAATAGTAATTCTTCTCCCCAAAGCTCTCCCTCTCAGGTCCTAACACCCAACTCAAATATAGAGTTGGTGTTCACCTCCCGTGCTCCACGCACACCACAAGTGCTCCACACACTCCACAAGTACTCCACGTACTCAACAAGTACTCAAGGTACTTTAAGTAGATCTCCCATGAATCTATAACAACCTGCAATTCAACAGACCATACTTATGGAAGGAACTCCCTTGCCTTCCTCTCTTGCTCTATCCGAGTACACACCTGTACTCCAAGTAGATCCTGCCTGATACTGCTCCCTGTTGTGTTGCTATCTATATGATCTTGCACACCTGCAAATCAAACAACGGTTCTGCTCACTTGTGAACCTTGACCTTGCACACACATACACCTGCAGATCAATGATCTTACTTACCATGTAGATCTCCTATATAGGCCATGCAACTGTGACCAAGATCCTACACACCTGAAGAATCCTGTTGACTCTCCAAAAACAGCACCTGCCCTGGTACTACTATGGAACTAGGAGGAACACCCTTGCTCACCTCACACACAGAAGGAAAAAACTTTGCTCAACTCAAACTAGAACACTTTTCTAATACAACCATGAGTCTATTATATAGATCTCATCAAACAATAATTAGACATCTAATTACAATAATTAGATCCGCAGCTCTCAGTCTATAATTAGCCCTGACCATGCAAACACTTGGTTCATCAACCAACTGCCCGTAATTAACTCACAGTCAAACCACACAGGAGACCGACGTCGGTCCCTGTCTACCTGGAGGTGACCGATGTCAGCTGATATATGACCGACGTCGGTTGCTTCTCTCTGCTATCTTGCCGACATCGGCTGATCAGATTGACCCCAGCTTCTCTGCAACTTAGCAACCTTCAGCAACCTCCTCTCCTATTTGCATCAGTGAAGCTTTTAGCTCCACAACCTAACATTTACCTCCTCTCTTCTTTGATTAAATCATTGGAGGAAGAACAACTATTGGCTATTGTGCTAGTGTAGTCATGGGTGAATCAAGTGGAATAACAACTAGACTGACTATTGGGATGGCTGTCGAGATGCTTGGTACTATTGGGGCTCCTTAGGATGCTATGGATGTTGGGCTGACAATGCCTAATGTAACCTCCTTAGTGGCGATCTTATCCAAATTATTAGATAAACTCATTAACTTTGAGAAATTATAGCCTTAGATTGTGATTTAGATACAAACTCCACATCAATTGGCTTGGTGAAGTTAACATCACCAACCTTAATTTTTACTTTACCCCTCACCACTAGTGGTGGAGTTAAGGGAACACCACTATAAACTGGGAGGAAACCCTTCAACTCTAGAACTTGACTGAGTTTTTAAAGGGTAGGGGTATCATAGGCACTAAGATCAACCCCATGTTCTTTAAACCATCTAAAGGTTCTTCTCATGATTGCCATGGCCTTCCATGGTATGGAATCATTTTCCCCATTAGATAGTGTCTTATTATCATCCTCCATGTCCTTAAGGATGGGAGTAATATTATAGGCAATGACTTTTTGCAGTGTTAGCCTTATAAAGTTTAATTTTTTAACATCTTTTTTGGCAGTGTAATTGGACTAGATGTCCTCATAATGTGATTGATGTAGAATCCCACCTATTGATATGTTCACCCTCCATATGATATCATAGTTTATCTTGGGTGGCATCTTATCAATCACATATTGGCCCATTTCTTATTCCAATCCCTTGGCCTTGGTAATAGAGGGACACAAGTAGTGTCCAATTTCAATCAAAAATTTGAAAGGATTGTTCACCTTCTTCGTTGTTATCATTTCATGTAGGGGCACCATCTGCTAGCTCAACTCCATCACTGCTAGTTGATCATCCAAGTATCTTGGTAGCTTATATGGAAAACCTAAGTAGCCACTTACTTTGATATAAGTGAATGTTAGAAATTAAATTTATGAGGTGCCATACTTATCAATTATTTCTTTTACTACCTTATACATCCTATTGAGGCTTCTTAGAGGATAGAAGACAATCATCATAGTATTGAAGAAATAATTATAAACTTTGTAGAAATTTTATCTAAAGCCATCCATATTTATTTCTGAATAAGTCTCATATATCCTCTTTCCATTGGGATTCTTTGTGAGCTCGTGGAACATCCTATTATGCACTAGGCTATACATTAGGTAAGATGACATGTATGATGTACCTATGAACTTCTCATCTAAGTGGATTTCAACATGGAGCTATTCATCTACTTATGCAAGTTTTCACTTAAAATGGTGGCCTAATGCAACTTCTTTTATTGCTCCAACACACAGATTGAAATTATGAACATCCAAGGCTCAAAATTCTCTATGGTGGGCATCCCATAAATTATAGCTACCAGAGAAATCATGTACTAGTAAAAATCCCTAATTTTTTTTATAGTTTTAGACTCTTAGACATTATTGACACCTTTAACCTTTTCTTGACCAGCTAACAGGAGTTGATAATGTCCCATATTGTTTTGTTGTTCTTGTCTGCATATTCTTGACATTCCTCTAGGGAAAGTGTGATAATTTTAGGCTAGAGAGGAATCCCATACATGGTGCTAAGGGATAAAGGAATGAAAGAGTAGAAAAATGATTGACTTCCATAGACAATAATCCTAGTATTTGGTTGATACACTCTAGCACATACAATTACTAGTTTTGGGTATGGGGAAGCCAAGGGAAACACTATTGTAGGGGTGATATAAATCATGCCAAGATTTGAGATTATTGGTGGAGGGTTTGTTTGTTATAAGGCATTTAATAAATATGTAAATTCTAACCCCTAAATATTTGTATCCTTGGTTCCATCAAGAATGGAAATGATTTTGTTTTTCACAGATGTTGAAGAAGATGCCATTGTTTCCTAGCTTTCTAATGCAATACTTTGAACTCAAACAAATTATTCACCCTAACCACCCTCAAATCACATTCAAACACCCTTAAAGGACATAATATAAGGAGATAGAATAACACTTACTAATAATCTAGAGGGATATATGTAATTGAAGCTAAAAATCTTTGAGAATTTGTCATAATCACTCATTAGATAGAGAACTTTCATGCTGCACATAGCTAGGGCACACATATAACTTGAAGACACAAATAGAAGCTCTAAATGCAAAAGGTAAATGTGAATGGAATAAAATTCCTTAGTTATAATCCTTTGCATTTCAAATTAGGTTGCCATTAATGCTTTGAAACATAATGGCTAATTACCAACAACCCTCTTTAGTCATTTAAACTTCTTTCAAAAGAGGAAGGAGAAGGTGCAAATGTTTCCTTAATGCCAACAATCCTCCTTACAACATGTGGATCCATATAAGCAAAGTTTACATTTTGGTGCTTTTTGGGCCTTCGAGGACTTTTGTACTTATTCACTTATTATTTCCTTTAGTAAAACAATGTAATATGTTCTGAGTTACCCATGGGATTTGAGAGCACCATGTGCCATTCCCTTACTTTACAATCTATGCATTTAGGATTTGGAGACCTTTTGCACCTTTCCCACCAAAAGACAAGTGAGGCATTATTCAAAAAGGGTCTAGAGCTTATAAAACCTCAAGGACCCACCACATGTCTAACTTAGATGCTAGCTTAGATTCTCAACCAACTTTTTAACTTTGCACCATCTTTTTGATTATGGGGAAGGGTGAAAGATCCTTTTGATCCTTGAAAATTCACTCCTTAATTATAAAAATAAATGAACAAGTCATTACCTTATAAATTAATTGAATTTGGCTTGGGCATTTTTATAGGATAAAGTCGTAGAAGTCCCTAGAGATAACCACATGCTTTTTATTTGGTTCATTGGGCATTTCCTTACCTCATTCTCAAAACATGTTGAAGATGCAACTCAGTGATTTCATCCAGGACCCCAAAGCTTTTCTCTTTTGAGCACAAGGCAACAATTCAATGTATGCAAAGAAACTTTGATACATCTCTATATTTTCACAATGAAGCTTCCCTCCATGAAACCTCGAACAAAGATTTTGGAAAACAAAAATTTTACAAAAATGCCCTTTGGACTTTTGGAATGGTCCTTTGAACTCTTGAAAGTGCCTCTCAAAACTATTGAAAGTGTCTTCCACCTTCTGAAAGTGCCATTCAATATTTATGTAAGTGTCCTCAGAATCTAGCATTATCCTTTAGACATTTTGTAGACACCCCTCAATAATTTTGTAAGGGAAAAATACTCAAAGGAAATAATCCTTCAGCCATATTGCAAAGGCAAAATGACCCTTCAAAAGTGTCTTTTGGGTTTTTTGCAAGTGTCCTTTGCCCTTTGAAAGTACCCTTCAATAATTTTTGAAAGGCAATATGCTCGAAGGAAATGATCCTTTGAATCTTTTTCAAACGTAAAATGACCCTTTGGGATTTTTGGGAAGTACCTTTGGTCAAAATAAATGACCTTAGAATTCCTTTAGGCTTTTTGTGCAGGTTAAATGCCTGACGGGTAAGTGCCATTTAGACTTTTTACCATGGACAAAAGTCTAAAATAAATGACCCAAAACTAATGAAATAGCCCTTCAGAACTTTTGTAAACCACTTATCCTGAAAGTGATAAGACATTGAATTCCTTCAAAACTTTTTATAGTGAACAAAATGTCTGACAAAAATAAGTCTTTGAAATTTTTATCTGAGATAAAAAAATACACAAACCTATTTCCATTAGACATTGTGTTCATGTAAAAGGCCCAAAAATTCTAAGGGAAAGAACACCTTCACCAAGAGAAGATAAGATAAAGGACTTAAAAAAAATCTCCCAAATCTTTTGATGCTGAACAGGGCACAAATTACTTGGTGTAGATTTGGGCTCCAATAGACTATATGAGGTCATTGACATCTCACATATTAACAAGGTTTTATTTCCTCTATTGGAAATGATAATCAATGGTAAATATGTCCCCACTAAGGGGAATAATATCATTCAATTTGATACAACATGTACTAGGAGTAAGAAATGACATAAAATTTTATATGATGTTATACTTGGTTGAAGCTACCTTTGCCACTATTATTTTTGATAAAATTCCATGTTGGACTCTTACTTGAGGCACATTGTACATTTTCATTTTTCTAAATTATATGTACATGAGTTTATAAAATTTATCTAAAATATTTGTGAGTGCTTCTACCCATTAGTATATCAAGCAATCAATGAGATAACAATGTTGAGGCTTTGTGAGGATATTATAAAATCTATACTTATCATAGGAGCATACTAGTATTACCTAGATTACATAATAATAATAATAATAATTGGAGTATTAGTGTCCCCCTTAAGGCTACCTATCCATGTCATAGGTAAATTGGTAGAATAGGATATTTCTTACTGAATTATTTGTGGAGCTCCTATAGTTCATAAAGAGAAAAAAATCATCATGGTATTCTTTGTTATAAAATTTTGGTAGGAATATTTTTAAATTATGGTCTTCACTCCTTGCATCTATAACTCACATGTCCTTGTTCAATATATATGACCATGAATTGCATCAATAGGACCCTAGAGGGAATATAAAAACACATATCAAAGTATTGAGGGGAAAAGTTTCAATTTTATACAATTATTATCCCCATCCTCATAACAAGCTATTTTCCATTGTTGAAGATGATGAAGATATGAGGAAAATAAAAAATTATGTCATCACATTTTCATATCTCAAGCCTGAGTAACTAAGAAAAGTGGAAGAAATACCTGATGCACCTACAATCCAAGATGACTCTCCTAGAATGAATACCTATTTAAGAGATAAAGTAATACATGGATTACCTCCTCTAACTCTCTAAAAAATAACAATTCCAATGTTTGAGGTAACTTTCCTACTTAGTTTCCTTCTCTTATTGTTTTATATAGTCTACATGTTGTATCTATTATGGATCAATAGTAGTCAATCCCCCACCTTCTCCTTCCATGCCTCTACTTGATGATGTACTATTAAACACTCTTCTTTTGATGCCTCAAGTTTAAATTTACATCCCTATTTCTCCAAATAAGGTTGTCCAAATAACCCAAGTTTATACTAGGCAAATCACACCTAAGACCTCCATATATTTCCATCTAGTGACTATATTTCTAGTGGTTGGACAATTTCAACCCATTGCTCAGGAAAAATCTTCCCCTCTTCCATATAGTTTCATAATAATTTCCCCTTCTTTGGTGACAACTCCAATATTGAATAGACAAGTCCCTTTAAAGGAGACTCCAAAAGTCATAATGCTAACAATTGACCCATTCAAAATTTTTCCTACATGTAAGGTCACTATTATGGTTTCCCCATCTAGCATCATTTACCATTCAATTTCAAAGCCTAAGGACCCCAAAAATAATGAAATTATGACTATTTTTGTATTGGACATGCCTCAACTTACTTCTCTCATAACTCAACAATCCACTCTTATAGAAATAACAACAACTTCTCCTCCTCTAGTGGTCACTTTTACTTCTAGTTATGACATATGTTTCTCCATATTTTCCTTCATCTCGTACTCATACTATCACCATACAAACACATACCTCTACTACACACACAATATTCATTATGTTTGACACCATAGTCATCATTCCTAGGCCCACTTCATTTCATCCATCACCATCACCATATCCAATATCCACTCTACCCACATCCACTATTGTCTCCATGTCTGAAAAAAATGAAAACTAGATTAATATCATCCAATTGGCCAAATTAAGGAGGAAAGAGATGAAAATAGTCAAATAACCTAAGGTGAAATTATAATTTGAACAAGACATTGATAATATAAAGAGGGTAACCCAAAGAAAAATCACCAAAGGGGAGACACTCACATTACATGAAACATACTAGGAACTCTTCATTCAAAAAATGAAGAGGAAAACAAGGTCAGGAGATACATAAATTTGCTAAGAACTCTAAGTCTATGGTTAATATAACAAGGGGGATATCAAAGAAAGTAGTCAAAGGGATGAAGTAGAAAATTCAAAGGATGAAAATAAAAACAAAAATTACCATTCCATAAAACATAATTGATGAAGTTGAAAAGGCCTTGGGGTCACTTTATGAGCTTCTAGTAGATAACTATCAAGCTAGTGATAGAAGTACTCCTTAGCAAAAAAATATCAAGATATATTAGGATCACATATTCAGATTGAATGCCAAATTGGGGAATTCAAGAAAGATTAAAAAGGCCACATTCCCCCACTTAAAGTTGATGACCCTATTTGATATTTGAGTATTTTAAAGTTTTGTGATGTACATGAGGACTTCGCTATATGAATGAGTAGATGATATGTATGTAGTTATCTGTAATATTGACAATGCTACTAATACAATTTTAGAACTATTTCAAGAAGCATGCATAGTTTCATTATTTTCTCCTAAGGAAAAATTGAATTATTTTGTTGAGTTTATCACCAAATTAGCTAAATTTATGTTTAATTTCAAAGGTAAAGTTAAATAGGATAACTAGGGAGGTAACATAAAATTCATTGACTTAGCTAACTATGCAAAAGAGAAGATAGAATGTGCCACAAAAATGAAAGACACACTTAAGAGCCTTTGGGAAATCATGAAAAGTTTATGGCCAAGAGAGAATAATTATTTAGAATTCCAATTATAAACTTAACAAGGATTGATGAAGACTAATAGGCATGTGTGGTGGCCTTTTGCAATTAAAAATATTTCTCCTCTAAAGCTCCATCAAAGTCAGTCAAATGGAAGAAAAGGCTAATTTTGAAAGCTTGTGCATTTAAAATCATTATAATTTTTCTTGCATGATTTGTAACTTTGTGTCAAATTACAAAAGTTATTTTAAAGCTTTGAATGTAATTTTAAATGGAATATGATGTGGTGCCTATCTAAGATATATATATATGCATTGTATTTAACTCTCAAAAAGGAAGAATATTTTACCATAGAAGCTTGGAATTTTGTGGGAAGTCTAATGATTTTGTAATGTTTTTTATTCTCTCAATTTATAAATGTTGCATGACATATTTATTTAAATTAGTTAATGCATGATATTTCTATGTGTATAATTGTATTGTAGATTAGTTAAATTGGGCATTAGCTAGTAAAGCTTTTCTAGTAGCTAAGACTTATTTTATAATATTTATTTGTGAATGAATGTGCTTCTGAAATGTATCATTATTCAAAATATTTAAAGTTGATACAAAAATCATATCTGAAATATACTTTCGTTAGTCTCCACAATGTGTTTGTTTATATCTGAATTATAACTAGAGATAGGTAAGTATTAGTTTGAATCACATAATAAGTTTCAAAAATTGATCAATTTAAGAATACATCTCTTGTTTGTTCAAAAAATCTTCTTTTATGCTTTTCCCTTCCTTCTTTATGTTTCATTTGATCATGATAATTATTACATAATAACATCATTGTGAATATCCATCCTAGAATAATTTGTTTAACTACTTGGTAGATCTAGTTAATATATAGATAAGATATTCATGAGTAATAACCACCCCCCTCAACCACTATTCCATCACACAATTACTTATAAAACTGAATACCTAAATCTCATGCCCTAGGTCATATATTATGATCTTAAACTAAAAGGGAATTTTCTCATCAAACCTATTTGGTGGGTATTACCCACATCAACACTAAGGTATTTTGATCCTGTACCATGTATATGAAAAAGTGATATATTAAAAATGTCGATTCATGATCCATTATCTTCAAAAACATGCTTAACCCCCTTACCTAAAATTCATACTTGAATATATATTCGTATGTGATGGTTAATGACATGTGTAGGAGGTAAATATTCTTTCTAAAGAGAAATATTATCCTCAATCCACCTTAATTTATTGAAAATTGATGTGAAATAAGTTGGTTTCACATGATTCCATAAGGTTTTATCATGCATTTTTGCCTAGGTAATTTCGTTATAAATAGTTAATTTTTAAAGTAATTATAATCTAGATATTTTGGTTTGAGTAATCTTAAGTTTTTATATAACATCATAATATTTAGTTTCATTGGTTTATATCTTAAGTGGTTAAGGAATATTATAATGGATATTTTGATTATTTCCACTTTATCAAAGAGGATTATGCACCATACCTCTTTGTGTTGTGATAACATAGACCTCTACATCTAATATAAGCCTAGGGTGAATAATAGGGGAGGGATGGTGTCTATCACTACCTTGATTTATAAGGGGAGGAGGAACAAAATTAGTTATACATACCCTTTACCATTGAGTATTAACTTGAAGCATCTTAGATTCAATATTCATTTATTATAAGTTACTAAAGAAATATAAAAATTGATCATTATTAATATACTCATTAGTTTTATTATAGATATATTTAACCCATTTAATTCCATTAATTAATAATCATATTTCATATTTTATGAAATAAAGTGTAGATGATATTTATGAATTATATAACACCTTAGTCTTGTACACTTGGTAAACTCAGACCTTGGTTGTTCCTCTTAGTTCTAGACATTTCCTACTTTAGTAAGTCTTGCATCTTCTCTCTATTATGACCCTTATCCTATCTCTTAGTTTGACCAGTCTTATATTGATGATCCATGCCCTCTATCTTGACCAAAAATATTAATATCTACTTATCTTCCACCTCTATAATTTCTAGACATGTACCTACTTTTCTATTTCCTAGACAATTACATCCTAGTCAGACACTTATGTCAAAACAACTGTCCTTACCTAATGTAATTGTCTAGTACACTAAAGTCATCTAATTTTCAAATTAAATGTTTCCTAATAGTTGGACTAAGTACTATTATTTGAGATATTATCTTGATATGAGTGGTATATATGCACGCTTACTCATTCATTACACACCTAACACATACCTAGATTCATATTAAATGGCATTCAAAGAAAATTAAATTGAGAAAAACTTTCCTATTTTCTCTTATTTTCATATCAATCATAGGGAAAACACATCTACAAGTATAAATTACTAAAGGAGTATCCTAATACATATATTTTCCAATTTACAAGCTAGGTCACTATTGTATTTGCTTATCACACATTACATGATTCACACACAAGCCAACACATAGGGGATAACTAAATAAGTCTAAGGCCCTCTTATGAGTATTGGACATGTAGGAAATGATCATTTAAATAAGGTTATTTAGGGTATATCTACACCATGTACCCACTAACTCATTTTTCACACAACCACTATGAAGATGAAGAACTAGGGTTTGATCATTTGACAAGTAGTGACAATCCATGAACAAGATTTAAATGCACTAGAATGAAGGTGATGATAAGAATAAAAGCATATACATTGTCACATCCTATTTTATTATTTATTTCATACTTGAAACCTATATTCGATCAAAATAGTAGCATCGATACAACTAGCCTAGGATGACTTAAGTGTAAGCAACTACAAAGGCACTTAATCCAACCTTTATTCATTATTATAGAATATTATTCCAATCTATTTCCTACCTATTCCTGATCAAGATTTGTATTAGCATCAAAACTAACTAAGTATATTGTTTTAATTATATTGTAATATCTAACATAGTTGTACTTTCTATTTTTAGCATATCTCAACATAATAAATTCAATATATGTTTTATTTGAGTTTTACAATTAATTGGTTGCTATAGATCTTTTTATCACCCTTGTGCTTATTCATTTATATATTCTTAACCCTATCTACCCATATTAGGATACATATCAAATTTAGGGTTAAACATTTTATGAACTCTATTAGTGTGTTGTATTTTTTTTTTTGATTCCTAAGGTTCCCAAGCCTCTTACGGTTTTAACTTGTGATGGATTTTTAGATCTAAAATTTTACTGTAGGGTTTTACCATCCTTTGGTCATAAGGGATTTGTATGCATATGATTTCAAGTGGATTCTTCATTGATTGGCATATTTCATCCACCAAATATATCCATTCTAAAATTCCTTAGAGGTATTTGCTACTCAAGTTAATATACTAAAAAACCTATTTTTTTACCAAAATATTGTAGAAATATTTCAAATTTACTATTTTATTATTTGAGTAAATTCAAACCTATAGGCTGTACACTATAATTTTGTTTACCAATTTTTATTGATTAATCTCATTTATTGTTTTTACAAAAAAAATTATCTCAAAATTTTAAAAAATTTAACCAATAGTCTGAGATTGTTATATCCTTATTGTATCATGGTTGATTGCTCCTTGGTATTTATATGTCTTTCATATATTATTCTCATATCAATTTTTATAAAATTTAAAATGGATACAAAGGATCCTATTACTCCTTCTAACCCTACGGAGGGTGATAGCTACCATCCCTTTGAACAGGTCCATGTTATCACTCCTTCAAGGGGTAAGGTAGGTGGTGCATGTATGCATGTTTGATCTGAGGTACCTAGGGTTTGTGATCATGAAACCCTAAAATATAAAATCAATAGTATGAGCAAGTTAATAAAATATTTAAAAAATTAGATTATACTCTTACATAATCCAACATATGGTAGTGTTAATCATGTGTTTTCATCCGCATCTACCAATGTTGTGCCAGACAAGGTTTCACATCCAAATGAGAAGCTACAACATAATACATCCAAAACAAGTGATTCATGAAGGTAACCAAAGGCTAATAATATTCCAAGTGAAATCCTGAGAAAAATGATTTGAAACAAAGTTATCAAATTGCTTCCTCTATATCTTATAAGGAGATCTAAATACTATTGTGTATATCATAGAATACATGGGCATCATACAAATTATTTTTTTGCAATACAAAATAAAATACAAAATATCAAAGGTAGTGGTGATCATATCATTGATACATCAACCAATAAACCTACTCACATTATGAGGACCTCTCCTAAAGCACAAGCTCCAAAAAAATAAACATGGGTACCAAAAGACTATTCAAATCAAGCGAAGGGTCAAAAGAACAAAGAAATAGAGAAAATACCATTACTAAAGGTTTAAAAAATTCCAAATGATATACAATTACCAAAGGAACCAATGATCCTAAAACCACTACAAACTAAACCATGTGAGATCCCTTTATTGATCAATACCAAATAATAAAAGGACATAATTCTAATTGATAATGAGAATGGTGATATTATTCCTAATATCAATATGGTAAATGAATAATTGAGAAAACTTTGTTTTGATCCTCTTGATACCTTCCCACATGATCTATTTATACCCATAGGACTTGGTGTATATCAGTTGAATCCATCTCCAAAAAGTAAAAAATAATATACAGATAAAGGTAAGGTAAACCATATAATTTAGGATATGCATAAGGTATTAACATCCGAGGTGCACAAAAAAATAATAATAATGGCATACCAAAAAGGTCCCAACCTTAGTATATCATAGTTCTTTATTCATATAGAGGTACTCTAAATGGTATATCACATGTTCAATAACAACCCAAGAGGTTACATTTATCCTATAATAATGATTACATTAATTATTTTTATCCTAATAATATTAAATATTTGTATGATCTTGATGATATTGGTTATGCAACATACAAATATGACACACATGATACACGGCCTATAAAGAGGCATCTCATTAATGAGATCCTTGGGTTCTAGTGGCACTTTTCTTGGTCAATAATACCTTTTTTAAAATACCATAAAAAATAAAAAATCAAAAAAAATGTTCACCATATACATTTTCTATTGGATCCTTGGTATCTATGTGTTAGTTCCATGTTGATGGATAACATATTAATTAATTTTACATACAAGTGTTTCACGTTTATATTTGAGTGTGATATAGGTATACATAGATATATGATCTATGTAATTTTATATGTTGGTATTTCCCTCTTCTCATGTCACCAAAATGTTGGGGGCATCCACCTTATTTGATCATGATACATATAGGTTATATCATTCTATGACCACTTTACATCATCATGTTTAAGCTCATATAGGTACTTACTTACACATGCCTTTATCTATGCATTTATATTTTTAAATGAAGTTGATATTTTATGTACTTGAATTTTTTGATAACACATGTGATCCATGGGAGACTATGATCTATTTATACTGGTTGCTTATGTTTTAATTTATGCACTTCCTTTAGTATCTTGCCTTTCTATTATTTTGTTTGTGGAGTATTTAAATATGCTCAATTGTTTGCATCCCTTGTGCCTTTGTTTGCCTCTTTGACATTTGATATGCCATTACTTATTCCATGGACATTTAAATATGTCATGCTTGATTTTATGGACATTTAAACAAATCATGTCCATTCAATTGTGTAGTATTTAAATAGGCCCCTTGTTGTGGTCCACTTGGACCATTGATTATTCCTTTTGAGTGCTCTTGTGTTTGTGTTTGGTTGCTTGTTAAGTTTGTAATGTTACTATCTATATGTTTTCATAATATTTATCATGCATCTTAGGTATTAATGTGATCACATTCTATTCACTTCAATGATATATTTACCTAGACATGTTCTCCGATATGCTACATGGTTAATTCACAATATATGGTTATCTTATCCTTTTGAGGTGAGGTAACTACTAGTTTGTATCTTGACTCACCTCAAAGGGGGGCCTATTAGTGGGATCATGTAATAAAGGCATGGATTCCTCACATTAATAGTTTCAAATTTAGTGGGGGTATGTCATATAGGCATGTCTTCCACATGTTCATAGTCTCAGATTTAGTGGGGGCATGTTTTGGAAATATGCTCTTCACACTTAGTATTTAACATCTCTATATTATAATGGGGGAATGTTTTGGAAACATACCCTCCACATTGGAACTTATATCATTATTTATTTTTATATTATAGTTGGGGGATGCTTTGGAAGCATGTTATCCACACTTACACAGTTGTAAATAATCTAAATCACACAATTTTATGATTAAAATACACATGTGTGGCATAATTCTATACATTGGTGCCATTGTTATACATAATTTCAATATAAGACATATCTAAGGTGAATACACTATGAAATGTGTGCCTAATATTATAAAATCAAATTAGTTTCAGATTTAGAACACTTTTAGGACTATCACCACCCACTAGGTTGGACTTTTATGAACTAAACTTCTAGGACTATCACCACCCACCAGGTTGGAATTATATAGACTACATTGAGCCAATATACTACAATAGTTTGTTCATTTTTTGGTATGATTAAGGTGATTAAATTGCTCAATATTTACAAGTTTTTAGGTTGGACTTGATTGTATCATCCAACCTCACTAGTTTAATAGTATAGGTTGACTTGGTTCACTCACACTCACCAGGTTATAAGTATGATTGGGTTGCATGGTTGAGCTAGTCTCAACTACTAGGTGGCAATCCACCTTTTCTACAAGGTTGGGGGTATGGGCCTTCCTATCTCTCTCTCTCTCTCTCTCTATCCTCATATATATGCAATTTATATATTTATACTTATCATAACCTTAGTTTTAATAATTCATAATGATACACCTTTGAAATGAAATTGCTAAAAGGTAAGACAATTCATTGATACACGAGTGTAATACTAAACATTTCTCTCTTTTAATTTCAATAATTTCAATGTTTTCAATTTTAGATTATATGAATTAATTATATACTATAACATGCTCTTGGTTACATGTCAATCACCAATAAAGCACTCAAGTTGTACTCAAGCAAAGGCATGGTGTGTTGTACATACCCATATACACATTTCTTTCCTTTAAAATATAAATTTTATTACTATATTAAAGGGAGGGGGGAAATATAGGGATATTTATGAATTATATATCACCTTAGTATTATACACTTGGAAAATT
The DNA here is from genome assembly GCA_037957365.1 of Torreya grandis. Classification (NCBI taxonomy): domain Eukaryota; kingdom Viridiplantae; phylum Streptophyta; class Pinopsida; order Cupressales; family Taxaceae; genus Torreya; species Torreya grandis. Next base: position 1,088,169 of record JARHVA010003566.1, read on the forward strand.
TAGACCTTGGTTGTTCCTCTCCATTCTAGACCTTTTTTTTCTACAAGTCTTGCATATGCTCCCTCTTGTGCCCCTTGGACTATCTCTTAGTCTGACCAGTCTTATAATGATGACCCAAGCCTTATATCTTGACCAAAATTATTAAAACCTACTTATATTCTACCTCTACAAGATTTAAACATGTACCTACTTTTCTACTTCTTAAACACTTTTGTCCTAGTTAGATGCCTATGTCGATACAAGTGTCCTTACTTGACATAAGTGTCTAGTGACCTAAAATCATTTAATTTACAAATGAAACATATTATAATGGTCAAATAAAGTGATATTATGTGAGATATTATCCTGATAGGAGTGGTATATATGCATAATCACTCCTCATTAATTACATACCTAGTATAGACCTAGATTCATACCAAAGAGCATTCAAAGAGTATTCAATTGAGTAAAGCCTCCCTATTTTATTCTATTTACATATTAGTCATAGGGACAACATATCTATAAGTATAAAGTACTAAAGGATAAATCCAAGAGATATTTTCCAAGTTACAAGCTAGGTGACTGTTTACTTGCTTATCACACATTGCATGATTTATGCACAAGCCAACACGTAGGTAACTACATAATTTTGAGGCCCTCTTTAAAATATTGGCTATGTACGCAATGCTAATTGATAGAGGAGTATTTGAGGTAGCTCAACAACATGTGCCCACTAACTCATTTTTCCCACAACCATTATGAAGATGAAAAATTAGGGTTTGATCATTTGTAAGGAGTGATGACCATGACCCATATATGAATGCACTAGAGTGAAGGATAAAACCAACCCAAAAACACCTAGGTGATTGCATCTTATTTCAATATTTATTCTATACTAGATACCTATGTTTGATCTAGACAATAACATCGATGTAACCATCTTAGGATGACACAAGTATTCATGGCTACAAAAGTAGATAATCTAAAATTTGGTGACTGTTATAAAATATTATTACAATCTGCTTCTTACTTGTTCCTGATCTAGAATTATATTAGCATAAAAAATAGCCAAGTATTTTGTTTTCATTATCATTATAATATCTATCATAGTTGTACTTTATATTTTTAGCATATTTTAACATACTAAATTTTATATATGTTCTATTTGAGTTTAGAAATTAATTGGCTTGCTATAGATCTATTTATCACCCTTGTGCTTATTCATTTATATATTCTTAACCATATCTACCCATAGTATTATTTATATCAAATTTAGAGTTAAAAATTTGGTGAACTCAATTCATGTGAATGTATTTTTTTTTGATTCCTAAGGTTCCCAAGCCTCTTAGGGTTTTATCTTGTTGTGATAGATTTTTAGATCTAAAACTTTACCCTAGGTTTTTTCGCTCCTTTGATCATAAGGGCTTCATGTGTATATGCTTGCAAGTGGATTATTACTTTATTGGAGAATTTTATCCTCCAAATAGATCCATTCTAAAATTCCTTAGAGGTATTTTCTACTCAGGTTGGTATACTAAAAAACCTATTTTTTTGCTAAACTATTGTATAAATTTTTTAATTTTAGTATTTTACTATTATTAGTAAATTTAGACTTGAAGGATTTTAAATATGCTTTTGTTTCCCTATTTTTTTGGGTTTATCTCATTTCTTATTTTCCCAAAAAACCTATCTTAAAGTTTTAAAAAACTTAACCAATAGTCTAAAATTACTATATCCTTATTGTATCATGGTTGATTGCTCCTTAGGTTTTATATGTCTTTATTATCCTATTTTCATATCAATTTTTAGAAAATTTAAATTAGATACAAAGGAGCCTCTTCCTCCTCCTAACCATAAAGATGGTGATAGCTACCATACCTCCAACTAGGTCTATGCTATCACTCCTTCAAAGGGTAATTTAGGTGGTGCATGTATGCATGTTTAATCTGAGGTACATAGGGTTTGTGATTATGAATCCCTAAGAGATTAAATCACCAATATGATAAAGTTAATAATAAAATTAAAAAATTAGATTACACTCCTACAAAATCCAACACATGGTAGTGTTAATCATGTGTTTGCATCCCTATCTACCAATGTTATGCCAAATAAGGTTTCACATCCAAATGAAAAGCTACAATAAAATACATCCAAAATAATTGTTTCAAGAAGGAAAATAAAGGCTAATAAGAGTCCAAGTGAAATCCTAAGATAAATAATTTGAAATAAAGTGATCCAATTACCTCCTCTACATCCTATAAGGAGATCCAAATACTATTGTTCATATCATAGAATGCATGGGCATCATCTAGATTGTTGGTTGCATTACAGAACAAAATAAAAAATCTCAATGGTAATGATGGCCATATTATCGATACATCAACCAATAAACCCACTCATATTATGAGTACCACTCCTAAAGTACAAGTGCCAAAACAAAAAATATGGATACCAAAAGATAATTCAAAGCAAGAAAAGGGTAAAAAAACAAGTAAATAGAGAAAATACCATTACCAAAGGTTTCAAATGATATAAAATTACCAAAGGAACTAATGATCCTAAAACCACTAGAAACTAAACCATGTGATAGCCGTTTGTTGATCAATACCAAACAATAAAAGGGAAAAATTCTAAGTGATTATGATAATGATGATATTATTCCTAATATCGATATAACAGATCAATAATTAAGAAAACTTTGTTTTGATCCTCTTGATACCTTACCACATGATTTATTTATACCTATAGGACTTGGTACATATTGGTTGATTCCATCTCCAAAAAGTATAGAACAGAATATAGATAAAGGTAACATAAGACATATAACTCAGGATGTGCATAAGGTATTAACATTTGAGGTACACACAAATAAAAATAATGGTATACCAAAAAGGTCACAACCACAATATGACACAATTACTTATTCACACAATGATACTACAAATGGTAAATCACATGTTCAAAAACAACCTAAGAGATTACATTTATCCTATAATAATTATTACATTGATGATTATGATCTTAATAATATGAAATATTGGTATGATCTTGATGATATTGATTATGCAACACATGAATATGACACACATGATACATGGCCTATAAAGAGGCATCTCATTGATGAGATACTTAGGTTGTAGTGGAATTTTTCCTAGTCAATATCACCTTTTTTAAAATACCCAAACAATCAAAAAATTCAAAAATCCAAAAATATGTTTACCATCTACATATTCTATTGGATCCTTGGCATTTATGTGTTAGTTTCATGTTGATGTATATCATATTAGTTAATTATACATGCACGTGTTTCATACTTCTATTTGAGTATGATATAGGCATACATAAATACATGATCTATGCAATTTTGGATGTTGGGCTTTCTCTCTTCTCACATCACTAGAAGTCGAGGGCATCCACCTTATTTGATCATTATACATATAAGTTATATCATTTTATGGTCAATTTACATTATCATGTTTGAGATCATATATGTATTTACACATGCCTTTATCCATGATTTTATCTTTAGTAGTATAATTGATATGCTATTTTCTTGACATTTTTTGTTAACACGTGTGATCTATTGGCTATTATGATATGTTTATGATAATTACTTATGTTTTAATTCAAGCACTTCCTTGAGTGTCTTACCTTGCTATTATTTTGTGTGTTGAGCATTTGAATATGATCCATTATTTAATCCCCCCATGCCTTTATTTAACTCTTTGAAATTTGATGTCATTCCTTGTTGTATGGAAATTTGAATATGTCATTCTTATTTTGTGGACATTTGACTAAGTCATGTTCATTTGATTATGCGGCATTTGAATATGGCCCTTGTTTGTGGTCCCATTGGACCATTGATTATTACTTTTGAGTACTCTTATGTGTGTGATTGGTTACTTTTTGAGCTTGTATTATTAATATATAGATGTTTCCATGTTATTTATCATGAATCTTAGGCTTTAATATGATCACATTCTATGTGCTTCAATGATATATTTATCTAGACATGTTCTCCTATATGCTACATGGTTTATTAATTATTTTGAGGTGAGGTAACTACAAATTTCTATTTTTATCACCTCAAAGGGGGCACATATCAATGGAGACATGTTATAGAGGCATGGGTTTCACACATTAACAATTTCATATTCAGTGGGGGCATGTAATATAGGCATGGCTTCCATATGTTCATAGTCTCAGAGTCAGTGGGGGTATGTTTTGGAAATATGCTCTTCACACTTTCTCAGTAATCAACATCTTCATATTATAGTGGAGCATGTTTTGGAAACATGTCCTCCATATTTTCACTTATATCAGTTTTTAATTTCATATTATAAGAGGGGCATACTTTGGAAGCATATTAAGTAGTTATTAATTAGCCAAATTGCTTAATTATATTATTTAGATACACATTTGTGGTAAAATTATATACATTGGTATCATTATTATATGGTTTCAATGTAAGACATATCTAAGGTGCATATGTTATGTAATTTTTAGATAATATTGTAAAACCAAATCATTTTTAGATTAAGAACACTTTTAGGAATTGTTAGCACAAACCAACTTAGACTCTTACAAACTATATTGAGCCAATCTACTATAGTAGTTTGTTCAATTTTTGGTGTGATTGAGGTGATTAGATCACACATACTTTCCAAATTTGTAGGTTAGATTTGATTGTATCATTCAATCTCACTAATTTGATAGTGTGAGTTTACTTGGTTCACTCACACTCACTAGGTTATAAGTATGATTGGGTTGCATGGTTGAGCTAGTCTCAACTACCAGGTGGTAATCCACCTTTTCTCAAAGGTTGGGGGAATGGTCCCTCCTATATATCTCTCCCCCACATTAGATATATACACTTTCCATACTTATACTTATCCTAATTTCAGTTTCAATGATTCATAATGATAGATCTTTCAAATGTAATTGCTAAAAGGTAAGATAGTTATATCGATATACAAGTGTATTCTTAAACCTTGCTCTCTTTAAACTTCAATAATTTAAATTTTTTAAATTTGAGATTATATATATTGATTATATACTATAACATGCCATTGGTTATAGATCAATCACTAAAAAATCACCCAAGTTGGACTCAAGCAAAGGCAAGGTGTGTTATACACACCCAAGTATGCATTCATATCCTTTAAACTAGAAATTTAATTACTAGATTAAAGGGGGGGGGTGGGAAATGTAGATGATATTTATGAATTATATACCACCTTAGTCTTGTACACCTAGAAAGCTTAGACCTTAGTTCTTCCTCCCAGTTTTAAACCTTTCCCATTTTTACAAGTCTCGCATCTACTCTCTCTTTTACCCCTTGGCCTATCTCTTAGTCTGACCAGTATTATGTTGATGACTTAGGCCTTCTATCTTTCCTAGAATCCTTAAAACCTTCTCATCTTCCACCTCTACAAGTTCTAAACCTATGCCTGCTTTTCCACTTCTTGGACACTTGTGTCCTAGTCAGATGCCTATGTCAATGCAAGTGTCCTTACCTGACACAAGTGTCCAGTATCCTAAAATCATATAATTTGTAAATGAAATATATCCTAATGGTTAGTCTAAGTACTATTATGTGAGATATTTTATTGATATGAGTGGTATATATGCACGATCACTCCTCATTCATTACACACCTAGCAAAGACATAGATTCATACTAAAGAACATTCAAAGAGCATTAAATTGAGAAAAACTTCCATAATTTCTCCTATTTCCATATCAGTCATAGGGATAACACATCTATAGGTTTGAAGTACTAAAATAACATCCCAAGAGTTATAGTTTCTAAGTTGTAGGTTAAGTCATTACCATACTTATTTATAACACATTATATGATTCACACACAAGCCAACATATAAGGGATAATTACATAATTATGAGGATTTCTTTAGAGTATTAGCTATGTAGGTAGTGCTCATCAATATAGAGATATTTGGGGTAACTTGACACCATGTGCCCACTAACCCATTTTTTCCATAACCACTATGAAGATGAATAACTAGGGTTTGATCATTTGATAATGAGTGACAATCCATGACCCAAATATGAATCCACTATAGCGAAGGCAGTGATGAGCGTAAAAACATCTAGGTGGTTGTTTTATATTTTAGTAGTTATTATTTATTAGATACCCATGTCTGATCTAGATAGTAACATCAGTGCAAGCATCCCCGGCTAATGTAAGTGTCTATAGCTATAGAGGCACTTAATCTAGAATTTATTGACTATTATAGGATATTATTTCACTCTACTTCCTACCTATTCTTGGTCCAGATCTATATTAACATCAAAACCAACTAGATTTCTTGTTTTTATTATCATTATAATATCTAACATAATCATACTTTCCATTTTTAACATATCTCAACATAATAAACTTAATATATGGTCTATCTAAGTTTTAAAATTAATTAGCCTAATATAGATATGTTTATCACCCTTGTGCTTATTCATTTCTATATTTTTAACCCTATCTACCCATAGCAGATCCATATAAAATTTAGGGTTAGACAAAAACATACAATAATTTGGGTTATAAAATATAAATTACTATCATCCTTTACAACTATGCTAGGGTTTTACTTATGTGAACAGGAAAAATCATAAATCAAACTTAAAAGTCAAACCCTAATGTAGAATAAATATAAAAATGTAAGGTATAAGAGACCTATGATTTTTCATGCTCAATTCAATGATCTAGTTCACCAAAATGTTTTACTTATTTTGTGATTAGTTTTATCTAAAAGACAAAACCATGAATCTTCAAATTCTATAAAATAGGGTAATAATCATAAAAAATGAATTTAAAAGGATAAATTGACATTACACTTACTATATTTGGAATTCAAAAAGTAACATAGGAGAGCTGAACTTAGCTTAATTATAAAATTCTTAACTCACTATTTCATCGTTATCCCTAAAATGACTTTGTATCTACTTTATAATTAATTAGAACATGAAACATGAGCTCAAACCTTGTACGAACACTGCCAGGAAAGCTTAGACCCTTTTGGAAACTAATACTTTCAAGATTTTTTCATACAATCCCAATTGAATGTGCAGGTATGTGACACCTTAGATCAATATGCCTACACATATAAATATGTCATGTGTGTGTGCTCACCTTTGGTCTTATGCATTGAATCTCATTTTGAATTTACGTCCTTTGCAATCTTAATTACAATGTTGACATAAGATGACCCTTAAAAAATAGGTTATAAAGTTTAATTTCATATCCCCAAACACTCCCCATTGAGTTGATAAGCATTTCCTACATTCTAATACTCTGAAAATGACTCAAATCACATGTAGTTCTCACACCTAGGTGTGTGTGTGCACCATCATGATCAATCTAGAATGCAATGCAATGTTTGGTTTTTAACACTTAGAATAATACAAATTTTACTTATGTTATATTCAAACTTAGATTTAGGGCTGAAAATTTAAGGGACATTTAGATATTATGCCTTTTTGATAATGCCTTAATAGAGTGCTAGCTAATTTCTCAATGTGATTTCCATATAAGTGACCAAGTGACCAAGTGAGTATGACCTTAGGATTCATTTTTATTTATAACCGACACTTTTATATTTTCCATTATGATTGACCCATAAAACATGTCTAGGGTAACCTAATGGAGATGCCCCAATTTAAAAATTAGTTGTTGAGTGTTCTTAGACACTACCGATAGAAGCATACACTATGGAAATTTTTTAACTATTTGATTATTATTGATATTGTCTTGGGAGTGAAAACTAGTGATTTGAGATATAATGATAGTATGTTTAGGATTATGAAGTGTTATTACATAGGTTAGGTTGATTATAAATATGTGTATTGGTTAATTGGATTATCCAAGACAACATGTGGGTAAATAGATAAGGGAATGTGTTTAGATGATATGAATGTGTATGTAAAGTCTAAATATGTCAAAGTGTGCCAAAGCTGATGTTTTTTTACACATGTACCTTTGCTTACCTAAGAAATAATGAAGGGTTTGACCTTATTCTCACTAAATTTACATCCACACTTGCTTAGTTAATTTAAAAAAACAATTGATAAGTGATATAATTAGTTGAATTGATCACATGATATACATGTGATTATTTGAAAATTTTGAAATTTGAAATTAGCTCTTGAAATTGAAATTGAAAAGAAGCATAGGAAATAATACACTTGTTTGTTTTTTTCTCCAAATTCCACCATAATTGATCCATCACTAGAGTTTTAATAGGTTTTGAAAACATAGCCTATCATTTTCTCATGAGAGTCACCAGTGCCTAATGTACACATCCCAGGTTTTTAATTTTTTTTTGAAATATAGCCAAGACACTTTTTATGGAGTCACCAACACACCATCCACATCTTCATCAAGCAAGTCAATAATTATCTCATATTTAATCATAACAGATAATCTTAAATTTGAAAATGACTTTAGAAATGATTTCCTTTTGATGTGAGGGATGAAGACCTTGTTATAATCACTCATCTCAAAAGAAAACATTAAAAATACCATATGCAAGGAAAAATAATTTAATCTTCATGTTTTATTATTTACACTATAATTAATTATGAATTACATTTAACTCTTTTTGGAAATTTAAACTATTGAAATATAATATAGGATGATATATAAAATAGAATACAAAAAAATACAAATATCTATAGAATTTGAAAATTTGCTAAAGGTAAAATATAGGGTTATAGTTAGAGAATTATCCTTGCCACTGATTTATTTTAGATTGTAATAATTTTATGTAGACTGTGACTATCTAAAAATAATTGAAAACACATATGTATTGGAAACCAATAGCTCTTTGTCTACTAGGACAAGTCCATAGTAAGCATACAAGAGCACAATACATTATTGTCTATGTACTATAACTTTATCTTGTCAAACTGTGCATAAGATTTAAAAATTTATGTTTGTTCATGAGCATCTATATGTGACTTATTTATATGAAGAGCCCAAATTGATGCATATAATACCTATAAAATCAAAACCTTAATCCTAGACAAACACATAAAATTATATCAAATATAAAAGGGGGGAAAATGAGGGAAGTGGGAATGGCCGAGATATCTTCATAAAACCCCTTGTTGACTGAGAGCTATCTAAATAGCCTTAAAAGGCCTCAGGTTGATGTAATTATCCCTTTATGGAAGATAATATGAATGCAAATATAAAATTTGATTACAATGGTTGAAAAGGGATGCCCTTAACTTATAATAAACACTGTTAGACTTGATAAAGGATTTTAAAATTGCAACAAAATTTTAATAGAGATATTTAATTAGAAAATCAATGTTTTTAAAATTAGAAAGATAAGTGCCTTGTAAGAGGATGCTAGGTTTGTTCAAGTGTGACCCTTGATGTGATTTTATAGATAAATATTTTGAATGTTTCTAATAATTGAATATTGATATGCATAATACATTTATTAAGAGGTGTGTCATTTTGAAAAGAGAGTCACTAGAGTTTGGGAGACAAGTCCACACTATTGTATAGGTGTGTAGTGCTCTCTTGTCTTCCTAGTGTGCATTTATCCTAAATAGCATAAGCTTTTGAAACATGAGTGAAAGTAAAGTATCTATTGAATAGGGATGAAATATGGAAGTTTGAAGGATGTTCTTAGTAATTACAAGTCTTTGAAGGCTTTTTTAGAGATTACGAGTTATTGAAATGGTGAATTAGCTAAGCAAGGTAAAGATGTCAAGGACAAGTATTGTCAAGCATTTATTGGTTAAATTTAAGTGTCTACATTTCCTCCCTTTATTCTAGCGATGAATAAAATTATTAGAGTAAAGGAAATGTAAACTTGAGTGTGTAAATACACTTTGTCTTTATCATGGAGATGTGCATGCCTCCTTGTTGAGGCATGTAGAGAAGTGCTACACATGTGGAAAATTGAGAATGATCAAGTGTTAATTTTAAGAATTAGTGAATATGATTGAGTTGGAAAGATTGTATGTTATAATCCTCATAGAATAATTTTTAATACTTGAAGAGATGGGAACCAACAAAGTGGTCTGATAAAGTAAAATCAAAATGTTGAGCATCACTAATCCCTCATGTGAATCACTTACAAAACTAAAAATAATAGGTGGGAACCAATATATGGATCATTAAAGTGAAATAAAAATATAGAGTGTTACTAAGTTCAAAAATTGGTCCACTTGAAAAAGGTGAATCACATAACTGCAAATGGATTGTGAAGTTAGTTACAAGTAGTTGTAAGAGTGGAGTGCATAAGTAGGTTGAATTTCACCATAATCTAAAAAATCTAATTTTTGCATATTGTAAACTATCAAATATGAAATTTATTTATTATTAAATCTTGGATATAATCCCATTATGATGCCTCCCATTTGATATAAAGGAAATTTCCTAAAAATCACTTGCCTTAAAATAAAAAGTGAGAGCATTTTTTTAAGATATAATCATGTAATAACATTTTAAATACTTTAATTGTATTGAAATCTTAGAGACATACCATCGAAGCATATGAAGAACTTGTAAATTGCATTACATCATGTAATTTGAATATAGTATTGAAGTAGTGTGTGTATTATACAAATAACTTGTAAGCGATGGATATGTATTGTAAACATAGTATTTTTTAAAAATGAAGTATATAAGCACATAATTAGTATGTGCATGATATATATCATTATAACATAGATATAGGTAATAGATAAATATCAGTGTATGATAAGAATAATGGAACCATAGTAGACAATAATGAACATGCAAGCAAAGTGACATAAAGTCATGTAAGAAGGCCCAAAAGCCACATACAAGGGACATGTAAATGTCTCATAGAGTTAGAAAATTTTCATAAAATTTAAAACATAAGGCCCAAAATTTGAATAAAATGGACATTTAAATGTATCTCAAACATAAAAGGCCAAATTTTTCACACACATGGCATGGTGATTCCATACAAGCTAAGGGGTGTATGTTGAACACACAAAAGACCAAGGTCTACATTCAATAAGCAACAAAGTTGAATCATGTTATGTAATAAAGTAAGCATAAGGACCAAATAAATCTAGAATTTTTGGATCATATATATTTTTGTTTATGTTTTTAAATAACATATTCACCATGACACATGTAAAGTATGAATGAAAATGAGACATTCATTTTTAGTATAGCTCAACATGGAAAAGAGGTTGTGGATAAATACAATTAGTAAAAGTGTTCATAAAAAATGATGAGATGCCCACAACTAAGCAAGGATGTTGGTTAAAATATTGGGCCAACATCAAAGCCATGTAAAAGTATACCTTAGCTTGAAATTTGACTGATATCTAAATATGCATTTTGTTCTATGATCAAAAGCTATATACAAGGTCCTTGTGATTGTGTTAATCTTGGGAATAGAGATTGAAAATGTACAGGGTGAGGTTCAAAATAGGAGGAATGTATGTAGTGAACTATTATTTGGATAGTGAGACTTTATCCAAACTAACTGTATACAAAGATTTATGATTAGGACAACTTCTTCTTTGTATTATTGTTTCCGAGTTTTATAAAAATATGTCATGTTTTACACTCAAATACCTTGTGATAAGTATTTTGTATTAAAAATTTAGTGAAATATGTTATGTACTAAACATAAATATAAATTTAATATAAAAATATGTAATCCAACAACACAAGAATATGCTTACAGGTCTTCATTTTATATTATTTAAAATATTATGATTTTTTTTGTAATTTTTAGAATATATGTGTTTCTACCTCAAATTTCGCTTTTCAGACTAAAAAGAAAGAAACTAAAAGAAAGTAATGGACAAGGCTTGGAAGTACCTGGACTAAAGATTGCGCACCGTAAATCCAGACGTTTGTGAGCACTCCTCTTTGGCTGTGGAGGAATGACACCTGCAAGAAAAAAAGGAAACTAGGACAAGAAAAACGTTAGACAGATAGGCAGTGGGTTGCCAAGCAAAAGGCTTGTTCCCAGAAGTGTAAAAACTTCCTTAAGGGAGGTCAACCCACTGTTTTGATGAGATAAGTGACTGATAAAAGACAGAATGCCAGAATACAGAAATGACAAAGAAAGTAGAAAGGAAAGAAGCAAACAAAATGATTACCTGAAAGAGTTGTTGGGCTGAAGACAGTCGCCGAGGTCGGAAATGTCGCCGGCGTCGGTTATCTGATCTGTCGGTGTCGGCTATCCTGCCGACGTCGGTTGAGGAAGTGACCAGCGTCGGTCGGGGTTGTGGCCTGTAGTCGGGTCTGGGTTGCTTGCTGGACTGTGGACGGGTCTGAGACTGAACGGGGACAAGTTTGGATGGATTGGGGAGTGGCCTGGTTCGGGTTGGGTACCTGTTGCAAGGTCTTTTTGGCAGAGGGGTGAGGAAGTTGAAAGAGACACAGAGGACAGGGAAGAGGAGGATTCACAGAGGATGGGGCCTGAGAAGGCTTTGCAGCCTCTCAAGGGGGAAGGACAGAGGGAGCAAAAGACAATAGAATATAGATGAATGAATAAAATGAAATAACAAACCCAGACTAGCTTACCTTTAGCTTACTGAATGAAGAGAGAAGAAGATGTTGCTGGAGCCATAGAAGAGTTGCTGTAAGGAGAAGATGCTGATCCAGGGCCTTTTCACCTGTTGCTGCTATTGCACGAGGTCAAGACAGAGGAGGGATCAAAGCCAAAGTGTCAAGAGAATCCATTTTCGAGCTCAAGAGTCCAGGGGGTGCAACGGATGCAGAAGGGGATAATGAAGGCTGCCGACGCTGGCAGTTTCGCCGACGTCGGCCGAAGGGTCGCCGACGTCGGCAGTCGCAGGATGGGCACAAAGGCTAAAAATAGCCTCTGCCCACTCTTGCACGCCGCCGAGCGAGGGGTCATGGGCAGAACGGTCATGAGGATGCCAAAATGGACGAGGGGGGATATAATGGTGAGATTTGGCCTAATAAATGCTAGGGGGAAGGTGGAGGGATTCAAGGGAGGATCCAAGGTGGCAAGGGTAGGGTGGAAAGGGGGCCTAATTTAATTAAAAATAGATGTTAATTTCTAATTAATAAGCCCTAGGTGGGTTAGGGACCAAGGAGGACTAGGTGGGAAAAAGGGCCAAGGGGGAGAACCAAGGTGCAGACACGTTTGCGGTGTCTACATTTGCCCCTTTTTGTCTTGTTGGTTGTTCTGAACGAACTGCAAGACAAAAACAGGGAGTGGTTGCCCCAGGTGAAGGATGATGTATTCCCCCTCAAAGCAGGAGTCGAGAGAAGGAACCTGATGTCGAGTGCTGATTTGACAAAAGGTGAATGAGAAAGAGAGAGGTGAGTGAAAACGCTGCAAAAGTCGTGATTGCGTGTATACCATGTCACGGGATAGTCGGGTCAAATTGTCGCATGGTCAAGGGTCAAGGAGCGCCAAAATTGAAGTAACCGGGCCCCAGCATTTAGTCATCTGCTGATTGGGTTACTCAATCTAAGCTGAAGCTCCAAATGGTCGTCGTGTCCCAGGTATCCAGGGCTCAGGAAGTGCTCCCAGAAACACGAAAAAGTCACAAGTAGTGGGGATCAACTGGCTCGCGATCCTATACTTGTGAAGGGTCAAAAAAAGGTCTGCGGACAATTCTGCTAACCAGCCGTGGAATAGCATACACGCAAAAACAACCAAGGCAACATTGTCTTGGAAGTGGTCGAGGTCGAAGGAGATAGGCATGATCGCCAATGGTCATTGGTCAAGAGGATGGATAGATGAAAGGATGCGGCCGAGATAACCCCAGAAGACATGTTATCTGAGTGCTGCCTACATAGCCCTGGTGACAGGGCCTCAGGCCGATGTAGTTCTCCCTAAAAGGGAGGGGGGGTCGGAGGGATTGATAGGTCTTGGTCAAAGTCGATGATTGGTCTTGGTCAGAGGTCTATGATTTGTCTTGATCAAAGGGAATGATTGGTCTTGGCCAAAGTTGACGAAGTTGGGTGTGATAAGAGTCAAAGAAGAGAAGGTTTGTCCATCACAGAGACGAACAAACGGGGGTGGTCGAGCTAACCTCAGAAGATGTGTTATCTGAGTGCTGCCTACATAGCCCTGGTCGTAGGGCCTCAGACCAATGTAGTTCGGACGAAGGGAAAAGATTGATCGATGATTGGATGTGGTCAAGTGTCAAAATGATGAGGGCAAGATGATGCTATAGATGTCACATTGGTCGAGAGGCTTTCATCCCTAGCAAGTTTCCATAGTCGTGATGGATGTATGCTAAAAATGAATAGAAGGTCTATTTATGCTTCAGCAAGTATTGGTTTATGCTTAACATAAATTGGGTCTGGTCGGTAGTTTCCATGGGTATTGGTGTCCATAGAAACTATGCGAAAAGGACAAGGATGATGCCTGATGTCATGTTGGAAATGTCGAGGCTGGTTTGAAAAAAATGTTGAAGTTGGCTGGGTTTAAGGATGAGTCGATAATTGACGTGGCCAAAGCGTGACCAAAGTGTAGAAAAAAGGTGAAAGGCAAATTGCTCTTTCATTGACAAGGACCAAAAAGGAAGCCTAGATAGGGGTTATTAGAACAAAAGCCCCGTTCATGCATTGCGTCGATGACCAGTGTTGAGTTAGAACGGTAATCGAATCACTTTGACATTAAAGTGAGCTCGAAGTCCCTTGAGCCGGTGATAGAAGGGGGATAGGGTAACCCAGTTTAAGAGCAGGAATAACCTTGCCCCTTTTGTAGGAGACCCTGAGACAACTACAAGCCAATGTCCGTGACTCATTTTTTTTTTTTTTTTTTTTTTTTTTTTTGAGTCAGGCTGATCGATGCGGGAAGCCTGCATAGAGATGTCACTTGATGTAATGGTCATGTTGCGAAGCTGATCGATGCGGGAAGCTTCTAAGACAAGTGCTGTTTATTGCCAGAGTAGTCATAGCCATCCTTCGAGGGAGTGGTCTAGATTTTTGCTTAATAATGTTTGAAAAGTTGGCCTAGCTGTCCTTCAAGGGATCAGTCTAGTAATACAGCAATGATAGTACAACTGTCCTTCGAGGGATCAGTCTGTCTTTTTGATTTGACTTGACTTGATTTAGTGACCATGGATATGTTTTGACATCTTGATTTGGATTTATTGATAGGAATGAGAGTCATGGACAAGACTGTAGAAGCTCAAGGACGCCCCTTTTTATTAGGACAAAGCATCACTGCATCCTAAAAGGGTTGTAGAGGACTTGTTAAAGGGGAATAGGGTTGAAAGGGATGAGGATTAAGAGGATGAGGATTGCTCAAGGGATGAGCTTAAGTTACGTGTCAAGTAGACGAGTACGCGACTAACAGAAGAAAGGTCGAAGATGCAACGCATTAAGAGGCTCAGGTTCTGGCCGTCCGTCGAGGGAAGACAGATGATAAGTCCCTGACCCATACTTGTGCATGATGATAAAAGGTCCAAGCCAATTGGGGGTGAATTTACCTCATTTACTTCGCTCCATATTGGTCACGTGCTGATTTTCTTTGAGGACGAGGTCTCTGATGTTAAAATCTCGTTCTCGCAGATTTTTGTCGTAGGCCCGCTTTATGCGACTTTGGTAGACATGGAGATGATTAAGGGCAGCAAGACGACGCTCATCGAGTAACTCAAGTTGAGCTAAGCGATCCTGATGAAAGTCGTCGTTGGAGAGAATGTCATGCAGGGAGATGCGGAGAGACGGGATCTGTACCTCGAGAGGTAAGACAGCCTCTGTTCCGTACATGAGAGAAAAGGGGGGTAGCACCCGTAGAGGTTCAGATGCTAGTGCGGTAGGCCCACAAAGCGAAGGGGATATGAACGTGCCAATCCCTTCCTGTATCGTCGACCACCTTCATGAGAATTTTGGTGAGAATTTTGTTGGAAGCCTTAGCCTGCCCATTTGCTTGTGGGTAGTAAGGCGAAGAAAAGCTGAGTTTGATGCCAAATGAGTCGCATAGTTTTTGGACAGTCTTGTTTTTGAAGGACTTGCCGTTGTCGGTGATGATTTTGTGAGGGACACCGAAGCGACAGATGATGTGGCTACTGATGAAGTCGACAATTTTGTCGACTTTTGTGGAGACGAGAGGAATGGCTTCCACCCACTTGGTGAAATACTCAGTGGCAGTGATGATGGACTGATGACGAAGAGACGAGTGAGGGTTGATCTCACCGATGAGATCCAAGCCCCACTGAGAAAAAGGCCAAAAATCCTGAGCGACTTGCAAGGCGTGACTGGGGAGATGAAGCAGGTTAGAGTGCTACTGACACTTGATGCAACGACGAACATAATCGCTACAGTCTTGATGAAGGGTGGGCCAATAATAACCCAGGCGAAGGAGGCGCTTGGCAACCGAGTTTCCACTGAAGTGTCCACCACAAATCCCGTCGTGGACTTGCTTTATGGCTTGAGGAGCTTCAGTGGAGGTTAGACAGCGAAGAAGGAGGCCGTCGAAGCCTTGTTTATAGAGAAGGCCCCCTAGCATGGTATAGCGAGCTGTGCGCTTGATGAAAGCTCGTCGTGCATTGCTAGAGAGGTTGGGAGGAGTGACAGAAAGAGACAAGTAGTCCACAAGTTGCTTATACCAGTCATCTTGTGGGCTAGAATTGACAGTATTGATATGGTCGATGTGAGGAGAGATGTATGAAGGCAAGGGTATGCGACGCACTGTGACAAAAAGGCGGGATGATGATGATGAAGATGGGATATGCGAAGCAAGAGAAGCCATGGTGTCGGCAAACTTGTTCGTAGAGCATGGAACAGTCTGTAAGAGGTAATGGTCAAAAGATGCCAAAAGAGTGTCAGCACAATTCTTATACCTCTGTAAAACTTCGTTTTTACAGAGATATGAACCGTTAACTTGATTAACGACGAGCTGCGAATCGCCGAAAATGTTGATAGACTTGATGTGGAGAGAAAGGGCAGTCTGAAGTCCCAAAATTAAGGCCTCGTATTCGGCCATATTATTGGTACAATCGAAGTCAAGCTTGAAAGATAGAGGCAAGGGCTCCCCGTCGAGTGGGATGAGGATGACCCCCGCACCCCCACCGAGTTGACATTTGGAACCGTCAAAGAACATAGTCATCTGGTAGACGGTGTCATCGGTGGAAAGTGTGGCGATAGACTTGTCAGGGAACTCACAGTGTGAAGGTCGGTTGTCGGGAAGAGGGGCATCTGCCAGTTGGTCAGCAATGGTTTGCCCCTTGATAGATTTCTGTTGAATGAATTCGAAGTCAAACTCAGCAAGCAGCATGAGCCACTGAGCCATACGTTGATTCTGGTATGGCTTGGAGTGCACGTACTTGAGAGGGTCAGTGTGAGTGACGACAAAGGTTTTGTGGTTGAGAAGATAGTGGCAGAGCTTGGTAGCGGAAAAGACTAATGCCAAACAGAGTTTCTCGGTATGAGTATACTGAGTTTCATAGTCGACCAGTGTTCGGCTGATGTAGTAAACCGCTTGCTCGCGATGATGCTCGTCTCGATGCGCGATCATGGCACCTAACGAATGGTTGGTAGCAGAGACATAAAGGTAGAAGGGTTGGTCGTCCTTAGGTGGAATGAGGACTGGTGGAGAGACCAGATAGCCTTTGAGGGCCTTAAAAGCCTCTTGACAGTTCTCATCCCACTTAAAGGAGACGTCCTTCTTAAGGAGGTGATGAAAAGGTTGGCAGCGGTCTGAAAGTTGCGAGATGAAATAGCGAATGGATTGGAGCTTCCCTTGTAGACTGTGAAGCTGCTTGAGATTGGTCGGGGGCGGCATTTCGAGAATAGTGCGGATCTTGGCGGGATCTATCTCGATACCACAGAAAGAAACGATGAAGCCGAGAAGTTTGCCTGAGAGGACCCCAAAGACACACTTCTTGGGGTTGAGGCGGACATTGTATTGAAGGAGACGAGAGAAGATGATTGTGAGAATGGTCAAGTGGTCGCGGCGGAGCTTGGACTTGCCGAGAAGGTCATCCACATAGTCCTCCATGATTTTGTGGAGGAGATCGTGGAAAATGTAAGTCATGGCGCGCTGATAAGTGGCACCAGCATTTTTTTAGGCCGAAAGGCATGACTCGATAGCAAAAAGTCCCCCATGGGGTGATAAAGGTAGTCTTGTGCTGGTCTTCCGGTGCGATCAGGATTTGATTGTATCCTGAAAACCCGTCCATGAGAGATAGCATCTCATGGCCGGCCGTGAGATCAACAAGCTAGTCGATGTTAGGAAGAGGAAAGTCGTCTTTGGGACATGCTAGGTTAAGGTCGCGATAGTCCGTGCAGATCCAAATCCCCCCAGTTGCTTTAGTAACTGAGATGATGTTAGAGACCCACTGTGGATAATCGATGGGTTGGATGAAGGAGACAGAAAGAAGGCGCTGAAGCTCCTCTTTGACAAGAAGCGTAATGCAAGGATGCATCTTTCGAAGCTTCTGCCTAACAGGCTTGGCCTCTGGTTTGGTGACAATGTTATGGGTAGCAATGGTAGGGTCGATGCCAGGCATGTCGCTGTAAGTCCAGGCAAAGGCCTTGCTATGGTTGGAAAGGAACTGGGCATAGTCAAGCTGCTCCTGAGTGTCTAAAGATTGGCCAATCTTTAAGATGTGAGGAACATCGGAAGAAGAAGGGAGGTTGATGTCAATGGCGGATTCATTTAACATAACCTGGGTCTCGAAAGGGAGGAAACGCTGGATGAAAGAGTCATCAGCACCCATGTAAGAAAGGATGGCGTCATCGTCAACGTAGTGGACAGTGTGAATGGTTGCCGACTCATCCTCTACCATGCTAGGAAAGATGAGAGGGAGAGACCTGGGCACCCCATTGAGCTGATAGGTCAGGGGTTCCAGGCGGATGGTGTTTATGAAAAAAAAAAACTAGGAGGGATGGAAACTACCGACTCCGTAGGTGACGAAGGAGAAATGGGCGAGTCTGTAAGAGATTGGTCAATGGTTGGTTTGGGACAAAGGTCGGAAGGAGCCTGAGTGGGGTCATGATATCCTAGGCCATACCATTTCTTGGCATCATGATCATTGAGCGGCTCGATGGGCTGATGGGAGCCCTGCTCATAACGTCCAAAACCAAAACCCTTCCATGCACACCTGTGAAGGTAAGTGTGTGCAAAGGCGGGGTTGCCAAGAAACGAGAAATCAGATGTGAAAGGTCGAGGTGAAGAAAGAGAAGTGCCGTAGGTAGGGGCTTGATTAAGCCCCCCATAGACAAAGTTAGTTTGGAAGTGAGGAAGACCATAAGGTAAGACCGTCCCGATTCGAGGGTCGTAATTAAGACTGAGGTGAAGGCGTCCATACTCTTGTGGAGTTTGGAACATGTCGAGGGTCAACAAGCGGTATTCCCCAAGTGATAGTCATTGGAAGATGTCTTCCATGGGGTCCTTGGTCGGCGCTTGAAGAGGAGGGGTGAGGGCAACCGCCGATTGCGAACTGGTCGAAGCTTCCGCAGATGGAGGCAGTGCCGGAGTGGACGGCTTGATGGGAATGAGGATGTCGTTAGGACGATAGGTGGTGTTGCAAGTCTTGAAGGGTGAAGGGTCAGCGGGAATAGTGTGGACTTGCCCGTCATGCTCAAACTTCACACAACGGTGCAGGGTGGAGGGGATACAGGCCATGGCACGGATCCAAGGTCGGCCCAGTAAAAGGTTGTATTGAAACTCTCCTTCGATGATATAGAAGAGCTCCGAGACTGTGCGTGGGCCTACACGAATGTGGAGGATGACTGTGCCAATGGTCGTGGTGGTGGTGTCGTTAAAAGAGCGTAAAATCGCGTCAGTTTTGGAGACGCAGTTCTTGGGAAGAGCCAGCTGATCAAAGGCGTGGGTAGAGATTATGTTGATGCTAGCGCCACCGTTGATCATAACGCGTTTGATGCGCGTCCGATCGACATAGGCAGTGATGAAGAGGGCGGCGTCCTGATCTTCTATGTTAGATGTGGGAATCTCAGAATTGCTGAATGTGATGGAGTTGATAGGAGATAAAGAATGGACGAGGGCAGCGAGTGGTTGGGGGTCCTCGGGTTGGACCTCCGCTGCCTGCAAGGCTTGGATAAGGGCTTGACGGTGCTGAGGCGAAGTTTGGATAAGGTCGTAAAGAGACATCTTCACCGGTGTCTAGTGAAGCTGCTTCAGCATGGAGTTGTGAATTGGTCCAGAAGAGGAAGATGAAGAAGGTTGGGACGCGCCAAGGATAGAAATTTTAGGCTTGGGCACAAGGGGTGGCTTGACAAAGGGATAGGTCCAAGGAATGGCAGCTTTTGCTTTGGCCTTGTCCTGCTGCGACCTAGTGGTTATACGGATGGCATTGATTTCGAAAATGGGAGGCGAAGAAGGGGTCATGTTTTGCTGGTGAGATGTTGACGTGTTTGAAGAAGTTGGACAGGAAGGAGTCGGGGTCTGGTCAAGAGTGTCCTCAAGGAGAAGAGTGTCCTTCTCCATATGGCGGCGGATGACGGCCTTGAGGGCACAGCAAGTCTCGGTGTCGTGTCCTGGTGTACGATGATATAAGCAAATTTTCGTATCGTCGAACCAGGAGGGTTTGGACCCGAGAGGTTGGAAAGGCTTGATGGGCGGAAGGGTTATGTCGGAAGTCTGGAGAAGTCGGCATAATATTGACGAGTATGAGCCCAATAGAGGGTCCGTGCTATTTGATATGCGCGAGGTTGGTGACTTTTGCTTAGGCGAGGTTAGAAGAGGTTTTCGTACCACCTTATGGGTTGATGGCGCGGTGACAGATGGAGATGGCTCTGGCCTGGTGATTGAGAACGCCTTTTTAGGAGAGGGACGACTGGAGGTAGGCAGAGGAAGCAAAGGAGGCAACGAGTTTTGGTTGAAGGTCGGAGTGGGAAGGATGTTAGCCAAGGTCGAAGGATGGGGGCCCAAAATAGATGGCAACGGTGACGGAGAAGGAGGCGTTCGTTTCTGTGGTCTAGCAGTCTTTTTTGACTTGGTTGGAAGAGTACTGCTGGTCGAGGTCTGGCCTAGGTCCACCTTCACTTGCGGGTGAGTGAGGGTGGAGACAGGACGAACGCCAAATGACTTGATGGGTTTGGACGAGATAGACGCAGGCTTTGGTTTGGACGGATTTGGTTGAGGTTTGAGGGTCTGGTCTTTGTCAAGAGTCTGACGAGATTCTGCCTTGGGAGGATTAGCGGCATGTGATGAGAGGGCGCGGGCATGTTGAAGGGCTTTAAGACGCTCCCACAACACCTGAGGCGTCACTTTCTGCGGAGGGAGAAGTTCAATCTTCTCCACTAACCGGGAAAATGGCTGAGAGGAAGATGTTGATGGTTGCGAGGTTGAAGACGAGACGGGTGCAGGGTATGGTGAAGTCATGACAGATTTAGATGAGGACGAAGGAGGGACAGGTTCTTCCCTGGGTGGAGAAGAAACCGGGGAGCGAGGCTCCTCCAGCGGGGAAAGGGCAGGGATGACGGGCCCCCCCACTTGCAGCTGAGGGGTAAGAAGGGTCGGGTCCTCCATAGGCAATAGAACGGGGGATGGCGAGACCGGAGGTGCAGGTAAGGCCGAGGCGTCCTCCAAGATGAGAGAGGTCAATGGAGAACTAGCCGGGGAGAGAGGTTCGTCCACATGTGATGGACTGATTGATGGACTAACCTCAAGAGGTTGATTGGGGACGAAAGGGGAGACCGTATTGACTGTTCGAACGTTGTGCTCATGATTGTCGTCAATTAAGGTCTGGACGCTGTTCTGAGTTGGCGGATGATTGGGAAAAGGTTGTTTGAAGATGTCGATGGCCTGATTAGGGGGTGCATTTAGATTGTCTAAGATGAGATCCCCCTTTTCAAGCATGTCTTGTATTATGTTCTTAAAGGTTTTGCAGTTCTCCGTGTCATGGCCCTTAACACGGTGGAAGCTGCAGAAGTCATGCTCCCTATACCACGCGGGGATGGCGTGTGAGGGATCGAATTGCAGTGGAGGTCGGGCTTGAGGGAGATTGAGGGCCCCCTGCTTGAGAAGCTTTTCCAGCACAGACGCATATGATTCTCCGAGAGGAGTATATCGTCGCTGCATGTATCTTTGCTGGAATTGCCGAGTAGCGCTCTGAGATGTAGAGGGCTCAGGCTGATTGGTTGAAGAAGATGAAGGTCTGACAACCACGGCATTAGCTGAAGCCTTGGATTTAGAATTGGATGATGATGGCTTGGCAGAGGAAGAGTCATTGGCCTTAGAGCTGAGATTCTTATTCCGCAACTTGAATTTGTTCTCCTCGATGGCACGCAACTCTAGTTTGTGGGCCATCGTGAAGGCCTCGTCAAAAGTGCGGAAGGTTTGAACCCTCAGGGTGGAAGAGATATGTCGGGCACAGGCTTGAGAAAAGAGTTCAATAAGCTCAGCCTGGGGCAAGGAAAAGGAGAGTTGGTTGATAAGGCCTCTCCATCGAGCAACGAAGTCGGCTATGGACTCATCCTCGAATTGCCGAATAGAATAGAGGTCCGTGATTGAGACTTTCTTGGTTATGTTGATAGAAAAGTGATCGAGGAATAGCTGAGCCAATTGCGTGAATGAGAAGAGAGAATGGCTAGGAAGGGAGCTGTACCAGTCAAGTGTAGCACCCGAGAGAGACATAGGAAAGGTGCGTAAGAGTAACGCATCGTCATGGCCAATGAGGTAGCAGGCGTGTCTGAATGCCCGCGTAACGCATCGTCATGGCCAATGAGGTAGCAGGCGTGTCTGAATGCCCGCAAGTGTTGTTGGGGGTCTTCCTTGTTTTGAAAGCGAGAAAACTTCAGAAGCTCCCACTGGCTAGGATATGGTCTGATTGGGACGGAAGGATGAATGGACTTGTTACAGATCTGCTTGTATGAAAGAGTGTTGCGCGAGCTGGAAACAGAGGTCTCAAGACTGGTCATCTTGTCCATCAGCATCTTGATGATGTCTGCCGACGGATTGACGGGTTGTGTGCCCCTAAGTTGTAGGGCGCTTGGAAGAGGTTAGAGGAGGCGAGCGACATAGTCAGTTGTAGAATGTACGGATGACTAATCGCAGGGGCAGAGGTGGATGCTAAAGGTGGTTGGTTAGAAGACATAGCTGGGCCCGTTGTTGCCACGAGAGGTTGGACTGTGGTAACGGGGGCCAAGGGGTAGGAAGCCACCCTGGTGTTGATAGGGGCCAGGGTAGGCGGGATAGAGACAACAAGGTTTTGAAATGGAGTGGATAGCGGTTGAGCGGGTTGAGGTTGACAAGAGGCCGAAACCCCAGTGGAAGTGGGCCCAATGATAGAGGGGGAGGCCACACCTGGGAGATTGGTCAAAGTCTGGTCAGTGGTCAAAGCAATGGCTTGGGTGTCCGAAGGTTGAAATACGGATGCTGTCGATACAGCCGTAGTCGCGACAAGGGAGGTTGGCATTCCATAGATTGGATTTCCCAAGGAGTCTCGCGTTCGGCTATGCGCGAGATAATGTTGCAAGGCCTTGACGTTGAGGTCCAAGAATCGCTCGAAGTCTTGGTCCCCTTCTTGGACAATGGGAGTCTGCGGTGGGGTTGGACGAACGGGAGTTCTTTCGGTCTCCGAGTTGAACTCCATTGTAGGCTTGGTCACGGACGGGGTGGACGGAAGTGGTTGACGGCTAGCGTGGTTGACAAGAGCTTTGGCTTGGCTTCGGGTCAAAACCATGCAAGGCAAAGAAGGTTCAAGTCTCAGGAACTGTGTTGCTCAGTTCCAGAAAACCAAGATGGAGTTTTTGACAGAGAAAAGACAGGCTTCAGGTTGCTGGTTTTGAAAAAAAAGGACAGTGATAGAGACCGACGTCGGTTGGCAAACCGATGTCGGTAGGAAATGAGGCCGGCGTCGGTCAGATAACCGATGCTGGTAACAGATGAAGCCGACGTCGGTATCAGAACCGATGCCGGTGACAGGGGAAGCCGACGTTGGTGGCAGAACCGATGTCGGTCACTGTGTTTTCCAGAGAGCCAAAAGGTTCTTGGAAAAACAAAGAAGAAAGCGTCCTCACACACTCAAACAAACAGATGAGAAGAGGAAAACAGAGAAAGACAGACAAGCCTAAGCGATAAATCCTAGGAATTAACCTTAGAAACTTGTGGCTTATGCCTTAGATGAATGTTCGGGGAGATTGGCTAAAAAATGGGTCCTAGAAGAAGGCAGTCTAAAGATGGTTTCGGGTGTTGTTTTAGGTGCTCAAAGATCTGTGTTAGGGTCTGGTACGTGGCCTGGTGCTAAGGAGCAAGCTCCCCTCACTTCACGATTCCAGTGGTTAGCTGGTCTCGCTTAGCCAAGATATACCTCGCCTAGAGTTTATCCTCCGCCAGAGAACGGAGTGGGCTTCCCCCTTGGTGATGAAATCCAAGTAGGGTCACCGGGACGGGTAAGGTATCCGCTGGGTGATGAAATCCCAGTCGGGCCTTGTCTCAGGTATGTTTTATGTGTGTTTTAGTGCATGTGATTCGGTAGTGTAACATCAAGTGTCTAGATTTATTCAATATGCGCCTAAGTTACTAGATGTGGACTAATGCAAGCACAAGCAGAAATGAAAGTGCAATATGTTTTAATGCCCAAGTCGAAATGTGATGTTGTTATGAAGACAAGATGGAGAAAGGGACGAGAGTATGATATTTAGACTAGTCTAGAATGCAAAGAAGAAAGATTCGTTTTAGTCCTTGCTTATAGTGTCATTTGGAATAGAAGAAAGAGATAAGAGAGAAGGAGCCTAAATGCACCTAAATGAATGAAAAAGAAAAAGGAACCCAGGAGGAACCTAGGGTCCCACCGGGCGTGCCAGAGATGTTTCTACCTCAAATTTCGCTTTTCAGACTAAAAAGAAAGAAACTAAAAGAAAGTAATGGACAAGGCTTGGAAGTACCTGGACTAAAGATTGCGCACCGTAAATCCAGACGTTTGTGAGCACTCCTCTTTGGCTGTGGAGGAATGACACCTGCAAGAAAAAAAGGAAACTAGGACAAGAAAAACGTTAGACAGATAGGCAGTGGGTTGCCAAGCAAAAGGCTTGTTCCCAGAAGTGTAAAAACTTCCTTAAGGGAGGTCAACCCACTGTTTTGATGAGATAAGTGACTGATAAAAGACAGAATGCCAGAATACAGAAATGACAAAGAAAGTAGAAAGGAAAGAAGCAAACAAAATGATTACCTAAAAGAGCTGTTGGGCTGAAGACAGTCGCCGAGGTCGGAAATGTCACCGGCGTCGGTTATCTGATCTGCCGGTGTCGGCTATCCTGCCGACGTCGGTTGAGGAAGTGACCGGCGTCGGTCGGGGTTGTGGCCTGTAGTCGGGTCTGGGTTGCTTGCTGGACTGTGGATGGGTCTGAGACTGAACGGGGACAAGTTTGGATGGATTGGGGAGTGGCCTGGTTCGGGTTGGGTACCTGTTGCAAGGTCTTTTTGGCAGAGGGGTGAGGAAGTTGAAAGAGACACAGAGGACAGGGAAGAGGAGGATTCATAGAGGATGGGGCCTGAGAAGGCTTTGCAGCCTCTCAAGGGGGAAGGACAGAGGGAGCAAAAGACAATAGAATATAGATGAATGAATAAAATGAAATAACAAACCCAGAGTAGCTTACCTTTAGCTTACTGAATGAAGAGAGAAGAAGATGTTGCTGGAGCCACAGAAGAGTTGCTGCAAGGAGAAGATGCTGATCCAGGGCCTTTTCACCTGTTGCTGCTATTGCACAAGGTCAAGACAGAGGAGGGATCAAAGCCAAAGTGTCAAGAGAATCCGTTTTCGAGCTCAAGAGTCCAGGGGGTGCAACGGATGCAGAAGGGGATAATGAAGGCTGCCGACGCCGGCAGTTTCGCCGACGTCGGCCGAAGGCTCGCCGACGTCGGCGGTCGCAGGATGGGCACAGAGGCTAAAAATAGCCTCTGCCCACTCTTGCACGCCGCCGAGCGAGGGGTCATGGGCAGAACGGTCACGAGGATGCCAAAATGGACGAGGGGGGATATAATGGTGAGATTTGGCCTAATAAATGCTAGGGGGAAGGTGGAGGGATTCAAGGGAGGATCCAAGGTGGCAAGGGTAGGGTGGAAAGGGGGCCTAATTTAATTAAAAATAGATGTTAATTTCTAATTAATAAGCCCTAGGTGGGTTAGGGACCAAGGAGGACTAGGTGGGAAAAAGGGCCAAGGGGGAGAACCAAGGTGCAGACACGTTTGCGGTGTCTACAATATGAATGTTTTTATATTTATTCCATAATTGAAAAGTAAAATATGCATAATTTAAAGTTGAAAAAGCTTTGAAAAATAAGGCAAGGTTTTGAAAATTTAATAAGGGGAGATTTGAACAACCCTCAACAAGATGCTGAGGCAAAGCATGATAAGATGGAAGGCAAGAAATGTGCCCCCAATGTAAAAGTATATGTAATGTAGAAAATATGGAAATCATGGCCATATGAACTCAAATAAAAATAGATATATATGATAATTAGAGTAAAAATGAGATCTAGAGCATGTATGGATGTGCATTAAATGAGTAAATGAGTTGCTATGAAGTGTGTGTATTAAAAGCTTAGTAAAATAATTATCTTGGGTTGTTCAAATTGGGTGGAAGAAAATAAGGGAGAAAGTGCCTCAAAATATAAAATAGAGCCAAGTGATAGAAGATATTTGGATTAGGTGTAGAAAAATAAGTAAAAATAATTAAAGAGAAAACAAGATATGTACAAGTAAGTACTATACAAGGAAGCTAATCAAGGGTATTGGCAAAACTAGAGTGCACATAACCAATTATCTCATTAATATGATTCTCATATGTGTATCCAAATATTTGATAAAAAGGAACAAAAACTTATGCAAGAGAAGAAGTGCCAAG
This sequence comes from Torreya grandis, assembly GCA_037957365.1. Lineage (NCBI taxonomy): Eukaryota > Viridiplantae > Streptophyta > Pinopsida > Cupressales > Taxaceae > Torreya > Torreya grandis. Next base: position 1,114,913 of record JARHVA010003566.1, read on the forward strand.
TGTAGAAGCTTATAAATCTAAAGAAGAGCCATGTGCTACAAATTAACCCTCTGAATCACTACTCATATATTTGTCTAGACCTATATCCTCATGCATGGAAGGAGATAATGTAACAACATATACCTATTTAGTATCCCTATGAATAAATTATAATTTTATATGAGATAAACATTTGTTTTATGTGCCTCTTTCTACATGGGAGTATATTTTTTTTTATCTTTGAAGCTAATTGATCATGCTCATGTGTAACCATATTGTGATCTAGAATACATGGATAAATTATAGTATCCTTATGGTCATTAATAGGTGAATAAATTTAGAAGTGTTCATGGTCATAAATATGTGAAAAAAAGGATTTTAGAATATGTTGCTTTAAATGTGAATCATGATCTTGAATAGTTGTATAGACTAATTCACTACTAATTTGATCAATAACTATGCCAACTAAATATTGTGGAGTATAAGTAAGTATGATTGTTTCCATAGGATATTAATATTGAACACCTAAAATTATTACAACTTAATTATCATGAATTTACTTTAGACATTTATGAACTATAGAAGGAATTGATCTAATTTTATGTAACCAAAGTCTCCCTAATAACATATCAAAGACACATGTTTGGCAACACTAAGAAAGGAGGGGGAAATATGAGATGCCATAATTATAAAGGTAATGTGATATGCCCAAGAGTATATAGTTTATGAAAATCAAAGGCTTTAAAATTTCTAGATGTATGTTGTATATCTTGATCTATATAACTTAGATGGTGCAAAAATTATCTCTTGATCTATTGTCTATCATAACACTATGGATTAATTGTATGCAAACATATTATATAATGAATAATGCATGTATATAAAAATTATAAAATTTAATAAATGGATGTGATTCTACCTTGATTGTAGTTGTACCAATGATGCTATGAAACTGTACCCTTACTTCAGAATTTTGCTTGTTATCTTTTGTTTCATGGTTGGGAAAAGGCTATTTATACACTTTAAACTTTGTGTTATCATTTTAATGTGGCTTAGCCTCTTCATTAGGTGTACCCATTTAAATAATTTTATCATCGGTGAGGTCTTTAATTTTGTGCTGAAGCTTCATACATCTATTGGTGGAATGTCTAACACATCTATGATAATCATAAAATGCATTTTATCAAAGCTTCCATATTGATGTTCAGATAGATCTACTTAAAATGGTCAAGGAAGTGTAATAATATATATTAAAGGATATATTTTAGTAACACATGAGCAAGAGAAGTTAACCTTGAGAATTTCCTCCTTGGTGGAACTTGTAGTTGAAGCTTTTATGGTGGTTGTGATATAACATTTATAGTAACTTTAGCCTCATTTTTTCTTTCATTAATTTTTATTTATTTTTATTTGATTAGGTAAAAAAAGAATAAAGGTTCCTGTAATCAAAACAAGTATCAAAAAACAAGAATTACAGACTAAAAATGAACAAACCAAGAGTCAAAATCCACCAAGGATAAACTAGATCAGATAAACTTTTGCTAGTCTTCCACCATAAAACCACTAAAAATATAAAAAACTTCAACCAAAAAATAAAGTAGAAGAAAGAAAAATAATATAAGGGAAACAAACATTAATTAAGTATATGAATACTTAGAGTCAAAGTACTCCACTATTGCAATAATCTTGGTATTTTCCTTGGGCTTCTTGGGAACTTCTTTCATCAGGTGGCCCCTAATTCTATTATTCAACCCTTTTGTAGAAACTTATGTGTCTTTATTCTTAGATAGTGTACTCTTGGAATGTGTAAAAACCACATTTTATTTATTATTGATCTCTTTAATGGTGTCCTTCTTTGTTTTCTCAACCATTAAGACAACATTTTTCATTTTCAACTCTTTTTCCTAGGCATGGTTGAGAAATTTTGTCCCCCTCATGTTTTATAGTGCCTTAACTCTTGAATTTAGCCATATACTTCTTAAATAATTACATTTAAACTTTAATCTCATTATAGGATTCTAATTGAGCAATAATTTTGTAACCCAAGTTATCCATTTTTATTCCAGCTCAAGAAGTTTAATGTATTGAGCCATGGGAAAGTTCACATTATCTCGTTCAATCTCCTCATCCTTCTCCTCTTCATAAAACATCTTAGTCTTCCCATTTGCCTCTTTTGGGGAGTAATTTAGAGTCTTCTTTTGAACTTATTCCTTGAATTTTTATTTTTTCACCTTGGACTGTATGGTGTCTTTGGCTTTGCATTTTTTAATTTTACCAATGGATATGACTTGGATTGAGCTATTACTGCTAGAGGAGATGTTATCAGGGTACTATTAAAAAATTCCTCCTTAGATGTATCCAAACCATCCAATATTTCCTTGACCATCTCTTTAGACTCCTCCTCAGAAATATTATCATTCTCCTCTTCAACAAAATGCACTTCTTTCCCACACAATGGTTTTCTACTCTTAACAATGAGGAAGACTAAACCTTGATGGATTAAGTCATTAGCAACATTATCTGAAAAATATGCAACTAAGATATCAAGATATCTAAGTAATAAGTAGGGAGACTAATTTTATGACACTTGAAGTGGTTCATCAATAGGAAATTATGTGAATATAGAATATGGTACTTACCTTATAATGTCAAATATTTCATAATATGAAGGAAAGTGATTGGCCATAGTGGAGGTAGGTCCATTATGACAAACCCTTTTTTATTAGTCTTGATGTTCACCTTAGACTTGAAGAACATTTTCATAAGTTCATGTTTGTGTCACTTATCCTTATAGGCCTTCATTGCCAATCAACTCTTTAAAGATGTTAATCCATAAGCCTCTCATACACATGATCCTCTAGCTCTATCCCAAATAAAAATATTTTGAGATGGTTTCATCATGGCCAGTGATCCTCAACATGTGATGTTAGCCCCCTTTTTCCATATTATGCCACACCTTTTGATTGTCTTGAACTTCCACATAGGAAATCAGTTCCAGTCTATCCCAGTCCCCACCCATCACTATGAAGAATTCATTCTCAAAATTATTTCTCAGAATTGAATTCACTACAGTCATTTGGGAATTTGAAATGACCACCCTTTTGGGAATGATTTGTTTACACCTCACATAATTTAAATGATCAATAAAGTTCTTACAATTAATGAGGTGCTCATTGTAATTTAAGGTTTTGATAACTTTTATTGTCATTTATTAACCAACATGTTAGATATCCCCTTCTTGGAGCTTAGGATTTTGGATTTATCATTGATAATGATTTGCATAATTTGTCTATGTAAATTATTAGCCCTTATCCATTTTATATAGTTCAGGTTTATAATAGAAATGTTGGCTAACCCATATACTACCTTGTTGCCTTCCATATATATGTGATCAATAAAGACCTCCTTGAATTGATTTAAAAGACCTTTTGCATCTTCAATTTATTATTTTATGGACCAAGATGGTTTTAATTTACCTAAGATATAATTCATAATGTTCAAACAATCCCCTTCAATAACCAAATTATCAAATTTAAAATTCATCGCTAATTGAATTATCAAGAGGGATACTTTTACCTCTACCACATAATTGGTTTGATATCCCAATGGGCCCACATAAGTAGCCACTACACCACCCTCAAAATATATAATAATAACTCCTCCACCTATAATACCATGTTTTCCTTTAGAAACGCCATCAAAGTTTAATTTCAACTAGAGTCTTGATAATATAAACCATTTAAACTAGAGTGTATCAACTTTCAGGGGGAACACTTTCACCTCTAATTTAATATTCTAGTTATTGAATATGGATGACTAGTATTTTGAAAAAAATTGATTCTATTTTGGAGTGAAGACATTCTAGTTTTCCTTAATGGCAACAATTTTTTTTTGGATCAATTTTCTAGCAACTATTTTTATCTTCAAAAATGTAATCATTCCTAGTCTTCCAAACTCCCTAAAAGAGATGTGGAAGGGCTATCCCCCATAAAAATTTACAAGACAATAAAATCCATGGTGGTTTCAATTTCTTGATTAGGTCTAAGAGGGAATTGGGTTTGATGCATGCTAAGTTAAATTTTTGAGGGAAATGATCCATGAACTTAGATGTAAAGGAATAATCGTGTAAGAGGTGACTTACCATTTCCTATCTACATTTACAAAGTACACCTATTGGGGATAGGTCACCCTCTTTTGGCTAGGTTTTCAATGGTTAGAATTTTTTTCTAAGAAACAAGACAGAAGAAGATGTTGAATTTAAGGGTGAGGTAACTAATCCATAAATATTTCTAGTAATCTCCATCTTTCTCTAAGTCTAACTCTACTAGGTAAGTGATTTTAACCAAGAAATTTATCTTATCATTTGTAGTCAAAATCAAAGAATATTTTTTAGGAAGGATAGAAATATGGATTTATTACAACTTAAGGTTTGATTTCAAGATATCTTAGTTAATAGCTTCAATTTATAAATCTAATTGTAGGAATTTACACTTCTAATTCCACCCAAGCTTGTCTAATAATCCTTGACCTTGGTTCCATGGATATCTCTGAAAGCATTACTGAGATTTGACTAAGGGGTTTTGGATGAAATGGGGAATTAAAAGAGATAAGGGTCATTTTAAAAGTAAAAAATTTCCCCTTACCTAAGTATCATCTTTTACCTTAACTCAAAAGGTTATTCTTAGACAAAATAGTCTTTTAAAAGTTAGATCCATCCCCTAGGTCTTCCTAAAAAATAAGACTATCTTTATCCTTGTCTTCAAGGAATTTAGATCTAATAATTAATTTTAATTGATTATATTCCTCGATAAATTTCCACCCTTGTTTATATATGAGATATTAATTCATCATATTTACTTTCCTAAGCCCTAGACCCCATTTTACCCTAGGAAAGCAAGCTTTTTCCTAGGCTACTAGAGGAAATCTAAATCTATCCTATGAGCCTCTCCAAAGAAAACTTTTTATATTTGTTCCACAGTATTAGTAAATTTATCAAGGATATGGAAAAGGGAAATCACATATATTGGGATGCTTTGGATTGAGCTTTTTAAAAGTTAAAGTTTCCAAATTTGAGAGAGAAGACAACCTTTCCAACCAACTAGTTTCTTTTGTAATATATCTAGCAAGGGATTCCAAATAAGTGAGTGCATTCTATCACTAAAGAGAGGAATTCCAAGATAGGTATAAGGTAGGTTGATAATCTAATAAGCCAATATTTTTGATTATTTTTTTGTAGGCTTTCTGAGGTGTTAATGAAGAACATTGAAATTTTACATTAATTAATATATTGACCTAACATTTTTTCATAGTTATAAGGATACTTTTGAAGGCCTTAGCTTCAGAAAATGTTGCTTCCCCTTTAAATAAAGTGTCATCTAAAAACTATTTTCAAGTGAAAAGGGTTATTTCCATGGAAAAATTGATGCCTTTAATATAACCTTACATTATAGAAAACTATAAGCTTATTCTAAGAACTTTAGCAAGCATAATGAAGAGGTAAGGGGATAGAAGGTCTCCTTGTCTCATGCATCTATTAGCCAAAAATAATTATTTTGGGATTCCATTTAAGAGAATAGAGAACATGTGAGAGGATATATAATTAGAGATTAGACTTATGAAAACTTCACCAAATCCAAGACATATCAAGATATTATCTATAAACTTCCAAGACACCTTATTATATGATTTATTCATATCTAACTTGAGAAACATACCTTATCTTAAGGAATTTAAGACTGAATGGATAGTTTTATGGGAAATTATTATCCCATATATGATTTGTATCCTAAACACAAACACACTTGGTTGTTTATTTATGATATTTTATAAAAGAGGTTGGATACACAAGATAAGAGTTTTAGTACATATTTTGTATACTATTGAGTATAAAATAATAACTCTAAATTTATTTAGTTGGTTGGCTCCTATCTTATTTGGAATGAGAGCAAGGAATGTATTATTTAGTTCCCTAAGAATGGTTCCAACTCAAAAAAAATCATTAATTTTTCTCTTATAATTAGGTCTGCCTTGAAACTTATAGTTGAAGTAGAAGTAACATTGTATCTATATTTGAGCTTATTCAATGTAATCAATTTGAACTCACTTTTTTTTATTGTATGACATAGTTCATCAAAGTATTTTAATTTATCAAGCACGATAAAATCTTGAATATGATTAATCAATCTTTGAGTAAAAACATATTGAAGCTAATTATCATCCATTTGATTTGTCATTTTGGATAGAATGGTATTGTATCTTAGAACATACTCACTAATTATCTAATTTGGACCTTATTTGAGCTTTAAAATTTGAGCATAGGATACTTTATCACCAATATTAATATAAAAATGTCCCAAAAACTAATATGCCAAATTTATAACTATTTTAAGAGGAATATCATAGAACCATTTAAGAGCATAGACTTTGAGACTCCATAGAAAGATCTTGATTAAAAATTTCTCATTATTTACATAATCTAGACAAGCTGCATGGAAGGCACGCAAATGCTATTTAGGATCACCTTTTCCTTCATAAAGAGGAATCTTAGGAGCCACAAAGAAAACTAAAAGAAGATAGGATGAAATTTGAGGAGCCAAAGGGTTATGAAATAAGGCATAGTAATCTAAGGAAAGGCTATCATGAGAAATGGTTTGCTCAATATTAGTTAGGTTGGCTTAAAAGATAAGAAGGGTTTGCTTAATATAAATATTGGTTATAGTGATGGGAGGGGTATAAGTGACTAAGGGTGTAGAAATAGGGATATATTCAATGGTATAAGTAACAACATTGGAAGTTGGGGTCTTTATATTATGAAAGGGAAAAATTTGAGAGGAGAAGGTGGTTAAGTTAGCTTGATGATCAATTTTAGATTAAATAAGTATGTTAATGATGTTATTGACCTCATGAGAGTATGCTTGGAGACCTTAATGAAATTTAGAAAATTATTTCACTTCCTCCTAATCTAGTTCATCAAGATAATTTGTAACAATGTTTGTCTCAATCTCATTATCATATTCCTCTTTAGGATTATTAATATCATTTTTAATTTAGATTTCATTTTCATCATGAATTTCCATTATAGAAGAAACCAAGGGGAACTCCATATATTAAAAAATAAGTAATGTTTAATCTAGTAATATGCCTTAGAGGAATATAATATAATACAAATTAGAAAAATTAATGAGTAAAAATACAAGAAAAAAAGTAAAAGATACTATCTAAGAAGACAATGCAAGCAAAAATCAAAGATACAAGATGATATAGGAAAGGATTTGAATGATTTGTAAGATCTCAAATATACTTTATCATTCATTGATTAGCATTGGCCCAATGTTTTAGATCACTAAAAATAGAGGTATAACCATGCTTGTATCCAACTAACCCTAGACTTAAGGGTAAGTTGAGAGTAACTTCCCTAGAGATATGCTCCTCTTAGGTGCACCACATATCAGATGGATAAAAAGGCTTCTATTTGATTTAAAAAAGGGATCCTAGGCATTTATCATATACCATGAGGAACATGACAATTAAAGTTTGTGTTAATCTCTATACTATGGTTATGAGTATTGAAATAAAACCCTTCAAGCCATGATACCTATAAATAGAACATCACATAGCCTTTCACAACAATAACTAAGTAGTTTTAATACTGTCAGAATATAATTTATAAAATTGGAAAAGATAGAAAAATAAATTAAAATAAAGGGGAAATATTTTAGAATAGGAAAAAAAAGATTCAACTTGAAGTTGAAAGAAAGATCCTCTATATTGATATCTATTTGAGGTGACAAGACAAAATTTTTCAGTGTTGTATTATTCCAAGTTAAGAAAATTGAATTGTTATGTTAAAAATAATATCCAAGGTTGAGGAATATATTTTTTTAGTGTCAAGAATCTAAAAAATTAAATTAAAACCCTAATCCAAAAAATATATAAGTAATAAATAGTAAACTAACTAAAGTGGGTTCACCAAAATGTTTACACTAGAATTAATTATGAATTACTTTTAAACCTAAATAGAAATGTAAACTATTGAAATCTAATCTAGGATGATATATAAAATAAAATACAATAAAATATAAAGATTTACATAATTTTTAAATTTTATAAAAATAAATATTATGGTTAAGGTTAGAAAATTATCCTTGCAACTAATTTATTTCAGACTGCATTAACACTATACAGACTATGACTATCTAAAAATATCTACAAACATAGATGTATTAGAAAATAATGGATTGTTATTTGTTGGGATAAGTTTGTAGAAGGAAAAGAGGAGTGTAGTGTATTGATATCTATGTAATATGACTTTATCTTATCAAACTATGCATTAGATCTAAAAATATGGGGTTGTTTACCTACATATATATGTGACTTGTTTCTATGGGGAACTTGAATTTATGTGTGAAATACATATAAAATCAAAGCCCTAATCTTGAATAAGTACACAAAAAGAGATGAAATGGAAAATGGGAAAAAATGGGGGAAGTGAGAATCTCTGAGTTATCTTTAAAAAATCCCTTGTTAATTGAGTGTTGCCTACATATACCAAAAAGGCCTCAAGTCGATGTAGTTATCTGTTTAAGGAAGATCATATGAATACAACTAGAAAATTTGCTTAAAATTCTTGATACGAGATGCCCTCAACCTATAATAAACAATGTTGAGACTTAGAAAAAGATTGTAAAATTATAGTAGAATTGCAATAGGGATCTTTACTAAAAAAATAGATGTTTTTGAAATTATAAAGATAAGTGCCTTATAAGAGGATGCTAAGTATTTTCAAGTGTGACCTTTGATGTTTTTTTATAGAAAAATATTTTGAATGTTTATAATAACTAACCTATTTATATGTGTATAAAATCCATTAATAAGCATGCAAATTTTGAAAATATAGTTGCTAGAGCACAAGAGATAAGTCTACACTAATAAATAAGTGTGCAGTGTGTTCCTATCTCCATAGTGTGTACTTACCCTAAAAGAACATATGTTTCTAAAACAAGAGTAATATAAAATTATCTACTAAACAAGGATGAAATAGGGAAGTTTGGAGGATGTTTTTATTAATTACAATACTTTGAATTCTTTCTTAGAGATTGTGGGTTATCAAAATGATGAATTGGCCAAGAAAGGTAAAGATGACAAGGACAAACATTGCCAAGAATTTATTAGTTAAATTTTAGTGTCTAAAAATATTATCAAAAACATATTTAATTTGAATAATTGACTTCATATGTTATGAAATGATGTAGCATATTATTTTATACACATATGGAAACCTTCAGTATGGATTCAAATTTATAATTTTTTAATATTTTGAATTTTTGTATTAGCATCTAATCATGATACAATAAATCATGAAAATTTATATTTTACTAATGGGATTAACTAGTATACCCATATAAAAAAATGATCTACATGTGAACCAAGATAAATAGATAATAATATAATAAGGTAATATGCTTGTTGGGTTAATTTTATATCTAAACCTTTCCCTAGGCATGTGTTGAAGTGACTAATACCCAACAAGATGGTACATTGGAATTTCATGCAAGACTGAGCTCTTGCGTGCTCACTCAAAGCACCCAACAAGAAACTGGTTCCCATGGATTTTTTCATGTGAAAGTTTACTTATCATATATTGGTGATCAAACATATACCTTATTCAATGACTAATTAGAAAAAGCAATACAAAGTTATGGGCCTAAGTTCAATTAAGTGAGCAAACATGATTAAAATGACCATCAACATTATATCTAGATTCCACATTTATCATACTCAAATAACATATATTCTATTCAACACATCCATAATAGATCCAAAAATTAGATAACAAATGTATAGTGTAACTTAGTGATATAATTTAGCAATAATATGGAGTATAATAACAAGATTAAAATGATATCCATGATTACACCAATGGAATGACAATCAATCATTATAAAAAAATTATCAATAACATAACAAAGCTATAAATAGGGGTATTTATACTTGGTTTTCACCGAACAAGTTGTTACAATAGTTATGACACTCTTAGTGACTATCCAATAATCTCCAGTGGACTAAGAGTCATGGTAGCCATCTACATTGTTTTATTAAGGACTGGGCCTTTATGGCCCTATATTCCCATTCGGTTTTTGATCCTCATTACCAAGTGTCTATCTTCATGTGGGATGGTGCTAAACTTGTGCATGATTTAAATTTGTTCCATCCCTGAGAATCACTCTTTAACCATTTTTTGCTTCCTTCATGATCCCCAAGTCTTTTGTTAATATTTTGAGCCCTTCACTCTCATGTTCTCCATTTATTTTACCTCCCCTCTACTAGGTATTATCATGCCATGATATCTTGTGCCATGGTATTCCAAAATTATATAAATTTTGTGCTATGCTTATTTTGTGTCATGCTTCTTCTACACCACTATCAAAATACTTAGCCAAAATTTGGGGTCCAACATCACCCCACATTATGCTATTAGTCTATCCCAGACTAAGCATTGATTTCAAATTCAACCAAAAATTTAGGACCAACTTGTTCAATATAATTTATGACACTTTCCCAATGTGATAAGGTGTTGAACAACTTTGTTGTTATTTATCCAATAGTTGTTTTCAACTTTTTGGTCTCCATAGGTTAGTGAGGACACTCACTTGATTTATTGACTAAATGTTCAAGGGATGTGAAAACATCCTTATAAATGTCCTCAAGCATGGTGACCTTGGATACAACCTATAATCAAAGTTCCATAAAGTTAGAATTTATTTCTTGTCGATGTGAGCTTATTATCTCTTCCATAGTTTTGACATCCTTGAATGCCTTGGTGCACTTGGTGTGATGTTTTATTAAAAGGGTTGTATTAGCCAATTATTGTCACTAAAACTCTTTTACTTGAAATTGAGATTCCAAAATTTTATTGAGCCACACCATATTTTCAAAAACCCCATATAGAATGGGAATCACATTTCTAAATCTGTACAAGGCACACTTTCACACCACCACTTTGAAAAACTATCCTATTGCCCATACTTTTTCATCTCCTGGCCTAGGTTGCTCCTTTCAATATTTCAATAAGAGGTCCATAAGGGTATCCAACTTGTAAATTATATCACCCTCTAAAGGGAATCCATCTCTAATCACTAGGTCTTGTCTTAGAATAACCTTATAAATATTTAGTATTTTTACCTTAGTGGCTGTCTTGACCTCCAATTGGCACTTCAACTTGATTACTTATTCTTATAGTTTGGTGTGGGTGGTGACCTTCTTATTAAATATCTCTACCACTTTAGTATGTTTTTGTTTGGCCTACCATACATTATATTATGTAAAGATAGTTTATTGTGCTACCTTAGATGTCAATTTTAAGAGTGCCATACTAGCTTGTATAGAAGTGAGCTAACATGGATATATCCAAAGTGTTATGGGTAGTGCAGATGTCAATGAAAAAAGACATCTAACATTAGGTTTGGACATATGCATCCTCCTGAGGAAGATGGGAATATAAATATAATAACTTATCATGGATGCCTATCTAGTATTAGGCATGGAGGTTAGTGGCTGAATTGGATCTTTGTGTTCTAACCATAGAATCAACTAGTTATGTCCCTTTTATGGGATCCTACTCAAGTATTTCAACATCTGTGTCCTACTCTTTGGAAGTGGTATTGATGTCAAGTCTATTTATTTCTTCTATTTTAGAGCCATCCCTCTCTTTACCAAGTGGATCTTCAAGCTCTAACTACATCTCCTCAAGGGTGGTCTCTTCCTCTTGTGTCAAAGAGAGTGTCTTCTTTCAATTAATATATTCTTGTACTTAAATTATCTCTAAGGTCCCTCTTGGTAACTCTTCTAGCTCTTCCATATCACTATCCTTAGGCTCTTCTATCTCTAGCTCCAAAAGAGTAGTTTGTATTATTGGCACTGAGCCTTCAGATTGACTTGCTGGTGGATCTTTTTTTGGAGGTGAAGCCCTCTTTGGTGGTGCCTAGGTAGTACTTTAATTTTTCAAAGGTTCTATATGATAACTTTTGATGATGGAATCATGCCCAAAATTCTTTTGCTTCCTTTTTAGTAGTGACACTGGGGGAATTTTCTCTCTCATATGCTCCACACTTCTTAAAGATATCTTATTTGATTTTAACATATAGAAAAGAGTATGAATTAAATCCCCAACCAAGGTTTGATGTACCTTGATGTTATTTCTATCTAACTCAACATTTTATCTATATGGTTTCTTCCCAGGGTATCCATACATCTAGTGAAGAGTGAACCTCCAATTTAGTTTATTCAACTTCAAGCATAATTGGTTACACATAATAGATTCAATTGATAGAGTTCATAAAATACCATGTCGTGAAAGCATAATGCAAATTCAACCAAGTATACAATTATTTAGATGGGGCCATCCTAATGTATGTGAGGGATTAATGTTGCTTTATAACAAACTTGGCTTGATCATCAACTTATGTAGGTAAGTCCTTTGGAATGTGCCACTCATTTCTAAAGGCTTCCTTCATCCCACCATACCACATATTCATTTTAAGCTTATAAGATGGAGTGATCTAACTAGGGAAATTGAATGCTTTATATCATTTTGTAGGGGGCTTATGCTCAGGTAGGTACACCCATTTAAATTCTCTAGAGGCATAGTCAAATACACCAATTTCATCAAACATCATTAGTAATAAGAACATGCCCTATAGGAACCTATGGTTGGGTATATAGTGAGCCTTTTCTATATATACTAAAATTTTATTATAAAAATACATCACCTAGTTATACTTTAGTCCCTTAGTGACTTGGTGTGTAACATATAAGTGGGCCATATCCACCTCCTTCTACCTATCTTCACCAACAACCTTCATCATGATAATACACATGACCACTCAGAGGGTGGGATATTATAGATTTTTAATATGCATTTCATGACCTTGTTTCTGGTACTCAAGTGCCATAGCTATCTTCTCTATTTCCATTGAGTCCTCTAGATCATATTCAAGGTCTATGCCAGAACACTACAACCATGATATTTTACTACTTTTTTTAGCTATGATTTTCATCTAGCACTTAAAAAATTAGATATATTCCTCATGTACATGAGAGATAAAATTTTTTACCACTTCAATAGGATTTCCAAAATAGGGGAGGTTGAATAGTTAAAAAGGCCAACAGAATCCAAGGCATTGAAGATCTTCAAGTCATAGACCAACTCACTTTTGGTGTTTTGGCACTTGAATCTATAATAATTTTTTAGTTCCAAGTCATTCCCAAGATGATTATGGTTATAATCAAAGATAATGTGGGTGAGCACATTGGATACCCAGTTTTCAATGTGCAACACCATTTTAGGGTACTACATTTCCTCAATCAATAAAGGTGGAGATGGAGGCACTTGATCTTTCTTTTTTTCTTGGCACACCATCCCTATTCCTTAGTCTCTCACATTATCACCTTATTCCTCAAGTATTATTCCCTAATTACCACCATTTCCCCACCAATACTTAGCTTTTCTTCTTTTGGAATGATAGGTAGTGGTTCACTTCATTGGGCCTTTCTCTTAGGCTACATCACCATTCATGGAGCTTGAAGGTTGAGGTGCAATCATCTAATGTTACCAAATGAATAAATTTTTTCTATTATAAGTGGCTCAAATCTTCTACTTCGATGCTTATTAATGGTGGATGATGACCTACATAGCCTAAAACTCAAGAAATATGACCTATATAACCTAGCTCTAACTACTTGTTTTAGCTCAAACACACTTCAATGATAAAGAAATAACTAAAAATTGGAACTCTATACTTGAATGAATTCATTGAAATCATCTTAAAAAAACTTAAGTTCACTCTTTTATCTCTATATATTCTCAATCATAGCAATAATAAAATGTGAAATAAACCACTTTGTCTTTTCTATAGGTTCAAGGGGGTAACTTGTATTTATTACCCCCTTTTCAACCACCACTTCACACAATAAATTTGATAAATGTTATTGCCATGATGTGATGTTGGCATATTTACCATTATCACTACCTCCTTATATTAATGACATGTCTCATTCCATGATTCTTGTGAAGTGCATGAAAATTATAGGAAAAATTTTAATATTCATACCAAGGGAATATTCACACCAAAGGCAAGAATAATTATTTACCTAGAAAGCTTATGGTTAGATGACACATATTTCATACCCTTTATCCTCTTTCACTCTCTTACGTGCCTTTTCATTCATGCGTATCCTACATACCATATCCTAACACTTCATACATGTAACACCCCTTACCCCACACTAATTATGCTTTGTGGTCCTCTACGAGAGCAAAAGAATCAAAGTGAAAATGATTTGAAAACTAAAAAAAAGGTGTAAAACTAAGGTAACACTTTATTGAAAATAATAAATCTTAAACTAATGGTATATGCCTTATTGGTACAAACAAGAAAGACTCATTCAGAGAAGTATGTTCATAAATGACTATCATTATAATGACTAGGAATAAATTATCCATCCAATCATTTTAAGTAACATGCATTGGTGGGATGGATACTATAAATAATAAAGGGACCATTTTAGTGAATGTAAAGCTTCCCAGAGTAGTGTACAAACTTAGAGTCATATATTAAGACTTGCATTCTAGGATTAAACGTCTTATGTTTGAGGTGGCGATCATGAGATGCCTTATGTTTTAATTTATCCATGTCTAATTCTAATGTGAAAGAAAACAAAATTAATCCAATTGTAGTAAAGCATCGAGGTGCACTTTCAATTATGCTTTATCATCTAACTGTCTAACACCCATAATGCAAAGAGAGGGAACCAAGAATTCTACTATAAGAACTGACTCGGTACCAAACATAAGATTGAATGGCATAATTTTGTTGAGGTGATTTTAAGTTGTTTGATAGGCCCAAAGAATTACATATACGTGATCATCACATTTAGTGCATCCAATATTACATATCTTTGTTAAAGTTGTGCCTAATATTTTATTTAATTCCTTAGTAGTACCATTGACTTGGGGATTATATGGTGTGCTCTTATGGTGAGAAATCATGAATTCAACCAATAATACATGGATATTATCACTAAGGAAGTGAGTACCATGGTCACTAGTAAAACTCAATGGACAACTAATTATTGTAATAATATATTCCTAGATGAAGCATGCTATAGTAGCTGTAGTACAATCTTGTGTTGTCACAACTTTAACCAATAATGTAAGATAATTAGTTGCATTGATAACATGACATGAAATAGTATGCCATATTATTGAGATGATAGGGCTAAGAAAATCAATGGTCCATTTCTTAAAAGGTTCCTATAATTGAATAAGTTGGATTGGTATTGCATCTTTCTGATTGGGCTTCCCCATGCATTAGCAAATGTCACATTGACATGCGTAAAGCTTTACATATTTTAAAAGTGTAGGCCACCATAAATTGACTAATTAAACTTTGTGCATGGTATCTTCTTTGACATAGTGTCCTCAATCAATACCTTCATGAAATTTGTAGAGCACATTAGTGCACTCTTATTTCATGATGCAATGTTGAAGTAATTCACATCGGCCAAACTTAGAGAGGTCTCCTTAAATGAGATGGAATATAATAATGAGAACAATGATTTAATTATTGGCTATGGTGCTTAAATGAGATAGAAATAATCTTATACTAAAAAAGTCTTCTATGTTCTCTAATAATTTAGGAATATGCAAGACATGAAGCAATTGCATGTCAGGTAGGTTGTCTTTGATGGTGCACACTAGTTCACCAAAATCAATTCTTAAGAGATGGTTGGGACCATAGTTGGCCTTATAAAGATTTACCATGATAGAGAATTATAACTCTTGAAATAACACAATCCAATGGTAAATACAACCATGCAAAACAAGTTTGTTAACTAGATACTTCAATGCTTCACGGTTTGTGAAGAAAATAAAGGGGGATACCAATAGATATTTTTCAAAATTTTTGAAGAGAATAGACCATAAAGAGTGCCTCATACTCTATGGTGGTATAGTTCTTTTCAACCAAAATAAAATTTCTACTTGTAAAGTAAATAGGGTGATCTATATTACCCTCACTAGGTTGAGCAAGTATCACACCAAATGCCATTATAGAAGAATCAACATGGACATGGAATGGTTTAGTCCAATTGAAGAACTAGAGAATCAGTGCAGTGATAAGTTTGTCCTTTAAGGTTACAAATGATTCTTAGCATGAGCAGGTCCAAATGAAATGTTTAGTATGTTTTAGGATCTCTTCTAGAGGCACATAATCCTTGCATATCCATAGATAAATTTCCTATAGTACACAATATGACATAAAGGGTACAACAATATCATTAGGTAGTTGGCATTGGTAGACAAAGGATGATAATAATCTTGGCAAGTTCTACTACAAGTCTATATCAATAAATAATGTGACCAAGGAGAATGCTGAATGAAGTAGCTAAAAGACACTTCTTCAAGTTGAGATGATTTTGAAGTGTAATGAAATGCTCAAACATAATCCAAATATTAGAACAATGGTATTTTACTATGTCATATACTATCTAATCATCCAGATAAACCCAAAGGAACATATGGATAAAGTCCTTAAAGGCCTCAACAACTATTCTAGAGAATATAGCAGGGGAATTATTTAACCTAAATGACATTAAAGTATATGCAAAATGCCTCCATTCAATGGAAAATGTAGTGTTATGCCTATCCTCATTTATGATTTGGACTTACCATCTATGGAGGTATAAATTTCACATCCAATGACACCTTCAAGGATTTATTTACTGAAAGGTGTCAAGAAAGGATCAGTAACACATGATGCATTAATTAACCTATAATCTACATAAATATTGATGTACCCATCCTTTTTAATGCTTATAATCATAGGGATGACCCATTAAAAATCATAAATAGGATTAATGACTCTTGCATGCAACATACTATCAATTTATTCTTTAATTTGTGTACATAAATTAGGATTCATTTGATAAGGCTATTTCTTGGTTGGGAGAGAACCTTCAACCAATTTTATATGAATTCAACCCAAATATGAGTGAAAACCTTGAATATCATTATAATTTTTGGGAAAAGCATATTGATAGTCCTTCAATAGCTCAAACACTTTGGATATTTCAATATTAGACCAGTAATTTCCCATAGTAGCAATCTTTGGTGTGTCCTCTATTCTAATGTATTACTATATGGTTTTAATTTATTCCAAGTATGGGTTTTATGTATATAGAATTATGTCATAAATAGTCCTAAAACCATAATTTATGTGTATATCTAAATGATTAGTTGATGGGTCGGGCAGAGCAGATCCTACACCTTCATCAACTTAAAATACAACCTTTTGCTTAACTTTTTGAGTTTCTTCTTAGAGTATATGATTGATTATAAGTTTTGGTGTAAAAGAATATGATTACTTAATAGTCCCATTGAAAATGGTAAATCATTATTTTAGCACACCATATATGCTTTGTAGCTAGTATTCAATGGGACTAGGGTCACAAATAACTACTTAACACATTACTTAAAGTGTAAGGTTCAAATCCATCCTTGGGGATGAATAAGATAACACTGAAACCATATTGTCCTTAAGTAGGTGTCAAAAATAGGTACCTAAATAAGGATCTGTATGAACATACCAAGCTCTATCCCAATTGCACAAAGTTCCATAAAATGCATGAACTCACAAATATTTAGGTAAGAAAGTTTCATCATCCAACCACATTTCCTGACATGCCTCTAGCTGAGGTTTCAGTGTTCAAATACCACTATAACTATTAGTGACACATATGTGGTTGTCATGATGAAATCAATGATATAAGGAAACATGTACTTTGTCCCAATGAAGAAGATGCTCATGAAGAGTTCAACACCACATTACCATTGTGCCATCAAGAATGTGAACAAGTGTCACATGCAATCAACATCAAAATCATAGAAGGTCTACAATTGCTGGATGAATTCTTGGACTTCCATTTTACTATGGAAATATGGAGCCTCATCAAGCTTTTCAAGTAGTGTATCCATAATTGGTCCATGAATTACTTACCTAGTGATAAGAAGAACAAACTTGTGGCACTTGTGATACTTACATTGAGTGTCTTAATAACTATCGATGGCACCACACACTCTCCTAGTAAGGTCGTAGTTACCTTGTGCCCAATTTTCATAGGCATTATTTGTATTATCAAAGAGGGATTGTGCATCTATTTATCATAGGATGCCATTGGGGGTGATATCATGATGTTCACTTCCTTAGTATATAATGTTTTATATGTGATTAATATCCTCATCAATGTTAAAAGGTTCAACATATGGGGGCCCATGTGCTTGGTCCAATGGGATGACAATGTGTTGATAAATATTTTCAAAGTTGATATATCTCTTATTGAAGCTTAAATAAATGTTGTTATCATAACACTAAGGATGAACTAATAGGGTTAAGAAGTCATTAACCTCAGCCAATTTTATAACTTCAAAGTTAGCTTTGAAAGGAACCCTGAGGATATCCATAGTGGCATTTTTAAGGATGATAATCGACAAAGAATGGGACTTACTGGCCATGAAAAATACATGGGTTGAAGGTTGTAAGTCTAGGTTGGCCATTTTTCTCCATACATCCTTTATGAGGACATTAACCTCAGCCCCAATGTTGACTATAATGTCCTAGATTACCCATCCATCAATAGGAATGTTCACCAATATTTCTTTGTCCTTTTGTAGGTTAGGGTGAATGGGAGTATCTTGTTATTGAGCATGGTTTAATTGATGATATTTGGTAAGCCTAGGTGTTTGATGCTTAAGCTATTTATGTAATAGGGGTATAATATCCTCATCTAATAAGTGTTTACAATGCTCTTAAAAGTCATCCTGTGTTGTGTATTGATGATTTGTGGCCTTGTACATATCAACATGTTGAGCAACATCATGGTATTTAAGAAATTGGATATCACATTGTAATTCCCTTACCAAAATAGTATATTGGAGTACTTATTTTTGTTTCTAAGCATTAGGATACCTAGTTGTATGAGGCTCTTCATGTTGTACCTTTTTAACTGGTGGAGTGGTAGTAGATTGGGACTATCCACCACTATTTGTTTTAATATTAAAATTTTGGGATGTTGGAGTGATAGGGTGTGGTAACCTATGTATCTTATCAATGCATATGATATCGATACCCTTATCATTCCTTTATTTTGTGATACATATGTACAAATTAGGACATTCTTCCAAATAGTTCTCATTTTTACAAAAAACACATGTAGGATAGATTAAACAGTCTCATTGGTAGTGATTTGGATAACCACACTTGTAACATGTCCATCATGGAAAGCGTTCACCTCCTCATACTTGAACTCAAACTCATCTATCATAGCCACCACTCTCTTTATTATTAGAAATATAGGCCTGACACATACCATACACATGCACCTTATGAATATCATTGATGAGATGATATTCATTAGTGTTATGGGTATATACATCACATATTTTATTTTACATGGACACTTTGAAGTGTGTGGCATGTTGTAACAAAGGATAAGCTCAAACCTCATTTTTATCTTGTAAAATATCACATGATTTATTCATTATAATGTCTATAGATTTACAAGGGTAATTATTTTTATTATGGCCCTTAGACTCACAATCAATACACCA
This sequence comes from Torreya grandis, assembly GCA_037957365.1. Taxonomy (NCBI): domain Eukaryota; kingdom Viridiplantae; phylum Streptophyta; class Pinopsida; order Cupressales; family Taxaceae; genus Torreya; species Torreya grandis. The sequence goes on from JARHVA010003566.1 coordinate 1,134,555, forward strand.
TAGGCCATAATGAATGTCATGAGAATTGTGTATAGTCAACTTTTTTGATTGGGATGCCATTGAGTGATTTGAGCCTCCATAAAAGGGATGGTTCTTTTATCAATGCTTCCAATAGCTTTAGCATAGAGGGTAGCTTCCAAGGCCTTGCATGGGTTAGTTAAGGTTCTTTGAGACAATGTTAATCTAAAGGGGAGCAACAGACCTCCCATAAATCACTAAGCATGTTGAGCAACATTGATCTCAAATGAAAGCTTAGAAAAGAGTGTCTTGAACTGTGTATCATACTCGTGCACACTCTTAGTTAGCTCTTGTTTTATATATTTAATCAAAACAATACTATTTTGCTTAAAATATAGAATATCAAATTCTTAGAAGAATGCTATATTAAGTTGATCATAATCAACTACTACTTATTGAGGATAATATTTCCTATACCATTTGTGCACTTGATCCAGGAGTGTGGTTGAAAATTATGTGGCTTTTTGCTTAGAAGAGGTTATGCCACATGATATCTAGATAAGTTTATACTTGTGAACATGTTCAAAGACATTCTCCATACCTTGATATTCTAGAAAATGAAGCATCGTTTCATAATACACATGGGTGGTTGAGGTACTTGTAATAGTGGTTGTTGAGAACTTCCAATGCCTCTTGTTTCTTGGGGGAAGTCAAATACTTCCTCTTGTACCATATCCTAATCCACCAGATGAACCACCACCTAATCTACCTCCCATGCCTCAAACTATAGTAGAAACATGCAATACGTTGGGTATTGAGGCAAGTTTATTCACTATGTTTAGGCCAATACTTTTCCCACTACTTATGCTAGGTCTACCAGGCATACCAAGTTGGGCCATGAATATATCTTATAAAGGTGTAGTCATATAAAATGTCAAAATTGGTTGCTTGAGTGTGGCTTGTGACACCCAGCCCATAGGTCCCTCTTGTATGCTCTCATGACCCTTTTATCCACCTTTTTGTTGATTCTTAGTCATTTGTAGAGGAGGTTATGCCACATGATATCTAGATAAGTTCATACTTGTGAACATGTTCAAAGACATTCTCCATACCTTGATATTCTAGAAAATGAAGCATCGTTTCATAATACACATGGGTGGTTGAGGTACTTGTAATAGTGGTTGTTGAGAACTTCCAATGCCTCTTGTTTCTTGGGGGAAGTCAAATACTTCCTCTTGTACCATATCCTAATCCACCAGATGAACCACCACCTAATCTACCTCCCATGCCTCAAACTATAGTAGAAACATGCAATATGTTGGGTATTGAGGCAAGTTTATTCACTATGTTTAGGCCAATACTTTTCCCACTACTTATGCTAGGTCCACTAGGCATACCAAGTTGGGCAATGAATATATCTTATAAAGGTGTAGTCATATAAAATGTCAAAATTGGTTGCTTGAGTGTGGCTTGTGACACCCAGCCCATAGGTCCCTCTTGTATGCTCTCATGACCCTTTTATCCACCTTTTTGTTGATTCTTAGTCATTTGTAGACTTTTAAAACCTCATTCCAACTCAACCAAGCTTCATTTTCCATGCTTATTTCATCCCCTAGGTCCCATACCTATAGGAAAATAGCACCTAGGTTGGACTATAGTGATGGACCCTAGGGTGTCCCATTTTTAGCACTCCTATTGAATCACATTTTGAGCCTAGGTGACCATTTTCTCCCAATTACTTTTCCTCATTGTGTTGGCGTAGAACGAATGCAATTTACCCATGACCAATAGATCTCTATAAAAACCCATTCAAAGTTCATTTATAATGGAATTGGAAATTATCACAAAGAAAATCATAGAATAAAAGAAAAACCACTAAGAAATTTTTTGTTATTCTCTACATATAGGCATCCAATATAGCTATCAACATATTCAAAACCTCACACTAGTCCCTAGCCACCTCAAGCATACCCAGTTTAGCATTTTTTTTCATCTTCATTACACTATTGCACAAAGCACATCAAGTGGGAGAACTACATATGGCTTGATACCTCTTCAAAGTATTGGTATGTAGGCAACATGCCCACACAATGGGTGTGAATACATGTTCAGTGCATCTTACACACACTAACCCCCCCTCTTTCTCAAAATTTTCATTCAAGTTAAAGCATAAAGAAGATCTAGGGTTGGATATTAAATCATCTCTATAAGAATATTCATTAATAGTCAAGACTTAAAATTTCATAGGTGGACTAATACAAAGACAACAGACAAAACCCATAAAACTCAGATCTCTTTGACTAGTTTGGACAATAGTGGTAGGACCTAGACTATAACACCAGATCCTAAAGTGTCCTATTTTTGGCACTACTATCCTTTCATTGAATAAATGCCAGATCCAAATTTGTGATAGTGTCCCAATCTTGTATAGCTAGTATTAGCTTCTATCTCAGTCATATCAGCCTAGTTTTAAGATAAGTTATATTCTCATATTTTCTTACTATTTTTAGAAAGCTATGAAGGTCAAATAAATTATACAAATTAGTGCTCTATTTATTAAAATATTATTTACTGATTTAATCAACTCAAACCCTTAACTAAATTAGGAATAATACACCAATATTTCCAAAATAGTTAAATCATTTGGTGAACCTGACTTACTTTGTGTACACATAAAAACCCTAGAAACCCCAGGGTAAATTCCTTAGTGATTTTTTATTTTTTTTAAAAATTTTTTACTTGCCTATTTAAATAAAAAAATTAATTTAATTTTTAAAATTCCATAGTAATTTAAAAAAGTTATTTTTCTTCCAAACCCTAGTTACACATACTAGATCCCTTTAAATCAAGAATTTTACAATAATTTTTTGATTTTTTACTTGCCTATTTAAATAAAAAATTCAATTTAATTTTTAAAATTCCATAGTAATTTAAAAAAATATATTTTTCTTCCAAACCCTAGTTACACATACTAGGTCCCTTTAAATCAAGAATTTTCCAATAATTTTTTGATTTTTTCTCTGCATATTTAAATAAAAATTTCACATTAAATTTTAAAATTCCTTAGTATTTTTTAAAATATCATTTTGCAAAACCCTAGTTGCATATACTAGGTCTAATTGCTTTTGAGTTATCACCTTACATGTTTGTGAGAATTCGTATCCTTTTTATGCATATTCCAATTCATTATTTAGAATATATTCATTTAATCTGCTCTTTCATTTTTCAAGTTGTTTTCCTTATGTCATCTAAGCTCCTTTCATCTCTTCCTTCGAGATGAAGTGAAAGACTTAGTTGCAACCCTCTTAAATTCACCTAGATTCCTTCAAGCTGACATATACCATGGATAAATGACTAGTTTAGCTTCTTATTATAGATCCTACAACAAATGAGTTCACACCAGAGAATTCAAAGTTAATGATCTCATTCTCAAATAAAATATTTACAATGACAATATCAAAGAATAAATCAAAGAAAAATTTAAACCAAATTGGCTAGCTCCATACATTATTACCAAAAATCTTAGCCCTAAAGTGTATCATCTAGCCTCATTTGAAGGAAAGAAACTCAAAAATCCAATGAATATTATGCATCTATGCAGATTTCATGTCTAGCATTTAATTTCAAACATTGTATTGTGCATAACTTTTCAAAATTACTTATATATAACTTTCTTTCAAATTACTTGTACATTGTTTTTTTTTGCTTACTTGAACATAGTTTCTCAAATTTTTTAATACATAGTCTCCTCATTATTGATTTTACATAACTCATATCAAAAATATAAAAACATTCAAATATTTCAAAATAGAAAAACATTCAAATATATCAAAATACCAAAAACAATATAACATCTCAAAATACAAAAACACAAAAACACAAAAACATTTCAATTGTATGCATTATCCATGATTTACATTTCTATTACCATGCTAGACTTACATTTTCTATTCTATGCTTATTGTTTGTCCATTTATCTACATTATCATGATTCACTTGATCTTATTTGAGTGTGTGTAGTGACATATAGTTCCATGATTACTTCACTCTACCCATTGAGGGGGCATCCTACTTCTACATTCGTGACATACATTGATATATCTATCCCCTGGGGGCATCTTCTACATGACTACACCATCCAGGTTATGTCATTCCTACACCACACACTCTAGTTATCATGTTGATGTATATTACTTACTAAATTATATAGATTACTCAATCAAAATTCACTAGTATATAACACTTGTGTATTTCTTAGCATATAACTAGTCTTATACTACATGTCTTGCATACTTTCACTTATTGCTTTGATTAGTTAGATGCGATTGTATTTCTAGTATAATACATGTCCTCATTTCTTGATTTATGTAGCTAGATGTGATTGCATTTATCAATTCTTGTTTTGTCTCTTGTATGTGCCTTCAAACATTTGCCAATGTCCTTTGCCTCTATTCTTATGTGTGCCTTAAGACATTTGTCCTTTTTTTGTACTCTTTTATGTGCTTGTGTCCCTCATACCAGCCTTGCTTATTTTCAATTGTATGTGTATGTGGGAATTTGAACATACTTTGTATGCTTACTTTCTAGTTTGAGTGATATGTACCCATGTCCCTTATTTAATTAGCCCCTTGACCACTCTTGTATGCTTCTTGCTTCTTACCTTGTGAGCTTGTTTGATTATTACTTATCATTGTTTACAATTCCATGATCCACATCATGCATTATCTTACTTTCTTGGATGTCATAATGGACATCATGCTTCATCCCTCCTTGATAACTAATAACTAACAACTAACAACCAACACTTTCAATTCTAGTTCAGTATATTACACATGCTATTACATTATTATATCTATCTGGGCATACCCCTATTGATCTAACAATCTCTTATATAAACCATGCTATATCTTGAGATATCTTGTCAATTATCATTGCTATATCATGTATTTTATAGCATAACACATTTATAGGGATCTTTCTCTTGAGGTAATCATTACAGGGTCTTCATTCCTATCTCAGAAAAGGGTGAAAGAAACAAGGGTTTTTTCACAGAGATCAGAGACTACCAATCAAAAAATTAGTTTTTAGAACACTCAAAATAATAATTAGAGGTTAAACTAGGTAGAATAGACCAAAAAATAGTGATGATTCTAGAATAGTCTTTAGAATTAGCAAAGGATAACAATGCCATACATAGACAATAGTGTCAGACAATAAGGTGTCCTATTTTTGGTGCTCCTATACAAACAATAAAAAACCCAAATTTTATATAAACAAGTATAAAAGTCAGTTCAAGTATAGTTTTATCAGATATAGATCAGTCCAGATTTAGTAGTTTCAATACATTTTTCCTTAAAAAATATAGATATAGGGGGCATCATACACGACATGATGGATCTCACTTCTAATTTCATATTGGGTAGTTGGTATAGCTTCTAGATCAAAATCCATGTTATAGATACTAGTGATTAGGGGCAATGTACACAACACATTTGACTTCTTTTCTTTTTGAGTTCAGTATATTACCCAAGCATTCTTAGTAGCTATATACCTTATTTCATTTATAGGTGGTTGGCATCATTTTAGAGTGGCATTCATACAAACCTAACCTCCACATTCTTGAGTGGATTTAATATAAGTCTATTATCCAATTTTGGAGTGACTTCCATACAATCCTAATCTCCTCCTTCCAAAGTTGGCTAAAGATTATCTTAGTTTCTAGTACACATTTATCTATCTACACCACATTATCAGATTACAAAGCTTTCATGGGATTCATGATCCATCTCATATGACACACATTTATACCAATATCAATTTATAGCTTCATTTCATGGGGTAATGATGGAGCTAAAGGTCTATATAGCCTTTGTATTATTGAGCCACCTACTCAAAGGGATTGGACACACAATTCAAACATTGATTAGCAAATGCATGATCACATATATTTATTTAGTAGGTGATAATGGAGCCAAAGGGCCAACCTTTGCATTTTTGAGCCACTCTCAGGGAATTGAGTGCTCAAATTAATTCATGATATTACTCTTGTTACAACACATACCTAACATTACTCAGCATCATCCAACATCACTCAACATCATAATAAGTTTTGTATTGGTTTGCATACCCAATGAAGTGTATTCATTTCTTTCTCTTCCTCCCTCTCTTACCTAGCTTTATACACTATTATTTTATATATAATGTATCTAGTAATAGCCGATATACTCTTTTTTTCTCTTATATATTTACACTTCATGATATGCTCTCTCTATGCACACCTAACATCACAGAACTTCGTGGGCTTCGCCCTTGTAGGTAAGTTTAGATATGCTTTCTATTTTTCCTTTATCCTAGTATTTCACTTTGCCACATCACTAAAATAAAAGGGGCAAAAATGTAGTCATATAAAATGTCAAAATTGGTATCGTGAGTGTGGCTTGTGATACCCAACCCATAGGTCCCTTTTTCATGTTCTCATGACCCTTCTATCCACCTTTTCATTGATTCCCAATCATCTGTAGACTTTCAAAACCTTATTTCAGCTTAACTAGGCTCCATTTTCCATGCTTATTCGATCTCCCAAGTCTCATACCTATAGGACAATAGCACCCAAGTTGGACTATAATATCCTAGGGTGTCCTATTTCTAGTGCTCTTATCCAATCACATTTTGAGCCCAACTGATAGTTTTCTCTTGATTAATCTTCCTCATTATTTGGGCCTAGAGTGCATGCATTTAACCCATGACCAATAGATATCTATAAAATCCCATTAAAATTTCATTTATAAGGGGGTTGGAAATAATTACAAAGAAAATCTTAGAATACAAGCAAAACCATGAAGGCAAATTTCCCTATTCTCTGCATACAACCATTCAATACAACTATCAACATATTTAAACCCTCACACTAGTCCCTAGCCACCTTAAGCACACCCAGTTTAGCATTTTTTTGCATCTTCATTAGACTATTTCAAAAAGCACATCAACTAGGATAAATACATATGGCTTGATCCCTCTTTAGAGTATTGGTATGTAGGTAGCATGCCCACATAAGGGGTATTAATACATGTTTAGTGAATCTTACACACACTAACCCCCCCTTCTTTCTCAAAGTTTTCATTCAAGTTCAAGCACAAGGAAGATCTAGGGTTGGATATTAAATCAGCTCTACAAGGAGCTTCATTAATAGTCAAGACTTGAAATTTCATAAGTAGACTAATACAGGGATAGTAGACAAAACCCAAAAAACTCATATCTCTGTGACCAACTTGGACAATAGTGACATGACCTAGACTATAAAATCAAACCTTGAAGTGTCCTATTTTTGGTGCTCTTGTCCTTTCACTAAATGAAAGTTATATCTTGATTTGTGATAGTGTGCCAGTCCTGCATAGCCAATACCAGCTTCTATCTCAACCGTATCAGCCTAGTTTTAAGATAAGTTATATTATCCTATTTTATTACTATTTTTAAAAAGATACAAAGGTAAAATAAATTATACAAATTGGTACTCTATTTATTGAAATATTATTTATTGATTTAATCAACTTAGACCCTTAACTAAATTGGGAAAAATACACCAATATTCCTAAAATAGTTAATTCAAAAGGAAAAAAGAGAGTCAATATACTAATGTTTAAAAATTGCTCAACTAAAGGTTTTCTTATAGGGTTAGTCTCTAATTCTATGCTATTTATATCCCATTTATGTATAATTAGTTTTTCTAGCTCAAAATCATGAGCTCATACTATGGTTGGTGAGCTGGGTTGGTCCAATTTAGGTTCTTCAATCTCCACTACCTAGTTTATTTCTCCCACATATAGTAGAGTTGGTGTTGGTTATAGTTCAAAATTTGGAGAGTCTTTGTGCTCTTCTAATTGCCTGTAGATTCTAGTATCACTTCCTGAGTCCTCCCATCCACTTCTTATGTCACTTCTACCTATAATCCTTCATCGAGCTTCATATTTACACTTATACAATTCTCATTGATTATATACTATTCAAAACCAAAAATACTTCAAAAACATCATTATATTCCCCTACCAATTGTGCTACTCATGCAAGGGAGAGTGTACCTTTCTATGGGAAAAAATTCAAGTCCAAAGTCAATAAATAACTTATTCACCTCCAATGAGAAATGCTTTAGATACCGATTATGTGGTTCTCAGATAAACTAGAACTTAGATTCTTTTAGATAATAATATGTTGACACAACATAATCTAAGACATAACTATTTAATACCCCTTTCCACCAGACATCAACAAATTGTATCCATAATGCTCCTAAGTGTGCTAAATCCATTTAAAACTCTATTATCCATGTTATCTTCTATCCATGATTTCTTGATTGATATTAAGCATAGGATATGATCCAAGCATGCAAGTGAACATGAACTTCCATAAATAAATTTTCATACAAGGAACTATATATATTTTGTTCAACCCGCATATGCTCAAAAATTCATGGTTTAAAAAATGAAATTGTAAAGTTATCTTTGACAATGGTAAGCCATCATTTAATGTTTTAAAGAGATGATCACTCAAGCATTATCCACCATCATGCAATAAGTACTACAGATCCCAAAAATAGAACCAAAATGTTGGGTTAATTTTATATCTAGACCTTTCCCTAGGCATGTACTAGAGTGAGTAATACCCAATAAGATGTCATCTTAGAATTTCACACAAGATTGAGCTCTTATATATTCAACCAAAGCATGAAACAAGAAATTGATTCTCATGGGTTTTGTCACATGAAAGTGTACTTGTCATATATTGGTGCTTGAACATATACCTTATTCAATGACTAACTATAAAAATAAATACATAGTTATGGGCCTAAGTTTAGTTAAGTGAACAAACATGATCAAAATGACCATCGCCATTATATCCAGATTCCACATTCATCATTCTTAAATAACATATATTCTATTCAGTATATCTATAATAGATCCACAAGTTACATAAAAATTGTATAGAGCAAATCAGTGATAAAATTTAATAATCATATGGAGTAAAATAACAAGGTTACAATGATATCTATGATTACACCAATGGAATGACATTCAACAATAATCAATCATTATACAAAAATTATCAACATCATTAAAAATATCTAAACATGGGTATTTATACTTGGTTCTCCTTGACCAAGTTGTTACAATAGTTATGACACTCTTAGTGACTAGCCAATGATCTCCAGTGGACTAAAAGTCATGACAACCATCTACATTATTTTCCTAAGGACTTGGGCCTTTTCACCCCTATATTCCAATTTGGTGATGGCTCTTTGTTGCCAAGTGTCTATCTTCATTCAGACTAGTGCTAAAATTATGCATAATTTAAGTCTATTCTATCCCTTATAATTTATCCTTAATAATTTATCACTTCCTTCACATTCCCAAAATCTTTCACTAATATTATGATCCCTTTGATCTTGAGTTCTTCATTTATTATTCCTCCCCTCTGACTAGGTCTTCTCATGATGTGATATCTTGTGCTATGGTATTTGACACCTATATAAATTTCACACTGTGTTTCTTATGCACCATGCTTCTTTTACACGGCTATCAAAAGACTTATCCAAAATTATAAGTCTAAAATGCCTCTAGATATGCATGGTAACCACCATGAAAAACATAGGCACCAAATAAAGACCAAGAAATGTTAATGTCGACAACCAAGTTTGTGACTTGAATCATGACACAATTCACAAAATAAGATGACAAGAGGCTCCTCTAATAAAAATGACACACAAACAAGAAAACACATGCATACCTAAACAAACATTCACACACAAACAATAATGTTATAATGTAACAATCAAAATGTAAAATATCCATGTGATAAGATAAGTATAAGATAATAACAAAAAATGTAATAACCAATATAACTAGTTTAATGTGATAAAGGAAAATCAAGGATAGATATCACCGTTTAATAATACTCTAAAATGGTAATGCCATGAAAATCCTATGCATAAAAATATCTATGCTATGAAAATCCTATGCATAAAAATATCTATACCATGAAAATCCTATGCATAAACCATGGATTATAAAACTCTTTGGTATATGTAAATATGTAGCATGTATAAATCAATATTTTTTTAATATTTGAAAATTATCCAATGTTTTTTATATTTGGATTTTTTCTAGTGTTTTTGAATTTTTGCCAATTTTTTGATGTTTCCACCCCTTGATGGGTAATATATGAGTAATATAGTCATTAATCATGATAATTATAATGTGATAAAGTGAATAATGATTGTATAAAGTATCATGATACTTTAAATAGTGCAAACCAATTATGTAATTTAGGTCCCAAATTGTCATGTGAAATTGAGACACCATGACATATGATAAATCCAACTATGTATTAAGGCCAGATAGAATGTCAACAATTAGTTAAGGATATTAATGTGTTTGGGTAAGACATCCTACATCACCTATATAGAAAAAATCTCAAAGAAAGTCATATAGAATAATAATAGCCATTATATGTCAATAATACTATGAAAATCGTAGACTTTGAAGTCAATGATATGAAGTGCCAACTAAATACATACATACATATAAAATGCATGGGTACAGTGCCACATAAATAAATATGTGTCACATACCCTCAATTGAGAATATGCTTTTAATTAAAAAAATGGATTTATAATCAAGCAACACCAAGATTTAATAAGTCATGGAAATAATATGGCTTGTTAAAGTGATACATGTATAACCAATATAATGATTGAGATGAAATTACTAGTGTCATGCACCGATCAACATATTATTCTAAAGTCATGCACAAATAAAACTCATAATATGCCAATCAAAAACATGTGAGGAAACAATGCTCCCATATAGGAAAACTTGTGCATATAAATATGCCAATAAAGATTATACTTGGGTATGATGTCCCCATAGGCAAAAGAGATATGATTAGGTATGAAAACATGTTTTTTATTTTTTAATTGTATTTTTAAAAGATAATAGAAACTGTCACAAGGAATTATTGAGTTGTACAAGAAAAAGGAGCAAGGTTCACAAACTAGAAGAATAAAATGAAGAGGATTCTAAACATATATAGGCTTCCCTCTAAACTCAATGCATGTTATGACAAAATGTCTTAATAAGGATTTTTTCACCATCAAGAAGACTATGGAAGTGCTAAAAATGGGATCGATAGTCAAGTGATTGAGGCTAGAGAAATGTAAAAAGCAACATCAAACAAGTGACTTAATGAAATGTTAATGAAAATAGAAGGAAAGTACCATGCAAAATCTAAAAAATAGAATAATGCAATCAAACTTAAGAACAATTTATAAATCAAAGTCATAGATGATAATTAATAAAATGTATTCCTCTAATGTGATTATATGCTTAAAATAACATTAATAGATCCATGCACACATGTAAGATGTGTACACCTCGTGTAAGTGAGTAAGAAACATGATATATGTAAAGTAACTATATATATATATATATATATATATATTAATGTGATTACTTAACACAATAAGAAATTTATCCATACTTGGAGAGTTTTAAGTAGTATTGATAAGCATATCTAACCAAATTACCTTGGCCCCTACCTAGATCAAGGTATATCTTATATAAAGCTAGTGTGAAAACATGGAAGTGTAAATGTTTGTAGTGTATTGTAAAATTGTTATGATGCACATTGAATTATTTATACTAAAATTTAATTTTATATGGCATACTAGTCTCGTATACTTAACATATATAAATCATGGCTAAACCCTTCAGTTTATTGTCTTCCCGTTGCCAAAAATCTCCCGTTCACCATTTCACTATGCCTAATTGATTATTATATAGCCTAACCCTAAAATTCTAATGATGTAGACCACTTGTATCCTAAAATATACATAAAACCTATTTTATATTATGCACATAAATTTATATATCCTCAATAATTTTTCACCCTATAGGACACTAGCTAATGTCCCTGCTCTCCAAAAGGTAAAATTAAAAAATTCCTAATATGTACAGGTCTACTTATTTATCTTATTTAACCATCTCATGAGATTATTTAAAAATGTGTGGTATAAATAAAAATCAAAGGTCATTCATTATGAATCTAACAAACACCTCTCAAGATCACAGTACACTACTAAAAATCATTTGTACAACTGAGCTATACTACCTTGTTCTTACTTATTTCCAAATTAATCATACAAGTAGTATTTTTATAGGTTTGAATCATTCAAATAGTAATCCATAAGTAATATTTGTCAAGTTACAATATAGATTAGTAGATGCACTTGTATATAACATATTTCACAATTATTCATACATACACCAAAATAAGGGGGATAACTACAATCAGTATGAGGCCCTCTTTAGAGTATATGGATATGTAGGTAGTACTCATTGTTATAGGTTTATTTGAGGTCAACTCAACTTAATATGAGACTAATAACCCCTATTTTTTAAGGTAACATGCCCTAATCAGAGGACCTATGATTTTGAGAAAAAGATTGATCTTGAGAATGTGTTCATGTGATTTGAATTGATAACTTGTAAGTTGAAAATAAACCTTAATAAATGCAACTGACTATTCCAAAAAAGTATCTATATGATGATCCGTATAGAAATGTAAAAATTGGGATAGAACCATTGATGCTAATGTACAAATTTCAACACTAATGTCCTAGCTATCTAATTTTTAGAATCTAGAAAATTAAGGTTAATCATCAGACTGTATTATTTCACACTTGTGATTGTTAAATCTACCTATGCATAATTGCATAAGATAAGTGTTATTTCTACTTTACATTGATATTTCAAAATATTTCTTGGAATTATACTTTTCTATATTTAACATATTCTCAAATTCATTATATTTATTAGAATATTATAAATTTGAACTATTTAATTAGACTAATTTTACAATAGCTTATTCCATAATTGATTAGGCTATCCTCCCTACCCTTAAAATCCAAAAAGTGTTAAATTTTTTGGTGAAATTTATGTGAAGCAATGAGCCTATCAATGAATATGTTTTAAGGTGAAATATAATGTTGGCCAAAGTGACAAATCCAATGGTAGATAAAAAAGCTTCAAGATATCTTTAAGTAAAGTTTAATTGAGTTTATTTTATTTAAAAAGTTTAAATATTTTGATGAATTATGCCATATTTTATAATATTGAGAAATGAAACTTATTACATATAATAATATTAAGTATGTATCAAACACACTAACTACATTTACTACTGAGTTTCATATCAAAGTAAGTTATAAGGTAAAACTTACATAGACTAAAAAGTTAACAACAACAATAGTCAATATAATGTCACAACATCCTAATCATCTCATCTTATCTAATGCACTTAAGAGATAATTTACACAATTTCTTGAGTATCTAAATTTACTCCTTAAGAAGCTTGTGGAGTGTCATTCATATCTCTCCCTTCTCCCTTAGACTTTGATACGAGTTGACATATACTTAAAGGATATGATGTGAATGCTTAATGTGACTACCACCAATGTACTAAGTATTTCAAAAGAAAGTGTTACAAGGTGAAACACAAGTTACAAGACTTCATTGATAGAAAACATATCACCTTTGATGATCCTCCAAAGGATTGAGGGTCACAACTTAGTGATCATCGAAACCATAAGATATTCAACAATCCATTACAAGATCATTCTAAGGAAACACTAGAAATGGAAATGGCATATAATGCACATCCTACTCCACCACATTATGACACCCATTATATGGGATTATTGGCACACATACACACATAATACCTCATATGGTTCAAAGGCCTTCTATTACATTTGATGAAAATGAAATTGTGGATGATGACTCAAATCTTCACTCATTTTTTTATTAGAACACATATTTATCATCAACCCATATGTAATGTTATGATTGATAGTTATTATAATGAAAATGTATGTACAATGACATTACTTACGCATTTTGGATACACATATGATGATTTATACCCTTTGATTGAGATGGTTAGAGCATTTGATGGAAAAACATAATAATTTATTAATGAGATTGATTTACCTTTATAGGTTGGTCCAACACATGTGACTACAAATTTTCTAGTTATACCACATACATGAGTATTTGATATGTTACTGAGATGACCTTGGATTCATAAGCTACAAACAATACCCTCCATAATACATATATGTCTCAAGTATATTCATTCCAATATGTTAATCATAGTTTCATGGATTTAGTATGAACTTATACCATAAAATGAGAAGTTTATTCCAAGACAACTAATTATAAACCTATTAAGGTTAATCATGAGTGAAAGGGTAAGCACAAAGGCAATACCATTTCCTAGGAAACTAATACTTGAGAGTTGTTGCATTAGAGATACATAATGGAATCCACAAAGCCCTCATCTACACCTACATAACCCAACTAGTTGATAAGAGCATATCAACATTTTTTAGAGAGTAAAAAGACCCATAATTATGCTTACACCAAATAAGTCACATATCACTAAGCAATTAGTTCCATGAGCCACTACTACTTTACAACTATAGATTCCTAATTCTAGATTTGGCACATATACAAGATCATGGGTAATATAACCAATTTGTTGTACCCTATCCTGAGTCTAGATAACCTTATGTTTCTTAGGTGGGATCATCAACTAACACTCTCTTCCCTAAAATTTAAATATGCAAAAATTTTAAAAAATCAAATAATAAAGAAAATAAAAAGACATTCAAATAAATCAAAAATATTTAGCATACAAATGTTTATTAGATTTTGCATATATGTTACTTACTTTATGTTAGTAGATAAAATATTATTTCCTTTCTATACACACATATGTTTTGCATACACTTGAGTGTGATAAAATCATACATTAGATACATGATACATGAGAATATAGACGTTGGACCTTTTCATCCACCTGTGTGACACACTACCATAGGGGCATCTGCTACATTGATCATGATTATACAAGTTACATTGTTTTATGATCACTTTACATTATAATTTTGCACTTATATACTAACAGTTACACATGTATATACTCATTTTTACATATTACACAGTGTGTTAGATATGCTATGCTACATGACATTTTTCTAACACATGCATGTAATAATTAGTATTATTTGTTTATGCCAGTCGCTTATATGTTTCACTTATTTATATTATTACATGGCTTGCTTGAGTGTAATTTTTATTTACTACCTTGTTTTGAATACATAAAATTTAAACATGTTCCTTGTTTATTGGTCTTAATGACACTTCATTTTGTTTCTTTGGTGTGTAAACATTTGAACATGTCTTCTTATTGAGTGTGCAACATTTGAACATGCCCCTTGTTTATGATCTCTTTAGACCCATTTTGTGTGACATTGAGTGCAATTTTGTGTGTGATTAATTGTTTGATGAGCTTTTTTTTGATATCCAAGATATCCCACTCAACTTGATCAACATTAACACTGATGAAGACCCAGTGACTTGGCACACACAATGATACACAAATGCAAGGTGAGTCCTACAGACTAATCCTTAGGCATCATGCCTACCCCTAAGCCTTAGTGTTAGCAATTTACTTAGTTAGGATTCAAACTTTGGTATGATTAATGGAAACTGTCTAACCCACCCACCCAGTCTAACCTATAGGGTTAATGAGATTGTGATTATTGCTCATAGATGTTGACATGCTATTTATTATTCATCTTAGGGCTTATTGTGATTGGATACTACAAGAATAATTGATACATATACTTAGACATGATAATATTATATTCTTCATTAATACATGATTGATATAAATATAACATGATTATATTATCCTTCTGAGGTAAAGTGAATACCAAGTTGAATTCCCCTCACCTTAAAAAGGGAGGAATATTAATGAGATCATGTCATAGAGCCATGAGTCCACATACACACAATTGGAAAAATTACTAGAATTTGATACAATTTACATGATTTAGATATATACTTAGAGTTTTTTTAATGTACTTGACAACAATTTTCATAGATTTAGGATAGAGTTTTTAATATTTAATACATATATCATTTTACATAGAAGGGGTTATGTATGCAAGTGAAAGTGAAACTGATATACAAATCAATCCTATTTCAGAGAAGATAAATCAACTAATTATACCACTACCAATACATTGATAATGAGGGTCATGATAAATATGGATCCAATAAACCTACCTAAGGGATCTCTTATCATATGACACGGATAGAGAGGGTTCCAAATAATCTATTCAAGAGAAACCACACAATAACCCTAGATAGGTCTTGATATTTCAATAAACTAACAAAGTAAAGTAAATTTAATCTAGTGCTCACTAAAGCTTATGGAATAAATAGGGGATAAACATAAATAATAAAAATTGAAAGGAGAAATCTACTCAAATCAATATATAGGTAATCCTAAGCAAGGAGAGAAAATGCATTCATTAGCCATTATACATGTAGATCTATCTACTAACAAAAGAAGAGTAAGAGTTAGGAATACTTACCTTGAAGACAAACCCATCGAGTCTCAATCTCTCCCTTGGCCAATGGTACTTTGTAATAGGTTATTTTGGTTCATAAGGATCACCAAGATAGGTCTTATCTAGGCTAAAAGACTTCTCCTATGCATCTAAGACACTTTCACAAGATAATATTCTTCTCCAAGAAGTATGAAACCCTAAAATATGACTCCTTAAGTAGAATGGTAGATAAGTAAATAAATAAGTGCAAATGAATGATTCTCTTTATTGGAATGGGGTGAAGGATGTGTATATATAGCCTAATTTGACCCTAAACCCTTCTAAAATTTTATCTGATGTAGCTGATCTAGTCTACCTAGTTAGTTAGAAAATAAAGCAATTAGGTACTAAACTAAGTCGAGTGGGCTAACTTAGTCTTGTAACGTGCTCAATTCCCAAAACTAAGCTGACCCAATTGAATGTATTTAGTAAGGTGTTAAAAATGGGGTTTTGGATTAGGTAGGGGATATTTTAGGAGTGTAAGGGAGGTGTCAAATCTTAGGGAAATATATAGGAGGGGTTTTTATTGGTTTCAGGTGGAGGTATAGGGAACAACAATCTTACAAATCACCAAAGGCCTGCCAACCCCTTTCCTAATGCACCCTTTAAGGTATGCACTTAGAGAGGTTGAGACTTGATGGGTTCTTGCAAGAGAGAAATCATCAATAATTTAGAAATTTTAAAAATATTATTTGTATACATATGCCTCACTCGTATCTCATCACATGTCACATAGTTGTAACACAAGATGGTGCTTCAAAAAAAGAACATAGAAATAAATAATGTTGAGCTAAATAAATTACAATATAAAGAAAATAAGATAATTGAAAGGAAAGAATTGAAAATTACATATCTTTAGTTACCTTAGTACTATAAATTAGAAATGATGTGAGAGAGATGGAGAGGTATCCACTATAGGGAACATTAGGCAGACCTATAAAATAGATAAAATTCATTTGTTTTTGAAAAAATACATATAATATGTATAAAAATTCTATATGAAGTTAGTATTATAAAAAATATTATGGTTTATAAAAAGGTTTGTTAGAAACAAAGTTATGAGAAAAATTTAAAATTTGGTGGTAAATAATTAATAGGTAAATAATTTTGAATGTTAAATATAAATAAGGTAAAAATTAATTCATTTGTAATTTTTGATATTATGAGAAAATAGAGTTTTGAGAGACTTAGAGGAGCCTAGAGAGTGACAATGGTAAAGAGATGACAAGTATGAACTAGAGGATACATAGCAGTAGTGATGGGTGGAACTTAGGTAAGTGGTGCATTAGATTCATTTTTTGGTGATTTTTGTTGAAAATTAAGCTAGTTGAGAAAACATAAACATTAGGGGAAACCGTGTAGTGGAATTTCCCCCAAGAAATTTTTAAGTAAATGAGGAATTAAGAGGGTTAATAGGTAGCTAGTGGTAGGAGAGATAAATGCCTAAGGCATTCATGGTAAGTATTATAAAAGTCACTACCTTTATTGAATAAAATTGGCCTAACTAACTCAATTGAAAAGGTGATGGGTGGTCAAAGGGGATGATTACATAGTAGAGGGATGAATTCACACACACACACACACACACACACACACACACACACACACACACACACACAAAACTAATTTTATAGAAGAGGGTCTATCTATTTGGAAGGGTGAAGTGGCTAACTTAGTATATCTTGTCTGACTTAGTACTGTAAGAGGGTAGTTTTCATAGTTTAAAAAGATGGGCCAACTGCATAGGAGAGGGATAATGTAGTTTTTAAGAATGGATAAGAGGGATGACTTCATATTATAGTGGCTAACTATGTAAATGATTTGTTTGAATTATTATAGAGTGGTTGATTGTGTAGATTGACAGGGCTGATTTAGTATAAATTGGCCGACTATGTAGGCTACTAGGGTTGACTTAGTATAAAGTGGTCAAATGTGTAGGAAAAGGGGAGAAAATAAATAAATAAAATTTATGAAGTAGTTAATTGTTGAAATTTAATAATTTTAGAATGTATTTTTATGATTTTTTATTGAGATCTAATATATTTTATGTTATTTGGTATTTTATAGAGGATATGAAGATTTTGGTGCCTAGTGGATGTGGCATGGTTACCAGACTTTATACAAAGACTATTTGATGATGATCATGCATGGATGGTTTTTATAGGGTTTAGAGGCATTATAGAGATGTGTTGAATTTCCCTAAGTGTTGACTTAGTATTCATGTTTGTTAGATCATACCAGTGACTAACCAACACTTTCCAATGGGAGGTGGATGTGAATACTATAGAGGTAGGGATGACATTGGAGGATGTCTATGCTCTATTGGGACTACCCATTATAGGCAATCCTATGATATATGCTACCCCATAGTCTAAGACCAAGAGGTGGGCCTTAGATTTATAGGAAATAGGGTTAGATAGATATTTTATTGGGTTTTAAATGTGATAGGGCTTATGATAGGGCTTTTGTTCTTTGTAAATTAGCCATTTGGTTGAGATTTTATAATATTTGTTTATTAGTTTGAGCACTATTTTAACTAGTAGAAGTAACTTTAGAAGAATTAATGTGTTATGAGGTGTTAAGAAACTGGGAGGCACTAGTAGCATGTGATGAAGTAGTAGTGGCATTGGAATTAGTAGTAGCATGAGAAGTACTAGATATAGTAGATCCATTGAAATTATATGTATTAGTGTGGATGTTTGGTGTAGGCCCACTAAAAGATATACCAACCATGTTATTATAAATACTTGGCATAGAGGTGAAAGTAGACATGGAAGATGATGTTATTGTGTTACAAGGAGATATTATAGAGGGTAAAGGTGTGGAGGAAATCATTAATTGACTTTCCCCAAATCCCATATAAAATCTAAGTGAAGGTGAATGGGTATCTTCAAAAAGAGGTCTGATCATGATGTTATGTATAACTAAAAGATCCTTACCTCTATGTTAAGGATTTTCATTGATGAAAATAATCATTTCAGCCATGTATTCAAGATCATTTCCATCTTCTACCATTTAGATAAATAAGGGATTAAGTGATGAAAAATAGGGAGGATTCCCATAGTTGGTAGTTCTAGTGGTGACATGAAATATTAATTTGATCCAACTTTGTTACCAAAAATGTTGTCTTAGTATGTTTGTTAGGATTGGTAAAGTTCATCATATTAGTTTGATTTTTATCTATGGAATTATCATAAAAATGTTCCATGATAAAATGGGGAAGTTAGAAACTTAATAAAAAAGAGTCAAAACTAGTTAATATAATAGCTCTGATAGATTGAATGTGTTCTATAAGTAAATATATCTACTAGTAGGGAATAAAGTTTAATGGGTCAACTATGTTCTATAGGAAAACAAACAAAGTAACTTGTAAGATACTAAGTCAACTATGTTTTATAGGAAAACAAATAGATTAGCCTATAAGAGATTGATTTAATGAGTCGATTATGTTATATAGGAAGATAAATAAAGTAGCCTATAAGATACTGAGTCAACTATGTTTTGTAGGTAAGATTGTTTTTGGAATGTTATAAATCTAGATGACTGAGTAGTAATTTTATAGGAAAATAATCTAAAAACATAGTTAATTAGGTTAATTTAATTATAACACACAACACATACCATGTATCAATGTTGGCTAATACAATTTTTGCAATACAAAATAAAACTGGCAAATAACAAGCAACAATACTAAAATGTAAATGCTAAGCTAAAGAGAAAACATTCCTATGTGTTTTAGATTAGATTATGTTTTAAAATGTGATAGGGCATCTAGATTTGTAAAATAACTAAAAGAGGTAAGCTAAAGCTAGTGTTAAGTATGTTAAGGATGAAAGGGATATGTATTGGTGATGGTACTGCCTTGGTATTGGTCCTACTCCCTCACTTGATAATCCCATAGTGATAAGAGTGTTGGGTGGTTTTCCAATATGTATCATCAATCACATATTTATAATTATCTTAAAAAATTATTTGACTTCCCCTTTGGTGATGAAATCCAATTAGGTAGACCTTGGTAGAAGTGCTTGAATGCTTATTTGATATTTTGTGATTTGGTAGTGTTTGAAGAAAGAAAGTGACTAATCTAGTAAATTAACATTACTAGTTATACTATGTTCACTAATATAATCAAGCAAGTAGATAAATGAAAGGTGAATTAATTACTACCAATTCAAGTTAATTACCTTTGCATAAAAAATATAGTACTAGGTCGATTCTATTGACTTAGTATGCTAACAATACATAACATAGTCGATCAGGTTGACTATGTCTATTTTATGATAGTCCAAAGAAACACAATCATGTTAATTTATTTTCTTTGGAAAAAAGTAGTTATAAAACTAAGTTGATCTAGTCAACTTAGTTTACTATAAGGTAAAAATTCTTACAAGACTAAAAAACTAGAAAAACATAATCATAATTTAATTGAAAATGAAATGACTAAGTTGATTAGAAAGAAATTGAAGTTATTTTTATAAATTTGATTTTTAATTTATTTTAAGAATGTATTGAATCTGATAAATTGCTATTTTTGAGATGTGTTATCCAAATGAGGGCTTGAACTTGAAAAAAGATTCTAAAACAAAGTCAAATCAGACGATTGAGTTTGCATAGATTGAGTAATTAAAAAGACTAAAGGAACTATGTGTTGGTCAATTTATAGTCCTAGACCTAGAAAGTGGCCAAACTTATATCTTGGGGTCATGATCCATATTTGACACTTGGTTGTTAGTTATGTTGTGAGCTGAAAGGGATGTCTAGTCAGTCTATTGTCTAGTCATGTTTCAAGCTTGCTTTAGCAGTCCTTGTAGGTCTTTGTGCCCCCTGTCAAGCTTGAGTCATGTAGTGTCATGATGTTGAAAGTGCCTATTTGGTCCTTATCCACCTTTAAGGGTCATTAACATAATAAAGATGCAAAAATGAAGATAAATATGGAGGAGAAAGCTTGATAAAGGCCAAAAGGAACATTAGTCCTACAAAACCATCAGAAGTATGCTCATTTTTGAGCTTTAAAAAAGAATTATAGAGAATATTATGAGGTATAATTAAGGTGTAATTGACAATTGAGGTGTTACTTATGAATTAGCCTAGTGATCTAATTGTTGAGCCTCTTTTAAAGCCATGTACTTGAATATAGCCAATGATTTTGACTATAATGAGATGTTATTTAGCCTTGATTGACCTATAAATACCTCCATACACCTCAAAAGGACCTAATTATCCTAATTTATTCATCATGGGATAGTTTCATACCTCATTTAGGCCCACTATCACCCTAATCAGTGCTTATTTCCTGAAAAAGGGCCCACACATGCCAAATTGTAACCTTTCAACTTCCTTAGGTCATACTACTAGGTCAAAATGTTATCTTTCCCCTATTTTACCTCCACAACACTATTCAGCTACATTTTAGGTCTAAAGTAAGAATCTTTGTAAGAAAATGGTAGTTTGTAGGTGTTTTCTCAACAATATAGATCCATACTGTATAGATCAGCTTAATCAGAGGCATATTCTTATAGGTGTTCAGAGATGTCTAATAATGAAAGAAATAATGTGTTTCAGTGTTTATGAAGATTAAAACCATTGCTCCTCTACTTTAAGCTCATTAACATGCTCAGAGGACCCCTTAGGTTCATGTTTATTCTATACAACATAAGGAGAGTGGGGGTCTAAGATTTTGCCCATAGAAGGTAGACTTAGGGGGAAAATCACTCATGGAATTTGGTTGAAAGTTAAATGCATATTATTTATAAACATTCATTAAGAATTTAGGGAACTTTTGTACCCTCCTAATTTGCATAGGAACTTTGGGGTCAATAGGTTTCAAAGGAGTTTGATTCATTTGCTAAAACTAACTATGTATCCTATTTTCAATGTATCCCAATCATGTAATAAGGTGTTGAAATGGTAATGAAATGTATTAACAAGCCTCAATGAAACTTTACCCACTCTCATGATGGATTCATAAGCTTGAAAAATACCCTTTATGCCTATATGACCACTTAGTCACATTTTGTAAAAGTTAAGGTTTTTTCATAGATATGAAGGTTATTTTGAGAATCCCTTATTTCATTTTTGGGAACATAAACACCTCATCCCTGCCTCAAAACTCACATGGTTGCTTGTGTACACATTAAGATGTCTATAAGGTCCATTTGGTTGGTCTTAATAACATATCTTATCTCCATTTCATGTCTTTTTCATCTTCATATTGTCTCACTATCTGTCCACTACCAATACACTACACTGACCCTATTCCTATGCTCTTTCCACTCCAACCTTCCTCCACTATTAACCCCCTTCACCCATTCACAGTCCATTAAAGATTAGATCATCCTACGTTGATCCCCATATCACAAAAAATCCATCAAGACCATTAGGATTCTAAGGTACTAGACCTATATAGCCACATAGCAACCTGAAAGTGAAAATGCGCACCTACAACTAGTCTTGAGGCTACTATAGCAAGTTTTCAAGGATGACCTAGTAAACTATTAAAAGCATGAACAATTGACATGAGTATCATAGCATATGCATCTTGAGGATGTAAGCATTAAACAAGTCATTCCCTTCCTCACACAGACCTAGTAATAAGCTTACAAATAGTCATGGTGAAAGAAGATGACAATGTGGCATTTTTAGTCCATGTTGGTGTTTTCACCTCATGTAAACTAAAAAAGGTAGTATCCATACTAAGGATAAAAATGTTGACATGGTTGAGAATGTAAACATGAGGGATACTACCTCTATGAAGACATGATGATGTCATCTTAGTCATGAGAACATATAGTCTATGTAAGTGTGAGACCTGAGTTGAACGAGGAGATGGGTTATGCAGGAAAATAGTGTTGAAGAGCCACCACCTAGTCATGATAAACTTCCCAAGCATGTGAAAATACTTCTTAGGATCACAAAAACCCTCAGATAAAAGGCTATAAGCCATCTTCAAGGCTTGGAGGCTTGAATTCACTATTGACAAGTAGTTTAGATATATTTTAAGCCAAAAAGATGATATATACCCCTTTTAAGCACAACTAGGTCTCCCAAATCAATACAGATGGTGTTCATGACCTAAGGGAGAGGCCCATAGGTCTAATTAGCTAAGATAAATAGTGGATATACTCACTATTTTGTCTCAAACCAAGGTTTGTATGTGTAGACATACAATGAGGTCAAAGATACAACCATAATATGAGAAGTCTATAGTCAACATAGGGTCCATGAAAGATGTTTTTCCAAGGTGAAATGATGTTTAGGACACCTTAAATCCCCTCCTAAGATCTAACACTCAAATTTGGATTAAAAGACCTTATAAATGTGGTAATATAGTCATGCAAGCCATCTTGCACACAAACCTCACTGATGTCTTAAGACATCTGCAAGTTGTTGTGATCAATCCAATGACCAAAGTAAGAAGTGGAAGCATGTTCTAGACCCAAAAAAGAGATTTGAAGGGTCATAAGATGGCAAAATTGGTCTAAATTTCATAAAACCTAGCTCAAGCTAGTCCACCTATATGCAAGCAATTTGAGGGGCATGTTCAAATGCTCACCAACTCAATCACAAGCATCCTATGATCTAGATCTCCTAGGGGAATTCAATTCTCCTTATGTATTAAAAATTCATGGCAATTTGATTTACAATGAGGGGATAAACTATATGAATGATTGCTATGAAAATAGGGATTCAAAACTACCTATAACTAATCCTAACCTCACCTTCTAATGCTCATATCTCCATGGAGCCTTTACATGGGAGTCTAGCCTATTTATGGTAGAAGGGGTCAATACCCTAAACAACCATGAACTTTGTTTTAGGGTTGGATGTTCATACTCTATGAACCATCATTAAGATGGTGGATGTCTCCAACTGTACATAAAATATACAAATGAACAGATGGTGAAACATCACCTTGATACCCATATAGATGTAGGGTTTTAGCCATGAAACCACCTTTAACGTCTTTTGAGGTCCCCTGAGCACCACCATGGCTCCTTGGTTGGCATGTGTAGGGTCAAAATTATATGGAAGAGGCTTGGAAAAGCTAGTTTGAGATTAAAGATCAATTTATAAAGGATATTCATGTGTGAAATGGGTTAGAAAAGGGAGAGGGACTCTCAAGGAATCTAACTAAGTCTTTTGGAGGTCTCCATGATAAAATACATGACTGGTCTATTAGAAAAAATGTTGTAGGTCTTGGTATACTTAGCTATATGTACTACAAAGAGGGAACTTGGCATAATGGTGGAAATAATACCAATTTTTGATGTGTCTAAGATGTTTTCCTATCCATTCATGAATAAAATATGTTTCATATCTCTAATATGGAGGCCAAAGTCTGTGTTCCAAGTCTATAGACTAGACAAACCTCCAAATCCCATTAAAATTGTGCTTTCAAAAGTGAAACAAAAGACAAGCTAAGAATTATAGATGCTTCTAGACCAAAAGGAGAGGGATGCCAGAATGTTTAAAGGCCCCTTGATAAATTTAAGCCCTCGTAAGGACATCAAAGTGAACCTTTCTACTTGGAGACTTGTAGAGATCAATCAAAGGGAAACTTCTTCATATAAAGAACATTTTGAAGTGCTAATTAAGGCTAAAATGTCTTGCTTGGGAGACCTAAATGTTCATGAGAGCTAAGAGGACTTATAGCTTAGGATTAGTGTATATAGTTCACAAAACCAAGCTCAGACCTTTAAGAACCATTCCTAAGACTCCCAAACCCTCTAAAACCTCCCTTAAACTCTAATAACAACCAGTTTAGAGAGGTTCAAGAAAAAATACATTATTGATAGCAATCTGGACCTTTTTGAGAACACCTTACGTTACATGCTTTATTCATTTATGATTTGACTTATACAATTCAAAATTAATTCATCATTTATGAAAGATCATTCTAAACTTGTCATTCAATTTAAACAAACACAGTTCTCTAGGATTTTAATTAAATTATCTCAATAGTCAACTATATTTTGGCTATATCTTTTTTGATATCTCACAAATCAATCTCTAATTAGATTCATTAGATTCATAATTCAAAAATTGACCTATTGTCAAAATTTTAACATTGTTCATTGGATATTTCTTTAGGAAAATGATTTTTAGTCATGAAAAACCTTGGTTTTCTAAGTTTTAATAGTCCTAGTTGAAAGCTATAGTTTGACTTCAGATCATGGACAATAGAATAACAATACAGTAATTCAATTTTCTTATGATATAGTTTGATCTAACTCAGACATTTAAATTTCCTAGGTCCATTATAAAAAATGTCAGATTTGAAATATCTCCACAACTAATGGTAATTGAGATAGATATTGGAGGACATGTTTTTAAAAATTTCTCAGACTCAAAGATCATCACAAATACTCCTTCCCTTTATCATGTGGGTAGGTTTCTAAAAAGACACAAGAACTATTATATTTTTAACTATCATAATTAAAATTCCATTTATGAATTTAAAGGATTTGATATAATAGTTAAATGATGTATTGACGCCATTGATATTTATTGAACATTCAGAATTTAAAGTCATGTATTTGATGTAAGTACCATTCTTGAGAGAACAATATTATTAAAAAGAATATGAATTTCACCATCTTCAATAGAGATTATTTCTCATATGACTTGGTCACATCCTTTCAAATTCTTTTACATCAATACCTAAAAATATTACTTGTCTTACTCATCCTTAAACAATATTTAAATATCTAAAGACACAAAAATAACCTTTCTTTTATTAAACAAACAATTTTATTTATAGAAGTGCAGGCCTAGAGACCTTCTCCCTCCGTACTCTACCACTCACTCTCTATTATTTCAAGACTAATTCATTCAGCCTTATACTTGTGTTTTTGCTAAATTAAACTCCTAACTAAGTGTGAGAAGACTTATCCAATTGTTTAAGATAAACACACATTCAAGATTCTCTCAAATTTTTTGTCTTCTTTTTCCTTTTCAACATAAGTTATGTCTAGAAGGATTTACATAAGGTATATATATATACACACACACACACACACACACACACACACACACACACACACACACATATATATATTATTAGGCTTGTAAATCCATTCTACTATACCAATTGAGCCTATTCTAGTACAAATGTATCCTCAAGGATTTCTTGTTGAATTTATACATAAATTTTATTATCTTATTTATCAAAATTTACATATTTACATTGATGTTCTCTTGATGCTTCTGCAGTAGACTCCCTTAGTGGGAAAAGATTGAGCTCTTGCTCAAATGTAATGTTGTTTCTTCTTTCTTTTCTTCCAATTCTTCAGTATTTTATTCTTCTTTCTTATTTTTATGAACCCAAGTGGCTCATTCTTCACTTAAACTTCTTCAATGAAATATAGTATATAGAACTCCATCTCTTCTCCTCCACATGCAAAACTAAAAATAAAAGAAAATTTCAAAATTTGAGGCATCATTGCCTCTTTACTTGTTGTCATCTCCTTTGGTGCTTGTTCTTCACAACCTTTATTATCATCTTCTTTATTCAATATTTTTAATATCTAAAAATTAGCTTCTTTATTTATTTCTCATCTCTTATGAGATCGAAATCATCTGGTCCTTGCATGATTTGCTATCAAATCATTTCCTCTTCTTCACTATATCTCACCATCTCTTTTTTAATTTTGTCTTATTCTTTACAAGATACTATATCTTATGCCACTTTTTGTTTTTAAATTTCAGATTAAATAGGCACTTCAATATGTGATTTATCTTTACATTCACCTTTTATGAATATATCTAGTAATTCTATTATTTGCTCATACAAAACATCTTCTTGCAAATTTACAATTTCACTATCAAACACAATACTAGAAGGAAAAACAAATGTTTCATTTTCTTCACATATACTTTGAATAAGCCCATACATAGGCTCAAATTATTTTTCATATCCTTTTTCTTGTAATACATCACCATCCTCATGCAATTCCACATTTGTATCGATAAAATCAGTATGAAAAATTATTGACCAAATTTGACTTTCTAGTCAAATTAGATCACCTATAGGTAAAACATTGAGATTTTGGATCTATAGGTTATTTAAATGGATGTTATAAAGTGTTTCAAGAGTCAATTAGTGTCATTTCATGTTATACTACCTTTCGTTATTAGTCCCCTAGGTCTATTTATCATTTTTGGGTCATTTAGAGGTCATTTTAAGTGGATTTAATGCTTTATACAGATTTTTTGAGAAGTGTGAAAGTGTAAAAAGGTAATATAATGTGAAATGTGTCATAAGGAGTATAAATTATCTATCCCTAACTGAAATTTGGTAGGTTGATCAAGAAAGAGCAATTTTACCTCAAAAATAGGAGCTTTTGGGCACTTGTACGGACTTCCCAAGTCCATCATTAGCCAAAAACGTGAGAAGAGAAAATATTCACATTAAAAAACTAATTTAAAATTTTTAATTCAATTATAATGCAGAAATATGCTTTTTCAACTTATTTTCTCATTTTCTCCTCTTGACATACAAAGAAGGCTCAACTTCAAGTGCTCACCATGAGCCGTACAGTTGAAGTTGGAGGAAATTATTTTAGGGGTGGATAGGGATCTATGTATACTAAAAATACATAAAAATAAGTTTTAATTTGGTGTATCCTCCTCTATGAACAATTGTTAACAATCCAGGTAGCTTTTTGGGAAATTACATTGAAGAGGGGGTCATTGTTTGCATTCTTATTCATTTTTATTGTTTTGGTAAGATGATTCAAAGTTTTGAAGAGGTGTCCACATGATTATAAAGGTGTTATTTCAGGTTTTAAATCCTTAATTTTATTTTAAAGTCATTAATAATGTAAGGAAGCCTTTTCTGGGCTTATTTTCCACTTTGAGTTAGAATTCTACCTTCTTGAAAAGAGTGCACCTAAAGATGTTGTTGGATAGTTATCTATGCCAAGATGAGGGATTAGAAAAGGTTATATATTTATTTTATGTCATGAACATGTTTAAATAGCACAAGCCTTCTCAAAAGGCCTAAATTGTGCATCTCCTCCATTGTTTCCATTCAATTTCCATTGCAACACAATCTAGTCTGTAGGGCATCCATACACATGAGGCAGGGGAACATCAAGGAATGAGAGATGGTTTTGGGAATCTCCTCTCAAATCCTTATGCATATGACTTACATTTATGTAACCTAATTCCTTCACCAAGTCATGGAAGGTAGAGAATTACAAATGTTAAGAAGGTAACCGAGTTTTGTTCCTCAGTCCCTAAACATCCTAAATAGAGTTCCCAGGGTTTTTTTTGGTTTAAATAAGGTGAAGCTAGTTTTGGTTTTGAAGATGCTTCTTGTGCCTACCTTATAGTCCCATAAATGAGTAAACTTTATGCTAAGTTTGAGCTTCAATGGGTAAGGACCATGCATACTTTGAGACTTGTCAAAAGGGAAAAAAAGACACTAAAATTAAATAGTGACATCTACAAGATTTTGGAGGGAAGGTTGGTGTTGAAACCACATAAGGAGGTTATTTACCTTTCCCAATTTGGGGAAACATCTCCAAATATTCCAAAAAGGTGTCCTGAGCATTCGCAACGTAGGAGAGGTGATCACTATGTTGGTTGAATATTTTGTCGATCAGCGTACTGATAAACAAAATAGGTCTGATCAGCCAAAGTAGGAAGATTGATCATCCAAATGTGTAGGTTTACCACATCAAAAGGGGACTGGTCTCTCCTCTCATCAAGGGGAGGTTCCCTATAGGTATGCCATATATATATATATATATATATATATATATATATATATATATATATAAACAAAAAATAATACTCAAGGGTAGGACAAACCATCCATCTCTCTTTCTTTAGAGATGATGCATGCAAATCAAAGGAAAAACTCAAGGGAAATGACAGACATCACTCTTCTTTCAGAAGTACTATTCAACCAGCCACAAGAGTACTCCTGGTAGTAACAACAAAATGTAACCAAAGATGTAGTAACCAGCAAATCAAGATGTAGCACAAAGTCTCCACCTGAATTGCTCAAGAGTAAAATACGAAGGACAATGAGGGCACAAAGTCATCCCAAGGTCCTTTACATAGAAATGAAAAGAAAACACACCAAAGGCAATTATGGGGGCACAAAGTCTCTCCACACTTGACTCTTCAGGACACCTTCCTAACTGTTGTCACTAATTCTGCTTGTTGAATTAAAGGAATAGAAGATATATTAAGGAAAAAGACATAAGAACAGTTTCCTCAATAATAAAGATATCACAACACAAAGTCTGAAAAATCACTTGCTTTCTTATTCCAATAACAAAATATGATCAACAAACTGAGCTCAAAGTCTCAAAAATGCCTTTTGATTTGGGCAGAGTTTTGTTCTGATTGTCAAAAAGAGATATATTCACAATAAAAGAGAGTCCCTTATATAGCCTCTTCAAGAAGGACTCAAAAATAGTAACACATCATGTTGGATTAAAAATTGTGAGGAAGATAGGTTGGAAATTAGGGGCATCTACCCATTTGTTTTTCTCAATGCAGAGAAACAAGTCATGCTATTGAAAGTTTACAACTTTTAATGTCCACCTGGCGATCTGATCCTTCTTCATCATTCTTCCTTTTCTAATTAAGTGAATCGGGTCCTGGATTCAATTTATAGTTCTGTTCCTTAGTCGCTTCTTATAGTTTTGGCCTTAAAGCCTTTAAATTCATTTGGGTATATAGATTACAAGGATCAATGACTATTTTATGAGCTTTAAAATTGACATTCGCGCGCCTATCACTACGTTTTCAATGGCTAGTTCACTGTCTTGAATTTGATGTCTTCGAGCGCGTCACCCCTTGGTCCTTCTTCATCTTTCTTGTTCTACACTTTCTCAAAAATAATCTACCCTTTTAGGCCTTAAGAAATGATCTACTTTGGGTCGGGAAGAGCCCCTCGCAAGGGTATCTACCCTTCGAGCGGTCTTTGGATGGCCTTCGGGCTTCGACAGTCTCTGGTGGACATTTCCTGCGGACAATTCTTGCAGGCATTTTCCCTGGGCTTTTCCCCAGGCAAATTCCCATGGACAAAAAGTCTGTAGACAAATTCCCTGGGCTTTCTCTGCAAGTATTTTCCCACAGATAAAAAGTCAACAAAAATTTCCTTTGTTCTTTTGGCTTTGAGAATTTCCTTTGGGTTTTCTTCCCACAATTACTTTCCCGAATTCCTTCGGACTTTTTGTCCAAAGGAATTCCTTCAGACAAAAATTCCAAAGGAATCATTTCTTGCCTTAGTCTTTTTTGAATTCCTTAAACAAAAATCTAAAAGAATTACCTTTATGGCCTTCTTTGAAAATGACCCTTTCGAAGGGTACTTTTGTTGACCAAGTGCCCTCTACAAGGGCGCTTATCCTTCGAGAGGCTTCTTTGAACCTTTATGTTAAACCGCTCCTTTAAACCAAGCCGATGAACCAAGGTGATGAACCAACTATTGAACTATTTGATTGAATCGCTTGGTTGAACCAAGCTGTTGAACCGTTTGATTGAACCAAACGTTGAACCAATCCGTTGAACCAAGCTTTGAACCAAAATGGTTTAAGTCGATGGTTCAAGCCAATGAACCAATTGAATGAACCAAGCCTTTGAACCAAGCAGATGAAGTGAGCATTGAATCACTTGATTGAACCCACCTTTGAACCATTTGTTTGAACCAAAAGATGTTGAACCAACCGTTGAACCAAGCTTTGGTTCAACAGTTCAAACGAAGCCTTGAACTGACTGACGAACCATTTGATTAAACTAAAGGATGAACCAAAGTGTTGAAACAAAGCAAATGAACCACTTGAGTGAAACAAAGCATTAAACTGCTTGGTTGAACCAAGCCATTAAACCATTCCTTTGATTGAACCTGCCATTAAACCAAAAGCGTTGAACCTTTTAAACTTTGAACTCATTGAACCTTTGAACCAAAGTGGTTCAATGGTTCAACGATTCAAGCATTCTTTGCTTAGATGCTTGCCGATGGAGATTTTTGATTGAACCAAGGCACTGAACCAATCCCAAAAATGACCAAGTGTTAGAAACTAATTCTTTTGGTTGAACCCACCTACAAAAGTCTTTGAACCTATAGAAATCAAGTTTGTAGAAATCAACCTATAAAACCCATTGAACGTGGCCTGCAAAGTCCGTAGATTCAAGCTTGTAGAGTCCGTAGATTCTGAGAAGTTTGAAAAATGAGGAATTTGAATGCCCAAGACAAATTTCAAAAAGGGAAGAGACAATTTTGGTCTGTAAGACCAAAATAGTTCAAATGTTGTCCCAAAAATGAGTGATATTTTTTGGGGGACAACAGCTGGCTCCTATTGGGGAACTTCTATCAATTGCAAAAAGAATTGAAGGGAGTAGAATCTAGAATATCCAATGTGTTCATGTGTAACATTGGGCTACGGAGTCATGCTACCTAAAAATGAAAGGCATCAAAAAAGAAAACAAACAAAACAAAATAGAATTAAAAACTATACATATATATAGATGCAATGATCTGATACTTCAAGAGTTGAAGTGTTTCAGATGCTGCCCATTGTGAGGCAAAGAAAAGAGTGTGCCATCTTGATATTTCAGTAGAAAGCTATTTTTACCAATGTGTTGATGAATTATAAATGGGCCTCTCCAAAGGGATTCAAACTTTCCATGCATCCCCTTTGGTTCTCTCCTTTTGTCCCATAGCAGGACTTGATCCCCAATCTAAAAATCATGATTTTTGGCCTTTTGGTCAAAGAGTTTCTTTACCAGACCTTAATGAGCAGCAATTCTATCCACCATCATGGTTCTGTATTCCTCTAACTTAGTTAGGCACATGATTCTTTTATCAAAAGAGCTTTCATATGTCTGATCTTCAATTGCCTTTGCCAATTTCAAGGCTGGCAATTCTAAGGTGATTGGTATCTCAGCATTGATACCATAAAGAATTTGAAAATGAGACATACCAATTGCCCTCTTTCATGTGATTCTAACTACCCATAGAGCATCAACCAATGCTTTATGCCATGTCCTTTTATTGTCATTTGCTAGCTTCTTAATGATAGTTACCAGGTTCTTATTGTTGGATTTAGCTTGTCTATTCTCTTGTGGAAAATAATCAAAAGAGTAAGAGAGTATAATTCCATAATGGAAACAAAATTGTGTAATCTCCTAAGAGGTGAAACAAGCTACATTGTCAGTAACAATTTTGAATAAAACTCTAAACCTGGAAATGATATTGTCTTTGAGGAAGTTGCATACAACTTTTGAAGTAGCATGCTTAGTTTAGATTGCTTCTACCCACTTGGTGAAATAGTCAGTTGCTATAAGGACATAATCATGTCCAACACTTGAAGATGGGTTTATAGTCCCAATAAAATCAATCCCCCATTGCTAGAAAGGTTCTTCTATGATCACTGGCTTGAGAGGCATAACAGCTAACTTGGGTCTTCCAACAAATTGCTGACAAAGTTCACATTTCCTAACCCACTTATGTGCATGTTGGAAAAGAGTTGGCCAGTAATACCTAGCTCACAAAATCTTGTGAGTAGTCACAGGAGCAAAAAAATGTCCTCCACAGGTCAGATTGTGGAAAAATTTCAAAAGCTAGCTTTGTTTCTCTTTGTCTACACAACAAAGGAATACTCCATCTATGCTTCTCTTATACAAGCCATTGTCCCAAAAGACAAAAATGGCAGCTTTCAACTTGATAGTCCTCCTTTCTTTGTAAGACAAATGAGCAGGACATTCACCATAAGTAAGGAAATGAGTGATACCTGAATACCACTCATTAGTAGTGGAGACAAAAAAGATAGTTGGTGTCTCTTCCACTTCAATTTCTTCACGCTGTGTGTCTTCTGGCTTATTGTCAGCAATTAATTGGCATAGGCCTTTACCCCTGACTAGCTTTGTCAGCTTGATGTCTAGATCAAACTCTTGGATCTTTGTAATCTAATTACCTCTTTTCATGCCAAACTCTTGCTGAGTTAATATAGACTTGACTGTAGTGTTAGGAACTAAGGCAATAGTATGTGAATTCAAAATATAGAAGTAGAAATGTTTGACTGCTTTCACCAATGCATAAGCATGCCTATATATATTTTAATACTTCATCTCATGGGTTTTGAGAAAGAAACTCATGAAAGAGATAGGAGATTCCATACCTTTCTTATCCTATTGAACAAGAATTACTGAAAGAGTGTGTTTAGACACATAGCTGTATATGATGAAATCTTTATTATAATCTGGACAAACCAAGGTAGGGGCGTGAGCAATGGCGGTTTTGATATCTTGATATGCTAACTTGCCTTCTTTAGTCTAGCTGAAGATGGTCTTCCCTTTCATCATGTTCACAATGTGTCTAGTCTTCTCAGCAAATTTGGGGATGAATCTCTGTAATAAATTCACCTTTTCGAAGAAAGAATGAACAACATTTTTGCTTCTAGGCTTGAATAGATTTAACTTTGTTTGAGTCAATCTTTATGCCTTCTTTTGACATAATGTATCCAAGGAGTTTCCCCTCTGTTACTCCAAAAATAGACTTTTTGGAGTTCAAAGAAATACCATTCTGGTGACAACACTCCAACACTTGTTGTAAGTGGCGTACATGATCAGATCGATGCTTTGAAAAGACAATCAAGTCATCAAGGTATACCACTATGAATTTACCAATCTCATCTTTGAAAGCTAGATCCATTGCTCTCTAAAAGGTAGCACCAGCATTTATCAAGCCAAAAATCATTCTTTTTTATGCAAATGTACCCCAAGGTGTGGTGAATGCAATCTTGTGTTGGTCTGCTTCACCATCTTTAACTTGATTATATCCTGAGAAGCCATCCATCATTGATAACATCTCTGAACCTATTACTATTTGAAGCACTTCATCCATAATTGGAAAAATGTAATTATCTTTCAAAGATGACTGATTCAGATTCCTAAAATCTACACAAATGTGAATTTTACCACTCTTCTTCCTTACAGGCACTATGTTGGAAATCCATGTGGAATGATGGATTAGGAAGATGATTCTAGCATTTAACATTTTTTGTATCTTAGATAGAAGAGTACTTGATATTTTTGGATTATACTGTATAGATTTTTGCTTATAGGGCATTGAGTCAGCCTTGAGATGAATGTCATGGTGAATTTCATCTAGTCTAAGAGACTTCAAGTCTTCATAAGAATATGCTAAGACATCCATGTATTGATGGATTAAAGAGGTGAACTTGAATCTTTCTTTAGGGGTGCAACACTTACCAATGTTGACCATCTTGGGATTTTCTTTAGTGGTTTGATTTACTTGATCGAATCCTTGAGAGAAACTTGAATCGATTTGCTAATGTTTGATGAATCTATCATGCTTGTCAAATAAATTCTCAAGAGAAACCATGCCTTTGAGAATTTTGTTTCCTTTCAACTATAAGAATTCTTCATTTATATCTAAACTGGATTCAAAGGCTGATTCATACTTTTGAGGTTTACTGCCTTCAAAACGTAGTTGTTTAAAATTGTCTTTTCATTTCAGGAAAGCAATGATTTGATGATCATCATTGAATACTTGCCAATAATCAGCATTGTCAGGAACACTTGGTCTATAGATCAGCTCAATAGTATACCTGTCTTCTTTGAAATATGAATGAAGAACTAAGAGAGAAACTAAAATTGCAAGTGCGTCAGCTCTGTCATTAGACTCTCTAGGTATGGCAAAAATGTTGAAAGCATCAAAGATTTCAATTTGGTTCCAAACCAGGTTATGATAGTGGCATAATTTTTCATTCTTAGTTTGGTAAAGATTTCTTACTTAAAAAACCACTAATTTAGCATCCCCTTTAGCATGAAGAAACTTGATGCCTTTTTTTGAGTAGGCTTCATTCCAAGCAACAGAGATTCATATTCAGTTGTATTGTTAGTGTTGCTAAACTATAATTTATAAGATGAAGGAAACATATCTCTCTGAAGAGATATCAACACAATCCCAGCTCCTGAACTGGTAGAGGAATAGCTGCCATCAAATTCTAGAATCCATATTTCATTTGATATCGATTTTTATTTAGACTTTCCTTCATCAGAGATGGAGGGTTCTTCTTCATATGTATTGCAGCCTACTAGTTCTTTTGCTGCTCTAGTTGAACTAATTTTTAAGTTGATACTTTCAAGAATTATATCAGGTGTTTCATGCACTTCATCTGTAGATCGAAAATAGTTACCCATACTTATAAATTCAAAAAGAATTTGAGCTTCGGGGGCTAATGTCTTGGTGACCACATATTTTGCCTCTTTTTAGGGAGTAACCTCTTCATTATGCCTTGTACATGGATCCTTGCCTCAGATAGATCCATGCTTAGTTCTCCTTCCACGTCCTTGCAAAAATTTCATCCAAGCAAAATGCCATAAGATGTTGGGATGTTAGCCACCAAGACAGTCATCTTGATTCTCTTGTCTGGAAAGGCTACAAATACAAATTGGGCATCTTTGATTTGCCCCAGTGATGGTACTTATTCTCCATGGAGAAACATCTCCCAAATGTCTTGGTCAGTGTGAGACCAAGGGACTCAGCTACTTTAGTAGGCATGACATTATCAGATGCGCTTGAGTCTATAATACAATTACTCAACTTGTGGCCATTAATTAATAGGGAAACATAGAAAGGTTCTATTTTTCTAGGAGCAGCTGGGGGATTAATGACCAGATTATTTGGAATAGGGGTGTTCTTTGAAAAATTAGGAGTTACCTTTTTAGTTTTTTATCCTGCAGAGATGGTATGGTTCTTGACACATTAGATCAGCTTATCCAATTGATCAGGATTGGACTACAAATATTCAAATTTAGACATTTATATTTTTGTCTTTTTGACATGATTGATTATGTCAAATGGCTGAATTGAGCTAGGTATAGAGAAAGGTACTTCAACCTTCTAATTTTTAGGAGGGATGGAAAGTGGGCTAGTTTGCAAATTTGAAGTAGAAGGGGAAGGTGAAATTGATGTACTTGTCTTTTGGGTGATCACCAAATCCTTTGACTGGAAAGGCAGAGTGGTTCCATGCTTAGCAATCGTGATTAATGGTTGAAGTTGTTCCTCTATCTTCTCTTTATTAGCTTGCTAGACTGATTGGTTCTTGGACCTAGTAAACACTGTATATGCTCTATCAAAAGCTTCTCCTTTACTTTTGGGTTCATCCTGGTAGTTCAAGAAACCAATGTGGGAATCGCCAGCTGATTCATCTTGATTGTCTTCAAGGAGATCAACATCAATTTCTTGATTCAATTCAAGCTGGAAAGAGAACTCTAATTTTGCTTTAAGATATCCCATTGTTAAATTAATTGGAGGAGCTTCCAGGGCAAGTTTTCCTTGTGGGGGAGGAAGGCAATTCTGTTGCCCTTGATTCTTAGTAGCATTGCCCTGATATGACTAATTTGGGAATGTCCTTCTGTATGAAAGAGTAGAAGACATTCCTTGAGCCATTTGCTTTTGAGAGTAACTCATTTGCCAATTTCAACACCATTGGATCTGTGGTGCTTGTAGATGAATATTCAGAAGATGATGAAGCTCTATTTCTATTTGGATCTCTTCTTATCTTCCCTACTAAGATGAGATCATCTTCTACTTTAGTGGCCAAATGTTGAGCTATAGCAAGATCTATTTGACCAGCACGTCTCAAGAGAAAACTTACTTCAAGTAACTGAGAATTAATTTAAAAGCATTTGAGATTCTCAACAATAGGTTGAGCTATCACAGAAATTTTATTTCTCAGTTTGTCAAATTTGGCTATGAAGTCTCTCATAGGCTCATAAGGTTCTTTTTTCATCTATGTAAGTTGAGCCAAAAGTGCATGTGCATCTTCTACAAGTTTGAATTTGGCTTCAAACTTATCTTTGAGAGTATTCCAATCAGTCATTGACCAAGCCTATAGATGATAAAACCAATCTGTAACAGCACCTTGTAGTGTCTCCACAAAAAGCCTGACTGCTACATCTTTAAATTCTACTCCAATTACTCCACAAGTTATGCTGAAGGTTGCAATGTGTTCATTAGGATGAACTTTCCCATCACCATAGAATTTGGGGAAATTCTTCCTTGAACTGTGTGGAAGCTCATGTAGAGGTGGAGTAAGATTGAGAGGACCAAAAGCGTTATCCCAGGGGCCTTGAATTACCATTACAGGATTATGAAAAGGAGGAATAACAAATCTCAGAGGAGTAATTATTGACAAAGATTTATCAACAATAGAAGTAGATACTTCATCTGGCAATGGAGATATGACTTTAGTAGGAGGAAAGCTCTTGGTTCATTGGAGATGAGATGGTGAAGGATCAAATCAAAATCACTTTGCTATACCAACTCAAATATAGGGTCAATGATACCTTTAGCCCTTTGGCTTCATGTATACCTTGAATCTACCAGATTGTGAAACAAAAATGGGAAAAGAATTAACCTTGCTTTAGTTTGCAGCTTGAGGCTTTAAACTGTGAATTCTTTCTTAGTTAGTGTGGAAGTGAATGGTAAGGCTATAAATGGATAATGAATATTATATCCCCAGCCGAGTCGCCAAAAACTATTGGTTGAATATTTTTTTGATCAACATACTGATAAAAAAATAGGTCTGATAAGCTAAAGTAGAAAGATTGGTCATCTAAATGTGTAGGTTTACCACATCAAAAGGTGACTGATCTCTCCTCTCATCAAGGGGAGGTTCCCTATAGGTATGTTATATGTATATAAATAAAAAATAATACTCAAGGGTAGGACAAACCATCCATCTCTCTTTCTTCAGAGATGATGCATGCAAATCAAAGGAAAAACTCAAGGGAAATGACAGACATCACTCCTCTTCTTTCAAAAGTACTATTCAGCCAGCCATAAGAGTACTCTTGGTAGTAACAATAAAATATAACCAAAGATGTAGTAACTAAAAAATCAAGATGTAGAACAAAGTCTCCACCTAAATTGCTCAAGATTAAAATACGAAGGACAATGAGGGCACAAAGTTGTCCCAAGGTCTTTTACATAGAAATGAAAAGAAAACACACTAAAGGCAATTATGGGGTCATAAAGTCTCTCCACACTTGACTCTTCAAGACACCTTCCTGACTGTTGTCACTAATTTTGCTTGTTAAATTAAAAGAATAGAAGATATATTAAAGAAAAAGACATAAGAACAATTTCCTCAATAATAAAGATATCATAGCACAAAGTCTAAAAAATCACTTGCTTTCTTATTCCAATAACAAAATATGATAAAAAAATTGAGCTCAAAGTCTCAAAAATGCCTTTCAATTTAGGTAGAGTTTCGTTCTGATTGTCAAAAAGAGATATATTTAATATAAAAGAGAGTCCCTTATATAGCCTCTTCAAGAAGGACTCGGGAATAATAACACATCATGTTGCATTGAAAACTATTAGTAAGACAGGCTAGAAATTAGGGGCATCTACCCATTTGTTTTTCTTAATGCAGAGAAATAAGTCACACTATTGAAAGTTTTCAACTTTCAATGTCCACCTGGCAATCTGATCCTTCTTCATCATTCTTCCTTTTTTGATTAAGTGAATCAGGTCCTGGATTCAATTTGTTGTTCTATTCCTTAGTTGCTTCTTGTTGGTTTTGGCCTTAAAGCCTTTGAATACATTTGAGTCTATAGATTACAAGGATCAATGGCTATTTTATGAGCTTTAAAATTGATGTTTGCATGCCCATCACTACATTTTCAATGGCTATTTTGTTGTCTTGAATTTGATGTCTTTAGGCACATCACCCCTTGGTCCTTCTTTAGCTTTCCTATTCTGCACTTTCCTAGAAAGAATCTGCCCTTTTGGGCCTTAAGAAATGATCCACTTTGGGTCGAGAAGAGCCCCCTACAAGGGTATCTACCCTTCAGGCAGTCTTTGGATAGCCTTCAGGCTTTAACAGTCTCTCGCAGACATTTCCTGTAGACAATTCCCATGGGCATTTTCCCCAAGCTTTTCCCCAGGCAAATTCTCGTAGACAAAAAGTCCGTAGACAAATTCCCTAGGCTTTCTCCATGGGTATCTTCCTATAGACAAAAAGTTTGAATAAATTTCCTTTATTCTTTTGGCTTTGAGAATTTCCTTCAAGTTTTCTTCCCATAGTCACTTTCTCAAATTCCTTTAGACTGTTTGTCTGAAGAAATTCCTTCAGACAAAAAGTCTGAAGGAATTGTTTCTTGCCTTAGTCTTTTTTGAATTCCTTAAACAAAAATTTGAAAGAATTACCTTTACGAACTTATTTGAAAATGACCCTTTTGAAGGGTACTTTTGTTGACCAAGTGCCCTCCACAAGGGCACTTGTCCTTCGGGAAGCTTCTTTAAACCTTTGCATTGAACCACTCCTTTGAATTGAGCTGATGAACCAAGGTGATGAATCAACTGTTGAACCATTTGATTGAACCACTTGGTTGAACCAAGCCATTGAATTGTTTGATTGAACCAATCTATTGAACCAAGATTTGAACCAAAATGGTTCAAGCTAATGAACCAATTGAATGAACCAAGCCTTTGAACCAAGAGGATGAACTGAGCATTGAAACACTTGATTGAACCCACCTTTGAACCATTTGTTTGAACTTGCCTTTGAACCAAAAGATGTTGAACCAACCATTTAACCAAGCTTTGGTTCAATGGTTCAAATGAAGCCTTGAACTAACTGACGAACCATTTGATTGAACCAAAGGATGAACCAAAGCATTGAAACAAGATGAACCACCTGAGTGAAACAAAGTGTTGAACCACTTGGTTGAACCAAACCATTGAACCATTCCTTTGATTGAACCTACCATTGAACTAAAAGTGTTGAAACTTTTAAACTTTGAACTCATTGAACCTTTGAACCAAAGTGGTTTAATGGTTCAATGGTTCAAGACTTCTTTGCTTAGATGCTTGCCGATGGAGATTTTTGGGCACTGAACCAATCCCAAAAATGACCAAGTGTTAGAAACTGATTCTTTTGGTTAAACCCACCTACAAAAGTCTTTGAACCTGTAGAAATCAAGTCTATAGAAATCAACCTGTAAAGCCCATTGAACTTGGCCTATAGAGTCTGTAGATTTAAGTCTATAGAGTTCGTAGATTCTGAGAAGTTTGAAAAATGAGGAATTTGAATGCCCAAGACAAATTTCGGAAAGGGAAGAGACAATTTTGGTCTGTAAGACCAAAATAATTCAAATGTTGTCCCAAAAATGAGTGATATTTTTTGGGGGACAACACACTACATCATGTGACTTTCTTAGCCATCCCCTATCCGTGCATAGGGTACACAGGGTAGTGAGGGTAATGTTCCATTGGATGTCATAAAAGATGGTTTTTAAGGATCATAAAGAGAAGTTAGATCCTAAGTGTGGAGGTTATAATCCTAAATGCAATCCAAATAAGCTGAATATATTCCAAACATACCCTAAGTGACCTTTAGATGGCCTAAAAAGCAATCTATAGGCTTGAATAACATCCTACAACCAATTTATTTGAGAGATTGGTCTCAGTCAGTAATATGGAGGTTTTTAAGCAAATCAAGGCATTTAAAGAGATGAAATAATGTGATGATGTTTATAAGAGATAATAAAGGTTTGCATACCCCTTTTGAGGCTTGAACATACACCTTGACAACCTATAGCTATGGAAAGTGGGTAGACACAGTCAGAATTTGGGGATGATGACAGTCAAGAATAAGGTAGTCTTTGGAGGCTAATTCATGCATATAACAAATGAAATTATGGATATAGTATGATGCCAGAAGAAAAAAAAAAGGAATTTCATATATTTGAGGTCAAAATCTACAAGAGCAACCTACAACCCTATAAGTTGTCTTAGTCCTAACATTGAAAATGCCTAGCTTTGAGGAGGAAAGGATATGAATACACATAGACTGAGCTTGGCCTAAAAATATATTTACTGTCTCAGT
Organism: Torreya grandis; assembly: GCA_037957365.1. Taxonomy (NCBI): domain Eukaryota; kingdom Viridiplantae; phylum Streptophyta; class Pinopsida; order Cupressales; family Taxaceae; genus Torreya; species Torreya grandis. The sequence goes on from JARHVA010003566.1 coordinate 1,175,907, forward strand.
CTTGACAGGGCAATGGTTGGTGATGATAAGGTGCCAAGTTTTGACTTCGATGGAGAAGTATGAAGAATATCATACATGGTGAATAGTCAAGTAACATAAATTAAAGGTAATGACATTCCTAAGACCATGCAAAAATCCATCTAAACAACTTTTCACCTAAGCAAGGTTGCCTCAGTTCGTATAGTTGGGTTAGAAGGACCTTATTCTAAGAGGTAAGCTGTGATTCTCAATAGTATGTAAGCTTCCTAAGGACTTCCAAAGATCCACGAGATTAGAATAAAGATGAAAAAAAATATTGTAATGGTATTTAGGCATAATAATGTCATATAAGGAGCAACCATATGGAGGTTTACATAAGAACATGCAAAATAGGGTTTTTTGACCCCTCTTTTGGCAAGGTTGAGTTGGTTGGACCATCTAGACTTGGAGTTTTCTAAAATAATTTGGTAAAAGTGGTCATAAAGACATTTTTGAGATCCCAAACCTTTCACTTTGCCCATAAAATCTGGCCTAATATCCTCTATTTTATCTTAGAGGTAGGTCAGTCCTCTCATGCAAAAAGTTGTCAGTTTTGGGGAAAAGAGAGGGATAGTGAACTATAGGTCCTAATCAATTGGTATGGTTTTTAAAGTTGGAGAAAATATAGGAGAACATAAGGAACCAAGATATAAGACTGGGATTCTAAGAATATGGTCTAGATAAGGAGGTTTGTAGGTTGGCCTAGAGGAAAACATGAAAACCCAACCCCTAATGAGATATCACTCCAAATCTTGGCTTTATCTAGGTGCTCTAATGTTTTGTGTGATGTTTTCAGGGGTGAATGTGAAGTTTTCATGCTATTGGAAGGCATTTATGGTAAGGATTGTCACTTTTTAGCTCACAAAGTGCTAACATGCTTATTAATATGGCATAACCCTTATTCTAAAATACGGGTAGCTTCCATTTTGGGGTCTTGTTGAACTCTCCAAAGGTTTTGAATAGGTTTGTGGGTCAGTTTTAGAGGTGAGGAAGATTTTAGTTGGCTTGTAAATTCCACAAGAAGCCACATCCAACTGTAGACATACTCAGACCCTCACAAGAAGCATGGAAACCACTGAAAGATCAACTTTGGACACTCATATCTCTCACAAATAGTTGCATGGGACCCTAAGCCAATTTTAAATGTTAGAGAGGGTACTTAAGGAGATATTAGTGTAATTTTTCAATGGTTATAATGTCTAACCTTTATGAACAAAGGTTAAGAGTCTAGGTCAATAAAAACCCTTGTAAAACCCTCACAAGGTCTTGATTGGAGAGATATAGCATTTTGAGCACATGAATACAAGGGGATGGTCATGAAACCAACTGAAAGTTATAGAGGAATCTCAAAGTATTTGACACGTGTCCTTTAATTGTATGGAACAGGGGAAAACCAAGCTTATTCTAGCCATTTTGAGTGGTGTACAAGATACAGGAGGAGTTAGAGGATGAAACAAGTTTTGAAAGGAATATATAAACTTGAGATAAATCCCAAAATTCATCTCATCTTCTAAATCAGACTCCAAGTGTCCAAACTAAACTCACTTTTAGCTAGTCCAGTGAGCCAAAATAGTGAACACTTGGGAAAGTGATGAAAAGCAATTAGGGAGACCTTTTAAAGGTTTTTTAAATTGAAACTAATGGTATGGAAGACTTTGAAAAGTGTCATTACCTCTTTTTCATGGATCATTTACAAAAATTGAGGAGTTTTGAATGCCAAGTGGAGAAGGTGCATGGACAAGAGCCTTTTAAGAAGTACTAGTGATGATTTTGCATGTCCATAAGAATAGGGATGGTCAGGGACCAATCCAATGCATGTGGGGGATTTTTTGTAACCCCTCTTTCTTAGACCAACCATTAGACCTTACCATATGTAGGGATAGGGGTAATTTTAGAAGGCAACGTAGGTGGGCAGTTTCTTATGCCAAAATGGTAGTTTTGTACCACTTTTCACTATCTTTATGACTTTTTTTGGACAAGTATACACTATGACATGGCATAAATTGACCCACCTCTCTTTCAAATGCAATTTTAATTAATTATATTACATGGGCACATGTCCAAGTGACTCTTGGACTTCCTTTCTCTCTACCTTCCCAATTCTTCTATAAATTTTGACCATTTTGGCATTGTAAGGGATCTCTCTACCTGGGTATTGAAAATCATACCAAAATTTTACCTTGAATAAATAAATAAAAGTGTTTTACCTCATTCAAATATTTCACTAAGGATATATGTTTGGTTTTAGTCTTGTGCAAGTGTAATTTCCTTTACCTTCACATGTTGATTCCATTGGTACCTAGTGTATTGTGTTTTCATTCTTGCGGGTTAACAAGAAGTGTCTTGAGGAGAATGAAAGTGTAAGTGATTATTATGATAAATAAATTGTCTTAGAACTATTTTTTAGTTCCTCTTATCCTATGTCATCTATAAGACCTCATGTTGAAACATTGATGTGAGAGGGGAGATTGATGTTGAATGAAGTGTATGAGCCATTTGTCATTAGTTTCAAGTGTATGTCAAAGGTAAGAGTAGATAAAAATATTTTTGTGCATCACCTCTAATATAATATGTTTATTTTTTATTATTCTAACCCTTTTCATCCCCTCAAAGTTGTTAGTAATAGGAATATGAGCTTAAATGGTGCATTAAGGAGAGCGTTGATGTTGTGGATTGCACCCTTGACAGGAGGATGATCTCCTATCTTCCATGCATCACAATGGAAGCTCATCTCTTGGCTGTGGGTCTAGAAAAATTGAGGGGAGAGTCTTTAGATAAGGGCTAGCTCCCTCTGATGCATCTCTGATTTATTCTAGTACATTTGCTAATACACACACACACACATATATAATGGGGGAGTTGAAAAGAGAGAAAGATACTGAAATAGAACCTAAACTAAGAGGGTGATGCACCAAAAAAGTTAGATATACTTAGCTTGAGCATACACTTTCCACCAAGAACAAGCTGATATACACTTCATTTGATATGAGAAATTTGCATGCATTAGTGAGCTAGGGGTCCTCTAGAGATATAGGGAGGAATAACTACTAGAGGTGTTCTAAGACACACTATGGCAGCTTATTCACATGCACTTATACTCTGCTATAGACACTTCTGGCTAATCTACAAAAGAAGAACTCACAATATACTAGCCATGCTGGAATCATTCTATGAAAGCATAAGGGAAAATTACTTAACACAAGACAAAGCCATAGACATATGCAAAAGTGCAAGCTCAAATAGAGGCAAAAATGTTTCTTTTTGTTTCAAGGTAAATTTAGGTAGAGCTCCACCTTACAAGCTGAGAGATACCCCTCTCAAATGAGAGATTATAATATATATAGATAAAAAAAACAAAGGTGCCCCCCTTTTGGAAAAGACTTTGGCACCCTTTTAAAAGTGACCCATGTGCATTGAGAGCATTGGGAAGAGAGAGACATTAAAAGAGAATGTTGTGTCAGCTCTAATTTTGACTTTAGGCATCTAAATACATTAAACTTCATGTGTGAAAACATAGGCCACACTGTTTGTCTACAAACAAGACCACTCATTCAAGGCATCCACATAGTTTGTCTGTTCATCAATGCAAAGTGAAGAAAAATGGGTCACACTGTTCATTGTTCATGCTCCTTGATGACCACCTAACAGAGACTGTTTCAATTGCATGAATAACTCACCTCCCGTTTGCCACTTGGGTTATTTTGTCCATACTCATAATTTTGTCTCTTCCTAGCTTTGTCTTTTTTGGCTCCTTCAGCCCTTGGGGGTTATCTTCTACTAATTATTTGGATTTTTAGGCTCCCTTCTCAGTGGTCTCTTCCTTTTGGCCTTAAGCCTTTATATTCCTTCAGGTTCATGCCTTTCATTAAAAAACCAATGGTTATTTCATTTCTACAAAGTTGATGTCTGCACCCCTGTTGCCATTTGAAAGCCAATGGCTAGTCTATTTCCATGAATTTGACATCTTTGGGGACATCATTTGACATCCAGACCCCAACAACTAGTTCTTGATGTCCAATTTGACATCTTTAGGGATGTCACCCCTTTGAATTCCTTTAGCTTTCTATCTTTGGAACCCCTTGAAGGGAAGGTGTCCCTTCGGGCCTTGAGAATGGTCCATTTCATGGTCATTGAGAGCCCCCCGCAAGGGTACTTGCCCTTCGGGGTCCTTCGGGTGGCCTTGTTCTTCAAATCCTTTAGACAAAATGTCTGAAGGAAATCCTTTGGACATTTTGTCTGAAGGAAATATTTCCTTTTCCTTTGCCACTTTTTGTCAGGCCTTTAAACATTCCTTCAGACAAAATGTCTGAAAAAATTCCTTCAGACATTTTATCCAAAGGATTTCTCTTGTGAAATTTTACCACGAAAAATCTTTCCAAAAGATATCCTTTTGTTCCTTGACTTGGAAATTTCTTCAAAAAAAATGTCTGAAGGAATTCCTTCAGATATTTTTTCTAAAGAAATTCATCCTTTGTTTGTTTGAAGAAAACCTTACCCTTTTAGCCTTCTGTTTGATCCTTTTGCAAATGTTCCCTGCCCTCCACAAGGGCACTTATCCTTCAAGCTTTGGGAGACTCCTTTGAACCTTTCGATTGAATTGACCAATTGAACCGTTCAATTGAACCAACCGATTGAACCAACAATGATTCAACAGTTCAATGGTTTAATACTATGTTCTACTCATTCAATTGACCACTTAAACCAACTACTTTGAACCATTCATTTGAACCATTTGATTGAACCAACTAATTGAACCAACAATGGTTCAAAGTTCAAGTTCAAAGTTCTTGGAAAGATCATGTCGTTGAACCTTGACATTGAACCACTTTTTCCAACCTTAAGGAAAAGTGTCTTGAATAATTTTTGCTCTCTTTCCTTGTGAATTTCTTCAGAAAAAATGTCTAAAGAAGCTTTGTAAAATCCCTTGTATTCTTTGAATTGGTTCATCTTCTATCAAAAGACTTGTGTAAACCAAATTTGAATTAGCTCAGAACATCAAGGGAAGCAAGAGACTAATTTTGGCCTGTTAGACCAAAAATGGTCAATAAATTGGTGATTCCTAGGGGAAGCATGCCTATTATGCTTAGAAGCCAGTAGCCTTAAAGTCCATTGGGCACAGAGTCAGAACATAACTTGAAAAAAGTTAGCAATAACCCTGATAGATCCAAAAATCAATCATGAAGCTTGTACCCCAAACACAAAGGAAAACACACACAAGGCTAAAAACACTACTTGTGCAAACAACACTTAGGGAAAATAGGGAAAGAAAATTGAAAGAAAACTATTGTATACAACTAACTGCATATATTTTCCTCCCTCCTAGATCAAAGGGAAAACTTCTTAAATCTCTTTCATGGCAAGGAAACTTATGGTGCTAGATAATTGGCTGAATGGAATGGAGATCTGGTGACCTGATCTTCTTTCCTGCCACCTTGGTTAGCTCATATCCAAATGAATTGGGGGAAAACATGCTTCCAACATATATGTATTCTTCTTATTCTTGGAAGCTTGCCTCCTGCTGGTGTATCTCATCAAGAAATCCATGGCTGCTAGCTTGTCACCATAAGTCCTTTGATATGCATCATGGATTGACTTGTCCCCTTCTACTTCATTGAAAAGACTATCAAATCTATCTTTTGCTTGATCATGGATCTCTTTAAGAAGCGTGACCATTGTGATGTCTGAAATGAGATCACAAACTGATTTTTCATCCCATAAAACATCACCTTCTTGCTCAAGGCTCTCTTCTTCAAACCTTTCCTCAAGATGGATAGGCCTCTCCTTTTCTTGGTTAAGGATCAGAGTCTTTAGTTTTTCAAAGACATCCTCTTGATCCTCCTCTAACTCAAGCTCCATGGCATGGTCATCTTCCTCATCAAAGTAATAAGGAAGTTCATCAAATAAGGGAGGAGAGAGCTCACCATGCTTACTTTCCTCTTCATATTGTTGGAACATCTGCATGTACGCATGACCTGTGTCTTCTCCATTGTTGATGATGTCTTCAAAAGGAACATCCATGATGATTTATTCCTCATTGACATCCATGAGATTTTCTTGATCAACTACAAATTGGATCCTTTCTTCTTCACTTGCCCCTTTCAAAATAGGTTCCTCCTTGATGACTTCCAAAATATCATCTTCAGATTCACCAACCTCTTGAAAGGATAAATTTGAAAGCTTGCATCCCCTTTGCAAACTTATTTGAGTCCCAATGCTACCTTCTCCACCCTTATTCAGCTCATAGCCTCCTTGAAGAGTAGTGAAACCTACCCCAATGACTTCAAATGAATCATTCAAAACATGAAAAAGAGACTGTCCATATTCCTTGATGACATCTATGGTGATCTCTTTCTCATCTACACTCATGGAGTCTCCCTGATCGGTCATGAACTGAGTATACTCCTCTTCACTCACCCCTTTCAAAATAGGTTCTTCCTTGAGAAGGGATGAAGTAGAAGGCTGATAGTTAAACTCACGTGGAAGAGGAGGTAGTCTTTGAGCTAGGATCGAATGATTCTCCTCTTTCCATTTGGCCAACACCTCATCTATATTTGATGTGGCTTGATAGCTCTCTTGAAGGAGTGTAGATGGGGTGTGTTCAAATGTAGGATCTTCTTCTTGATCTGAACCATACATCACACTTTGGTTGAGGAACCTCATTGTGGACTCCAATTCTACAATTTGATTGGCTATATTCTCTTGGAAGAGCCTTTCTTGGAGATCATAAGCATCACCATGAGTAAGAGTAACCTCGACTTCTTCAATGTCCCAAGCTGGTTCATGATTTTCCCTCTTCCAACTCAGAATCTTGACATCATGTTGAGAGACCTGAGGATTGGTAGAAGGGGTGTATTTTGGTGTAGGCTCCTCTCTAAGGTCTAAAACCTCTATCTCTCTTTCACTAAGTAATCTCACCTTTGCCTTTAATTCTGCAATTTTCTTAGCTAGATTTTCTTGAAAGCGTCTTTCTTCGAGCTCATAGGAATCATCATAGAAATGGGGAGTGCATGAAGGCTACCATGAAGTACAAGAAGCTTCTTGAGGAAGGGTGGGAGGGACTTGAAAGGGACTAGCCTCATTTTGTACCTCACACTCTTGGACAATGTCTTTCTCCTCCTTATTATTCCATGACTCAACTACTTTACTCCAGATCATGATATTAGGACTGGACATCTCCTTTTGGGGTGATGGGGTTCCATTATGAGAGGGTAGTAAGGGTTTGGATTCCACTTCCCTTACTGCCAACATAGACTACTGCATTTTAAGATTTGCCATTTCAATCTGCTTATCAAGATTGGCCTTAAACACAAGATTTACTATTTCAAAACTCTCCTCAACATAATTGGGGAAAGGACTTTGACAGGCTTGACTTAGCTCATGAGTAGGAACTACGTATGGCTGATATGAAACTTAGGGTAGTGGGTATGCAAGTTGATAGATGTGGTAAGGTTGCCTCTCATGAATACTCAACCTCCCTTCCAAATATGCCATCAAACCACTCACATCCAGCATCTCATTTGTAAGCCTTTTCCAATTGGCTCTTTCAATGGGAGTCCATTCACTCTTAACCAGATCTATTGCATTTCTCACTTGATGGATGACATGATCAGGGATTTCTCAGCCATATCCCCTTCTGGTGTCAAGCTCTACTACATACTTTTCATATCCCAATAGTACTTGTTTGAAGGTGGAAATGGGTTAATTAACAAAGAGATTAGGTTGAGTAGGAGAAGTGACACATTGAGAAGACTGGGCATAAGACTAGTATAGCTTATGATAGGGCTGAGACTGGTCATATTGGACCTGATAAGGATTAGCACAAGGTTGGTAAGGATCATAGCCAGGTTGGCCAAGGACTTGCTCAAACTGAGGAGGAAGATGCAAAGCCTGAAATGTTTTGCCAACCTATAAAGGGAAAAACTCATAATCATACGCATCCTTATTGCTTGAGGTGATTTCATGAACAATCTGAGCTTGATCAAAACTATATGAAGGAACACAAGACCCATAGTTTTGAGTAATGGAATTATACATACCAAAATATGATTTATTGATGGCACTAGGACTGCTTAACCAGCTGACTCAACTCGGAGTCGCCATTGGTGTTGATGAAAAAATCCTCCAAAGGTTGGTTGGTTAAAGAACACACCAAAATTATTCAACTTTTTTGGATAAAACTTGTCCCACAATCCCCTGATTAAAGGTCAGATGCTGGATTGATGGTTCATTCTACTGTAACAGGACCAACACCAATCTTGGAACTTTTTTGAGTGTTAAAACATGGTCCCACCAGGCATGCCAAAAATTGTTGACACTGTAGATTGCACCCTTGACAAGAGGATGATCTCATGTCTTCCATGCATCACAATGGAAACTCCTCTCTTGCCTGTGGGTCTGGAAAAACTGAGGGGAGAGTCTCTAGATAAGGGCTAGCTCCCTCTAATTTATTCTAGTACATTTGATAATATATATATATATATAATGTGGGGGGCTGAAAAGAGAGAAAGATATTGAAACAGAACCTCAACTAAGAGGGTGATGCACCAAAAAACTTTGATCTACTTAGCTTGAGCATACACTTTCCACCAAGAACAAGTTGATATACACTTCATTTGATATGAGAAATTCTCCTACATCAGTGAGCTAGGGGTCCTCTAGAGATACAGGGAGGAAGAACTACCAGAGGTGTTCTAAGACATACTATGGCACCTTGTTCACATGCACCTATACTCTGCTATAGACACTTCTAGCTAACCTATAAAATAAGAACTCACAATACACTAGACATGCTAGAATCATTCTGTGAAAGCATAAGGGAAAATGACTTAACACAAGACAAAGCCATAGATATATGCAAAAGTGTAAGCTCAAATGGAGGCAAAAATGCTTCTTTTTGATTCAAGGTAAATTTTGGTAGAGCTCTGCCTTACAAGTTGAGAGATCCCCCTCTCAAATGAGAGATTACAATATATATATATATAGAAAAAAAAAGCAAAGGCACCCCCCTTTTGGAAAAGACTTTGGCACCCTTTTACAAGTGACCCATGTGCATTGAGATTATTGGGAAGAGAGAGCTATTGAAAGAGAATGTTGTGTCAGCTCTGATTTTGACTTTAGGCATCTAAATACATTAAACATCATGTGTGAAAACATAGGCCATGCCATTTTTCTGCAAACAAGACCACTCCTTCAAGGCATCCATGCAGTTTGTTTACTCATCAATGCAAAGTGAAGAAAAATGGGTCACGCCATTCACTATTCATTCTCCTTGATGACCACTTGGTGGAGATAGTTTCAATTGCAGGAATAAATCACCTCCCCTTTACCACCTGAGCTATTTTGTCCATACTCATAATGTTTCTCTTCTTGGCGTTGTCTTTTTTAGTTCCTTCAGCCCTCGGGGGCTATCTTCTACTAATTCTTTGGCTCTTTAGGCTCCCTTCTCAATGGTCTCTTCCTTTTAGCTTTAAGCCTTTAAATTCCTTTAGGTTTACACCTTTCATTAAAAAACTAACGATTATTTCATTTCTACAAAGTTGATGTCTGTGTGCTCGTCACCATTTGAAAGCCAATGGCTAGCCTATTGCCTTGAATTTGACATCTTCAAGGACATCATTTGACGTCTGGACACCAACGACTAGTTCTTGATGTCTAATTTGACATCTTCAAGGATGTCACCCCTTTGAATTCCTTCAAATTTCTATCTTTCAAACCCCCCAAAGGGAAGGTGTCCCTTTAGGCCTTGAGAATGGTCCATTTTGTGGCCATTGAGAGCCCCCCACAATGGTACTTGCCCTTCAGGGTCCTTCAGGCAGCCTTGTTCTTTAAATCCTTCAGACAAAATGTCTAAATGAAATCTTTCCTTTACCTTTGCCACTTTCTATCAAGCTTTTCAACATTCCTTTAGATAAAATGTCTGAAGGAATTCCTTCAGACGTTTTTTTTGAAGGATTTCTCTTGTGAAATTTTACCATGGAAAATCTTTCTGAAAGATATCCTTTTGTTCCTTGACTTGGAAATTTTTGCAGACAAAATGTCTGATGGAATTTCTTCAGACATTTTGTCTAAAGAAATTCATCCTTTGTTTTTCTAAAGAAAACCTTACCCTTTCAGCCTTCTCTTTGATCCTTTTGTAAATGTTCCACGCCCTCCACAAGGGCACTTGTCCTTCAGGCTTTGGGAGACTCCTTTGAACCTTCTCATTGAAATGACTAATTGAACCATTTGATTGAACCAACAAAGGTTCAATGGTTCAATACTATGTTCTATTCATTCAATTGACCACTTGAACCAACCGCTTTGAACCATTTGATTGAACCAACCGATTAAATCAATAATGGTTCAAAGTTCAAGTTCAAAGTTCTTGGAAAGATCATGTCGCTGAACCTCGACGTTGAACAACTTTTTCCAACCTTAAGGAAAAGTGTCTTGAATCATTTTCGCTCTCTTTTCTTGTGAATTTCTTTGGAAAAAATGTCTGAAGAAGCTTTGTAAAAGCCCTTGTATTCTTTGAATTGGTTCATTTTCTACCGAAAGACTTGTGCAAACAAAATTTTAACTAGCTCAGATTAACAGGGGAATAAAGAGACCAATTTTGGCCTGTTGGACCAAAAATGGTCAACAGAGAGCTAACCCTTAATCTAGAGCTCCACCCTCCAAGAGGGATACCCACAACCTTGGGGTAGTTCCATTGTTTCACTTGAGTGAGGAGAAGTTTGTCCCATCTCCTCCTTGGGTGCATTGAAGTGATAACAAAAATAAAACAACTTTTATCCACTTCATGCTTTTATTGAATCAATGCTACATCACTAATGATATCTTCTTGAATATATTTTCCTTGCTTCATGTATTCAAGCAATTATCCTTCTTATGGATGACAAAACACTATCTCATGCTTTAATAACATGTTCTCTTCCTTCATATTACAAGCATGCTACTCATGATTTTATTTTGCTATAGCATTTTTTTAAGCTCTCAAATTGGACTCTTTCTCCATCTATCTTTTTACTTGCATGCACACATACAAAGAAATCATCAGTTTTAAAAACTTGAGGCTTTATTGCCTCTTTATTTTTCTCCTTGGATTGCTTTGCTATCAATAGATTTTTCTTCTTTTCAAGGATATTTTTGAGAGGCCACTTGATCCATCTTCTAATCCTTACAACAAACTTTTGTCTTGATTCCTCTAAAACTTCCATCATGGCTTCTAAAACCATTCTCATCTCTATAATTTCTTTTTCTATATCCATCTCTCTCATCTTCTTTTAGCAAGTTACATTTTCTAATCCCTCCATTTGTCTCTTTTCACTTTCCATGTTTCCTTTAGGCCTCACTATACCAATCTTCTCTTAGCAATATTGTCTTACTTGCTTCTCAACACTAGTACCTCACCCAAGTCTTTTTCACCCTAGTCTTTTGGTTACCTTCTAGTCCCTTCCCTTAGACATTTAAACTTCTTATTTAATCTCTCCTTGAGCTTACCTTTGATATTTCAACAAATATCTCTAATATTTCAAGCCTTAATGGCTATAAGGATTTTCCACAACCTCTCACTCTGCCTCTCTATCACAATCACTAAAATCTATACTATTTTAACAAATCCTTGCAAATAATCTCATACCTTTTTTTACCTCTCCTTTTTAAACACCTACCATTATCAATCACTATTTTACCTATAACTTTCACTGCATGCCTATAATTAATAACCTTATTTCAAATTTATCCAAGATCTTTTATCTATCATTTGCATCATTTCAAATTCTGATTCCACACTTAGAGCATAAAACATAAGTACAACTATAACTAACAATCTTATTTCAAATATGATCTTAAGAGATTATACTAGCTCTAATACAAAAAATTGATAGCAATCTAGACCTTTTTAAGAACACCTTACATTACATGATTTATTCATTTTTTATCTGACTTATATAATTCAAAATCAATTCATCATTTACCAAAGATCATTCTAAACTTGGCATTCAATTTAAACCAACACAGTTCTCCAATATTTTAATTAAAATTATCTTAGTAATTGACTATATTTTGGATATATCTCCCTCGATATCTGACTAATCAATCTCTAATTAGATTCATTTGATTCATAATTCAAAAATGCACCTACTATCAAAATTTAAATATTATTCATTAGATGTTTCTTTGGGAAAATGATTTTCAGTCATGAAAAACCTTAGTTTTCTAAGTTTTAACAATCCTAGTTGAGAGCTATAATTTGAATTTGGATCATGGACTAACATAATAACAATACAGTAATTCAATTTGCTTATGATATAGTATTGATCTAACTCAGACATTTAAATTTCCTAGGTCCATTATAAAAAATGTTAGATTCAAAATATCTCCATAGCTAATGGTAATCAGGCTAGATATTAGAGGACAGGTTTTTAGAAATTTCTCAAACTCAAAAATCATCACAAATACACTTTCCCTTTATCATGTGAGCGGGTTTCTAGAAATACACAAGCACCATTATATTTTTGATTGTCACAACTAAAATTCCATGTATGGATTTAAAGGATTTGACAGAATAGTCAAAAGATGTATTGATGCCATTGATAATTATGAAACATTCAAAAATTAAACTCATGTATTTGATGTACATACCGTTCTTGAGAGAGCAATATTATTAAAAGGAATACGAATTTCACCATCTTCAATAGGGATTATTTCTCATATGACCTGGTCACATCTTTTAACCTCTTTTTATGTCAATACTTGAGAATATTACTTGTCTTACTCATCCTTAAACAATATTTAAATCTCTAAAGACACAAAAATAACCTTTCTTTTATTGAACAAACAATTTTATTTATAGAAGTGTAGGCCTAGAGGCCTTCTCCCTCCTTAATCCACCACTCATTCTCTCAATTCTTTCAAGACTAATTCATTCAACCTTATACTTATTTTTTTGATAAATTAGACTCCTAACTAAGTGTGAGAAGACTTAACCAATTGTTTAAAATAAACACACATTCAAGATTCTCTGAACTTATTTGCCTTCTTTTTCCTTTTTAATGTAAGCTAGGTCTAGAAAGCTTTACATAAGGTAAATATGTAATATATATATATTAATAGGCCTTGTAAATCCTCTCTAATAAACTAATTTAGCCTATTCTAGTACAAATGTATCCTCAAAGCTTTCTTATTGACTTTCTACATAACCTCTAATATCTTCTTTATCATAATTTACATATTTACATTGATGTTCTCTTGATGCTCCTGCATCAATTATTTTGCTTAGAAGTTGCTACTTTATCACTTGGACCCTATAGGTAACTCAAAGGGGCTTCCACTCATGGTCTTGGATGGTATGAAAGATGTACATATCTCTCTTGAGAGGATAAAATTATAGGGTTTTAGTCAGATTCTATGTTACAAAGCCTAAGAAGAAATTTTAAACCATAGAGGGAGTTGGTTCAAGATTTGTTCTATCTACCCAATAATAATTCAACCCATAGAACTGATTGAAAGTGTTCTCACCATCTCCTTCAAAACTACCAGTCTATGAGGTAGTCTAATTAGCCTAATGCGATAAAGCTAATATGTGTTACAGGTGAAAGACTCTCCAAGAATCTTAATGTAAATGTACTAGAGGCTATCAAAGGGTTACCTAAGCCTCCTTAGATGAAATTTGAGACTAAGTCTAACTATTAGACCACTCACATAGTGGATATGAGTATAAGGTTGGATATTAGACCACATAGGCCTACTTATCATGTAAATGAAAAGATCTAGGGAGAAAAGGTTGGTGTTAGGCCATTGATTGACCATTTATATGCATTGTAATAACCACCTAGGTGGGTCTACATTGAAATGGGAACCAATATTGTAGGTTAGAAGCAGTTTCATGAATAATTTGACATGCATACTAATGAAAGGGATGCTCAATGCAAAAACAGGACCTATTTACACCACATATGCCTTGCATAATTGTTAAAGGAGAGAGTGTTGAGATATTTTTAGAATGATCAAGTCATTGAAGGAGTTAAAACCTCCACCTTGCCAAAATTAGGTTCATCAATGGAGTGTCAATGCTCAAGGAGAGAGACAATGCTTGTGTAAATGCCCTATGCCACTTTGGTCTCATTGATGACCCCTCTTATGCCTAATTTTCTATCTCTAGTATTCCATTTCTTTATAAATTTAGGCATTGAGCTATTATTTTTCCATCCCTTGGTTGGGTGTAGCAAAGCTCTAATAAAATTATTCTGTAAACATTTTTGAAGTAATACAAGATAATTTTAGATTCTAATTAAATGCTAAGTGTACCTTATTAGAGTTTGATCTAAAAAATGTATGTTTCCTATTCATCATTTGTATGTCTTTCATGTACCTTTATTCAATCTTATTGGTTTCTTGTAGGTTATGTGAAGTGTTAGCTAGTGAGGTTTATCTTGAAGTGTCATAAGTCTATAGTGTCTTGCACAGACCTATCCCTTTCTATCCTTCAATTTGTAGGTATCTTATCAACCTTCATGCAAAAAAATCATGCTTGAAACATTATTAAAGAGTCCGATCAACCCTTTTCTCCATTAGATTCATAAGTAGTCATCAAATGAGATAACTAAGAGTGGATCATTGATCAATTGGTGTATCACCACATAGGTTAGATTCTTATTTTATTTTTCACATACTTCTCTCTTTTATTTATGAATATTTAGGTGTTATAAAGCACTTCATTATCATATTAGGGGAGATATCCCCATGAAACCTGGAGGTGTGACCTAAAAACTAGACAACCCCCAGTCTAAGGTCACTCCCATGTTGGATTAGGTTTGAGGATAGGATTTGAACCTTTCTCTCCTTATCTAGGGTGAAACCTAGATCTCCAATAGTTATAGCACACCTGATGGGACTAAAATCAATGCACTTGGACATCTATTTTGGATATCTTGGAAATGTGGAAGGACATTTAAAAGTATTGGAATAGTTATTAGCATATTGGAGGGTAAGTTCATGCACCAAACCTCTACTAGGTCTACTTAAAAAGGTAAGTAATTATAGGAAAATTTATTTAATGACCATTACATATTGTAAAGAGAAAGAGGTTTCCTATTTCAAAGCTGAACATCACATCGCCTAATTATCCCACATCTCTAAACTCTATAAATTCTACCCATACACAGTCCCCTAAAATTCCACCAATCCTAATAGTAAGGCCTATATTGCAAGACTTTGTACCCTTTAATGGTGGTATTCATCTTAACCTAAAATAATATGATGATATATTAGTTGCCTATTTGAAGAGTTATCCTTATTTTATAAGAGAAAACTCTACCACTCCTGTGGATCACATAGAAGACATTGACAACCTATGCTTAGTGCATAATATGACCCAAGAGAATGTAGCCATGAGACTAATAACCACATCCTTGAAAGGCAAAGCCATGAAATGGTATAGGGGTCTGACTCCTACCTCAATTAATACTTAGGATGAGTTTGGTGAGTGTCTTTATAAGTATTTTGAAGATAGGAGTGACCATGTGTCACTATTTAAATAACTCACCTCAATCAAGAGGGAATCATAAGAATTTATGTTTAATTTTAATGATAAATTATAAAAAACTTGGGATAGAATCCCTATCATCATAAATCCTACACCCAATTATGAATTTATTTACTACCTAAGAGCCTTGAACTTAGATGTTGCAATAATGATCCAATCCATGGGTGGGACAACTCTGCTTGAAGCTTATGAGATCTTTATAAGGGTAGAAAACTATTTGATACAAGAAGGGAAACTAATGCCAAGACCCCTCATGCCCCTCTTTCTTGAGTTCTAACCTACCCCACCCACCATTTCCCCTTTTCTTTCTCTAAAAAATCAAGGACAATCATATGAAAACCAAGTGGATAGGCTTAGTGAAATTGAAGGCTTGTTGAAAGCACAAAACAACAAGCTTGTGGCTTTAGAGAGGTAGGAACAAACCTCATATAGACCATACCAAGGCCCCTATCAAGCTCAATATCCTTATAATTCTTATAACATGCCTCCCTACCCATCAAACCAACATTCCCAAGGTCAAATCACTCAAGCTAGACTATATAATAGTTATATTCCCAAAACTAAAAGTAGCTCAAGATCCTTGGTTCCCACATAAAATAACCTTGCATAAGAAGGCCAATGGTAGTAATCATGGGGGTAGTCTAATGAGATGGTATCATCTACAAATAGAGAGGCATATTAGAATCTTAGTTGAAAACTAATTCCTCTATTTCAAGGCCATGATATAATGCCTCCTCCACCATAAGGTCCTCTAATTACTCAAGGTGACTTGCCTACACTAACACCATCAAAATTTTCAAGCCAACATCAAGGGAATATGGGCAAAGCACTAGTTGATAACACTTGTGTGGATTTTCAAGAGGGGTAGCATACATTTGAACATGTGGTAATAATTTTTGGGTAGACTACACAAAATATAGATGATACGGTTGCAACCCATACAAGGGCCAAAAGGAGGATGATGGATGATAGTTTGTGGTAGCCAAAGGTCTCTTATACACCTCCACAAGTTACCCAACAAACTACCACTCAAAATGCATCCACTAAGGTCCCTCAAACTCAAAAAGTACCTCAACCACATGGGTAGCAATATAAGGCTCCATTTGTTCCTCAAATTACCCAGGTGTCAAGTGACACTTCTACTTCCAAGATGTAGCCAAGGAGTACCAATATTCCATTCAACATTATGGACTACATGAAGAGGTCCAACATCAACATTTTTATGTGGGATGTTATATCCAATCTAGGGCAAAAAGACATCCTCCAACAATATCTCTCCAATCTCTCTCATGTGAATAAGGTAGTTAACAAGGTACGTATTGTTTATGTAAATGATAGAGAACCTTCTCCCTCCTTACTCCACCACTCATTCTCTCTATTCTTTCAATATTGATTCATTCAACCTTATACTTGTCTTTTTGCTAAATTAGATTCCTAACTAATTTTGAAAATACTTATCCAATTGTTTAAAATAAACACAGATTCAAGTTCTCTCAACTTATTTGCCTTCTTTTTCCTTTTCAATGTAAGCTAGGTCTAGAAAGATTTACTTAAGTTAAATATGTAATTTATATATATTACTAGGCCTTGTAAATCCACTCTACTATACTAATTTAGCCTATTCTAGTACAAATGTATCCTCAAGGATTTCTTATTAAATTTATACATAACCTCTAATATCTTCTTTATCACAATTTACATATTTACATTGATGTTCTCTTGATGCTCCTGCATCAATTCTTTTTCTTAGAAGTTGCTAGTTTATCACTTGGACCCTATAGGTAACTTAGAGGGGCTTCAGCTCACGGTCTTGGATGGTATGAAAGATGTACATTTCTCTCTTGAGAGGATAAAATTATAGGGTTTTAGTTATATTCTATGTTACAAATCCTAAGAAGAAATTTTAAACCATAGAGGGAGTTGGTTCAAGATTTATTCTATCTACCCAATAGCAATTCAACCCATGGAACTGACTGAAAGTGTTCTCACCATCTCCTTCAAAACTACCCATTTATGAGGTAGTTAATTAGCCTAATGATGTAATACTAATATGTGTTGTAGGTGAACTACTCTCCAAGAAACTTAATTTCAATGTACTAGAGTCTATCAAAGGGTTACCTAAGCCTCCTTAGATGAAATTTGAGATAGTTTAACTGTTAGACCACTCACATAGTGGATATGAGTAGAAGGTGCGAGATTAGACCACATAGGCCTACTTATCATGTAAATGAAAATATCTAGGGATCAAAGGTTGGTGTTAGGCCATTGATTTACCATTTCTACACATTGTAATAGCCATCTGGGTGAATCTACATTTAAATGGGAGCCATTATTGTAGGTTAGAAGTAGTTTCAGGAATAATTTGGCATGCATACTAATGAATGGGATGCTCAATGCACAGAGAGGACCTATTTACACCATATATGCCTTGCATAATTGTTAAAGGATGGAGTGCGTAGATATTTTTAGAATGATCAAGGCATTGAAGGAGGTCAATTGAAGGAGTTACAACTTCTACCATTCCAAAACTAGGTTCATAAATAGAGTGTCAATGCTCAAAGAGAGAGACAATGCTTGTGTAAATTCCCTATGCCACTTTGGGCTCATTGATGACCCCTCCATTGCCTAATTTTCTATCTCGAGTGTTCCATTTCTTTATAACTTTAGGCATTGAGGTATTATTTTTCCATCCCTCGGTTGGGTGTAGCAAATCTCTACTAAATTTTTTCTATAAACATTTTTGATGTAATACAAGATAATTTTAGATTCTAATTAAATGATAAGTGTACCTTATTAGAGTTTGATCTAAAATATGTATGTTTTCTATTCATCATTTGTATGTCTTTCATGTACCTTTATTGAATCTCATTGGTTTCTTGTTAGCTAGTGAGGTTTATCTTGAAGTGTCATAAGTCTATAGTGTCTTGCACAGACCTATCCCTTTCTATCCTTCAATTTGTAGGTATCTTATCAACCTTCATGCAAAACATTCATTCTTGAAGCATTAATGAAGAGTCTAATCAACCCTTTTCTCCATTATATTCATAAGTAGTCATCAAATGAGATAACTAAGAGTGGATCATTGATCAATTGGTGCATCATCACATAGGTTAGATTCTCGTTTTATTTTTCACATGCTTCTCTCTTTTATTTATGAATATTTAGGTGTTAGAAAGCACTTCATTGTCATATTAGGGGAGATATCCCCATGAAACCTAGAGGTGTGACCTTAAAATTAGACAACCCCCAGTCTAAGGTCACTCCCATGTTAGATTAGGTTTGAGGATAGGATTTGAACCCTTCTCTCCTTAGCTAGGGTGAAACCTAGAACTCAAATATTTCTAGCACACCAAGTGGGACTAAAATAAATGCATTTAGACATCTAATTGGGACATCTTGGCAATGTAGAAGGACATTTAAAAGTCTTAGAATAGTTATTATCATATTGGAGGGTAAGTTCATGCACCAAATCTCTACTAGGTCTACTTAAAAAGGTAAGAAATTATAGGAAAATATATTGAATTACCATTATATATTGTAAATATAAAGAGGTTTCCTATTTCATACCCCAACATCACACCCCCTAATTCTCCCATATCTCTAAACTCTATAAATTCTGCCCATACACAGTCCCCTAAAATTCCACCAATCCTAATGGTAAGGCCTAGATTGCAAGCCTTTGTACCCTTTAATAGTGGTAGTACTCTTCACCTAAAATAATATGATGATATATTAGTTGCCTCTTTGAAGAGTTTTCCTTATTTTATAAGAGAAAACTCTACTGCTCTTGTGGATCACATAGAAGACATTGACAACCTGTACTTAGTGCATAATATGACCCAAGAGAATGTAGCCATGAGACTAATAACCACATCCTTGAAAGGAAAATCCATACAATGGTATATGGGTATGACTCCTACCTAAATTAATACTTGGGATGAGTTTGGTGAGTGTATTTACAAGTATTTTGAAGATAGGAGTGATCATGTGTCACTATTTAAACAACTCACCTCAATCAAGAGGGAATCCTAAGAATTTATGGTTGATTTTAATGATAAATTCTAAAAAACTTGGGATATAATCCCTATCATCATAAATCCAACATCAAATTATGAATTTATTTACTACCTAAGAGCCTTAAACTTAGATGTTGTAATAATGATCTAATCCATGGGTGGGATAACTCTACTTGAAGCTTATGAAATCTCTATAAGGGTAGAAAACTATTTGATACAAGCAGGGAAACTAATGCCAAGACCCCTCATGTCCCTCTTTCTTTAGTTCCAACCTACCCCACCCACCATTTCCCCTTTTATTGATTTAAAAAATCAAGGACAATCAAATGACAACTAAGTGGATAGGCTTAGTAAAATTGAAGGCTTATTGAAAGCACAAAACAACAAGCTTGTGGCTTTAGAGAGGAAAAAATAGACCTCATATAGACCATACCAAGGCCCCTATCAAGCTCAATATCCTTATAATTCTTATAGCATTCCTCCCTACCCATCAAACCAATAAGCCTAATGTCAAATCACTCAAGCTAGACTATACAATAATTATAATCCCAAAACTACAAGTAGCTCAAGAGCCTTAGTTCCCACACAAAATAACCTTGCATAAGAAGGCCAATGGCCATAATCATGGGTGTAGTCTAATGAGATGGTAGTGTCTACAAATGGAGAGGCATATCAAAATATTATTTGGAAAAAATCTCCTTTATTTCAAGTCCATGATACAATGCCTCCTCCATCATAAGGTCCTCTAATTACTCAAGGTGACTTGCCTGCACTAACACCATCAAAAGTTCTAAGCCAACATCAAGGGAATATGAACAAGGCACTAACTGATACAACTTGTGTGAATTTTCAAGAGGGGTAGCATACATTTGAACATGTGATAATAAATTTGGGGTAGACTACATAAAAGATAGATGATACAGTTGCAGCCCATATAAGGGCTAAAAGGAGGAGGATGGATGATA
Organism: Torreya grandis; assembly: GCA_037957365.1. Classification (NCBI taxonomy): domain Eukaryota; kingdom Viridiplantae; phylum Streptophyta; class Pinopsida; order Cupressales; family Taxaceae; genus Torreya; species Torreya grandis. The sequence continues at coordinate 1,196,432 of JARHVA010003566.1, forward strand.
GTTTGTGGTAGCCAAATGTCTCTTTTACACCTCCACAAGTTACCCAAAAAACTACCACTCAAAATGCATCCACTAAGGTCCATCAAACTCAAAAATTACCTCAACCACATGGGTAGCAATAGAAGGCTCCATTTGTTCCTCAAATCACCTAAGTGTCAAGTGATACTTCTACTTCCAAGATGTAGCCAAGGAGTACTAATCTTCCATTCAAAATTATGGACCACATGAAGAGGTCCAACATCAACATCTATATGTGGGATATTATATCCATTCCAGGGCAAAAATTCATCCTTAAACAAGAGCTCTCCAATCTCTCTCATGTGAACAAGGTAGTTAATGAGGTAAGTATTGTTTATGTCAATGATAGTCAGCCTAGTCAAGTTCGATCTCCTAGCCAAGTTAAAACCAATAAGGTTTTTAATCCCCCTCCATTTTAATTTTCATTCATCATAGGGGAATATCTTGTCCACAATTCTATGATAGATTTTGGTTCCTCAACTTTAGTCACACTCAAAGCCATAACAGACAAGCTTGAACTCAAGTATGTGCCTAATGAAAAGGGTGTCTTACAATTGGATGGTTCTCCACCAAAATAGTAGGTGTCTTGAAGGACCTAAATATTACATTATAAACTTACCTAAATTGGTCATTATTTAAGATGTTATGGTTGTTGATTTGCCCCCATACTTTACCCTATGCATATATAGGGATTTTACTACAAATATTAGGGGTTACCTATCCTCTAATTGGTTATACATGGTATTTAGGACCAGATATGGGACTAAGGTCACTATTAGGTCTGAGTCTCTTTCAAGATTCCACTTAGAACCCTATACGCCCAATATTTCAAATGTCAATTACACCATACTTGATAAAGATAAGAATGTTAGTTAACAAGAGCTTAATGATCACCTTGAGGGCATATTAGACTTCTACTTATATGAATGGGTATTTGAAAACCATGGATTTGATCCTTATAACACCATTGAGGAGGTATATTTAGGAGTGTATTGTATGCATGAGGAACATGTTGCGATGCATAACCTAACAAATATAATTAAAGAAGATGATGGGTTATGGAACCTTATTATTTGATAGATCAAGGTCAAAAAATGGTAGTGGGGTTGGAGTGATGTTTATATCACCTTAAATTTAGAAATACTACTCAGTTGTAAGGTTCTAATTTAACTATACCTCAAACATAGTTGAGTATGAATCTCTTCTGCATGGGTTGTAAGAAGCAAGAAGGAGAGGTGTAAAACTCCTTCAAGTCAAAGGTGATAATGATATTGATTTGAAAAAATTAAGGGGTACTAGTGAAATAAATAACCATCAATTAAAGGTTGATAAGCATTGATTATGGGACCTCATAGAAGATTTCTTAGTATTTAACATATAATCCATACCAAGAGAGGCAAACCAACATGCAAACATGCTTGTAGCCATTAGAGACCAGTATGAAATTGTAGAGGGGTTAAAATGAAATAAAAGTCAAACCAAGATCAAGGTTATATGTAGGCTAGTTGTACCTGATAATGAGGTGAGTTGGTAGGTTTTTGATAATGATGAACAAATTGTATGTTTTCTCATGCAAGAGGTAGAATTATACCAAAAAAACCAAAGCAAGTTCTAACACTTATGATGATCAAATAGTATAAATAAGGTATAAAAGATACCTAGGGGACTTGTGACTTTAGAAATCATCTTCAATGGAGATGACCAGATGAGAAAAGACAAGGCATGTATCTCTACTAAGGAAGAACACTATGAGAGGGTAGAGATCTTCAAGGATAAGTTGTTGAAATTGGGAAAGGTTAACACAATAGAGGAAAGAGATGACTTTATTAACTTATTTAAAGAGTATTTATATGTATTTTCATGGTAATATCATGACTTAAAAGGCTTTGAACCCAAACTTTCACAACATACCATAGAATTGGAAAATAATGCAAAGCCAATGAGATAAAAACAAAGGCCTATCAATCCAAAGTAGAGGAGATAATGAGAATGGAGTTGTTCAAATTGATTTAGTCAAAGATAATATTCCCCATAAATCATAAAATGGTCAAAATAATGCATCTTGCTAACTTTCTCTTCCTTACTTCCTGTATACACACCTACCTGTGACGTGGTAAAGAATTAGAAATGGCATATAGAGGTGTTGGAGCACAATATGAGACCTATTTGAAGTCCTAATGTTTGTAGGAAACATGGAAAAAATCATTGAAATGTCAAATTGGAAAATAAAGGTGTAAAATACCTTCAAAAGATGAAATGACCAATTTTGGGATCAAATCCCCAAAAAAGCAAAATAGAGGTCTAGGGGTGTTTTAGGAATATCATATAACATGGTTGACAAGAGTTTCATGGCATATAGATAAGTGATATTTGTATCCTTTAGAAAGTAAAAGGACTTGGAAAATTTTGGAGGGTATAAGACTAATGGAGGTTTGTTGTTTGAGGTCTTAAAATTGCCTATAAAACACTAAATTCCTTCAATATTATCTACAAGCCTAAGTCCAAAAAGGACTTTTCTCCATCTAAGTTGAAAAATTAGACTATGCCCCATATGTGAGTGTTTATAAATGGTGAAGGTAACATTAATGATTTTAAATGTCACTCAAAGGTATGATATAATATATTATACCCTCATATGTCTACCTATAGGTTCTTTTTCCTCATAATGTAGCCCTATAGGTTGGCTGAAGAGGATCATGAAGTTTCAAGCTAAACACCTTGAGGATAGACCTCACTCCAAGCATAAAAAGAGTAATTAAAATCATATTATTATGTATATAACTTAATTAGGATGAAAAATACATGTTTCAAGGCCTAAGTCCTGTATTTGTTCCTACAAGACCCACACAGTCAACTGTAGTTAACTATGAGGGGCAAAGAGTAAGGAAATCAAGATCCCTAATGTGAATTTGACCTAATTATGTAGTGAATGAGTTAAAAATATTAATAAATGAACATGTAAATATAAAATGAGTCTTGTGAAATGTTTCAAGTCCTAAAACTATGTAGGATCATCTATAGGTAACTCCTACGAAGCAAAAATATAGTCTACAGTGACTGGGTAGACAATGAACTAGTTTATTGATAAGGAATGTGAAAGGCCTAAGCATGAAATAAATGGTAAAAACCAAGATAAAATTACCATATGGGTTTAATGGAGTTAATCCAAGGTTTTCCAAATCCTAAGTAGGCATTAGAGACCTATAGGCAGGGAGACACCTACAGGTAGGGTTAACTTACCAATCAGACCTGACTGAGTAAAGAAGGGTTTCAAGGTGAAATAATAGATTAATAGGGTTTAGTATAATTATTAAAATAATTATTATGGTTTAATTAAAATTATTATACCCTCATATTGGATAAAAATCAAAGGAAAGACACTTCCAAGTGCGAAACACAACCCACATGCTAAAAACCCTGCACAATCTATCTATTTTTAGTTTGTCTTGGTTTTTATGCATTTGAGAGGCCTATTGACATGATAAATTTTTTATTATTTGTTTATTATGTCCCCATAACTTTTATAATCTCATAAAATAATTTTTTTCTATAAAAATGGGGTAAGTGCCCTCTATTTTGCCTCAAATAGAGGGCACTTCCTTAGGTCCATAAGCTTGTAGTCTCAAAGAATAAAGGTGAAAGGGTGATTAAAAGAGATAAGGGAAATTTTAATAATGATTTTTAAGCTAAATAAAACATATGTATACATATAAAACCAATAAATAAGGTATGAATCCTAATAGGGTGTCCCAGACCATCAAGTTTCCAAATAGGCCTAAGGCAAGATTTTGGCCTAATGACCAAATGTGATAGAAATTTCACTTATAGCCATATGAATTATTTATAACTTATTGTATAATTTTTATTGGATGAATAAAAATGGTTATGAACCATTGGGAAGTAGGGTAACCATTAAAAATCCATTTTGAGCTTTAAGGACAACTCATACCTACTTGGCATGCTTGGGCCTAAAGCCAAATAGAGAGTCTTTAAAATTTATAGTTTTGGATATGATTTAAAATAAATTAGGTAATTAATATTGGATAATGGAAGATGTTTTAAAACCATTATTATGTATACAAAACACAAATAAGTCCATTTTTAACTCAAAGACAAAACTCAAGCCTGTGGGAAGGAGGAATCAAGCTTGATAGGTCAAATTTGAATGCTCATATCTCCCTTGGTTATTTGCATGGAGACTAAAGGAATTTAGATATTTTATATACGGTTTTAAAGACTATTATTATTTAAATTTTTTTCAAGTTGAACATTAGGTTTTTATGAATGAAGCTTAAGAGGTCAAAATAGGCTTAAACCCTCAAAAACCCTTGCTAGTGATTAGTTTGGAGAAACGAAGTTGGATAGCTGTCATAATGGACTATTTTAACTAGGATGATGATTGTAAATTTTATATTATTACATTATTATAATCCCCATGCTTTTGGACTATAAAAAATTATATAAATAAGGTACAAAATAGGGTACTTTTGACCATTTTGTGTGTTTTATAGGCTACAAAAGGTTTCAAGAGATGAAATAAAGTTTGGGGGAAAGGTTATGAATTATAATAAATAAATATAGGTATTTAATTCCTTATAAAAACTCCTAAGTTACTCAATAAGAGATCTCATCTTAGACAGTCAAAACTAGCATTGTGACCAAGCTAGTGAGAAGTGTGAGAACTGCAAGAGGAAGGGGTTTTAAGGTGTACCTAATGATTCTAAGGACATTTAGGATATTTAAAAGTTTCATACACTACATAACATATATTTTCATGGTAAATTAAGCCAAATATTAGGATAAGTGTGCAGGGTTCATGAAAGAGGAGTTTTTTGGACTAAAGATTATGATGGCTCATTCCTAGATGATTCTAGATGACCAAGCCTAAAACCAATGCATAGAGAGGCATGCATAAAATAATTACCTTTAATTCCAATCATCATAACTTTCCCTAATCAGTTTTAGGACTTTTAAATTGGTCCAAATCATGAAGGCAATTTTCTAAGCTAGAATGAGGAGTTTCATGCCACCTTTCATGAGGTTTATGACTTGGATAGACAGTTGTGCTTCCTAACCTTACATGTTTAATCCAATATACTCTCTCACGTACAAGTAACTAATTTTATCATCTTGACAAGTGCCCTTATGACCCTTAGACTTATCTCTTCTCTTCTCTCTCTCAAGTTATATAAGAACTAGCCATTTTGGCCATTGTAATAAATGCTCCACCTGAGTATGGTGAAGCCCTACTTATTTTCATACCTTTTAATTAATAATAATACTAATTTTTACCTATTTCATTATTATTTTTAGTGTGTTTATTCAAAATGTTTAATTTGTCATAAGTGATAACTCTTGTTTCCTTACCATGATTGTTTCATTCTATCATCTATTTGTAGTTGAAAATATTCTTCTTACAGGGCATGTGACATGTTCTAAGAAGTGTCAAGGTTGAGTGAGTTAGTCTATTCAATAGTTACATTCAAGGCCTCTTATCTAGTCCTCCTAGCCTAAATATTCATCCATAACCTCATAATGTAACATTGATGTGAGAAGATGTAGATTGGAGAAGTGTATGTTCAGTTTATTCCTTGTTCTCATGTGTAACATGCAGTTGGTTGGAAGTCATCAATCTATTTGGTGTATCACCTCCCTTAGGATAGTTTTCTTTCATGTTTTCTCTCTCCCTTTCCCCCTAAAAAGTTAAGGTGTATTAGTGATCCAAAGTGGTACATCAAGGGAGCTAGCCCTATCTAGAGATTCACCTCATCTTTAGGCTACCCACAAGCCTAGAGGTATTTACATTGTGCCACTCAGATGAAGAGAGCTTAGTAATATCCTCAAAGGATGCAAATCCAAGTGACACCAGAGACCATTACCCACTACCCTCAATGGACCAAATTATTCAAAATGTTTTAGGCTCTTAGAGGTTCTCATTGCTTGATGGCTACTCTGAATACAACCAAATATTGGTCAAGGAGGAGGATAGGCATAAGACTTCCTTCACCACAAAGTGGGGCACTTATGCATACATGAAGATGCCCTTTAGACTATCTAATTTATGGGAAAATTTCCAAAGGGAAATGTATGTTGCCTTTGAGGGGTTAATCAATGAAATAGTTCTAATATACCTTGATGACATCACTTTTTTATCAAAGGACCCATTAGACCACATAACTCACTTGAAACTAGTCTTTGAAAGATGTAGGTAGTTTGGAGAGTCATTGAATCCTAAAAAATGCATCTTTTCTATTCATGAGGATAGATTATTGGGCCATGTAGTGTTAAAAGATGGTTTTTCCATAAAATTGAGAGATTTTAATACATTCTATCCTTACCCTTTCCTAAGCACAAGAAAGGTCTATAGAGTTTCTTGGGGAAGATTAATTTCATAAGGTTTATCCTAGGCTTTATAGAGTTGGTCAAGCCTCTTATTCACATGTTAAGGAAACATAAGGAGTTTACATGAAACAAAGAAGGTAATATGAGATTTGAGGCCATCAAGGAGGCAATATCTCATGCCCCTACACTTATTAATCCTAATTTTAACAAAGAATTATACTTTTATTCCTTCTATACATTAGATGCAATTTATGCCATGTTAATTCAGTATAATGGTGAAGGCCTGGAATAGCCTATTACCTTATTTAGTTAGGACTTAGAAGGATATGAAGTGAGGTATAGTTTTATATAGAAACATGTGCTTGATGTGGTGAGAGGGTTGAAGAAATTTAGGCACATGGTCTCTAATAACAAGATCATACTCATGGTAGTACATCCAAGCATTAAGGATTTCATACTCAATAGAGACCCCAATGAGAAGAGATCTATGTGGGTGAAAAAATGCATGGAGTATGACCTTGAATTTAGAGTTATAAATCTTATCAGGAGTCAAGGGTTATGTGATCACCTTGTAAAAGAGGTAAAGGAAGGAAATATCAAGTGTTGGTAGTCCATGATAGCTAACAAGCAACTGCAAGCAACACTCCTTTCAATTAGACACATGATGTGATCAGATTCCTTTAATCAATCCAACATCCTATGGGGTTGGATAGATCCAAGAGGAAGTACTTTAGGTTGAAAACTACACCCTATGTCTTTATATATTGAGTACTTTTTAAGGACATAGGAGGCATGCTTTTGAGGTGTGTGGAATCATGCCAAGTGGACAAGTTACTTGAACAGTTCCATGATGGTCCAATTGGTGGGTACTTTTTTATAAGACCACAACATCTAAGGTCATTATAGATATTTAATTTTGGTCCACATTTTTTAGAGATGTACACTCTTGGGTAAGGAAATGTTCAAAGTGTGTTGTATTCATTGGCAAATAGAAGTTAGATGCCCTTCCTTTACAACCAATGCAAGTAGAACTACCCTTCATGTAATGGGGATTATATTTCATAGGGATTATCCATACCCCTTAAATTTATTGACATAAGTGGATCATCATAGCCACAAACTACTTCACAAGGTGGGTTGAAATAACTGCCCTCAAATAAGCTAATGCGAATTTTGTCCTAGAGTTTTATGACAACCTTGTGACCAGATTTGGTGTAACTTCCATAATCATTTCTGATAATGCATTGGAATTAAATAAACAAAGGTATGTGAGTGGGATATTTCACATGGAATTTATCTCAAAGAATCCTATAACTATTACCTATAGGTTAATGGACTAGCATAGTCCATAAACAAGAACTTGTTGAGGATCATTAAAAGGACTATAGAGGATAGTCAAAGGGAGTGGCATACTAGATTGAGGGATGCCCTATGGGTATTTTTTTCACTTTAAATTTCACCCCTTAAGGAAATGATAAGTCACTTCTTGTTTAATTGGCACAATGGAACCACCTTAGGGCTATGGATGACCAAAGTTTGAAGTGGATCTCTAGATTAGGGTTAGTTCCCTTGATGTATCACTGTAGATTAAACCTAATACTAACTATTATGGGGTGAAAAGGGAGAAAGATAACTGAAAAAATATAACCTAGGGGAAGTGATACACCAAATATATAGTCTACTCACACTATTTATAATGCACTTGAAACCAAATAAAATCCCACACATACACTTCATTCAATTAAACACTCCTCTTCTACATCAATGTTTCAAGCATGGGGTCTTAGAGAGAGTCTAAACTAGGAGGACTTAGAAAATAGGTCTTATATAAACAATAATGAATAATATAATCACTATACCTACAATCCATATCATACACTTCTTTTTGACTTGTAAAAGAGAGCCTTCCAACCATATAAGGCACTAAGAAGAATAACATGTAAAGGTAAGCAAAATACATTTACACAAGACCAAAAACCATAAAATTCACTTCATGAGATAATAAATGAGGTAAAAAAACATTGTTTATTAGTTCAAGGCAAAGTTTGGTAGGTATTTTCCATACCCAGGTGGAGAGATCCCTAAAATAGCTAAAAAGGCTAGAATTTATAACAATTGTGAGAGGAGAGAGAAAGTTACGTTCAAGAGTAAATAAAACACTTATCAAGTAAGAATAAGGAGTTATAAAAATAATATAATTATGAATTAGATAGTTCATGCAAGGAAAAATATTGACAAATGTATCCCAAGTATTCTAACTCCTCCATATGCGACGTAGATGCTCTTATGCTTGCATAAGAAATTGTTTTCATGATTTACCCTCATTAAAATAATTCACCACTAATTAGGGGTAGTTATGATGATTTATATAAAGGGGAGGGGTTACCAAAAATCCCTCACATGAATTTTATTAGTCCCTAATCATTCCTACTCCTCCAATCATGAGCAATCAATCATGACAGTCACAAATAACTCCTTCTCATGTACCTCTCACACTTGGCATTCAAAACCCTTAAAATTATAAAATCTAATAAATGAACAAGGAGGAATGACACATTTTAAGAGTTTCCAAGTCATAAAGTTCATCAATCCAACCTTAAAAGGCTTCCCAATTAGAGTTTTACCATTTTCACTAAGTGTTCATTGCTTATTCACTACGACTCGCTAAGATGAGGAAGATGGTAGGCACACTTGGGAGATTTGATAACTCAATATATGAACATGAGGACTTATAAAAAGTCTTAATATCTCTCCCAAAGGTAGTTTCATCTTTTGAAAGTTATCCATGCCTACAAAACACACAAATTTGTCAAAATAATCCCTATTGTACCTCTTCTATATAAGTAGGGTATAACTCAATTACATGGGTCAGGTCCCTGGAGAGTCCTTTACATCTTTAAATCACTTATTTGGAATTTAATCTCCATCTAGATGCTTCAATTAACTTCTTTCCCTAATCAGGTCCTTAATGAGGGTTTTTGAGGGTTTTAGAGTGGTTTCAGGTTTTAACATTTATTCATGAAAGTTTTATGTCCAACCCCTTTCAAAATATTTTTGAGATAATCTTAGGAACCATATATATCATATCTAATAACCTTAGCTTGCCATGAAAAGTGTCATGAGAGATACAAGCATCTTAAGTTGTCATTCATGTCCTTTCCCATGCATTCTACAAGGTCTGAGTGCACTTCAAGCCAAAATGTATTCTTGGATACCTAACCTACACAATGAATCCTTAAACACTTCTGTACATATCCCATAGACATGATTCCATCATCAAAATATCTCATCAAGAGCTAGAAATGAAAAAGACCCCCTTTTGATAGTAAGCTCATACCTTACTCCATAAGTCTGCCTATAACCTGAGACTCAAATGATATTATTCATGTTTTTATTGAATCCAAAATGTTCAAACATATCTAAAACAATATCATATACATGTTAAAACTTTTTATATATCCTATCTAAGGATATAATATGAAAGGCTCTAAAAATGGCTACTAGGCCTTAATTCTATCCATTAGGTTGACTGTAACCCTAGATGGTTTAGAGCACTCCAAATGATTTATTACATAAAAATAAGGTTTTAAATGTGGTATTATATGTGATCTAACTTACCATACTTCTTTTAATTGTCTCTTCAACATTTGGTTCACCTATTTGTCCTCATTCCAAAGTTACAGGTCTTGTGTAAAGGGAAAAGTGCCCTCTATTTGAGAAAAATAGGGGCACTTCCCATATTTGAATTTTTAAACAAATAATTTAAGGGGTTTATTAGACTCCAAAGGGTGCTCTATATAAATTTTTAACTTCTAGTGACATGTTTTGTCCCTCAAAACCATAAAATTCCCAGGTAGACCTTTTCGAGACAGTATTTGTAGGGTATTAAACCATGGACTATGTTTTGCTCATATGAGGAGTATTTATGGACATACTAGAATAGTTTAGGTTTGGAAAAAATACCATAAAACTCAAAGAACTTATTATACTAATTTCATAATTGTTTGGACTCATTTGTCCTCTTTAGTATCATTATCATCATTTTAGGACTCAAACCCTTATTCACTATCCTAAAACAATTTAGTTGATTGTGAGGAGATCCTTAAGGTCCTATAGGTGTTATTTTCTTATTAAAACTATGATATATACCTTATAAACTTATTTTGTCTTATATTATCATTTTTATCTCTTCTTTAATTACCAAGATGATGCCACTATGCTTGAATTCCAAAAATTAGGCCTTTTCACTATCCTGACATATCTCTGCCTGTAAGTTACTCCTATAAGTTTTTTGAATAAGTTGGGATGTTAGAAATTAACTTTTTGAAATATAAAGGGACACTTATAATTTTACCATATCCTCTTTTACTTTTAAAATGCCAAACATTCTCACAAACTTCAAAATGGGTCATTGCCTATTTCCTGAGATGACATAGTCAACTATGTTCTACCTTAAAAGAATGTATTAGGCTTATGAAGACCCTAGTCATGATGAATTAAGTTCTTATTTGAACCATATTGAGATTACAAAGTGTATATTAAACTTATAATCACATGAATTCCCATATAACATCACCATAACTTCAATAAAATCACTATCTGCCCCTACTTGTTATAGGTATCTATTTGATCAACTTGTACAGTTAGGGTGTGTGCAAGTGAAGCAAGATAGGAGTATATCATCCTCTCGATGATATTGGGTAAAAAAACTCTTTTCATATATTATAAACATTTGAGACTGATGTTAGGGCTTATTTTTAACTATGAGTGATAAATATCTCTTTTTGAGCTTGGAACTGTAAACCTTTATGCATGCTCATAGTGCATTTAGGGCCATCTTTGAGCTCTTCAAAAAACACCCTCCCTTGGGTATCTGACTTTAAAATTTTTTATATATATTTTATTATAAGAGGAATAAATGATAAAATCATAATTATGCATTAGAAATCCTAGAAGACATGTTTGAAAATGTTTACAAAAGTCCCTAGACCTCTATTTTATCCATTTAGGGAAAATAGTCCTTGTATCAATCTTTAGACTTTTTAGCATGATTTTACACTTGTTTGCTTACCTTGCCTTTTAAGGAATTATGTTATTATTTCCTTGACATATTAAGAATCCAAAATATTTTAAATTCATGTCCTAGACTCTATGGATGTTTTAATCCCCTACTTCCTTACCTGTAGGTGGTCTTGTCTCAATATACAGGCAAATTAAACCCAGACAGTGGTTGTGGAGTGAAAAATGTACATTGTCTTTTAACCTTAGTGACTTAAGGTTTATATAAATACTTAAAAATGAATTATTTATTCTTTATAATGCTAGGGATCATTATTAAAACTCTCAATATGCCATGATATTACCATGAAACTCCTAGAAGTGCATCATGGAGAGTTTGTAGGCAGAGAATGGAATTGGCAAGAACATGTTTGTTAAAACCTCCTAACACCCCAATTTAATTTGTAAATACTCAAATGAATGACCTCCACCAGTAAAAATTTGAGATCAACCTCAAAACACCTTATTTAACATGAAAATCACCTACCTAAAGGTGGAAAGAGCAAACAAAGAAGGAAAATGTGGACAATGTGTAAAATTAGGCCTCATGGGCAGACCTGTCTCTTTTATTAGTCCTTTAAGGGATTATTTCCATAATAGGAATCTTGAAACCATTTTATAAAAATCATTATCAACATGATATTCTCTTATACTGATGATTGCAATGCACTTTCTTGGTTGCCTAGCTGAGACAAGTCTAGAAGAGATTCCTTGAGTTTTTGAGACTTATAAAACCAAAAACAATGCACAAAATATGGATAGGTCTTTGAAAAACTTTAGAAACACTTGAAAATAACCAATTAGTCAAAACAAAGCAAAATATTTTGAAACAGGCTCAAAAAATGACCCTTCATGGATGTGAGTACATAAAAATCTGGCTAGCTTCTTAGAAATGGTTCATAAAGGAGGAACCATGAAACTAAAACTTCTTTCCATGGATTTAAAGTAGACTTAAACCCATTTCACCTATACGACTTGTACCAAACATGCAAAGTTGACCCTTCTTGGCTTGTGAAGGCAAGAAATAAGAAATTGAATCAAAAACTGATTTATGTAATTATATATATGAAAACCAGGTGTGTTAAAGGTCTTATGGAGATGAAGAGGCAAATTCCCATGTTTTTAGCTGAAGGTGGACTTCCCAAGTCCATAAAAGTGCCATTAAGGGCCTATTTTAAAGGATAAAACTAAATTTTTTTTCATGAAACTACTTCTTTAACTAAATATAACTACCTCTTGACATATTATAACCTATTCCATGTTGAAATCAAGATTTTTGACAAATTTTATTCTTTAACTAATCTGTACAAGTCATTTAATAAGCCAAAAATATGACTAAAAGGCATATTTTGCACATGAGACATGGTAAAGGACAAATTTGTGAATTGGGAAAAATTTAAAACATTTAAATGACCACATTATTACATTTTAAAAATAATTTGGACCTTTGACCATGTTTAATTAGGGTTGACCAAAGTTGACTTTGGTTGACTAGACAAGCACAAGGAAGATGGACTTAGACCAAGGCTAGAGCAGGCATAAGTGAGATATTTAGACACATATGAGACCCTATATGACATATGGGAACTTGTGAAAAGTTTCAATATGTATGGGTTGACCTAATTTGACTAAAAGTCAAATTTGGTCAACACTTTTGGTAATTCCTAAGGGTAACATGCTTGCCTATGTTAAGGACCAGTAGCCTTATCCCATCCATTATGAAAAGGGAGTCAAATAAACTCTAAACAATAGGATTAGACATTGACCTGACCAAAAAGATAATTGATTGACATCAAAAAACACAAAAGAAAGATAATACACAATAAGACTAAACAAAGACATAGAGTGAAGGCACACTTATGCTACTAAGCACTTAGGGAACACAAGACACAATAAAAAGGAAACTAAGTATGTAAATTTAACCAAACATACCTCCCTTATTAGATAAAAATGAAATTACCTTGAATCTCCTTCTTCATTAGATGAATGAGGATGCTATTGGGATCAACATACCTCCATTCATTTAAAAAATTGGGACCCTTGAGAAGTCTTTTTATCCATGTTTTGAAGCATTTGAACATCAAAGTCTTTAAAAAAATTTGAAGATCATCTACTCTATTGAATAACATTCTTGTGTGATTTAATCCTCTTGTTTTAGACTAACCTTGATAATAAGGTTACGTGAGTCATTTTATAGGTCCCATGGAGGATTTAGGGTTCTATGTGCAGAAACCCTAGGTGGCCCTTGATTCAAATTCAAATGTTGGAGGGAGCCAAGTTGGTAGGAACCAATTAAAGAGAAGCTATAAATAAGGGTTTTGCATGGGTTCAAGTCATGTTTTCATAACATAACTTAAACTCTTCTTTATTTCTTTCCCCTTCCTTTTTCTTATGTTCCTCAGGTCTAATTTAACATGGTTTCATGAGGTCCCTTTTTTTACATTACCTAACTTAGCCTAGGTCGTTAATACTAAGGCCCCAATAATCATCTTGAACTTAGCCTTAATACTTTATGATAGTGATTTTATTTATGTCCTTGAGTCTAATAATTATTTCCCTTGCTCTTTATAGGATCCTACGATCAATGCTTACTAGATTTGATCAAATAGAGCATCTAACCAAAAGTCTTTGCCATAAGTAACATGCACCATGATAGATAAATGGTAATAAATCACTTGATAAATTTTATCCAATTGCATGATTCATAGGAGGAAAAGTCAAAAGGATCATAAGGCCCCAATATCTGGATGCATGGTAGCTTAATGATCGAAAGGAAGAAATAAGGGGGGGCACCTAATAAAGATGTTCAATTAAATTATTGGGCCCTACAAAGATCAATGGAAATCACTCACTTGAAGGATTTTATCCAATGGTGTGAAATGATCAATGAATTTTTAAAACTCCACAAGCTCAACATGTGGCTAGTGCTCGACCAAGGCAACAACTGACAAAAGATATGCAGCATAGGAAAGATCTATGAGAATGCCAAGTATCATGACCAAAAACTTAGAGATTAATTGACTAATAAAAGGTTAAGGACTCTGATTTGGATTGATGAATCATGATAGGCCTAGGATTTTGATCTAATAGCATGAAATAAAAGAAGCTTTTAAAAGCCAATGGCTAGTATCCAAATGGAACTTATGAAAATTACCATGAAAAGGCTAGAATAGTGCCACATGGACTCCACATAAGCATAAAAGGACAAAATCAAATATATTTTAAACTTGAAAATGAAACGATATAAAGCAAAAGGATCTCCATAAATTCCAAAACATGTATGAAGTTAAAGTCTGAATATCTCCTACCATTAAAGCTTGAAACCCTAAACCATCTATAAAGAAGACGCAAATTGGTTCAATTGGTTATGATTCAACCAAGATAACATAATTGTGCTCTTAAAAATGAGTGTTATAGGAATAACCATTGGAAATATAGTGAGGGAAATTTAGTGACATTATAAATGATGGCTAGTTGGCAATAATTAAAGATGGAGGCCAAGCTTTACCTAACCTATGATAGTGAAGGAATGATTTTCAAGGATACAGAGCTGGACCTGATGGCCCTAAATTTATATAGAGTGAGGAATTAGTTAAAATTGTTCTTCCTAGAGGATGAATTTCATCTTATCTCCCAAGAGGAAAGGAGCAATGCCATAACAAATCAAAAGTACAATAACTTGTTTGTAATTCAAATAGCTAGTCTCCATCATGCCCAATGAAACTAGAGGTAATGGATTGCTTTAATGTCCTTGTACCCATGTTTTTTGATTTTAGGATAGATGGGGACTAGATCATTTAGGAGGGTAGTTCTATAAGGGTGGTGTACATCTCTCTTATGGATTTTGAACCCTATTATAAGCTTCTTTTACACCATCTCAACCTCCCATCCATGAGAGATTGGGTTAACACCCAAGACCTTGATTCAATCCTCACACCCTAGTTAATCCAAGGACCCCATGTCTTTATAACCTTGGATGTCATGATTCTCATTATATAATTTAGGGAAGGAATTAGAATATCCATGACCCTACTAAATCGAGCCTTTGGTGCCCCCTCCACCACATATATAAACAAAGTTTGGGTGTCTTATATCCACTTCATGTTGGAAGAGAAATTGACCCCTCTAGTAGGAGACCTAATTATCTTCTTCATGGCTGAGAAATTAATATCCATCAAAGGGTGAACCTCTAAACAATTCTACATGATGTCTTATCTATTAGATTCCCTTCTAGCCTTTGTAACCTTCCCTAGCATTAGGAACTAGTCCCCTAATGGTAAACCCATAATTTCTCACCACTATTCCAAATTGCACATATTCAAGTATAGGAAACATATGTAATTAATCTATGATGGTGTTTTTCCATCCACATATGAAGCCATCACAGAAGTTCCTATGCCAATATTTCATCCCCTTATCAAGAGATAGATAAAAACCATGGGAGATGTATGGTATTATCTAGACTGCACTACCATTAGGATAGAGGGGATCCTAACCCAACCTTATAGGCTACCAGTCTATGCCCCCAAAAATCTTACCAAGCAAGAAAATTCTTCCCAAATCATCTAGGGTGTGAATAGGGTATGCAGAGAAAAGAGGAAAGGCCAAATCGACCCCCTCCCATTGGATATTGGGAATATTGTAATCAAATATTAGAAGAAATTGGAAATCATGGTAACACATAAGAATTATTTTAATTTATAATTATATGACCTTAAAATGTTGGACCCTAAGGGTAGGGTGGTTAACCACATTAAGGAGAGAAATGTCCCAAAGATTGAATATGAACACAAGCTAGGTATCAGTGATGATTCTATATTAGAGCAAAGAATTTTGAAGTACTCTTCACGACCCAAAAAAAAATATTAAGTTGGAGTGTAGATTGATCAAAGACAACAAGCCTTTATGGGAGGTATGGTAGTTACATCCCTTAAAATATCATTTATTTCTAGGTCCATCTAGGACCATTCATAAGGATCCACCTATTGAAGGGCAACCATCTGAACCTCAACCCCACTAGTAGGAGGCTTAATATAAATAACCTCAAGTTGAAAAACCTCAGGATGAAAAGGGTAAAGTCAAGGATAAATTTGGAGAACCAAGATTGAAATAGAGACTCGAGGAAGGTCCCCCACCCTTAGTGTTCCCATAGAGACCACCTTTTCCCATGGAAGTCATTGGTATGATAGCTCTTGAGATAGAGAAGACATTAGAGGTTACCCTCATTGATATAACAATAGCATATGGTTTGGATAGAGATAAGAATCCCTTTAGAGAAGTAAGAAAGGAGCTAATTCCATTAGAATGGGAGAAAAAGAAATTAGATCTAGCCTTGGTTCTTGTAACTCTAAATAAGAAGCCTAGGTTGACCTTCACTCACCCTACCAATGAATTCAACCTCTTTAATGATGATAATCCAATCCTTGGACTAGTCATCCCTAATTGGTTTATCTATGGGAAGTTTCAAAAGATCCCATCCATCTCCCCTTAATGGGTGTTGACATAGGTTGGATTGACTGAGCATGATAACATCAAACCATGGATCATGGACATAGTAAATAAGGAAGAAGAGAGAATAATACAAGCTCATCATAGTTAGGGAAGATATAAAATTGACACCCCAAGATAATTTGGTAGTGCAAGTGTGGAGGTTCTTGAACCTCCAAAGTTTAAGAAGTCAAAGGTTAAAAACCAATTTAACCTAGACACAATAAGACTATAAAGGACCACCACAAGGGTAGATATGGTTGGTCAAGAGGAATTCACCTTTCAAAAGGTGGAACCATTCATAGGGTTAACCGTTATTAAAGGAAAATAGCTTGGAGAGGCTCCCATCCATGAAGAAGATGTGGAAATTTTAATTGAGGCTTAATCTCAACAAGCTAGTGCTGGTGTCTAGGGATTAAAGTAAATCATCCAAAACCTAAATAAGGAGAAAGAGAATTTTTAAACTCAAGAAATTATCATAGTTATAGAATCTATGATAAAGATGATTTTGGAGTCATTCCATGACATGTTCAGAGCACTAAAGTCTATGAAATTAAGGTAGGATGCACTAAAAGACCAAGCCACCTTAGCCAAGGAGCTAGTTACTCAATGGTAAACTTCTGAAGATAAGATTTCCCAACTTCTTAACATCTAGGTTGGGAAACAAATACAAAATTTTAAATCCATCAACATGGGGCACCTAAGTGCCATTTTGGGAATTTTTGTAGACAAGGTATAAGCCTTGAGTGTTTGGCATACCAAAGTGGAGGAATTTATTGAGGAGGAGAAAGAGCTCATGGGAAGAATTGAGAGGCTCCTGGGAACTATGCTTGAGGATCTTGCACATCCCACTACCCTAGGAATTATTAGTGATGAAGAATTTCATCATAGAGCTAATTTAATGACTCAAAAAATCAAAGGAAAAAGTCAAAGATAATCAAGGTTAGATATTAGCAGAATATTAGACATGATATTCAATGCAGGGGAGAGGATCAATGAAACTAGAAGCATTAATGAAGCTTTGGCTAGGAATGACAAGGATTTTGATGAGCTAGCTGATCAAGAAGAGGAGCATATCACAAGGCCTACCATAGACTTAGGCCTAGTGTATGAACAACATGAATGAGTTACGAGTATCTTCAATAGCAAAGGGACTCACCTCTAACATCCTAATTATGTTTTACCTGAGAGGTGGAATGTTATTTTGTAAAGGCACATGCTAGTTTTTTAGAATGATTCCCTCTAGATTAGCATGATTGTAAAAGACACATGTATTGTAGTTTGTTACAAAGACAACTATCTTTATCTTTGTACATTTTTATTTTTAGACTAACTGGTATACAACTTGGCTCTTCTATAAAGGCATGTATTACCATTTGTAAAAGGGAGGGAATTTGAACTATTTTGGTGCCATTTGTTAAGCAATTAATACAAAAGATCAAGTAATTCTGTAATAATTATCTAGGTTGATGTGTTTAAATTGATAAGTTTCTCAATTATTTGTCTAAGTTTGAATATGAATAGTTTTTAGGAATACTGAGTTAGATCATTAATTACAGGGTTTCTAACTTGTGTGATGTTAGGTTAGTTGAATGAGATTGAGTTTACTTCATTTTATTTGCTCTGCAATAAAGATGTGAATTAGCTATCTAGATGTGGTGTAAAAATTTAAAATTAAATCCAATTCTTACTTGTATTGTCATCTTATCTTTAGAATTAGTCCTAGTTTGTAGTGAAATGTGAGCTTAGGATACTTTAAGCTATATGTTGGTTAAGATGATGCTTGGTAATTCTTGAAACTTTGTTAATATGCTTACAATCAAAGATCAACAATCACCATTTATTTCTAACTCTACCCTTTCCTTTTTCCCTTTCTTTAAAAAATTCACTTTAGTTTAAAACATTGTTCATAACCATTTGGTTTAGTCAGTAATTAAGATTTGGATCAGTTTGCCAAGATTAGCACTAATATTCCTAAGAAAAGGCACCAAGATGTCTCCCAACCATCAAAATTTATAAATATTATGGAACAGTCTACATTGATTTGATGATATTTCACCATAGGCATCCTAATTTCCAAATATTTGAAACTCATGCCTTGAATAATTTGGATTATAAAATGAGAAGTGTTATTTAAAAATTAGAGAGCACCTGTGGTTCACTTGGATGCATCAAAAAATGCCAAGCATGCTTGCTTTTTGTTGTGGTATTCGATGAATCATGCTTCTTTCTTGCTCTTTAGCTTGACATGTCCTTTGATGGAATCATCTCAAACAAGTCTCCAAAGTATATGAATTCTTATTGAATTTGGAAACATACTTCATACTACTATCCCTTTGTCTCATCATGGAAAATTTACATCTTTATACATGGGAGAGCTTGTTGAAAGTATATATCTTCTTGAAAGGCCTAATTATCCTTCTCATTTGTTATAGCCTCTTCAAAGCCTTCAAGAAGTGTTGTATCATGACATTATATGACTATTTATTTTTAAAACTCCTTCTTGGTGTTGGTACGGGCATCTTCACATGTGATTTTAGAACCAATCTTTAAGTCATCTTCAAAAGACTCATATTCATCATCAATTGATCTATCATGGTTTGGAATCTCTTGACGGTGATGCCTCTCAACACATACCTAATATTTAACATCTTGGGCTTGTATTACTAGGAGTTTTGTCTTTTCAAAATCCTCATATTCCTTGAACATATGCATATAGCTTTTCTACATGTCTTCTTCTTGAAACAAGCCATCTTGCTTATCATGTCTTGTAGTCAGCTCCAAAGGAATTATAGGCTCCTTGGGGCTTTCAAATTCATTGAAAATGTATTTGAATCTCTACCATAAGTCATCATACTCTTTTTTGTCAACATCATGAAGGTGAAAAATAAGAGAAACTTCTCACTCTTTGGAATCTAAAAGAACCTCTTCCAAAGCTTCTTATTCACTACAAGTAAGGTCCTCTTTCTTATCATCACAACTTGATGTTTCTTCACAAAGAATTAGATTTTACTCATCATCAATCCAATTTGAAATCTCCATCTCAATATCCCTTGTAGTGATGTTAATACTAGGCATTTCAAAACCAATAATTTTAGCCCAAGAAGGCTTCCAAGGAGCAATGTGTTCTTCATCATTAGAATTTGATCTCTCTTCATTTAGTTGATCCACATTAGATTTAATGACATCATTTGCTTCAAGTTTTCCTTACATAGATGAGAGATTATACATTTTGAGTTCCAACTCCTTAATTTGTTTGGTAAGGCTCTCTTGAAATAGCTTTTCTTGAGGGGAAATAGGATATTCATTAGGGAAGGGAGTAAAATAAATTTGGGATGAAGGGTACAAGGATCCTTGAGGAGGGGTGAGAATGAGTTGAATAGGTTAGTATTATATTCACTTCCAAATTCTCCACTTATACATCCTTTTTATTTATTTCCAGAAGATTCCACTACTTCCTTCCATCTTGGGAAACTAGACTTAGAATATTCTTTATGAGGATGAGATGCAAATGAAGTAAAGCGACACTTAGAGACATCTTATTCTGCTACCATGATGGATTGATTTAGATGTTGGTTTTCCAACTCAATCTCCTTGTCAAGATGAACCTCCAACATCAAACTTCTTCTCTCAAAATATTCTCCAATAGTGGTATCCCTCTTCCTTTGGCTACTCTTTTAGATGGACCTCCAAGAAGGAAAAATTTGGGGAATGCATGGAGGACTTTGGGAATTTTAAAACATGATTGGATTGACATTTCGAATAGGTATAGTTGGCATACTTTAAGGATGATGTGGGGTGTATTTGAGCTACCAAGATTGAGCTGGTTCATGAGATTTCAACCTCTCCTCTATGTGGAAAATTAAACTATAAACATCAAGCATTTCATCAGTAAGACTTTGCCAATTATCTCTCTACAGGAATCCATTATTTCTTGACTTGGTCTAAAACATCCCTCACACTCCTGATATAATCACTAAGGATGACTTGACCATAACCATTTATAGTATCAAGTTCTAAGATATAGTCTTTACTGCCAATGAGAGTCTTCTTGAAACTTGTAATGGACTAACTTAGAAAAGAACTATGTGGACTAGGTGAAGCATAAACTTGATAGGGATGATTATAGGAAACATAGGATTGATAGGGTTCATGACAAGATTTTCCAAGGAATTGTTCATATTGAGAGGGAATAGGCAAAGATGGATATGTCTCCCCAACTTGTGTTAAGATAAATTCAACATTAAAATAATCCATGAATCACTCATGAGAAGTGTATAGAATAAGAAAATAACCTCAAATAGAGTACCTAAACTACTTAACCAATATATTTATGCTTGGAGTCACCATTGGTGCTTATTGAAATTACCTCCAAAGGTTGATATCTTGAGGAAAACACAAAAAACTCCTCAAAGTCTTGGAACAAGTGTACCACCAAGCATGCCAAAAACTATTGTCACTTAAACTCACACCCATCAAGGAGATGAAAAGTCTCTCCTCATTCAAGTGTCATAATGGAACCACCTTAGGGTTGTGGGCAACCCAAGTTTGAAGTGGATCTCTAGATTAGGGCTAGTTCTCTTGATGTATCACTATAGATAAAACGTACTACTAAATCTTAGGGGGTGAAAAGGGAGAAGGATAACTAAACACAAATATAACCTATGGGATATATATTCTACTCATACCACTTATAATGCACTTGAAACCAAAGATAATCCCACACATACACTTCATTCAATTAAACATGCCTCTTCTACATCATTATTTCAAGCATGGGGTCTTAGAGAGAGTCTAGCCTATAAGGACTTAGACAGTAGGTCTTATAGAAACAATAATAAATAATCTACTCACTATACATAAAATCCATATTAGACACTTCTTATTGACCTGCAAAAGAGAGCCTTCAAACCACACAAGGCACTAGGAAGAGTAACATATGAAGGTAAACAAAATACACTTGCACAAGACCAATAACCATAACATGCACTTCATGAGATCATGAATGAGGTAAAACAAAATTATTTATTAGTTCAAGGCAAAAAATTGGTAGGGATTCACCACAAATAGGTGGAGATATCCCTATAATAGCCAAAAAGGCTAGAATTTATAGTAGTTATGAGAGGAGAGAGAAAGTGAAGTTTAAGAGTCACTAAGACACTTTTAAATAAATAAGAAAGAGTTATTATAGTCATAAAATTAGGCATGAGATAGATCCTATAAGATAAAATATGGAGAAATGTTTCCCAAGTCTTATAGCTCCTTCATATGTGGCATAGATGCCCTTGTGCTTGCTTAAAAAACTATTTTCATGATTTGCCCTCATCAAACTACTTAACCATTAAGTAGGGTCAAGTATGATGATTGATTTAAAGGGTATGGGTTAAAAATAATCCCTCACATGCATTGGATTAGTCCCTCACCATTCCTATTCCTTTGACCATGAGAAATCATTCATGATAGTCACAAATAACTCCTTCTCATGTACTTCTCACACTTGGAATTCAAAATACTTCTAATTCTACAATATAATCCATGAATAAGGAGGAATGACACATTTAAAGAGTGTCTAAGTCATCAGGTTCATCAATCTATCCTTAAAAGGCTTCCTAATTAGAGTTTCACCATTTTCACTAAGTGTTCACTGCTCATTCACTATGACTCACTAAGATGAGGAAGATGGTAGGCACAAGGAGATTAGATAACTAAATATATGAACATGAGGACTTAAAACAAGTCCTAATCTCTCTCCCAAAGGTATTTGAATATTTTGAAAGTTATCCATGCTATAAAACACACAAACTTATCAAAATAAGCCTTGTTTTACCTCTTTCATAGAGGTAAGGTACATATCAATTGCATGGGTCAAGTCCCTAGAGAGTCCTCTACATATTCAAATCACTTCCTTGGCCTTTACTTTCTATCTGGATGCTTCAATTACCTTCTTTCCCTAATCAAGTCCTTAATGAGGGTTTTGGAATGGTTTCAGGTCTTAACCTTTGTTCATTAAAGTTTGATGTCCAACCCCTTTCCAAATATTTTTGAGAGCATCCTAAGAACCCTCTCTATCATATCTAATCACCTCATCTTTCCATGCAAAGTGTCATGAGAGATACAATCATCTTAAGTTGCCATTCATGACCTTTTCCATGTATTCTACAAGGTCTGAGTGCACTTTAAGACAAAATGGATTATTGGAGACCTCCCATACACACTGAAGGCTTATACACTTCTATACATATCCCACAAACATTCTTCCATCATCAGAATAGCTCATCAAGAGATAGAAATGAAAAAGACCCCATTTTGATATTAGGCCCATACATTTTGCTCCATAACTCTGCCTATAACCTAGGGCTCAAATGATATTATTCATGTTTTTCTTGCACCCAAGAGGTTAACACATATCTAAAAACATATCATAGACATGTTACAACTTGTTAGATATCCTATCTAATGCTATAAATGTGAAAGGCTCTGAAAATGGCTTCTAGGCCTTAATTCTAACCATTATGTTGACTATAACCCTAGATGGTTTAGAGAATTCTAATTGATTTATTCCCTCCAAAGAATGTTTTCCATGTGGTATTATATGTGATCCAAATTCCCATAACTCTTTGAATGGTATCCTTAGCATCTGGTTCACCTATTTGTCCTCATTCCAAAGTTGTAGATCTTGTGCAATGGGAAAAGTGACCTTTGTCTAAGACAAAATTGAGGGAATTTACCCTATTTTCATTTTAAAACAAATAATTTTAGGGGTCTCTTAGACTCCAAAGGGTGCTCTGTATAAAGTTTGAGCTCCCGGTGACGTGTTTTGACCCTTAAAAACCACAAAATTCCTAGGCAAACCTTTTCAAGATAGTCTATGTAGGGAATTAGATCATGAACTATGTTTTACTCATATGAGGAGCATTTTTAGGTGTACTAGCATAGTGGATGTGTTTCATTTAACTCCTCATTTAATAATTTTTTTAATTGATGTCAATCAGACTAGGGCTAATGTCTACAACTATCTACAACAAGGCTTATGATAGTAGATCTATAGATTGGTATTTTGGGGGGGTTATGTAGTGACTCTATTCTAACTATTACTAATGAAAGATAACTTTTATACTATTTTATTCACACTTGATAAAGAAAATATCAACCATCAATTTAACTAATTCAATCTTATGCTTGAAATCATATCACACTTAATCTATTCCACACTTTTTTAGAAATATAAATCTAGATTTAATTCACACTTACAGGAAATATAAAAACTCAGTTGGAAAGGTAAATCTAAATTAACTCATTCCCTTTAAAATAAATACTAGGTCTAAATCACACTTGCTTGAAAAGAGGAATGACTGATAAAAAGTGAATCTTGATTTTTTTTTATAAATTACCATTACATAAATGTATTAGGAATATTATAATTATCTAATAATTAACAATAACATAATACCATACAAAAATTCTTTTCTCTAAAGAGAGTGGCCCCTTGCTCTTCTTAGAATCAAGAATGGAATCTACTTAATACTAGGAACTGGAATAAAATTGCATTAATTGATGAAAGCTGGAATGCTTATAAAACTATCTAAAACCTAAAGTATGACTGTATTCAATACTCAATAATTATTTATTAAGATAAAAAACTTATAGTTTTATGGTAATGAGTATTAACTAAAAATAATACATGGAAAACTAGGACTTCTTAATCAATCTGCCTATCTCCAAAATGGAAGATTTGGATTAAGTAGGATCTTTAGGAAATCCAACTATCTAAGTATGTATAAAGTATATCAAAATGGAATCCTTCAAAATAGAAGTTGAATATTTCTTTTATACGACTCTATCTAAAATGATTATCACTTACTACTAGTCTACCTACAAAATCTCTAACATAGGATTCAGACTTGTAGAGTTCATAGAAATAGACATGCAGAGTCTGTGGATATGGACCTGCAAAGTTCGTAGAAATGTGTTCTTAGTATTACCCAAGGCTAAAAATCTATAAAGTCTATAGATAAGGACTAATTAAGTCCATAGATATCAGCTGAGTAGGTTTGTAGCTTAGGAAAACTATAACTTCTTTATCACACTGCATTTGCCATCTTTCCTATACATTCTTCAAAACCAAAACACCAAAACAAGCTATTTTTTAGGCATAAATGACAAGGTATTAACATAATCTTTAGTGACATAAATGAGATAAAGTATCTATTTTCCATGCTACTATTAACTAAAAGTTTATGATTTACATAAGACTATATCCTTGGAGAGATGAAATAAAGGAAATACTATGTAAATAATGAGCCATATTTTGAGCTCATCATCTCCCTTAGGCTTTACCTTTTGTAGGTCCCTTTTACAAAACTTCATATGCCTCCATAAGCTCTATTTCTATTTTCTAGACTTTGGCTGAGATCATAATCATCAAATTCATCTTTTATATGATAATTTGCATAATCAGTGAATCCTTTGTGGGTCAGAGTCAGATCTTTCTTGACATCAAATTATTCATCAGAATGTGGTGCCTAGTTTTTCCATCTTAGAATTGGTATAACTAATAAAGGGGGTCTATATCTCATTCCAATCCATATATTATCTCCATTAGAATTTAGTACTTCTATAATTTCCTCAAGAACTGCTTCAACTCTTCTTCTACTCTATCTTACATTGTTAGGAGATATAACTTCACATTTATTGAGAGAGACTAGTAATAAATCCTATATATTAACACTTGATACAATAACTGAATCAAAATTCTACCTTATGAATAGATCAAATGAGATGGTGTAATTTTTTAAGGCTTCGTAATTAATGATTTTTGACATCAACATTCTGGTAAACATCCTTGAATTTTCATTTTATTAGATTGGGAATGGAAAAGCTTGATCTTATGCATAACCCTATTGTCTTAGAATGTGTTGAATAATCTTCAAATTTCCTTTTCCATGATAAATTATTTTAAAAAGTAGAATGGAGTGCTCGTGACTAAACTTTTCCTACATGAATATTAATTAAAAATTTATTGTGATCATGGTCTCCTATTATTAAGTCATGCAAATAGAATTCATATAGGAGATCTTGATTGTCATGGCCAACACTATAAAAGATTTACAAAAATGTAGAAGGATCCAATTTTTTTTATGAAATCTGATAATAAATTCTAAGGAGCTACCAAATATATAATTTCTCAAAGAGAAATAAGCTGTATGTAGGAGGACTTTTTCAAGCTAAAAGAGCTTTTGCTAATTTTCAGGCATTCTACAAATCTTCTTCTAAAGTTTGGGTTTTGGACTCTAATATTTGTTTCTTATTTTTCAATTTCTCATTTTCAATAACTAAATCCTTATTATTATTATTATTATTATTATTATTATTATTATTATTATTATTATTATTATTATTATTATTATTTTTGATTGTCTGATATTCTTCTTGTGCTTGATGTAATTTATATAATGGAGGAACAAATGGATGACTTGTTTAATTCCCTTGATTCATAAATGTTTTAGAGGTGGAAGTGGTTTGGCTAAAATTTTGAGGAGAAGCAGTAGGAAAGGTCTTAGGAAATTTCAATAGTTTCTACAACATTCTATTCTCCTTCTTAAGACTCTCTATATATATCCATTATTCAATCTCTTCTTCTTCTTTTTGTTTTATGATTTTTTTTCAATTTATTAACTTCTAAATCATGATTCAAAGATATTACTTCTAATTTTTTCCCTAACATAGAATTAAGTTGATCCTTTCTATGAATTTTATTGATTAAATCAATAATGTCTATTGCCTATTGTTATATCAGTGTTTGAGCCTTAGAAAGTTACAGTGTTAGCTGCATCACAGGGTCTATTAGATTGGATGGTTCTCCTTCTTCAAATGTGCATGGATTTTTTCCTTTGTCCACTAGAACTTTAATTTGAACATTTTTTTCCTCTGTAATGTTATCCTTTTCAGATTTAGTTTCCATTGTGTTTATTGGAGGACTTCTTGAGTCATCAAGTGGCTGAATAACATGACTAACAACATATTTTTTCATAGGATTTGTTTCAGAAGTTCCTTGTTCTTCAATATTTTTTTGATCTAAAGGTTGGGATAGTTATATAAAACTATCCAAAATATCTACTTCCTCATGTTCATCTTTATCCAAGATCAATTTTCTTCTTCTTCTTTTGATTCTTTGAGCTACACTTGATGGTTCATTTGCTACAATAGTTAAATCTCTGGCCTGCCCATGTCCTGTTGGAGTAGAAGCCCTACTTTTTAATTTATTTATTTTTGTCAAAGGGAATGATCTTTCAATAGGTTATTGAGGTTCTTATGGAGCCTCTAAAATAATGGAGGTTTGAGCAGCTTGAGATCTGGTAATCCTTCTTGAGAAAGGAGGAGTTTTCCTAGAAGCCATAGGCTATTTTTGCTTTTTCTTTATTTTCTTAGTAGATGGAGTAGCTGTATTGGATGGTCTTTATGATTGAGTTTAACTAAAGTCCCAGCTTCTTCTTGTATATGTAGGGCTTAAATTTTTCAAATAACTTTATTTTCCTAGGCTTTCCAAACTTCTTTCCCTTACTTCAAGAAATGATGCTGAATAATAAGGTGAATGAGGCCATGATGCCTAAGAGGAGCATTAGGAGTGATTGTCATAACTTGAAGGGCACCATATAGGTAATATGGGAGATTAATTCTACATGGGGGGTTTTGTCTCCCATGTTCAATATGTATCAAGATTTTCATAGCTTCTCCTCCCAAAAGGTTACATTGTCCCTCACAAGTTATGTATTTGATGACCCAAAATACTACAGATTACCATGGCTCTAGAAGTGAATCTCTATAGATGCCTTTAGTCTTTCCTTTTGATACAGTTCCTATTTTTTATTACCATTGAATTGGGTGAAAAGATCATTGAATGAAACCTTCCCTATTACTTTCATTGTTGTGTTTAGGATTTCTATGATTTCACTAATAACTTGACTAGAAACTAGAATGACTATTCCTTCAACAATGGAAAAATCAAGGATAAGGTTTTTTACAAATTCTCTTACTTGTGTTTCATGAAATCCCTAGAATTTTTGAATAAAGGGAAGCCAAATGTTTGCCTCGAATGTTGCTACAAAAGCCCTATCACTAAGAAATTTGGTGGGTGTCTTTGGCTCTGATCATGTCTTCTATCCCATTTTTATTTGGATGAATACTGATCAAATTACTATGAATAGTAGAAGAACTTAACAAATTAAAACCAGAGTTTACATTGATTTTGCTTGGAAATTTACAAAAGAAGGCTTTTTGATACACTTCGTAGGGACTACTAATTTTGGTAAGCATATATAGAGTTAACTTCCCACATGTTGATTGAAATATAATCATTATTTTGGATTCATTTGATGTCTATGGAGTGGAACTTCTGACTGCTAAGGTGATATAATCATAAACATGGCCGTTTGAATGATGTTTTTACATGGGGGCAGTTAATGGCTCATGTGGAAGGGGTAATTAGTTATATTGCCACAAAAGAATTTCTAAATTAAAGCACATTTTATTTTGAGGATTTACATGTATTCTATCATGATGTTACATCATAATGACAATGATGCAATTTATTGCTTGCAATTATTCATTATGACACATGTCTCATTAATCCCCTTTTCTATTTGTCCACTATTTTTATTCCTCTATTTAAGGAATTCATGATTATCTAATCATATCTTCCATCTCCATATGATCAATATTATTTAAATAAAAAAACTTTTAATTTACCAAATATGAATAAATAAAACTTATCACTCACTTATTCGTACTTCAGATCAAGTTCTTTCTCTACCATTTGTCTTGCATAAGTAGAGCATCATGAATTAGTTAACATATTTCAAAGGAATCAATGTTTTAAGTTTATTACTTATGAAAAATAATTAATATTATCTAATTAGACTCCTTTTTTTTAATTTTTTTACCCCTTGGTAAGCCATTGCTAGTTTTCTGACCAAGGCCCTTTATGCAATGCATGGCCAGTTAGGAAGCTAGTTTTCTAACCATGCATTATTAATAACATCATTACACATGATTTTAAATATTAAATATTTTATTTTTTTATATTTTTTATATTTTTTTATATTTTATATTTATATTTTATTTTTTTATGACTAGCAATCATTATGGTAACATTTTCCTAGAAGAAACAATTTCTTCTAGGAAAGCTACCTGGGGTCTCATATTTTGTACAAAGTCCTCTTTATTGAGAGGTTTCTAATAAAGTTTCAATTGATGACCATTGAATAGAAGATTCCTTTTCCTATCATCAATGGGTATTAATTTCACTAAACCATTCTTAAAAACTTCTTCTATTTGATAAGGTCCAAGCCACCTTGTCTGTAATTTCCCTTTGAACTATTGAAATTTAGAGTCAAACAATAGTGCCCAATCTCCTTTTTGAAAATTTCATTGTTTGATGTGTGAATCATGCCAAATTTTCCTTTGATTCTACACCAATTCATTTGTCTATAATGCTTCCATTCTCATTTCATCAAGTTGATTGAGTTGCATGAGTCTCTCCTCTTGTGCTATATCTAATTTAATTCCCACTTCCGATGTTGTTTTCAATATTTGTAATTCAAATTAAAAAAAAAATAGAGGTTTCTTACCATAAACCAAATCATATGGTGAGAAGCTAGTAGTTTTTTTCTAAGTATTATTATAAACCTAGACTGCTTTTAGGACCTTATCTACCCAATCCTTCTAGTTGGTACTAAAAATATTTGTTAAAATAATCTCTAATTCTCTTTTTGTAACTTCAACCTATCCATTGGTTTGTGGATGGTATGGAGAAGACTTTCTATGCTAAGTTTGATACACTTTCATGAAGTATTCTATCATTTTTGACATGAACTAAGGTCCTTGATTTGAAACTATTTTTTTTGGAGCACCAAATCTTTGCATAATCTTGAAGTATAAGAAATATGCCATAGCTTCTTCTTGAGCATGAGTTAGAACTTCTAATTCTACCCATTTGGTGACATAGTCTATGTAGACTAACATATATTATTTTTCTCTAGAAGGAGGATCCATAGGTCTAAAAAAATCAATTCCCCATTTCTCAAATGGTTCTAGAACCAGTTGAGGGTGGAGAGGCATCTCAACTGAGAGAGTGGGCTACCCGGTTCTCTGACATGAATCCCAGTGCCTGATATAATTCTTTACTCATCTGTGAAGATGAGGCC
The DNA here is from genome assembly GCA_037957365.1 of Torreya grandis. Taxonomy (NCBI): domain Eukaryota; kingdom Viridiplantae; phylum Streptophyta; class Pinopsida; order Cupressales; family Taxaceae; genus Torreya; species Torreya grandis. Next base: position 1,226,539 of record JARHVA010003566.1, read on the forward strand.
AATAATAACCTAGTCTAAGGATTTTGTGTATTGTTCTATGGGTTGAGTAATGTCCTCCTCCTAGTTTATCATGATAGGCTCTAATGATATCCTATGCTTCATTATTTGTCACACACCTATGAAACACATGATCAGGTCTAAGTTTAAATAAATCCATTTAAAATAAGAACTTTCTCTAATTAACCATTTTCTTTCTTTGTGTGAGAAATGAGGAAACTTCCCTGTAGCAAGATAACTAGAAATATTAGCAAACCATAGAGAATTTGTTGAAATGACAAACAATTATTCATCTAAAAAATCATCCTCTACTAGTTCTTCTTCACCTAAAATATTAACTCTGGATAAGAAATCAGAAACCACATTAAACTTTCTTGGTTTATCTATAATAGTACTATCAAATTCCTATAAGATTAATAATCATTTGATAATCCTACCTCCCACTATTAGTTTGTTAGTAGGATACCTAATGGCTGAATGATCTATGTAGATAAACACCTTGTAGCCTATTATGTAATGTTTGAATTTATTTATTGCATGGACTACAAAAAGTAATTATTTTTTAGTCATGGTGTAATTTCTTTTAGTAGGAGTCATGTTTTTATTGATGTAATAAATGGCATACATATGATGATTTTCATCTTTTTGTCCTAGGACTGCAACCATTGTTGTGTTGGAAGCATATGTGTATATATGAGAAGGTTGTCTCTAATCTAGGCCTCTCAATACTAGAGTAGTACTAAGTTTGGATTTGATGGTTTCAAAGGCTTATTGACAATCATCATTCCATATAAACTCACTATCCTTTATAATAAGTGCAAACATTGGAGAAACTATTTTATTGAAGTTATCTATGAATCATTTATAATATCTAGCATGACCTAAGAAAATTTTTACTTCTGCTTATGTATGTGGAATAGGCAAGTTGGAGATTATCTCAATTTTCTTTGGGTTTACCTAAATACCCTTTGCTAAAATGTGATGTACTAGCACCATTCCTTGATCCATCATTAACAAGCATTTGTCATGGCTTAGTGATAATTGATGTTCCTCACATCTTGTCAAAAATATTTCCAAATTGGCAAGGGCTTCTTAATAGGTTCCTTCATAGATAGTGAAATCATCTATGTAGACTTCTACACAATCATTTGTGATGTCAGAGAATATTGCCAAAACTATTCTTTGAAAGGTTACTAGAGCATTGCAAAGTCCAAATAGAATCACTCAGCAGGTAAAAGTTCTCTAAGGATAGGTGAATGTGGTTTTGTCTTGATCCTTAGCTACAACTATGATTTGGTTATATCCACTAAATCCATCTAGAAAAGAGAAATATTTCTTTTCTACTAAATTATTAAGAACTTGGCCAATGAAAGGCAAGGGAAAATAGTCTCTCAAGGTTACCTTGTTTAATTCCATATAATCCAAACATACTCTCCACTTCCCATTCTTGTTTAGAACAATCACCAATGGTGAAACCCACTAGCTGTCTAAGATGGGGTAAATGAATCCCAAATCTAATAATTTCTAAATTTCTATTTTCTCTATATCTTTTAATGCTGGGTTTATTCTCCTCTATGGTTGTCTTACTGGTTTGACATATTTTGTGTAAATGTAGTGTTTACATAAATTGAGGTGAATTCCTTTCATATCAGTATAATCCCAAGAAAAAGCCTTAGTATATCATTCTAGGACTTCAAAAATTTATACTTTCTCATCATTGGTTAACTAGCTATTGATATTCAAAGTCTTTCTAGGTAGTATCATAAGAGGTTTTGTGTTTGCATGATTAGATTCTACTTGTTTAAATTCACTCATTAGTGAATTTAGAGGACATGGATGAGGGAGTATCATATGGAATGTTTCTACATTTTTGATAAATCCTTATCTAAGAATAACAACTCTTGCTAATGGGTAATGAAATGCATTCAAGAATTATGTTTGTTATTCTTCTACCCAATTTCATACACTTGATTGAGTCACCCTATGATCATATGATGAAAAGGTAATATAAGGATTAAGGGAAGATATCTTAGAGGAGACTACAGAGTCCATATATTATATTTTGGTATAATCTATAGTTTCTATAGAGTCCTTAGATTCTATTCTAGCAGAATCCATAGTTTTTGCAAAGTTCATAGATTCTGCTAAATGCTCATATTCCTAAGATTTTGGAATAATGTATTCACTCAATTCTTCTAGATGTTTTTTAAATGTGATCATGGATAATGATGAAAGATCATTTTTTTTTTGTATGAATTATCTACCCAAAGATTTTATATGTTGTTCACTGATGGTCTTGTAGGAGGATACAAGGAAATGCATTTGGATTTTAGACCATTGGAAATGGTCATATCTCCTGACCTACAATCAATCAGTGCTACAATAGTAGATAAAAATAGTATTCTTAGTATTAGAGGATATCCCAAATTCTTTGTTTTAGGTTGTATCACCATAAAATCAACTAGATATTCCCAATACTCAATAAGTACTACAACATTTTTTATGGTTTCTTTTGGTTTAGTTACAGACTGGTCTACCATTTGGAGAATGGTAGATGTAGGCTAATTTTTTGTGAGGGGAAGTGTTTGAAGAGTATCAGTAGTCATGACATTAATTTATACCCCTAAGTCCACTAGAATGTTATGAATTTCCTTTCTTCCTATTGTAGCTATGATGACTCGATTGCTTGGGTCTGCATATTTGGGTATTAACAATTTTCCTACTAACAAATCAATAAATTTACCATCAACATGTATGGTTTTTATGTACTATTTTTTCATTATAGGTGTTTTGACACACGAATTCTTGATAATTTTGTTTAGTTCAAGAATGTCCCTAATAGTTTATAATAGGGGTACCTCAATGTTGACTTCTTGCAATTCATAGATCAGGTATGATTCATGTTTGATTTAAATCTCTTTCAATCTATTAGGAAAAGGGGCTATTGGTGTAATGATATTTTCCTTATATTTTTTTGGACATTCATTAGTTCTAGCTTCCTTATTATTTGGTTCAAGCAATTTTGTTTTGTCTTTTTCATGAAGTATCTATAAAATGAGAATTGGAGGCTCTCTTATAGTTTTTCTTGATCTTAGTTATATATCAAAATAATCAATAGCTATTATGTTTATGGTTTCCCCTTGGTCTTTGACATAAATGGGTGTTTGTGGTTTATTATTTAGATTTGATATTGGTTTTTTAGGCATTGGAGGTTGATTAACTTGTTCTAGCTATTGAAGACAGGAGGTGGCATTATGGTTTGTTGTTGAGGTTGCTTTCTTGGTTGATTATATTATTGATGAGGGGTCCAATGTGGATTCCATTATGGATGAAGTTATTTCTATGGTACCCATGGTTGAGGGGGTAACCAATCTCATCTAGGCCATGAAATTTGAGCTGGTGGAATTTAAGTTTGACCCCACATTGGTGGAGGTGTTGGAACATTCAATGGGTCTATCCATGGATTAGATAAATTCCTTACACCAAACTATCCTTAAATTTGATATTGTGGAAGAAAAATATGTCTTTGGACATAATTTACTTCTTCAATGGATTAAACATTTACTTTTATCTAATTTTTTAGAGTGGGTAGAAGAGTACAATTGTTTATGTCATGGTCTATTCCCTCACAAATTCCACAAGAAGAAATGCTTGTTTTATCTAAAGGACAATCCCTGAGAACATGTTTTAATCTGTACTTAGGATAGTAAATGGCTAATGGTTCTATTACATTGGCTTTATCTCAAAGGCCATCTAATGTAATATTTAGTGTGACCAAAATATCATTTTTTAGATTATAAAATTCTTCCACTAACTTGCCTAAGTCATTGGATTTTCCTAGCCTTCCTTTCTTCATTCCTAGTTTTGTCTGAGAATAATTAGTATAGAGTTCTAAAATCTGATGAAAGGCTAGTTTGTTTATATCTCCTCAACCCATTAAGTTCAATGCATCTCTAATGTCTTCATATAATCCTTTGAGGAAAAAAAGTTATAGGACTTCCTTAGTAAGTGGATAATTACTTCATTTGTGTGTGAATGAAAATCTGTCCAAATAGTCCTCTAAGGATTCATCTTCATTTTGTTTAATTTTTAATGATTCCTCCTTCCTTTCTCTCACCTTATAGTAATCTTGATATTTGTTCAAAAATGTAGTTTCCATTTCTTCCCATGTATGGATGGAGTTGCTTGGTAGACCCATGAACCATCTCATGGTTGCATCTTTGAGTATTGATGGAAATAATTTTAGTTTTTGATTGTCTGATGTGCAATCATAAGTTTGACAGAGAAATTTAAATTCAAATAAAAACTGATCAAGATCTTCAATGAATCTTCCCCAAAAGTTTGGAAAATTTGTAGGATAAATATTTTTCATGGTGGTTTGATCATTAGGATCTACAATAATTGGAAAGGAAAAATTAATTCTTGGTTTTCCAACCTATCATTCTTATTGGTCACCCATATCTTCTTCTAATGTGCCTTCAATACTAGGATTATTTATTCAGTGAATGTTGGTATAGCTACTTGAGGGTTTTTCAAATTCTTCAAAACTCTTTTTAGTTATAGGTCATTTAAATGCTTCTTCTAAATCTTTGGCAACCTCAAGATATTCTCTCCCTTTGAGTGGATAATCTAGATGTATTCTTCCTATATGACTTACTTGTGGTAGGGTTCTAGTCACAAATAAGATTTTAGGATAATCTTGAAGATGTGATTCAATAGCCTATTCTAAATTCTTAGCTAAAGATGGTGATGGACTTTCTTTTTTAAATTTTGGGTTAGGACTTTCAACTAGAGATGTTGAAGGACTTTATACTATTATTTTTGGAGGAAATTTTGAAACAAATCATCCTTTTAAATCTCTTGGTTGAAACATAAATTGATTGCTCTTTTATGATTTTGATATTTTCTATTTTTTTAAATTTTTCCTATAGATCAATAAGTTTTACCTCACTAACACCTTAAAGTTTCTTGGTAACAATGCCAAAAATGATGAGTGTCGTTTAACTCCTCATTTAACCAATTTTCTTAATTAATGTTAATCAAACTAGGGTTGGTGTCTAAAGCTATCTACAACAAGGCTTATGATAGTAGATTTATAGATTGATATTTTTGGGGGGTTATTTAGTGACTCTATTCTAACTATTACTAATGAAAGAGAGATTTTATACTATTTTCTTCACACTTGCTAAAGAAAAGATCAACCATCAATTTAACTAATTAAATCCTCTACTTGAAATCAAAGCACACTTAATCTATTCCAAACTTTTTTAGAAATGTAAATATAGATTTAATTCACACTTGTAGGAAATACAAAAACTCAGTTGGAAAGGTAAATCTAAATTAACTCATTCCCTTCAAAATAAATACTAGGTCTAAATCACACTTGCTTGAAAAGAGAAATGACTGATAAAAAGTGAATCTTGAATTTATTTTTTTATGAATTACCATTACATAAATGTATTAGGAATATTATGATTATATAATAATTAATAATAACATAATACCATATATAAATTCTTAGCTTAGAGGAGAGTGGGCCCTTGCTCTTCTTAGAATCAATAATGGAATCTACTTAGTACTGGGAGCTATAATAAAAATGCATTAATTGATGAAAGCTAAATTTTTTACAAAACTATCTAAAACCTAAAGTATGATTGTATTCAATACTCAATAATTATTTTTTAAGATAAAATACTTATATTTTTATGCTAATTATTATTAAATAAAAATAGTACATGGAAAACTAGGACTTCCTAATCAATTTGCCTATCTCCAAAATGGAAGATTTGGATTGAGTAGGATCTTTAAGAAATCTAACTATCTAAGTATATCAAAATGGAATCCTTTAGAATAGAAGTCAAATATTTCTTTGATACAACTCTAGATAGAATGATTATACTTTACTATTGGTCTACCTATTAAATCTCTAACATCTTAGGCTTCAGACCTGCAGAGTTCATTGAAATGGACCTGCAGAGTCCGTGGATATGGACCTACAGAGTCTGTAGGAATGAGTTATTAGTATTAACAAAGGCTCAAAGTCTATATATTAAATATATAAGGACTGGTTAACTCTATAAATATCATCTGAGTAGGTTCATAGCTTAGGAAAACTAGAATTGAAACTATAACTCCTTTATCATACTGCATTTACCATCTTTCCTATACATTCTTCAAAAGCAAAACACTAAAACATGTTATTTATTAGGCATAGATGAAAAAGTAATAAATTAATCTTTAGTTTGACATAAATGAGATAAAGTATCTATTTTACATGCTATAATCAACTAAAATTTTATGATTTATATAAGAATGTATCCTTGGAGAGATGAAATAAAGGAAATACTATGTAAATAATGAGCCATATTTTGAGCTCATCAATAGTTTAGGTTTGGAAAACAATAAAATAACCCTCAAATAACTTATTATACTCATTTCAAAATTATTTAGACTCGTTTGTCCACTTTGGTATCATTATCATCATTTTAGGACTCAAACCCTTATTCACTCTCCTAAAGCCATTTAGTTGACTATGAGGAGATCCTTAAGGTCATGTAGGTGTTATTTTCTTATGAAACCTATGATATATATATTATAAATTCCTTGGTATTCTATTATCATTTGGATCTCTTATTAAATTACTAAGATGATGTCACTATGCTTTAATTCTAAAAATCAAGCCTTTTCACTATCCTGACATATCTCTTCCTGTAGGTGTTTAATTTCTTCTTATGACTAGGTTGAGATGTTAGAAATTAAATTTTTTTAAACCTAAAGATCCACTTATAATTTGAACCTATCCTATTTTACTTTGAAAAGTCTAAACATTCTCACAAACTTGAAAATAGGTCACTACCTATTTCCTGAGATGACATAGTCAATTGTGTTATGCCTTGAAGGAATGTATTAGGCTTATGAAGACCCTGGTCATAATGAATTAAGATATTATTTGAAAAATATTGAGATTATTAAGTGTCTCTTTCACTTATACTCACATTAATTCCCATATAACATCACCACAACTTCAATAAAATCACTGTCTACCCCTTCCTACTGTAGGTGTCTATTTGAGCAACTTGTACGGTCAGGGAGTGTGCAAGTGAATCAAGATAGGAGTATATCATCCTCTCCTTGATGATATTGGGTCACAAACACTATTTTCATATATAAGAAACATTTTATCATGATTTTAGGGCTTATTTGTAACTATGAGTGACAAATATCTCTTTTTGAGCTTGGAACTATAGACCTCTCTGCCTGCTCATAGTGTATTTAGGGCCATCTTTGAGCTCTTCAAAAACCACCCTCCCTTAGGTATCTGCCTTTCAATATTTATATATGTCTTGTCTTATATGAGGAATACATGATCCAATATTAATGATGCATTGGAAATCCTTGGAGACATGTTTTAAAATGTTTTCAAAAGTCCCTAGACCTTTGTTTTATCCATTTAGGGAAAATAGTCCTTGTATCAGTCTTTAGACTTTTTAGCATGATTTTACCCTTGTTTTCTTACCTTGCCTTTTAAGGAATTACGTCATGATTTAATTGACATATTAAGACTAATAAAAAGTTTCAATTCATGTCCTATACTCTATGTATGTTTCAATCCCATGCTTCCTTACTTGTAGGTGGTCATGTCTCAGTATATAGGCAGATTAAACCCAGATACTGGTTGTAGAGTGAAAAATGTGCATTATATTTTGACCTTAGTGACCCAAGGTTTATATCAAGATTTAAAAATTAGTTATTTATTCTTGAGAAGGGTAGGGATCATTATTAAAACTCTCAATATGCCATGATATTACCATGAAACTCCTAAAAGTGCATCTTGGAGAGTTTGCAGGCAGAGAATGGAATTGGTAAGAACATGTTTGTTAAAACCTCATAACACACCAATTGAATTTATAAATCCTCAAATGGATTACATCCACCAATAAAACTTTGATATAAACCTCAAAACACCTTATTTAACATGAAAATCACCTACCTAAAGGTGGAAAGAAGAAACAGATAAGGAAAATGTGGACAATGTGTAAAATTACGCCTCATGGGTAGACCTATGTCTTTTATCAGTCCTTCAAGGGCTGATTACCATCATGGTTATATTGAAACAATTTTATAAAACTCATTCTCAATGTGATATTATCCTATACTAATGATTATAATGCACTTTGATGGCTACCTAGCTGAGATAAGTCTAGAAGAGATTCCTTGAGTTCTTGAGAATTTAAAAACCAAAAACAATGAAAAAACTATGGATAGGTCTTTGAAAACCTTGAAAAACACTTGAAAACAACCAACAAGTCAAAAAAAAGCAAAATATTCTGAAATAGGCTCAAACAGTGACCCCTCATGGATGTGAGTGCATAAAAAGTTACTTGGCTTCTTAGAAATGGTTCATAAATGATAAACCATGAAAATAAAACTTATTTACATATATTTGAAGTAGACTCAAACCCATTTCAACCCCCAAGAGTACTCCTTCCAACTTCACTTGTATGGATTTTACCAAACATGCAAAGTTGACCCTTCTTGGCTTGTAAAGGCAAAAAAGAAGAAAAGGAAGAAATAAATGATTTATATAATGAAATATCTACACAAAAGGAATGGTAAAGGTCTTAGGTGGATGAAGAGGCACATTCCCACATTTTTAGCTAAAGGTGGACTTCCCAAGTTCATACAAGTGCCATTAAAGGCCTATTTTTAATTAAAAATTACCTCTTTCTGCATGAAACTAATTATTTAACTGAATTTGACTGACTTTTGACATATTATAACCTCCTCCACATTTAAATAAATCTTGGTGACAAATTTTCTTCTTTAGATAATCTGTATAAGTCAAAAATATGACTAAAAAGCATATTTTTCACATGAGATATGGTAAAGGATCAATTTATGACTTAGGAACAATTTAAAACCTTTAAATGACCACATTAGGACATTTTAAAAATAATTTAGACCTTTGACCACATTTTATTAGGGTTGACTAGAGTTGACTTTCGTTGACTAGATAAGCACAAGAAAGATGGACTTAGACCAAGGCTGGAGAAGGGGTAAATGAGATATTTAGACACGTATGAGACCCTATAGGACATATGAGAACTTGTGAAAAGTTTCAATAGGTAGGGGTTTACCCAATTTGACTAAAATTCAAATTTGGTCAACACTTTTGGCAATTCCTAGGGGTAACATGCTTGCCTATGTTAAGGACCAATAGCCTTATCCCATCCATTGGGCAAAGGGAGTCAAATGCACTCTAAAACAATAGGATTAGGCCTTGACTTAACCAAAAAGATATCTGGTTGACCTCAAAACACATAAAGGAAAGACAACACATAACAAGACCAAGCAAACACACAAAGCAAAGGCACAGTTGTGCTACTAAGCACTTAGGGAACACAAGACACAACAGAAAGGAAACTAATTATGTACATATAACCAAACATACCTCACTTCCTAGATAAAAATAAAAGTACCTTGAATCTCCTTCCTCTTTATATGAATGATGATGCCAAGCATGCTTGCTTTTGGTTATGCTATTAGATGATTCATGCTTATTTCTTGCTCTTTGGCTTGGCATGTCCTTTGATGAATCATCTCAAAAAAGTCTCCAAAGTATATGAATTCTTCTTGACATTGGAAACTTGCCTCATATTATTGTCCCTTTGTCTCATCATTGCAAATTTGCATCTCTATGCATGGGATAATTTGTTGAAAGTCTGTGTCTTCTTGAAAGGCCTCATTATCCTTCTCATTTGTTATAACCTCTTCAAAGCCTTCTAGAAGTGTTGTATCATGACATTCTATGAGTATTTCTTGTTCAAAATCCTTCTTGGTTTTTGTAGGGGTAACTTCACATGTGATTTTAGAACCAATATTTAAGTCATCTTCAAAAGACTCATATTCATCATAAATTGCTTTATCATGGTTTGGAATCTCTTGATGGTGATGCCTCTCAACACATATCTACTCTTTAACGTCTTTGGCTTGTATTCTTAGGAGTTTTGTCTTCTCATAATCCTCATATTCCTTGAACATATACATATAGGTGTTCCACATGTCTTATTATTGAAACAAACCATCTTTCTTATCATGTTTTGTAGTCAGATCCAAAGGAATTGTAGGCTCCTTGGGGCTTTCAACTTCATTGAAAATGTCTTTGAATCTCTACCACAAGTCATCATCCTCTTTTTGGTCAGCATCATGAAGTTTAAAAACAAGAGAAACTTCTCCCTCTTTGAAATCCAATAGAATCTCTTCCAAAGATTCTTTTTTCATTGCAAGTAAGGTCCTCTTTCTTATCATCACAACCTAATGTTTCTTCATAAATAATTAGTTCTTCCTCATCATCAATCCAATCTGAAATCTCTATCTCATTCTCCCTTTTAGTGATGCCAATACTAGGTATCTCAAAACCAAGAATTTTATCCTAAGAAGGCTTCAAAAAAGTAATGTGTTCTTCATCATTATAATCTGATCTCTCTTCATTTAGCTAATCCACATTAGATTCAATGACCTCATTTGCTTCAAGCTTTCCTTTCAGAGATGAGAGATTCTACATTTTGAGTTTTAACTCCTTAATTTTTTTGGTAAGGCTCTCTTGAAATAGTTTTTCTTGAGGGGAAATAGGATCTTCATTAGGGAAGGGAGTAAAATAAATTTGGGATGAAGAGTACAAGGCTCCTTGAGGAGGGGTGGGAAGGAGTTAAATAGGTTTAGTCTTCTCTTCACTTCTAACTTCTCGACTTAGACATCCTTCTTCTTTCTTTCCACAAGATGCCACTACTTCCTTCCATCTTGGGAAAATAGACTTGAAGATTTTTCATGAGGATGAGATGAAAATATTTAATGTCACACTTTGAGACCTCTTTTTCTACTACCATGATGGATTGCATCAGATGTTGTTTTTCTAACTCAATCTCCTTGTTAAGATGAGCCTCCAACATCAACCTTCTTCTCTCAAAATATCTCTGCCTGGGTATGGTGAAACCCTACCAAATTTTTGCCTTAAACTAATAAAGAATGCTATTTTACCTCATTCATGATCTCATGAATTACCTGCTATGGTTATTGGTCTTGTGTAAGTGTATTTTTCTTACCTTCACATGTTACTCTTCCTAGTGCCTTGTGTGGTTTAAAGGCTCTCTTTTGTAGGTCAGAAAGAAATGTTTGATATGGATTGTAGGTATAGTGAGTAGTTTATTCATTAGTGTTTATAGAAGACCTATTGTCTATGTTCTCCTAGCCTAGACTCTCTCTAAGACCCCATGCTTGAAAAATTGATGTAGAAGAGGAGTGTTTAATTTAATGAAGTGTAAGTGTGGGATTATATTTGGTTTCAAGTGCATTGTAAGTGGTGTGAGTAGATTATCTATTTGGTGTATCACCTCCCATAGGTTAGATTTGTTTTCAATTATTCTTATCCCTTTTCACCCCCTAAGAGTTAGTAGTAGGTTTTATCTATAGTGATACATCAAGGGAACTAGCCCTAATCTAGAGATCCACTTTAAACTTGGGTCACCCACAACCCTGAGGTGGTTCCATTGTGCCACTTGAATGAGTAGAGACTTGTCATATTCTCAAGGGGTGAAACTTTAAGTGAAAATAGGTAGATAAAGTAACACCTAAGAAGGCTACTAGACACTTCCCATACCTCATCTTTGGTAGAGAGGAAAGACTTCCTATCTGTCTTGAGATGCCTACACTAAAGCTTACCCACCAACTTGAGCTTCTAGAAGATGATGCTATGCAAGTGAGGATGAATGAACTAAGACAACTAGAGGAGACAAGGGGTAATTCCATGCACATCATGTAATTTGATCATCACTAAGTAAATAAGTCATTTGACAAGAAAGACTCTTCTAAAACATTTGAACAAGGTGATATAATCCTCAAATGGGATGAAGACCATGCAAAACTAGGGAATCACTCCAAATTTGATAGTTTTTAGAGTGGGCCTTATATTATCACATGATACAAAGAGAGAAATGCATTTGAGCTTGATAAATTTAATGGTGAGAGCCTCCCCATCCCTATCAATGAGAGGTATCTCAATTTTTTCTACTAAGTCTCTTTCATTTTCTTTTGTACATAGGTAGGTAGTTTTGTCTTTTACCTCCAAGTGCCCTTACAAAAATGTCATGTTTTTTGTTTGATGTTATTGTTTATGTAGTTGTGTGTTGTTTTCTTGTTTATTTCATATTTTTTGGTTGTGTCTTATTAATTTAAGATTATATAAGGTTAAGGTAAAGCCTATGTTACAGTCATACTCTATATATTAGTTATCATGGACAAGTTTGATCAAATTTTTGGGTTCCATGACAAGAAAACTGGTCAAGCTAGCTGAGTCACCAAAAAATTTGGTCAATTTCTAGTCCTAGACCTAGAAAGTGGACAACCTTATAGCTTAGGGTCATGATCCATATTTGAAACTTGGTTGTTAGTCATGTTGTGAGCTGAAAATGATGTCTAGTCTATCCATTGTCTAGTCATGTTTTAAACTTGCCTTAGTAGTCCTTATAGGTCTTTGTGCCTCCTTTCAAGATTGATTCATGTAGTTTCATGATGTTTAAAGTTCATAGTTGGTCATTATCCACCTTCAAATGTCATTAACATAATAAAGATGAAAAAATGAAGACAAAGATGGAGGAGACAACTTGATAAAGGCCTAAAGGCGCATTAGTCCTGGACAACCATCAAAATTATGCCCTTTTTTGAGCTTTCAAGAAGCTTTATAGACAATATTATGAGGTCTAATTAAGGTTTAATTGGACATTGAGGTGTTCCTTATGCATTAACCAGGTGATCTAATTGTTGATCCTCTTTTAAAGCTGTGTACCTAAATATAATCAATGGTTTTGACCATAATTATATGTTATTTGGCCTTGATTGATCACTAAATCACTTTATACACCTAAAAATGACCTAATTAGACTCATTTAGTCATCATGGGACAATTTCATACCTCATTTAGGCCCATTAAAAATGTAGTCAATGTTTATTTCCTCTAGAATGGGCCCACACACTCCAAATTATGACCTTTTAACTTATTTAGGTCATACCACTAGGTCAAAATGATATCTTTCCCCATTTTTTCCCTCTAAAACAATAGTTATCTATATTTTAGGTTTGAAGTAAGAATATTTTCAAGAAAAATGGTAGTTTGTAGGTGTTTCTCAATAGTATAGATTCATACTATACGAATCAGCTCAGTCAGAGAAATTTTTATTATAAGAAGTGTTTAGAGATGTCCAACAGTGAAAGGAATAGTCTGTTATAGTTTTTTTAGAGCTCAAAACCATTGCTCCTCTACTTCAAGCTCAGTAAACTACTTAGAGGACCCCTCAGGTTCATGTTTATTTCATACAACGGAAGGAGAGTGGTGGTCTAAGATTTTTCCCAAGGAAGGTAGACTTAAGGGACTAATAACTCATCAAATTTGTTTTAAAGTTAAATGCCTATCCTCTATCAATGTTAATTAAGATGTTAGGGAATTTCTACACCCTCCTCATTTGCATAGGCACTTTTGGGGTCAATAGTTTTCAAAGGAGTTTGATTCATTTGATAAAACTAACCATATATCTTATTTTTTCAAGTCATGTATAATACTCAAATGGTGATCTCAACACTAGATCCACATGTGTGAGCTTGGATAGCATGCTAATCTCTTTGACTAGTTTTTGTGCATGGTTTGTAGACTAGTTTGGTAAAAGACAAGGTTTAGGTGCCTCCATCAGGGGTTATAAGAAAGATTGAAAGATTATAGAGATGTATCATGGCTTTCAATGCTTTCTTATTCAGATTAAAGGTTAAATACTCCTCTGGTCACCTAGGATATCCCAAGTAGAGAAGGTTATATAAATGCCAAGGTCATTGGATGATAAAGATTGTATGCATAGTTACAAACATATAAAAGACTTCCATGTATCCCAAGCATGTAATATGGTGTTGAAATGGTAATGAAATGTCTTAAAAATCCTAAATGCAACTTTCCCCACTCTCATGATGGCTTCATAAGATTGTAAACCACCCTAGTGCCTATATGACCATTCAGTTGCATTTTGAAAAAGTTTAGGTTTTTTTTTAGATATTAAGGTAATTCTAAGAATCACATGTTTCATTTTTTAGACCATAAACACCTCATCCATGCCTTAAAACTCACACGGTTGATTGTGTACACATCAGATGTCTACAGGGTCCACTTGGTTGGTCTTAAGAAGGAATATTATCTCCATTTCATGCCTTTTTCATCTTCATATTGTCTCACTATGTGTTCATTACCATTACATTACATTGAACTTGTTCCTATGCTCTTTCGACTCCAACCTTCCTCCATTATTAACCCCCTTCACCCATTCACCCTCCATTCAAGATTGGATCATACCAAGTTGATCCCCATATCAAATTTAAGCCATCAATACCATTGGGATTCTTAGGTACTATACCTATATAGATTCATAGCAACTTAAATGTGCAAATGTGCACCTACAGCTAGTCTTGAAGCTATTGTATCAATTTTTTAAGGATGACCTGGTAGACTATTCAAAACATGAAGGGTTAACATGAGTATAATACCATATGCATATTGAGCAAGTTAAAGGATGATTTGAGCTGCTTGTACCACAATATTCAAGAATTAAACAAGTCATTCCCTTATTCACATAGACCTAGTAACAAGCCTACAAACAGTCATGGTGAAAGAAGATGGCAGGGTGGCATTTTTAGTCCATGTTGGTGTTTCCACCTCATGTAAACTCAAAGAGGTAGTATGCATATAAAGGAGAATAATTTTAACATGGTTGATAATTCAAACATGAGGGATAATACCTCTGTGAAGACAAAATGATGTCATATCAATCATGAGAACACACAATCTATGCAAGTGTGAGACCCGAGTTGAATGAGGAGATGGGTTATGTAAGAAAATAGTGTTAAAAATCCACCACCTAGTCATTATAACCATCCTAAGGATGTTTTAAATACTTCCTAAGATCACAAACACCCTCAAATAAAAGGCTAATAGCCATCTTCAAGACTTGTAGGCTTGAATACACTGTTGACAAGCAATTTAGAGCTATTTTGAGCCAAAATAATAATATAGACCCATTCCAAGCATAACTAGGTCTCCTAAATCAATATAGATGGTAGTCGTGACCTAAAGGAGAGGGACATAGGTTCACTTGGATGAGACAAATAGTTTATATAATCACTTTTTTGTCTTAGACCAAGGCTTGTCTATGTAGGCATACAGTGAGGTCAAAGACACATCCATATTATGAGAAGTATATAATCAACATGGGTTCTAAGAAATATATTGTTTCAAGGTGAAATGATGTATAAGATCCCGTAAATCTCATCCTAATGTCTAAAACTTATATTTTCATTTGAAAACCTTAGATATGTGGTAATACAGTTAGGTAGGCCATCTTGCACACAAACATCAGTGATGTCTTAAGACCTCTACAAGTTATTGTGATCCATACAATGACCAAATTGAGAAGTGGAAGCATTTTTTAGACCCAAAAAAGAGGTTTCAAGGGTTAAAACGTGGAAAAATTAGTCTAAATGTCATAAAACCTAACTTAATCTAGTCCACCTATATGCAAACAATTCAAGGGGCATGTTCACATACTCACCCACTCTACCATAGACATCCTATGATCTAGATCTCTTAGGGGAATTCAAGTCTCCCTATACACTAACAATTTATGTAAATATGATTGACAATGGGGAGATAGATTGTATGAATGATTACTAGGAAAATAAGGACATAAAACTACTACAACTAACCCTAACCTCACCTTTTAATGTTCATATCTCCATGGAGCCTTTGCATGAGAATCCATCCTATTCATGGTAAAAGCGAGGGTAAGTGCCATAAACATCCATGGCCTTTATTTTAAGTTTGTATTTATATATTCTATGAACCATCATTAATATGGTGGATGCCTCTAACCCTGCACAAAGTATAGAAATGACCTGATGGTGAAACATCAACTTGAAACCCATCCAAATGTAGGGTTTTAGCCATGAAACCAGCTTTAAAGTCCTATAAGGTCCCATGAGCACCACCATGGCTCCTTTATTGGCATGTGCAAGGTCATAATTATATGGAAGAGGCCTAGAAAATCTAATTTGAGCTCAAAGATCAAGGTACAAAGGATATTCATGTGAAAAATGGGTTAGAAAAGGGAGAGGGATTCTCAAGCACCTAACTAAGTCTTTTAGAGGTCTCCATGACTGATCTATCAGATAAAATTTTTTAGGTCTTGGTACACTTAGCTATATGTACTGCAATGTGGGAAATTGGCACAATGGTGGTAATAATACCAATTTTTAATGTGTCCAAGATGTTTTCCTAGTCATTAAAGAAGAAAATATGGTTCATAGCTCTAATATGAAGGCCAAAGTCCATTTTCCAAGTCTATAGACTAGAGAAACCTCTAAATACCATTAGAACTATGATTTAAAAAGTGAAATAGAAGACAAACTAAGAATTATAGATGCTCTTAGACCAAAAAGAGAGGGATACCGTAATGTTTGAAGGCCCCTAGATAAATTCAAGCCCTGGAAAGGACATCAAAGTGAACCATTCTGCTTGCAAATTTACAAAGATCAATCAAAGGGAAAATTCTTCATTCAAGGAGCACTTTGAAGTGCTCACTAAGGTCAAAAGGTCATGCTTGGGAGACCTAAATGTTCATAGGAGCTAAGAGGATTTATTAGCTTGGGATTGGTGTAGATAGTTCACAAACCCAAGCTTAGACCTTTAAGAACTAGGCCTAAGACTCCCAAACCCTCTAAAACCTCCATTAAACCCTAATAACAACTAGTTTAGATAGGTTCAAGCAAAAGTGAATTATTTTTCTCAAAAGTTGCTAGTTTATCACTTGGACCCTATAGGGAACTTAGAGGGGCTTCAACTCATGGTCTTAGATGGTATGAAAGATGTAAAAATGTCTCCTAAGAGGACAAAATTATAGGGATTTATTCATATTCTATGTTACAAAGCCTAAGAAGGAATTATAAACCATGGAGGGAGTTGGTTAAATACTTTTTCTATCTACCCAATAGTAATTAAACTCATGGAACTGATTGAAAGTGTTCTCACCATCTCATTCAAAACTACCAATTTGTGAGGTAGTCTAATTGGCCTAGTGGGGTAAAGCTAATATGTGTTATAGGTGAAATAATATCAAATAATCTCAATTTAAAAATACTGGAGGCTATCTAAGGGTTACCTAAGCTTCCTCAAATGAAATTAGAGTCTAAGTCTAACTATTAGACCACTCACACAGTGGATATGAGTAGAAGGTTAGAGATTAGAACACATAAGCCTAATTATCATGTAATTGGAAAGATATAGGGAGAAAAGGTTGGTGTTAGGATATTGATTGACCATTTACATACACTGTAATAACCATCTAGGTGAGACTACACCAAAATGAGATCCATTATTGTAGTTTAGAGGTAGTTTCATGAATAATTTGGCATGCATACTGATGAATGAGATGTTTAATGCACAAAGAGGACCTATTTACACCCCATATGCCTTGCATAAATACCAAAGGAGGGAGTGTTCAAATATTTTTATAATGATCAAGGCATTAAAAGAGGTCAATTAAAGGAGTTACAACCTCCACCATGCCAAAATTGGTCAATAAAGTGTCAACACTCAAAGAGAGAGATAATGCTTATGTAAATACCCTATGCCACTTTGGGATCATTAATGACCCCTCCAAAACCTATGTTTCTCTCTATAATCTTCCATTTTTTCTATAAATGTAGGCATTGAGATCTTGTTTTGCCATCCCTTAGCTCAGTGTAGCAAAGCTTTGTGAAAATCATTTTGTAAACTCTTTTGAAGTAATACAAGACAATTTCATATTTTGATTTAATGCTAAGTGTACCTTATTGGAGTTTTATCTATAGAACATATGTTGTATATTCATCATCTATATGTCCTCATGTACCCTGCTTCAATCTTGTTAGTTTTTTGTATGTTGTGTGAAGTGTTAGCTAGTGAGGTTTATCTTGAAGTGTCATAAGTTTATAGTGTCTTTCACAGACATATCCCTTTTTTCCCTCAAGTTGTAGGTTTATTATCAACCTTAATGCAAAAAATTTATGCTTGAAACATTTTTGAAGAGTTTGATTAACCCTTGTATCCATTAGATTCATTAGTAGTCATCAAATGAGATATTTGAGAGTGGATCATTTATTAATTGGTACATCACCACATAGGTTAGGTTCTTATTTTAGTTTTCACATGCTTCTCTCTTTTATTTGTGAGTATTTTGGTGTTAGAAAGTAATTTATTATCATATTAGGGGAGCTATCCCCATGAAAACTAGAGGTGTGACCTACAAACTAGACAACCCATAGTCTAAGGTCACTCTCATATTGAACTAGGTTTGAGGACAAGACTTGAACACTTCTCTCCTTAGCTAGGGTGTAACCTAGAACTCCAACACTATGTCGATAGGATTGATCTAGTATTCTAGATAGAAGTTAGGAAATTTGGAAAACATGATGAAGAACTAAATTAATAAGATTGATCTAGCGTGCTAAGGGGAAAATATGATCATAAAGAATTAAATAAGATTGATAGGTTTTCATTAATTAAAAAACCTATTGTGCTAATTGTTTTGATCAGATTGATCCAATTATCTATAGGAGAGAAAGTCCTACACATAAAATTGAACTAAGTCAATTGTATCAGTTGAGTCTTGAGACTTATGTATAAATTATTGTACTAAGTTGATAGAGTTGATCTTGTAGTCTAAAAATCAAGGCTAAAAACCTAGAAGGGCTAGGTCATGTCAGGTTCTAAAGAATGTATGCAAGCAAAATTGAAGCTAATCTACAAATCAATCATAGATCAAAGAAGATAAATCAATTAATTATATCACTAGAAATATATTGACAATTTGGGTTATGACCAATATGGATCTGCTAAACCTACCTAAGGGATCTCTTATCATATGACATGACTAGAGAGGGTTTCCAAGACTTTAGTCAAGTAACACCACACAATAACTCTAGCTAGGTCTTAATATTTCAATGTAATAACAAAGTAAAGTAAATATAATCTAGTGCTCATAAAATATTATGGCACAAATGGGGGATAAACATAAAAAATAAACATGTAAAGGATAACTCTACTCAATTAGATGTATAGGTAATCCTAAGCAAGGATAGAGAATACATTCATTAGCCATTATACATACAAATCTATCTACTAATAAAAGAAGAGTAAGAGTTAGGAATACTTACCTTGAAGATGAACTTGTCGAGTCTTAATCTCTCCCTTAGCTAATGGTGTTTTGCAATAAGTTGTTTTAGTTCATAAGGATCACCAAGATAGGTCTGTTCTAGGCTATAAGACTTATCCTATGCATCCAAGACACTTCTAGAAGATAATATTTTTCTTCAAAAAGTATGAAACCCTAAGTAATGACTTCTCAAGTAGAATGGAAGATAAGTAAATAAATAAGTACAAATTAATGATTCTCTCTATTAGAAATGGGGTGAAAGATGTTTATATAGAGCTTGATTTAACCTAAACCCTTCTAGAATTTTAGCTGATGTAGCTAGCATAGTATACCTAGTTAGTTAGAAAATAAAGTAGTTAGGTTCCAGATTAAGTCGATTAGGCTAACTTAGTCTCGTAACGTGCTCAATTCCTAAAACTAAGCTGATCTAATTGAATGCATTTGATAAGGTGCTAAAAATGGGGTTTTGGCTTAAGTAGGGGCTATTTAAGGTGGAAAATTATTTGGAAAAGAGTATAATGGGTGTGTCAAAGCTTAAGGAAACATATAGGAGGGATTTTTATTGGTTTTATGTGGAGGTATAAGGATTAGAAATATTAAAAAACACCACATGCCTACCCACCCTTTTCCTAGTGCACCCTTTAAGGTATGCACTCAAATAGGTTGAGACTCGATGGGTTCTCATAAGAGAGAAAACATCAATAATTGATAAAGTTTAAAAATTTATTAGGTATACGTATGCCTTACTCAAAGCTCATCACGTGGAATTTAGTGTAACATGAGATGGTGCTTTAGGAAAATAACATAATAATAAATAATGCCAAGCTAAATAAATTATAATATAGAGCAAATAAGATAATTGAAAGGAAAGAATTGAAAAATACATAACTTTACTTACCTTAGTGATGTAGAGTATAAATTATGTGAGTGAAATGGAGAGGAATCTAATGTAGGTAACATTAGGCATAAATATAAAATAAGGTAAAATTTGATTTTTTTTGAAAAAATACATATAGTATGTAGAAACATTTTCTATGAAGTCAAGATTATAAAACATCTTACAGTTTGGAAAAAGAGATTGTATAAACAAATTTATGAGAAAATTTCAAAATTTGGTGGTAAATAATTTAGGTAAATAATTTTGAATGGTAAATATAAATAGGGCAAAAATTAATTCATTTGTAATTTTTACTATTCTAAGAAAATAGAGTTTTGAGAAGCCTACATGAGCCTTGAGAGTGGCAATGGTGATGCGATGGCAGGTGCAAGCTGGAGGAAGCCTAGCAGTAGTGATAAGTGTAGTTTAGGTAAGTGGTGCATTAAATTCAAAAATTTTATTAAAATTAAGATAGTTGTGAAAAAGTAGACACTAGGGGAAAACTATGTAGCAGAATTGGCCCTAGGAAATTTTTAAGTAGAGTAGGAATTAAGTGGGTCAATGGATAGGTAGTGGTAGGAATAAAAAAGGTTAAAAGAATTTATGTTAAATAATAAAAAAGTCACCTCCTTTTTTGAATGGAGTTAGCCCAACTGACTCGGTTAAGGTGATGAGTGGTCAAAGGGGCTGATTATGTATCAAAGGGATGGCTTAGTATTGATCTATATGGAAGATTATGTAGCAGAGGGTTGATTTAGTTGGAAGGGTGAAGTGGCCAACTTAGTATATCTTGACTAACTTAATACTGCAAGAGGGTAGCTGACATAGTTTAAAAATATGGGTTGATTGCATAGGAGAGGGCCGATGTATTTTTTAGGAATGGGTAAGAGGGCCAACTTAGTATTATAGTGGTTGACTATGTAAAATAACTTGGCTAATTTAGTATAAAGTGGCCAATTATGTAGGTTGATAGGGTTAACTTAGTATAAAGTGGCTGACTACATAGGTTAATAGGGCTTACTTAGTATAAAGTGGCCAAATGTGTAGGAAAAAGGAGAAAATAGTAAGAATAGATTGATAAGGTAGTTAATTATTAAAATTTAATAGTTTTAAAATGTATCTTTATGGTTTTTTGATTGAGATCTAATACATTCTATGTTATTTGGCATTTTGTAGAGGTGACAAATATTTTGGCACTTAGTGGATAAAACATGGTTTCCAGACTTGTTATAAAGACTATTTGATGATGATTATGTAAGATTGGATTCTCTAGGGTTTAGAGGCATTATGGATATGTGTTAAATTCCCCTAAGTGTTGACTTAGTCATCATGTGGAGTGACTAACCAACACTTTATAGTGGGAGGTGAATGGGGATATTCTAGAGGTGGGGATCATATTTAAGGATATCCATGCTCTATTGGGACTACCCATCACAGGTACTCCTTTGATCTATGGTATCCTAGTGTCCAAGGCCAAGAGGTGGGCCTTAGCTTTATGGGAAATAGGGTCAAAGAGATATTTTACTAGGTTTTGGGTGTGATAGGGATTTTTTACTTTGTAAATTAGCCATTTGGTTGAGAGTTTGTAACAATATTTAATTAGTTTAAAAACTATTTTGACTAATAGAAGTAGCTTTAGAAGCATTAATGTGTTGTGAGGTGTTAAAAAATTGGGAGGCACTAATACCATGAGATAAAATATTGGCATGAGAATTATAGTGGCATGGGAATTAATAGTAGCATGAGAAGTACTAACTATATTAGATCCATTATGAGTTGAATGAAATTGGGTATTAGTGTGGATGTTTGGGGTAGGCCAACTAAAATATACACCAGTCATGTTTGTATAAATACTTGGCACAGAGGTGAAAGAAGACATGAAAGATGATGTCATAGTATTAGAAAGAGATATTATAGAGGGTAAAGGTTTGGAGGAAATCATTAATTGACTTTCCCCAAATCTTGTAGAAAATCTAGGTGAAGTTGAATGGGGATCTTAAAAAAGAGGTCCCATCATGATGTTATGTATAACTAAAGGGTCCTTACCTCTATGTTGAGGATTTTCATTGATAAAAAGAATCAATTAAACCATGTATTTAAGATCATTTTCATCTTCCACCATTTGTATAAATAATGGATTAAGTGATGAAAAATAAAGAGGAGTCTTGTAGTTGGTAGTTCTAATGGTGACATGAATATTAATTTGATCTAGGTTAGTTACCAAAAAATTTGGCTTAGTATATTTTTTAGGATTGGTAAAGTTCATCATATTAGTTTTATTATTCTCTATGTAATTATCATAAAAATTTTCCATGATGAATGGGGAAGTTATAATCTTACTAAAAAAGAGGATAAACTGGTTAATAAACTAGGTCTAATAGATCAAATGTGTTATGTAAGTAAACAAATCCACTAATAGGGAATAGAGCCAAAAGTGTCGCATGTGTTCTATGGGAAAATAAATAGATTATCTTGTAAGAGACTAAATTGATTGTGTTCTATAAGAAGATAAATAAAGTAGCCTATAAGAGATCGAGTCGATTGTGTTTGATATGAAGATAAACATAGTAGCCTATAAGAGATTGGGTTGACAATGTTCTCTAGGTAGGAATTTTTTTGGAACATTATAAATATAAACACCTAAGTAGTAATTTTAAAGGAAAATAAGTTAAACACATACACAACTAGGTCGATTAAGTCAATCTAGTTGTAGCACACAACACAAACCCTGTATCAACATTGGCTAATATAAGTTTTACAATACAAAATATAATTGGCAAACAACAAGTAGTAATAATGAAATGTAAATGCTAAGCTAAAGATCAAACATTAATATGTGTTTTATATTATATCATGTTTTAAAATGTGATAGGGCATTTAGATTTTCAAAATATCTAAAATAGGTAAGCTAAAGCTAGTTTCAGGTATGTTAAGGATGAAAGGGATCTATATTTGTGATGGTATTAACTTAGTATTGGGGCCTACCCCCTCACTTCATAATACTACAATAATAAGGGTGTTAGACACTTTGCCAATATATGCCATCAACCCTATATTTATACTCAACCTAAAAATCAATTCAACTTCCCCCTTGGTGATGAAATCCATGTGGGTAGACCTGGGTAGAAGTGTTTCAATTCTTATTTGATATTTTGTGATTTGAAAGTGTGTGAATAAAGAAAGTGACTAATTTAGTAAATTAGCCTTCATAATTATACTATGTGCACTAATATAATCAAGCAAGTAGATAAATGAAAGGTTAATTAATTACTACCAATGTGAATTAATTGCCTTTGCATAAAAAATACATAGTATTAGGTCAATTGGATCAACCTAGTATGCAAACAATACCAAATATAGTCGATCAGGTCAACTCTATTTGTTGTAAGATAGTCTAGAGAAAAGTAGTCAAATAAGTTGATTTAGTTTCTCGAGGAAAAAGTAGTTACAAAACTAAGTCAAGCCAATTGACTTAGTTTACTGTAAAGTGATAATTTTTATAGGACCAAAAAATTGGAAAAACATATCTACAATTTAATTGAAAATGAAATGACTAAGTTGATTAGAATGAACATGAAGTTATTTTTAGAAATTTGATTTTTTGATTCTTTTAACAATGTAATAAATCTAATGAATTTCTATCTTTGATATATGTTATCCATATGAGGGCTTAAACCTACAAAACATATTTTAAAATAAAGTTGAACTAGTTGATTGAGCTTACGTATATTGAATAATTAAAAATAACTGAAAGAAATGTGTCAACATGATCGATATGGTATTCTAGACAAAAGTTATAAAATTTGAAAAATAAGATGAATGACTAAATCAATAGGATCTATCTAGTGTGATAAGGTAAAAATATGATCATGGAGAGCTAAACAAGATCAACAAGTTCACCTCAATTAAAAATCCTATAAGTTGATGCCCTAACTGTGTCGATTAGATTGATAAAAAAGATGATGACTTAAAAAGAATAAATAATTGATTTGATTAGATTGATTTAGTTGTCTATAGGAGAGAAAACCCTGCACATAAAATTGAACTAAATTGATTGTATTGACTCAGTCTTGAGACTTGTATATAAATTCTTGTACTGAGTTGATAGAGTTGATCTATTAGTTTGCAAATGAAGGTTAAAAACATGGAAGGGTTAGTACATGTTGGGTTCACCAGAATGTATGTAAGCAAAAGTAAAGATGATCTACAAATCAATCCTATCTTAGAGAAGATAAATCTACTAACTATACCATTAGAAATGTATTGATAATTAGGTTCATGACCAATATTAATCTGCTAAACCTACCTAAGGGATCTCTTATCATATGAGATGGATAGAAAGGGTTCCAAAGTCTTTAGTCAAATAATACCACACAATAACCTTAGCTATGTCATAATATTTCAATGCAATAATAAAGTAAATTTAATCTAATCTAGTGCTCACCAAATATTGTGGCACAAATGGGGGATGTAAATAAATAATAAAAATTCAAAGGAGAAATCTACTCAAGTCAATGTAGAGGTAATCTTATGAAAGGAGAGATAATACATTCATTAGCCATTATACATACAAATATATTTACTAATAAAATAAGAGTAAGAGTTAGGAATACTTACCTTGAAGATGAACTTGTCAAGTCTCAATTTATCCTTTGGCCAATGGTGCTTTGCAAGAGGTTGTTGTGATTTGTAAGGATCACAAAGATAGGTTATCTCTAAGCTACGAGACTTATCTTATGCATCCAAGACACTTCCACAATACAATTTTTTTTTACAAGTAATAAACCCTAAAAATTGAATCCTCATGTAGAATGGTGGACAAACAGATAAAAAAGTGAAAACAAATGATTCTCTCTATTGGAAATGGGGTGAAGGATGTGTATATATAGATTGATTTGAATCTAAACCCTTCCAAGGTTTAGCTACCATAGTTAGCCAAATAAACCTAGTTAGTTAGAAAATAAACTAGTTAGGTCCTAGACTAAGTCAGTTGGGTCGACTTAGTCCCTTAACATTCTCAATTCCTAGAACTAAGCTGACAATTGAATGCATTTAGTAAAGTGTTAAAAATGGGGTTTTGGATTAGGTAGGAGCTATTTGAGGTGGTAAATTATTTTGAGAAGAGTGTAAGGAAGGTCTCAAAGCTTAGGGAAATGTATAGGAGGGGTTTGTTTTGGTTTTAGGTGGGGTTATAGGGAACAATAATATTATAAAGCACCAAATCACTACCCACCCCTTTCCTAGTGTAACCTTTAAGGCATGAACTCAAAGAAGTCGAGACTCGATGGGTTCCTACAAGAGAAAAAACATAAATAATTGATAAATTTTAAAAATATTGTGTATATATAGGTTACATTTTAATAGATGTTTTGGTTTGAGACACATTAGAGGTGCATATACCAAGAAAAAGAACCAAATCATAGATACATATTAAAATTATACGTCACTTACAATAGATTTTATTAGGGGGAATAGGCATGGTACATTGCTTTCTCACCACACATTGATGGACTAACTTTTCTAAGATGCATCAATTGAGATATTACTTATCTACAATAATTGACACCCTTGAGTATTGTGGTCAAGATTCAGTGCCATTGATATCCTTGACACTACTCCCCTTTTTAGGTTGATATTGTTACACCACTTGACCTTGAATAGATAGACTAGATTATGTTTACACTTGAGTTGTACGATTGAGATTCAATTCTCATAATGGCATTGACACAACTTGCCCTTACACCATATTTTGGGCATGATCACCCTCAAATTACTCTCTTCACATCTCCAAGGTTCAGTTGTGAACCTCTCTCTCCAATGCTCTACCAAGGAAGCATCATCACCAAAGTAAAGTACCAAGGGGTAAAATGGTTTCATTGACACACATGTGTATTATTTTATTGCTCTCTTTAATTTAAAGGATTTAAATTATCCAATTTTTAGATTATATGCACTACTTACACTAGAACATGCTTTTATTTTCAAGTAATTCACAAATATAAAATTAAAATGGGGCTAAAGAAAAATTAAGGTGTGTTGCACACACCAAGGAGTACATTTATTTCCTTTAACCTAATAATTTCATCTATATGCATTACAATATTAAATGGGGGAACACATTTAGATAATAAAATATTATTTTATATTACATAATAATATTTTACACTTGAAAAATATTAGTCATGGCTCAACCCTTGAGTTCATGACCTTATTACTAACAAAATGCTTTCATTTTCCATCTCACTATGCTTAATTACTTATACTATAATTTAATCATAACATTTTGATGACATAGACCACCTATAGCCTACATTATACATAAAATATTATTTTCATATTTCACAAACAATTACATATCCTCAACAACTTTTCACCATGAAGGACACTAGCATCCAGATTAGGACACTAGCATTGACACTAGTGTCCCTAAATTTTAATTGGTTGAATTGTACATGATTATGTGTATATTTGAAAATTGTAGGCCAGTAATATCCTAATTATAAAATCTTGTGTGTTGTGGTGTTTCTAGAATGATGACCATTGCTTAATTTTTCATGAAAACTACTCAAGATTTATTTGGCTTCTTGTTTAGATATACAATAAAGATAGATCCCTTCATAATTATTTTGGTACAAAATACATTTATTTATCATGAAGTGAGTGGATTTAAGTTACAATGCTCATATTTATTCCTTATTCAATCTTGGGGAACAAGTTTCATATAAAAAATAATGGATGATATGATCATACCATTCATTTTTAACATATTGAGTCTTATCTAGTTGCATCCCAATAATACTAGGATCACTTTTAGTCATCATTTTTTTAAGTTCTTGACCTCCTATTAATTTGGATAGATTAATATCTAAATAATACTCTTAAAACTTTTCCATCCATTTCCTTCTATGTTTTCCTAATTCATTTTGTCCCAACATAAGTTTTATATTAGGATTTGAAACAATGATATAAACCTTATTATGCAATATGTAGTGTCTATTTTTTTTAGAAATTTAAAAAGTGTGTACACATGTTTATCTAGAACAATATAGTTTAATTCAACATCCTTCAAATTTTTTTCTCATGAATGCAATGGATGTTATTCATCATTGATATTTTGTGTAAGTATTATCACAATAATATGATCATATACAAAAAAAAATATATAAAAATCCTAAGTAAAATCTCAGCTAACCAATACTAGAGCTTAGATAATGACATTTTTTAATTTATTAAAAGGATTTTTTTATCTCCAATTATCTATTTCACTTTGGCATCCTATTTCAACATAGAATTTAAAGTTCATACAATCTTGGCAAAACCGAAAATGGACTTTTCTATAATATTACTTTAACTAAAGAATTATTTTAACTCCTTGCTATTAGAAAAATAAATTTTATAAATTTAATTAACTCTTTCTGAGTGGATGGTGATAACTTCCTTTTAAATAACATGTCCCAACAACTTACCTTTTCTTAACTCTAAAAATTCTCTTTTTTAGGTTTAGTGAGATACCGTACATTCTACATTAATCAAATACTTTCTACAATTCGTGTAGATGTTTAGACATGTTCTTAGAAAATGTTATTTAACCATATAAATAATGATGCATTTACCAACCAAAAATGAAAATAAAAATCCATAGCATGCTAAAATTTTGCACCTACGTTTATCAATCCAAAAGGGATTCTCTTGTAAGAAAACATTCCCTACTTGGTGGTGAAATAAATTTTAATTTTATCTTCTTGGTCTACTAGGACTTGATTATAACTTATAAAATTCATTTAGGAAAGACATCATTTTGGAATCACTAAAAATATTAATCACTTCATCTAAGGATGGAAATGGGTGGCTATCATTATCTGATATTTTCTTAGATTATGAAAATCAACATAGATTTTGATCTATCCACTCTTATTATGGGTAGGCACTAAGTTGGTGGCCCATGTTTAATGTCTAATTTGGAAGGGGATTCATGTTGCAATTTTTTTTGTATCTCTTTTTTTATAATGGATTATAACTGTAGTCACTCAAATTTGCTCATGAGTACTTGATAATGTCATTTTTGGCCCACTTTTATTGTTATTGACTTGAAAACTTAATTTCAACATATTTTTTCCACCTTAATCTATCCTAGGTACCTATACAAACCTAACCCTTTTTAAGTTTCTCTTATGATCCTACAAAAATGATCTTAGTCTCTAAAAACCTCTCTAATAATTTGTATAGGAAAGTTATAACCTTAGTTTCAAAATTTACCCTTCTAAGATAAAATCAACTAGAATGGAATGGGACCAACTATCTGATAATGTCCTGTAAGTTGATCCTATGTTTTTGCCTTAGTAATGACTATTTTAAAAATTTATAATCACCTTTAAAAATTGGTCTATATTTTTAGGATAGGTGGAATGAGTTTTCACCCTCTTGGATTGCTATAAAGGCACATCTAAGTTACACATTCTATCACTTGGTAATTTAAATATTGAGGCATACTGACACTATTGCACATTGAGAAAAGCTTACCTATTCTTCTCAAAGTTGATTAGATTCACTTAAAGTAACCTTAGCCAATTTAAGATCCTATTATATCTAAATCAATTAAAATATTATTGGGTATTTAAGCAATCTCTAAATGAATACACATAGCAAAAGGAATAAAACCACATAAAATACTTTAAGTGGGAGAACTACATGGGCTTGATTTCTATCTTTAGAGTATTGGATATGTAGGAAATGATCAATCACCATAGGGGTGATTAGGGTTAGCTTATCATATTAATTCCCACCTTTCAATTTTTAGGTTTTTAGTTGTAATATGTTCTATTAGGGTTTTCAATTTGATCACCTATATGCATATGAAGGCCAAATATCTCCACACATGCATGTTTCAAATATATGTAGGTTATTGTGCCCTAATTTTACTAATTTTATTTAGAGGTCAAGATCAACCCACAAAGGAAACTAGTGGAACTCAATTGTGTCCCCTTTTGGTTGGTTCCAATACTAAGCCATTACAATCACTATTCCTATTACATATACAAGTTCAGTCTGAGTTGATCATCTCCAACCATATTTAAATTATACATAGTCAACATACAGGTAAAAAATAGTTAAGTACTCTTGTACTTTTTATATTTAACTTTATTTCATTCATTCTTTCTTTGTCCATTTCAGTACTTTACTTTCATTCTGCTAGTTATACATCATTTTAAAGCATTTTCTATATTTATATTCATTTTATCTTAACTAGAGTTAATTCTAAATTATGATAAAATATATTGGTGAACTAACACATCTTATTTGATAATTGCTTCAAATTTTTTGTCTTAGGGTCTAGATATTTTTTTGAGCATTTGACACTAAAAATAACTTTCTTTTGACCTCAAATTTAATATTTGGCACTAAACGAATTTACTTTCAACCTCATATTTAATAGCTGGCATTGAAATAAATTTATTTTCTCCTCAACTATCTAGCATTCAAATCACTTTATTTTAACCTTAGATTTCATGAGATTTTACTAATCTCCATACACAAAAAAAATTCCTTTCTAGGATCTAAATTTTAGTTTTCTATTATTTGCCTTTTAATCTACAAAGAATACATGCATTCATTGGATGGCCATTTTTTTATTCAAGATTTCTAAGATTAATTACATGTTTTTTCAACCTAACAAGGATTATCATTAACAATCATGTAATAGAAAAAATTAAATCTAATACAAATAAAAAAACTATTGAAAAATCTGAAGATTTTCTTATTTATTGTTATAATGCACAAAGTATATGTATGGTTATTACCAATTTTAGGGGATGAAAAATTCATTATATTTTACCAAAAAATCCTCAACCCCATTCACCTCCCACAAATACAATAAAAGGGTATGATATTCTAGGTCAACTAAAACATACCCATGTTAAGATTTCTTTATTAGACTTACTTCAGACAATGCCTATCTATAAATATCTCCTTTATGCAACATTAAAAGACACCACATTACTTAAAAATGAAGAAACTCATTATATTAATTATATTGTAAATATATTAAGATTGACTAAAGATAATATCTGCTTTGAGAAAGAAGATTTACCTCCTAAGCATATAATAGATGAACACCTTCAATTATATATTTAGGTATGAACTCACAATAAGGTGGTCAAACAATTATTAGTTGATAATGGATCAAGAATAAATATTTTAAATATACATTTACTCAAAATATTAGGTATATAAGATAATGATCTCATTCTTTTTTTATGAACATCCTAGGATATGATAATATCCCAAGGAAAGTATTAGGAAAATTTATATTGCCTATTATAGTGGGTCTTAGAATAGTGGATACAATTTTAAAAGTTATGCCTAATGATCTCAATTACAATATATATTGGGAAGATCATGTATTCATAAAATGTATGTAGTACCATTTGCTCTTCATGCATGTTTATAATCCATTTATCAAGGATACATTTATACATGCCCATTGGACAAATAACCATTTAAGTATTATGTATTGATACAACCTAAGGATCACTACATACCTCATATACAACCACATGTGAAATAATTAAAATAAATTGAACCACCTATTTTATCTTTCATTCCAATAACAACATCAACTAAATACAAAAAATATGGATTTGCATTTACATATTTACAAAATGGGATATACATGACAAAGATTGGTAACCCACAGAAGGTATTTTTATCCCCATTCAAGTAGTTCAACCAAAAGGATGATAAGGGCTTGGTTATTTTGAATAATTAGGAAAATAAAATAAATAATCTACAACATTCACTATTTATACAGATTT